>CM057836.1:57764252-58964252 GCA_030068075.1 Paguma larvata
ATTAAATTCTAAAGACACGTAGAGTGCATAAAGAACTGATGGCTTGATTAGCTCTTGTGGCGCAATTGAAGGAGCTGTCTCACAGATTCTTCATTTGGAGGAACACTTTGATCTTTGTTCAAGTCAATTCATGAACATCAACTGACAAGACTGCATGAAACACCCCGATGGTTAAGTCCAAACTCCAAGCAAACTATTTGGTTTCATTAAGGGCTTCCAGAAAAGGTGACCAAGACAATCCTTTCAGAAGCCAACAGGCAAGTGACTCTTTAAATTCTAATGTGCACAATGTATCACCGAGGGTTAATACACATATAAGCAATCAGTCAAGTATGGGAATACTTTTATCTACTTTGTGACAAAAAGGAAAGCCGCACTTCACTTTCACTCTCATTAAGGCATTGCAAGGTTCTTTTATAACACCGACACAGTGCATCAACAATCTCAGAGGCAGGAAAGATGAATAGTTAAAAAAATTTTTAAATCAAAATAGTTGCAAATATTTTAAACAGCTAGAGAAAATAAACTTGCTAAGTGATTCACAAAATAGAGTAAGATATTAAGAAATTAATTAGAGATCTTTCTTTTCTATAGTTAATTTTTTAAGTGCAGTTTAACCCCCTTTTGGGAAGGGAACTATTTCAAAGGGCTCATTTTTGCACCCACCCCTGTCAAAGAAGGTCAGAAACACTCAAGTATAAAGTCACTGCACTGCTGTGGCACAAATAGTTTCTGCGGCTAAAATCAAACAAAGACCAATTAAACTAATCATAACGTTCCAGTGAACACAAGGAAGCTCACCTGGTATTCCTGGACTTCTTTCGTGAATTTTCAAATCTACTCAGTTCTTGGTATTATAATTACCTTGACCAAAATACTGTGAAATTACTGCTCTGATCTACTAATGGCTGCAAAAATCAAGTCGTTGTGGTTTCATGCCAAGGGGCCATAGCAAGGTGGCGCAATGATTTCTGACACAGAAGACAACTTCTAAAAACTCAAAAGGGAAAATTAACGGGATGTGGTTTACATTGCCAAAGACTGTTCATTAATTACCAATTTAATCACTGCTGGAGGCATGACATTACAAAAATCTGGCTGAAAGTTCTAATAGATTATGAAGACCACCTAAGAAGAGTGACCAAAAAATGTACAAAACAATTAATACTGTTTCACTGCTATCAAAGACACTCAGATTATTTTACATCAAGTGAAGCAAAGGAATTAGTAGCTTCACAGTGCCACCACTAGGAACTGTAAATACAATAGCATACAATTAGTAATGCACATGTGACTTCTCGTTCAAGGCATATATCCTTGGGAAAGCCAGAACATGATAAGGAGAACAAAAGAAACATTAAAAAATGAAATGAATAAAGATTTAAACTCTACCCTCTTGCATGCTGAGCAACAACAGAATAGGCAATATAAAATACAGCTCTTAGTAACAGTGATATCATCCTGGGATGTTCACCACCACACTGAATAGCCATATGGAAAATGTCTATGGCCATTAATAGTCGCATAAAAGGAGTGTTCCTGAAGCTAAGACACCTAGCCCTAGCTTCATGAATTCACAGCAATCTCGAATAAATAAGACTTGTGAGGTTAGGGGTTTGTGGCCACATAATAGAAAAGATGCTTGATTTTTTTTTTTCCCCTCCTAACAATGATGGTGTTTTGTGTGACTTTGAAGATATGCTAGCAAGCTAACAATATGTTTTCTAAGAAGTCTAGTAGCCATTGTTAGGAGAGCAGACTTCGAATCAACTTAAATTTAGACATAATAGATAAACTATTATTTAAATCATAATGAATAAAAACCACTGCCATGTACAGAGGCATTTATGCCGAACGCAGAAGTACACTGGCATTCTTCTCTTATAAAATGCAACTGTAAAAAAGATTACCTATACATTTAAAATGTCTTACTGGTCTGAAGCGGATTATGTACATTAAACCTTCTGTCAATTGTATTGGAGTAAGAAATAAGGAATATATTTTCATCTTAGTGCCCTGGGTATAGACATTCCAGCTCATATAGAGAATAAAAATCCCTAAATAAGACAAAATTCTCACTCCATATGTTATTAAAGGTTTTAGATTTCTTTTTATAATATTTGATGGTCTTCCTTTAAAATCACAAATGTGAAGTTAACCTACTTCTTCCTAGTAAGAGAGTCGATAATATGTGTAATTTGGAAAGATAAAAATTTTAGTTTGACCTTAATGTTAAAGCTTAATTTAATTGTAACACAGCCAATATTCATAAACATGTAATATAATCTTATATACAGTTTTATGGTGGTACATACTTAGGATACATACATAAAAACTATGGAGGAAGTTTCTATCTGTCAGGGATTACCAAAATGATGTTTAGGTGTTTTTATTTGTTTTTTGTTTTGTTTTGTTTTTTAACCAACTGGATGGTAACTGCTTCTTTTATTATCTGGAAAAGATCTAGTGATCTTATCTAAATCTGCTACAATTATCAGCATGACAGACTAGTCCCATTTAAATCAATATTTTCCAATTAACATCAAAAGTGCAAGGTTGATGTCCTACCTCTTCATAGCAACAAAATACCTGTTAAAGGTTTAATTTGCAAAAGAGCAGCTTGCATTCTTTTGGTTCCCACCGAATAAGCCTTTTGGATTTACTACCAAAGACCAGTAAAAAAAAAAAAAAAAAAAAAGGCCACTCTATCTTTTTTGCTTCCTGGTCCTTCTAGCTGACTAACAACTGATCAAATTGAAATTCCTTTCCCATACACAGTTTTCTTCAGAGGATTCAAATATTTCTGCAAACCTTTAAAGAGGGATACTGCAAACCTTCTAAAACTTGCTGATATCCTGCAGGCGGATGCTGTTACGTGAGAATGGGCTCCTACGCCAGGTGACTGTGATGAGTCGCTCACTATCCTGGTAAATTAAACTTGAGGAAAAAAAGTTTAACTCTGTTTACAATAACACTGTGATTCTTTTCTGATCTTTCTATTAAAAAGAAACTTCTAGAGGCACCTGGGGGGCTCAGTAGGTTAAGCATCCGACTTCGGCTCAGGTCATGATCTCACGGTTTGTGGGTTTTAGCCCCATGTCAGGCTCTGTGCTGCCAGCTTGAAGCCTGGAGCCTCCTTCAGATTCTGTGTCTTCCTCTCTCCCTCTGCCCCTCCCCAGTTTGCATTCTGTCTCTCTCTCTCTCAAAAATAAATAAAAACAAAGAAAACAAAACTTCTAGTTATCAACAAGTATCCTCAAACCATTTTCTTATGCTATGTAATTTACAGCTGAAAAAAACTAAAAACAAACATATTTATAAAGAATTACCTTAATTCTTTTTAGACTTTCTACTTACAAAATAGATTTTATTCTTTCTTAAAAACATAAAAGTAATAATTAAACTTATATGGCATCATTCTTCTGATAGGTTCAAAGTCTTCACAAATATTCTAACAATTTCAAGGACTGTGGGCAGCAGGATTCTCATCCCTTATTCTTAGAGTGTATTTAGCACATAAATACAAACATCTCCTTCAGCCACCTACATAATTACATGAGCATTATTTAAAGTACAGATTTATTAAATGTATTTTAAAAAAGTAGTTATATTCTAATGCAAAGTAGTAAGCAAGAGTCTGAAATAGACTAGTTTGTTAATTTCTGTGTGTGCATTTTTGGGAAATGAGTACTTGGGGAAATTGGGTAATACAGAAAAATAATAAAAAAGGAAATTTTTTCTTGGAAAAAAAACTATTACACTTTTCTCACAGTGTATGTTCATACCAAACTCTTGAGTTTGAAAAAAAAAATTTTTTTTTAATTTGAGAGAGAGGGCATGTGAGCAGGGGAGAGGGTCAGAGGGAGAGAGAGAGGTAGAGAGAGAATCTTAAGCAGGCTCTATGTTTAGCACACAGCCAGACATGGGGCTTGATCCCTTGACCCTGGGATCATGACCTGAGCCCAAATCAAGAGTCAGACTCTCAGCTGACGGAACCACCCAATAGTCCCTGAAAAAGAATTACCTTAAGTGCATGGGGAAACCATAAACAAAAGCACTATCATCTAAAATTTGCATTAGTAAAATGTAACATATGAAGGTCTTCACAGAATAGAAAAGGTGAAAAAATATAAATCACAGAGATTCAGAGCAATGAGATCTGTTTCCTATAGAGAAATAATTTCAGGAAATAACCCGAAACAGGTTAAATGAACATTTAAAGGCAGAGACACAAATGAATCAGGTAAACTACTTTCCCTAAAAAAGATCTAAATGCAACATGTGCTTGCTTAGCAAATTCTCATTAAAATGTGCAATACTTGTTTTGACAAAAATTAAGAAAAATTAAAAGGTTTGTAATATCTGTGTTTGTGAGTTGCCGTTTAAGATAAATTACAGCTCAAATCTTTTCCTGAGGATGACTTAAGTAGAGTCTGTACATAAGGACCCACCAGATAAGATTACAAAGACTTGTTTTCAGCGTTTTGCTTCCTAGCCTTTCAGCCTAAAGCTATACTAATTTACCTGAGAGGGAAAGTTTGGTAGAGTGGTGTGCTTCAAGACAGAGTTGGGGCTGCACTCTAATCAAAGGTCCCAGCATATGGGAAGGACAGGTGTGTGTAAGGATTTGGTGTGTATACATCATAACAACAAAGAAAGATACCACGATGTAGGATTCAAGGAAGGAAGAAAAGAATGATCCAGGGAACCTTAAGTCCCAATGTGGCCATGTCATCTCTGTAACTGACATAAAAAAGGGGGAAATTATAACCCTAATTTTTCATGTTTAAACTCATGTTTTTATTAGTTGACACTCAGAAAATATGAAAAAGAGCCTTCATTTATTTATTGAACAAATATTTACTTCACACCTGGTGATGGGAATACAAGATTCCTTTACTTTGAATAGCTCATAGCTGAGTGGGAGAAAGATTTGTAATTAGATAATTATATGGGACAAATGCGATGGGAGAGATAAATACAGCATATTAGAGAAAGATATAGGAAGGAGAATTAGCTTTACCACTAGGAACCATGACAGAGGTACCCAGAAAAGAAGAGATATTTCAATGGAAACTAACAAGGAAAGAAGGGAATTTCAGAGAGACAATGGCCAGTGCTTGACGCAAGAAATGAAGAGTATGCCATACTCTCAGTAAGCAACTTGGTAGAGATGGGCTGTGGAGTGAATAATGGGAGACAGGTGAGAGATGAGGCTAGAAAGGGAGGGAAGAGGATTTGCAAGGACCTTGTATAAGGCCATGCTGCATAATTGGGAAGTTTATTCTCTTGGTAAGCGGAAGTTACCAGAAAGATTCTGAGCCCTCATATACTCAAATTAGTATTTACACTATTTACCAGTTTTCTCTTCTTTATAAGACTCTCTTTCCTTATATGTAGATCTTTGCTTTCATTCTCTTTCAGTCCAGAACTAGATACGAAAAGCCTCAAAAGGAGGTAACCTGCATGCAGTGCATGGACACTGTTCCACGTACTATATGCCTCAAATACTCCAACATCATTTATTAAAGTTATTATTAAAATAGCTCTTCTTATTTTTCTTGGTATTCATCAGAAGATCCTAGGTTAGTTTTAAAGAAACAGAGGTCAGAAAGATAAAAGACCATTGCTGAGTAAGTCCTAAATTAGTGAGCAATCTTAGTAGTATGCAACAGTAAGTTTTTCAACAAACTCTAGAAGATTTGAGGTCAGTGTCTCATTCATTCAAGACTTGAGGTCATTCCTAGATACCAACTTTTTTTTTTTAAACTCATGGAAATTCTTAGGTAAACTAAGAACATAAAAAGCAGTGGGTACCAACAGGTATAACTCCCCCCCCCCCCAACCCCCGGCAGCAACTTGACTTTCAGTACCGTAGCACACAATATGAAGGGCAAGATAACTTACAATGAATTTTAAAATAAGAGCACTCTAAATTAAGGCACAAATTAAAGAGCATAAACAAGGAAAATAGTAGCAATCAGTTCACTAAATTAGATGCCAGCTTTTTTTTTTCCCAGTTAGACCTTCTTTTTATTTACCAGCAGTCTTTTGATCTCTCCAGACTGAAAGAGATGCTGACACTGAAGTGGGAAAGGCATTAGTCATGGTTCCCTTACCCCCTTCACCATGGACACCTATTAATTTGAATGTCACGCAAGGGAAAAAAAAAAGAATTTTGCTTCCATTTAATAAATGGAAAAAACAGATTTAGAGAAATTAGGTATTTTCCAGTTTTAGTATCACTTAACACACATTCAATTGCTTCAGAGGTGAAATTGGGCATTTTCCCTTTACCTTTAATCAACCCACTTGGCCACACTACTTTCCCAAAATATGGACAGTTCTGGTTAAATAATTCCAATCTGTATGTACAAGAGGTACCAGAAATGATAAAGAAATTAATCAAATTAAAAAAAACTATTATGTCTTTGGAAAATATATCAATCTGATACCAAATTGCACACTAAAAATCTAAAAAGCAACAGCAAGGTATAACTTCTCTATTTGTGCGAATGGACAAATAGATCTGCCATTTTATGTTCTTTTTCTTACATCATTTCATTCATTAATATAAGCTGTAAGCGCCACAGAGTATCAAGTGTCAAAACTAGAACAATAGTCGAAGAGTGTACTATTTAATTCATGAGACTGATGCTTTTCATAAGAGATCTATACAGGGCTTGCCTTTTTTGAAAAACAAGCAATAGTAGAATGCACAAGAAAGTTTTAAAATTGAGTATAAACTGTAACTGAGAAGAGACGCAACAATATCTCCTCTGCCACACTCCTCTCATTCAGTGGCGTGGAGCCTATGTCTCTGCTCCTTAAACATGGGTGGAGCTTTACATCTGCTTAGGCCATCAGTATAGCAAAAGTGATGCAACCTGACTTTTAAAGCTAGACCATAAGAGTGTCATGCATGTCTGCGTGACTGTCTTGGCATATCTGCTCTTAGACACAGCCACCACCATGCTGTGAGGAAGCCCAAACTAGCCCCAGTGGAGAGACCACAGGGAGAGGCTACATGTAGGTATGCCAACTGACAGTTTAGCAGAGGTCCTCGCCAAAACCCAGCCCCAGACGTCATGGAACAGAAGCCACTCCCAGAGTCTCCTATCCTAATGCTAAATCACAGAATCTGTGAGCATAATCAAATGGTTGTTTCATGCCAGTAAGGTTGTTTTTGTATTCAGCAAAAGATAACCTGAAAGAGGAAGGGTAAAGAAAGTATCTTTGGGACTGTTTAAAGCATGGTTTCATTTGCAACAGGGTACAACTTTGGGCAAATGGAAAACAAAGTAACAAAGTGACTAGCCTGGCATGCAGCGGGCTAGCTATGTAGCATGGAGCTGCTCCTTCTGGGAAAAACAACTATAACAATAAATGAGTATAGGACAACTAACCCAAGTCCTATTGGTAGTAGTCAAAGAAACAATGAGATATTTTATGAGATAAGATGATTACTACTCATCAATCATAAACAAGAGTCACTGAGAATTTCATATCTTCTCAGTGTGAACAGGAATGTTATTACTGAATCTGCCATTTATTCCACATCTAGGTAAAAGCTAGTTATCATCAACGGTAGAAGTGAAGAGTTCTTGGGGGCGCCTGGATGGCTCAGTTGGGCAAGCGTCTGACTCTTGGTTTCTGGTCCTGTGTTGGCCTCTGAGCCTGCTTGGGATTCTATCTTCCTCTCTCTCTGCCCTTCCCCTGCTTTCTCTCTCTCTTCCTCTCTCTCTCTCTCTCAAAACTAAATAACCTTTAAAAAAAAGAAGCAACGAGTTCTTTCTACGTCTCTCTCCTTAAAACACACATACACATGCATTATCTTAGAAATACTGAAGTTTGTTTGGGTAAACTAAGAAAACAATGTGATAAAAATACTTTTTTTAGACACCAAAAATTTTCCTAGCTTAAAATATTTATCTTAACATGTCATATTTTTAAAACAAAGAATAAAGGGGGGAAAACCCTTTATAAGCCATTTGTTATACTAACTCTTAGAGATAAATACTATTAATATTTTGATATTTCCTTCCTGTCCTTTTTAATGCATGTTAAAAAACAAAACACAGTCTCTATCATTTCAAAATGGAGTTCAGGGGCACCTAGGTGGCTCAGTTGGTTAAGCATCCAACTGCTGATTTTGGCTCAGGTCCTGATCTCACAGTTCTTGAGATTGAGCCCCAAGTCAGGCTTTGCGTGGACAGTGTGGAGCCTGCTTGGGAGTCTCTCTCCCCTCTCTCTCTGGCCCTCCCTCCATTCATGCATGCAAGCTCTCTCTTTCTCCCAAAATAAATCAATAAACATTAAAAAAAACAAACAAACTTGAGTTCGGATGCCATGTATATTTTATGGCTTTCTTTTTATACAAAAGGACATTGTGAGCACTCTCCTATGTCCTTTCAATATTCTTTCAAGACATTATTGAATAGATGAATTTTAATGGCTATATAGCAAGTATATTTACTTGTTATAATTTATTTCTTCATTTCTGTTTTGCACAATTACCATTTTATAATTTTTGCTATTACAAATAACATTGTGATGAAAACCTGCAGATGATTCTGTTAGTAGAATTATTAGGTTAAAGAGAATGAACATTTCTTGATGAAGTCTAATGGTTTTCCAGAAAGATGTGGCAAGTTATATACTAAGAGGAGTATAAAGAGTATCTAACTCAATGAAATGTCACCAACATCATGTTTCTTAAAATCCAAATAACATATTTTACAGATACAGTAAGATGTCATGACACATAGTAAGAGATGTTTTAGTAAAGTAACTTCTGTTGTTGAATTCACACTGACATAATTTAGATAAAAATGTATTTTTTTTAAGAAGTTAAAAGTATAAATTACTGGTGCCTTAAACAGAGGGGGTGACCAATAAAATACTGGTTGAAAACTTGAAGTAATAAATTAATAAACCAAATGAAAGACTAACCATCATCTTTTTAAAAAGTCAGGATACTTGAATTCTAAGCCTCTTATGTCACAGTCTGCAACCTAGATAAATTTACACATTCTTTCCTTAGTTTCTTTTTTTTTAATTTTTTAATGTTTATTTATTTTTGAGAGACACAGAGACAGAGTATGAGCAGGGGAAGGGCAGAGAAAGGGAGATACAGAATCCGAAGCAGGCTCCAGGCTCTGATCCATCAGCACAGAGCCCGACGCGGGGCTCGAACTCATAGACCGTGAGATCATGACCTGAGCCGAAGTTGGCCGCTTAACCAACTGAGCCACCCAGGCGCCCCCTAACTTAGTTTCTTAATCTCTATGAGAGATAAAACAATAGTCTCTATTTCTATTTCACAAGGATGTCAGAAATATAAAGAGGAAATATAACACAATGCCTTAAAAACAAAACCTCTGAAATCAAACTGTCTAGGTTCAGTTCTTGGCTCTGTTACAAAGGGCAGTTCAGTCATTCGTTTGTCAGTTTTCTCAACTATAAAATAGGGATGATAATACTCACCTCACAAAATTATTGTGGGGATTAAATGAGAAAATCTGTGTTAAATTACTTAGAATCCTGCCTGTCAAACAGTAAGTGCTCAATAAACATTCGATGATAATTATTAATATATGTAAAATTCATACATAGGTAAAGTAATTGGTTTTAAAAATCTACTTGGTAGATAGATTATTTAAATCTCAGGTATTCTCAATTTAAAATCAACACACTGGATGGGGCACCTGGGTGGCTCAGTTGGTAAAGCATCCGACTTCGGCTCAGGTCATGATCTCACGGCTTGTGAGTTCGAGCCCTGTGTCAGCTCCCGATTCTGTGTCCCTCTCTCGCTCTGCCTCTCCCCCACTCATGCTCTGTCTGTCTGTCTGTCTCTCTCTCTCAAATAAACAAAACATTAAAAAAAGTTTTTTTAAATCAACACACTGGAACAATATTGAGTTATACATTCCCCATAATTTTTAGACTCTAAAACATTATGAACTAAAGTTAATCACAAATAAAATACAGCATTAACAAAATAACTTTCCTTTTTAAGAGATACTCTTTTTGTGGCTCCTCACAAAGATCCTTTTCGCCCATCAAATCTTAGTCCATAATTTTTAGAGTCTAAAAAATTATTATCCTTTTCACCCATCAAATCTTAGTTCAAATGTCCCCTCTTCAAATCACTCAAGTCTTTACCTACTTAAATTATGCTCTACTATACCATACAGTTTTCACACTCTAGTTATTTACCTTTATCTTCCCACCATAATGTAAACTCCATAAGGGAAAAAGCTTAGCCTTTTCTGTCACTATGAATATACTCAGTTCAGACATTTAATAAATACCCGACAAATGACCAACAAATTGATGATATAACAGATTGCATGTGATGAGTTCTGATATTTTTATTCCATTCTATTCTATTCCTTTTCATTAAAAGTAAAATAATTATTGCAGCATGCTAAATCAATTTTATATCACATTATCGGGGAAAGACTTGAAGTGTGAAAAACACTGCTCAAGGTCAGAGGTTATTAAGCTCATATCTGAAAGGTATGTTTAAACATATGCATGGAAAGGAAGAAATAAAAGTGTCTGATCACAGATGACATGATCGCCTATGTAGAAAATCTGAAAGAATTGAAAAACAAAACTCTCCTGGAACTAATAAGCAATTATAGCAAGGCTGTAGGATACAAGGCTAACTATACAAAAGACAATTGCTTTCCTATATACCAGCAGTGAACAAGTGGAGTTTGAAATTGAAAACACAATACTATTGACATAGTGAAAAGTTGATAGGTATAAATCTAACAAAATATGTACAAGATCTATACGAGGAATACAATATCAAAGAATAACTAAATAAATGAAGAGATACTCTATATCATCAGTAGGAACACTCGATTTACAACAGACACATCTGGTAAAAGATTATATCCAAAATATACAAATAACCATTGAAACTCAACAATAAAAAACAAACAACCTAATTAAAAAATGGGCCAATGACCCCAACAGACACCTCTCCAAAGATTTATAGATTGCAAATATGCATAAAAAAGATGCTCCACATCATGTCATCAGGGAAATGCAAATTGAAACAATGAGATACCACTAAACACCTATCAGAAGGGTCAAAATCTGGAACACGGACAACAGTCAAAGTTGATGGAGAGGTGGAACATGACAAGAACTCTCACACATTGCTGGTGGGAATGCAAGATGGTACAGCTACTTTGGAAGATAGTTTGGCAATTTCTTATAAAAGTAAACATTCTCTTACCCATAAGATCTAGCAGTCACACTCCTTGGCATTTACTAAAATGAGTTAAAAACTTATGTCCAAACAAAAATTTCTACATGGATGATTACAGTAGCTTTATTCATAACTGCCAAATTTTAGAAGCAATCAGGATGTCCTTTAGTAGGTGAAAGGATAAATAAACAGTGGTACATCCAGACAAAGACATATTACTCAGCACAAAAAAGAAATGGTCTTTCTAGTCATGAAAAACATGGAAAAACCTTAAGTGCACATTACTAGGTAAGTGAAGCCAACCAGAAAACACTATACACTGCATTGGAACTACACAATTCCAACTATGACATTCCAGAAAAGGCAAAATTATGGAGACAGTAAAATCATCAGGTTTCCAGGGTTGGGAGTGGTGAAAGAGATAAGTAGGTGTACTAGAATATTCTTAGGGCAATGAAAATACCCCATGATACCATAATGATGGATACACGCCACTACACGTTCGTCCAGATTCACAGGAGGTGGAACACCAAGAGGGAATCATAATGTAAACTATGGACTTTAGGTGATTATGATACAGGTTTGGTTTATCAGTTCAGTGTAGGTTGATCACTTCTAACAAATGTATCGCTCTGGCGTGGGATGCTGTTAAGAGGAGAGGATATGCATGGGAAATCTGAGTACCTTCCCCACAATTCTGCTGTGAACCTAAATCTGCTCTAAAACAATAAAATCTTAATAATGAAAAAAAAGAACATGTAGTTTTGTGTATCTGAATTTGATGGTAAGGGAGGCTGTCAGAGTTTTCAGATTCATGAAGAGGTTCCTGTCCTCTTAAATTTAAGGGCTTCTACTACCATATATTCATTATCACTTGTGAAGCACTACACAAAAACATGTATAAAGATGTGGCTTAACATAGGGATGGCAGTATATGAAAGATTCTGTAGTCTGAAAAGGCTCAAGTTCAAATCCTGGATTCATCATTTCCTAACTCTGCTAATGTTATACAAATTACCTTACCTATCACCCCAGTTTTCTTATGTGGAAAGTAGTTTGAACATCTAATTCAGGGGGTTAAGTAAAATAAAAATTATGTAAAATGTCCATTATAGTAATGATGCCTACTTTTCAATAAATGGAAGACATCATTATTACATTCTAGTATTTCCAAAAAGTTAACTTCCATAGATAAAATACAATCTTAAACAAAGTACAATTACACAATGGAAGTTAACAAAAAATAGGTCATTCATATATATGTAGGAATTATATTCCAAAATCTTACTTTTTCTCATAGCTAACACTGCTGTGTAGAAAAATTACAACATGTTCTTCCAAGTATGAATTTATCAGTTCAGTAAATGTGCCAAGCATCCCCCATATACAAAGTCTGGAAAAATGACTTAGCAAGAGCAATCTGACAGTTTCCAGAGGGGAGGTGGGTGCAGGGATAGGTGAATCAGGTGACGGGGCTTAAGCAGTGCACAGGTCATAATGAGCACCAAGTGATGTACAGAATTGTTGAATTACTATACTGTGCATCTGAACTAACAAAATAATATATTAACTAACTGGAGTTAAAATAAAAACTTTAATAAATGACTTAGCAAAAATATAAATAAATTACTCCCTTCATCCCATGATTGAAATTAACAACTTATGGCTTTTTAACCAATGTTCCTCACATCACTTAGCTGCCTGTTGCAGAGTGGGGCGGCTGTGCTGGTATTCTGCTTATTTCCCGCCTTTAAAGCCGCATCTCTTCTTGCTTGCTCAAGCAGAACTCTTGCTCTTTCTTTAAGTTCTTCTTGTCTGGATAACATTCGATGCTTAAAAGCAAAAAATACAGAATTAGAAGCTCAAAAAAACCCCCAACAAAACACCACATCATCTACATTTGTAAACTAATCAATGGTTATATTATCTGTCAAAATAATAGAGATCAGGAATAAGATTGTAGTTTTATGAGATAACTTACAGAAAATATTAATTTTAACTAGAAAGTGTAGAAAGTCTTAACATTTAGGAAATATATCTTCTGCGCTCGTAAGCAGGGGAGGGGCAGAGAGAGGGAGAGAAAGAGAATCTCAAGCACTGATAGTGCAGAGCCCGATGTGAGGCTCCAACTACCGAACCCTGAGATCATGACCCGAGCTGAAATCAAGAGTCAGACACTTAACCAATTGAGCCACCCGGGCATCCCTGGAAATATAACCTTACTGCCTAAAACTGGATTATATTTAATTACATTTTTATTAAAACATTTTCCCATAAAGTATAAGGCCCATATGTATATTATACACATTCTTCATATTTGCTAATAATAGTATAATCTGGCAGATATTTTCAAAAAAATTTACTTCTTATAAGGTCTTATAGGACTGATAACAAGGTGTGTTCCAAATTTGTAAGTTGAAAGATATTAAATATCTGTGACAATAATCCTTTAAACTCTTAACAAATTAACATTAACAGAAAATTCAAAACTATCACATTTTGTTTTTTTTAAAAAAAGTAAAACTGGTTTTTCTCCAATTCTCACTTTCCTTACACCAGACAATTAGCCATATAAGAATTGGAAGAGTGTTTTCTTGGATTAATTTGTAATCTTACAATATATTCATGGATAACAACAGGTAATGACCACCAATAGAAATCAGTTCTTAAATGAGGACATTAATTCAAAGCGCAAATATCCATGTTTATCCTTCAAATTCCTTTTTTCTCTACCAAAGTAGTCAACATCTGGCTTTAAATTTTTTTAATGTTTATTTATTTTTGAGAGAGTGAGACAGAGTATGAGCAGGAGAGGGGCAGAGAGAGAGGGAGACATAGAATCTGAAGCAGGCTCCAGGCTCTGAGTTGTCAGCATAGAGCCTGATGCAGGGCTCGAACCCATGAACTGCAAAAGCATGCAGTGAGCTGAAGTCGAACGCTTAACCGACTGAGCCACCCAGGCGCCCCAATCAACTTCTGACTTTAGATAGTTATTACTATTGTCTTGATATTTCAATTCTGTTACTTCCCTTTCATTGCATAGTTTGGATTCAATCACAAGTAGCATTTATGGTCACAAAAGAGGTAATAAACAGTAAACCTATTTATTTGGTATAGTGTGAAGCTTTAAAAAAATTATTTCATCATTTTTTGGTCTCTGAGATTTTTTAAACACTTTTCTGTAATCTTAAGGACTTTTCTTTTAAGTATCCAGTTCAGTGGTTTTTACTATATTCACAAGGTTGTGAACCATCAACACTATCTAATTCCAGAACATTTTCATCACCCAAGGTTTTAAGAGGATTAAACAAAAATTCTTCACTTAATAGATATAATTGAAATGTATAAGTGATAATGATAGATTTTTCGTCATGTTGATAGGACATAATAGAACTGGTCATTGCATTTGAACTGGTTACAAATCAACACCTTCTAAAAACAGACAAGATTAATTAAATGAACATTGAATTTGCAGTCAAGACATCAAGTTGTTAATCCTTCTTCCACTAATAATAAGCAATGTAACATTAAACAGGTCACTTAAAAGCTAGGCTGTATTCCATTACATGATATTTAAGAACCCTCAAGTCAGGAAGACCTAGGTTCAAACACTAGATATATTGCTTAATTGTATATATAAAATTACTCAATCTCTCTAAGCCTCAGTTTACTCACTTACAAAATGGGGGTAAAAACAGACAAACTCTCATAAGGATATTATAAAGATTAAGTGAAATAGAGTAATGTACTGAGTACTAGGTAAATGTTAACTATTATTATATATTTAAAAATCTCTCAATTGCCTCTTTTTTTTTAATTTTTATTTTTGAGAGGTGGGAGGGACAGAGAGAGAGGAGAGAGAAAGAATTCAAAGCAGGCTCTGCACTGTCAGCACAGAGGTGGACGCAGGGCTCGAACTCACAAACTGTGAGATCACAACCTAAGCCAAAGTCAGTTAAGCATCCGATTTCAGGTCAGGTCATGATCTCACGGTTCGTGAGTTCGAGTCCTGCGTTGGGCTCTGCACTGACAGTTCAGAGTCCGGAGCCTGCTTCAGATTCTGTGTCTCCCTCTCTCTCTGCCCCTCCCCTACTTGCACTCTGTTTCTGTCTCAAAAACTGAATAAACATTTAAAAAATCTCTGAAATAAGGGGAGATCATCTTTAAAATCCCATTAGCCCTAAAAATGGTGATTAGAGTATATCATCTTTAAGATCCTATATTGGCTCTAAGTTCTGTCAGTATACAGACCTTTAGGGATTCCGGTTAGCCATACAGAAAGTGAAAGACTGCTTTGGTCTTAAAAGTACACAGAAACAAAATTTTTCTGATTACAAATGCAATTCATGTTTCTTATAAAAACTTTAGAAAGTATATAAAAGTAAAAATAAAAATAATCAGAGGCATCATATTCCCTGATTTCAAACCATATCACAAAGCTATAGTAATCAAAACAGTATGGTATTGGCATACAAACAGACACATAGATCAAGAGAACAAAATAAAGAGCACGGAAATAAACCCATGCAAATATGGTCAATTAATTTATGACAAAGGAGCCAAGAATATACAATGCGGAAAGGACAGTCTCTCCAATAAATGGTGTGGAGAGAACTGGACAGCCACATGCAAAAGAATGAAACTGGATGCCTATCTTACACTATGCAAAAATTAACTCGAAATGGATTAAAGACTTGAACATAAAATCCGAAACTCACAGAAGAAAACACCTGTGGTAAAGCTCCTTGACAATGGTCTTAGTGATGATTTTTTTTTTTTTGGATTTGATAGCAAAAGCAAAGGCAACAAAGGCAAAAATAAACAAATGTGACTATATCAAACTAAAAGTTTCTGCACAGTTAAGGAAACCATCCACAAAATGAAAAGGCAATGTACTGAATGGGAGAAAATATTTACAAATCATGTATCTGAGAAGGGGTTAATAATCCAAAATATATAAAGAACTCATACAACTCAATGGCAATGCAATTAAAAAATGAACAGAAGGGGCACCTGGGTGGCTCAGTTGGTTGGGCGGCTGACTTCGGCTCAGGTCATGATCTCACAGTCTGTGATTTCGAGCCCCGCGTCGGGCTCTGTGCTGACAGCTCAGAGCCTGGAGCCTGCTTCAGATTCTGTATCTCCCTCTCTCTATGCCCTTCCCCTGCTTATACTCTGTCTCTATGTCTCTCAAAAATAAATAAATGTTAAAAAACATTAAAAAAAATGGACAGAAGGTTTGAATAAACATATTTTTGGACAGCCATAAAAGACATACAAATGACTACAGATACATGAAAAGATGCTCAACATCACTAATTATCATTTAAGAAATGCAAATTAAAACCATAATGAGATATTACCTCACAACTTTTAGAATGGCTATTATCAAAAAGACAAGGAATAATAAGTGTTGATGAGGATGTGAAGAAAAGTGAACCCTTATGCACTGTTGGTAGGGAAGTAAATTGTTGCAGCCACTGTGGAAAACAGGATGGAGGTTCCTCAAAGAAATTAAAAATAGAACTACCTTATGATCCAGAAATTCCACTTCTGGGTATTTATCCAAAGAAAATAAAAGCACTAACTCAAAAATTATATGCATCCCTATGTTCACTGCAGCATTATTAATAATAGCCAAGATATGGAAACAACCTTAGTGCTCATTGATAGATAAGTAGATAAGGAAATGTGACACACACATACACACACACACACACACACACACACACACAGTGGCATATTTTGCAGCCATAAAAAAGAATGCAATCTTGTTACTTGTGACAAGATGCATGGATCCTGAGGGCATTATACTAAGTGAAATAAGTCAGACAGACAAAGCCGAATACAATATGATCTTACTTGTATGTGGAATCTAAAAACAAAACAAAGCCCCCCAAAACCCAAAATACCAGCTCACAGATATAGAGAACAATTGGTAGTTGCCAGAAGCTGGGGATAGAATGCGGATGAAATAGGTGGAGGGGATCAAAAGGTACAAAATGCCAGTTATAAGATAAATAGGTCATGGGGATATAGTGTATGGCATGGTGATTATTAACTATAGTTAACAATACCGTACTGCACATATGAAAGTTGTTAAGGGAGCAGATCTTGAATGTTGTCGTCACAAGAAAAAATATTTTTTTGTAACTATGTATGATACTGGATGTTAACTAGGCTTATTGGGGTGATCATTTCATAATATATACAAATATCAAATAATTGTATACCTGAAGCTAATGTTATATGACAGTTATATCTCAACAAAAGAGAATAATTTAAAAATGAAAAATTGGAGTGACTGGGTAGCTCAGTCAGTTAAGTGTCTGACTACGGTTCAGGTCATGCATGATCTCACAGTTCTTGAGTTCGAGCCCCACATCAGGCTTTCTGCTATCAGCATAGAGCCCACTTCAGATCCTCTGTCTCCCTCCCTCCCTGTCCCTCCCTTGCTCGTACACATGCTCTCGCTCTCTCTCTCTCAAAAATAAATTTTAAAAAATAATTAATTAAAAAGTAATAAAATAAAAGAGGAAGTGCCTGGGTGACTCGGTTGGTTAAGTGTCGACTCTTAATTTTGGCTCAGATCATGATCTTATAGTCATGAGATCAAGCCCTGTGTCAGGTTCCATGTTAGGCAGGGAGCCTGCTTAAGATTCTCCCTCTCTTCTCCCTCTGCTCCTCTCTTGCTTGTACTTTCTTTCTCTCTCAAAAAAAATAAATAAATAAAATAAAGATAATTAGCAATCCTGGCGCCTACAGATAATCACTATAGAATCATGCTTTTTTTAACGTAATGTTCTATTGTGAGCATATTCTCATGTAAATATTTTTAAAAATATTTTTAAACACAATTTAACACTGTTTACCTAGCATTCTATTAATACAGTTCCATCACACTTTAATTAACGTGTCCTAAGGTATTTAGGTTGTTTATAATTTTTCATTATGAAAAACAATGTTTTTATACACATCGTTATAGATAAATTCTTATATACAGTTCTGATTATCCCAGGGAAAATAATTCCTGGAGGTAGAATCTAATGAGATAAACATTTTTAAGGGACTTGATGTACACTACTAAACTGTCCTTCAGTAAAGTTGACTGCTTTACATCTCGGCGGATTATCTTTAGTGCTATTATGGGCAAATGCGAAGAGATACTGTAAGTATATAGTTCAAGAGCATAGACTTTAGAGTCAGAAAAGGTTAGTTTTGAATTCAAACTTTAACACTTACTAAGTGATCTTAGGCAATTCTGTAAACCCCATTTCCCCCATATATTAAGTAGAATTTAACTACTTACCTCATGGGTTATAAAGTTTAAGAGAGTTAAGTACAAGATATACAAAGGTCAAACACTCAAATGAGCAACATTATGACTTTAAGTCTATATAGACAAATTAAGTGATCAGATTTTCTCTAATCTAATGCCATTAGGGACTAGACATACTATTATTTTATGAACTACTAAGAAAGAACAAACATTGTCAAACTCTATATACTATTATGAGTAACATTTTGATTTCAGAGAAAATGTAAAAAGATGCTTATCTTAGAACTGATGAAATAGAGTATGTAAAAAAAAATCAGATTTTAAAGAAATTTGCCTAATTTAAAAAACCTGTTAAAATTGCCCAATTTTAAAAACTTATGAAATATTAGCAATCATATTACAATTTTTTATGCCAGTAAGTACTTCTGATAAAAACAAAAACAAAATCAAGAAACACCTTTAACTTTACCCTAAACAAAATCCTGACCATTTAACCAATGGTCAATACACACATATTTATGGAGTCATAAATAGATGTTGCCTCCACCATCCTGTGGATGTACAGTAATGTACATCATTTAAACCTTCTGAATAGCATCACAGTATGACAGAGTTTTAGAGCTAAAAGGGCTCTTAGAGATTACTTCATTTAATATATATGGTAAAATAAGATTAAAAGAATTTAAATGGCTAGTTACCACGTCACACTGGTAATTATTAGCAGAGCCAAGAGGAGAACCTAGGTGTACAGATTCCCAGTCCAGAGTATTTTAAATTTTTAAACATTAATTAATTTCTAGGTTTAAATATATTTACCTTAAAAATCTGGGTTATAAGAAAATTCTGTAATAGTAATAGTTAGAACTTGGGTTACCAAATTCTGCAGTTTTATTAACCACTAGATGTTTACTGATTATCTGCTATGTATGGACACTCTGATGTCTTGAAAGCTTTTTTGTCCTAAAAGTTGAAGTATTTAGAACTTCTGATTTGTAATTTTTGATTAGGAGAACAAGGCCTTGCTTTGTTAGCTACTATTATTCCTTTGATTTCAAGATGTACATTTTTTCTTACCACCTCTGAAAACTTAAAATTGATGGCATCTTAAAATCTTTGTCAGCCAGATGATAGTCAAGACAGCCATCAGTGGCTACATATGCATGTGGTTGATATTCTGGGAGGCATGACTGCAATTCCTTAATGTTTCAGTTAACAAATACTTAAATAGTATTTGGAAAATGGAATATAACTCCAGGTTATTGTCTGAAAATCTTATTTTGGGGCTTTCTGATAAGGTCAAGAAAATGCTATTATCAATCGGTATTACTGAGAAGAAAACCCCAGAGGCAACTGTAGGGTAATGCTATATTCAAAAGTTCCAGACTTTTTGGTCTCAGAATCCCTTCATGTGCTGAAAAATTATTGAGGATCTCAAAAAGCGTTCGTTTGTGTGTTATGTTTATTTATATGTAGCATTTAAATTAAAAGAGAAATGTTAAAAACATTTACATATGCATTTAGAAATAACTACAATGAACCCATTAGATGTTAACATATTGCAACAAAAAAATAATAAAAAACAAAACAAAAAATAAGTGAGAATGGCATTACTTTACAATATTTCTAAATCCCTTTAATGTCTGGCTTAATAGCAGGCAGCTGGATTCTCATATCTACTTTTGCATTCAGTCTTTTGAGATATCATAAATCATGCAGCCTCCAGAAAACGTCGCTGTACACTTGTGAGAAAGCGAAAGTGAACAAGGTAAATGTTATTATTATGAAAAGAGTTTCAACTTTGGGGGCTCTCTGAAAGAGATGAGGAGAGCCCCAAGACCCCCAGAGCATACTTAGAGAACCTCTGCTGTAACATCGTGCTTTCGATGGCACAGAGGACAACACACTGTGTGGAAGAACAGGGACACTGACAACTCCAAATCAAAACGTGATTCACAGGAGTCGGGTTCTAAATTCTAATTCTAAATCGGTTATATCTTAACCAATTTATTTTGCTTAAATTATATCTTATGTACACATAAGAGTATTATATGATGAAAAAAATCCATGCTTGAATAAGTTTAAAAGAATTCATTCAATAGGCATATAATAAAAATTCTATGTGATAAGAAAACCATTTATCATAGTTTTCTGGCAATGTTTTCCCTTTTTTCTGGTACATAAAATAATAGTATATCTTATAATTAATGGTGCTAGAGATTCGATTAAGTATAGTAAATATTACAAGGACAAATTTGCATCATATCCCCTCATGGGGAGAAACTCAGATGTTAATGGAATTTTAAACCACAAGCAACAATGGGACTGAAAATATCAATTATGATGAAACTAAAATATCTGAAGAAAATACTTCAAATGGGAAATATTTAACTCAGCATTACATATCTTCGGAATGATATTCCTACTATACAGAATAGTGAAATATCTTTGACGTATTCTTACCATGAAATGTTCTGTTTTTATAGGTAGATAATATTTTGATTTGAGAAGGTAATATTCTTTATTCTTCAATCTTCAAATCTGGATTTATTTGTAGGCTTAAAGTATTATATCATAAACTTTAAATGAAGTGCAGGTATATTTTGGGTTTTTATATAATGGGAAATTATACTTTAGCTTTAATCAGCTGAAGTATTTTAAAGTGGTCTATAAAAAATATAGAATAATTATTTACTAAATATAGGTAATCATCATTCTAACTCACTTACCTGGACTGTTTTTGTGGAATGATCTGCATGATTGAAAGTGGTTCTATCGGCATCTGGATCAGACTCTGTCTGCCTCAGGGAAGTACGTTTTTTCTTTGTAAGGTCTGCATCTCTATTGTATGAGTATCCAAGTTTGGAAGTGGGAGATAAACTTGTTTTTTTGATAGGTGATTCAGGATCTGATCTGCATTCTAAGGGTCTGGAATGCTCTAATTTTTCCTTCTCCGAGTTATTACTGATGTCTAGAGTCTGAAGCTTTTGTTCCTCTGTCTCCTCACAAATAAAGGGTGGAGACACATCCTTCTTTTTATCAACGAATAAGTCACTTAATTCTAAAGTCTCGGCTTTCAGGAGTCTCTTTTTGCCTAACAAAACTTGCGCGTGGATTGAATCCGTATTGTAACATATTCCAGGGTCATCGGATCCTGAAGTCCTTCCGGAGCTCTGCTGGGACTTTTGGGGTTCTGTGTCACTTTTAGTCCTGCGACAGTAAGGGGAAGATGTGCTTGGACTCAGATGATCATCAGGAGTCTGATGTTCACTTTCTGACTCTCCAACCCCACTGTCATTTACAAATACAGAGTCATCTTGCGACAAGAAGTCGACTGCTCCGCTGGTAGGCTGCTGCATGTCAGGCTCCCGCTTCAGATCACTAAGCTCTGCATAAAATTTTTCCTGATCAACAGAACTATTTGTATCTGTTTCATAGTTTCCAACTTTATATGTGCTTTTACTGCTGTTCTCCTCTATCTGGACAACATTCAGTTCTTGGCCACTGAAATGTGCCCTGATTTGATAAAGATAAGTCATAACAGTCAGTTTGTCAGGAATTGCTAATAAAACCATATCAGAAGGTTCCAACAACCGGGAAATTCCTATGCTGGCAAATCCATCATAAGCCTGCAAAGAAAGGAAAAACAAAGCTATACTGAGTAGTTCAAACCATTCATTCAGTTTACAAACAGCAAAAGAACAGATATTAACCAGATATATTGTGGTGATCATTTAACAATATATTGAATCATTATGTTGTGTACCTAAAACTAATATAATGTTATATGTCAATTACACCTTAATAATAAAGTTATAATTTTTAAAGAACTTTGTTGTTGTTGTTGTTGGAGGGTATATTAAGTTACTAACATTAGCACTATGAGAAAGAACAAAATGTCATGACCAAATGTGTAAAGGTGGGATAGATGTAAGAAAAAAAAGTTTCTTAATTAATAACAATTGAAATGTTCTTCTCCAATAAGTAAGTAAAAATGAGAATTAAAACAAAACAAAAAAAACTTAGACTCATTTTTATAAGGAACTAAGGTATAAAGAAATGATAATTAATCTGGAGCTTTATCATTCCTATGAATCTCTCTTTACCATGTTCATGTAAATGCAGTGATTTGTGAAGATAAAGTAGAGCTAGATAACCCCAAAGAATGAAATCCTAGACTACCTGGTATAAAATACAAGTAAGTGCTATTTGAGCCTAAAAACATACAAACATTTTTTTAAATGCCCAATTAGGACTGATTTTCATAATGAGAAGAGTGATTGCATTTTCACTTCATCCATTTTGGAAAGAATGAAATGTTTTGAGTAGTACAACCTAGTTGAGAATGTGAGGCTGCATTGTATTATTTTTGTTAGCCTTTAAAATGACTGTGGCACATCAGGTTTTTCTAGTTTTGAAGAATCAAAGCTGTTTCTCAATTTACAATTAATTATTACTATCCTGAACTAACCCTTGAAAACAGCACTGTGTTGCTAGGAAGCATTAAAAATATGCCTAAAGGTTCAGATATACTCTTGGAAAAAGTAAGGACCCTCTAGTTGTACTCTGGCTTTGGAATATAAAATGTGTAGTCTTTGTAACAACCTAGATGTAGGATCATAACTCAAAGTTTTTCTTGAAGTAAAGGTTAGGAAATTGTGTAACAATTTAGAAGGAATTAGTCTTTTGCACTTACATGTTAAAGAGCATTTCTACCTTTGAATTTAATCCTCATCTCATAGTCTTCCTGGAGTTTAATAAATGTTGTGGAATAAGTAAAAAAGAAAATGAAAAATAAATTGCAATATTAAAACCTCTTCAATTTTCACAGCACTAGGTTTCATAATATAGGTACCTCAAAATATTTATTCAAGAGAATGGCTCAGTTGGTGTGCATGTTTAGGCCTGTTTGTTATTTTACATGTTTTAGGAAAATTAAAGTCATTTTCCTCCTCATGTGTCTTGACAACTTGATCGACAGACATCAATTGCAGACCATCACGAAAAGCACCACAGGCAGTATTCTAAACATTTCCCAATTATCTAAAATACTGACATACTGGTTAAGATCGTATGTCACAGGTAAATACCTTTTTTTATTCAGCACTTTTTACAGACCTGGGAAAATGATTAGCTTCCTTGTGGGGAATCTCCTGCTGGTGTTTTGCTTCATGTAGCAATTCATTTTATGCACACTAACTGCACTAAAAAAAAAACATTTAAAAACAAACTGGCTTTCTTGTAAGCGAGGTCAAGACTTTATAAAGGAATCTTCCCCTAGGTTAACCTCTTTTGCTGTGGTCAATCACCTGTCTTTTCAGCTGTTTGTGTGTGGAGGAAAAAAAAGAGGTCTTTCAAAGAAAATGGTCTTATTCATTCCTAGATGTTCTTTAATTGGTAAGGAGGAGTCATTGCCAGTTATGTGATGCATCTGCATGGAACTTAAGACACAGGCATTGTTTCTTATGCTGCTTTCAGTCCAATCAAGGGCAGATGGGGTTATCGGGAAGAATTGTGTGAAGCCGGAAATAAATCTGCAGGTAGCAGCTGATACTCAATGTAGTTATCGGGTAGGAAGTTGCAAAGTGATGACAAGCAAAGACTGTATAACAATTATTTATTCAATTGTGCAATGAATAGGACCACCTAAATTAAAATCCTTTCAAAAAGCCATGATAATCTACCCTAGAAGATCTAATTGAGAAAAATTTAACAGGATATTCTTCTCTATGTAGTAATATGTAAACCCAAGGTATGCTCATCATTATTAAGTTCCTGAAAAAATAATGCAAAGAAGTGTGAGCTAAGCCTTAAGGCAAATCTCTGTACTCTTAAAAATACACAGCCAGGTAAAATCAACAATGTGTCCTTTTAGAAATTTCGAAGAGTAATTTAAAAGCTTCACTTTATAAAAATAATAATGCTCTATTTTATGCTTTTATCTGCATTTAAATTAGCTTACAATTTTATTCCAAAGCACAAAAACACAAGCATAGAACTATCGTATCTAAAGATATAACTGATGAAAACAGGCATTTTACTTTGATAGACACAAGCTCTCCAAAATTATACAAGAAATAATTCATGAGAATGACGTACTCTGTAGCATACCCTCCACAGATGTGATGTCCATAAGGAAATATACACTGATATTTCAAGATTACCTTTTTTCGTGGCATATGCAATAAAAAAAACCTGACTGTTTTAAAATATATTTCTCTAGGGCCAGCATCATGCATTTGTAAAGGCTTTTTTAAGGACAATACAATTTTTTGCGTTTACATGCATTTGTAAAGGCTTTTTTAATGACAATACAATTTTTTGCGTTTAGAGGGCAATAAATGCAAAAAATTGTTGAATTAAATTCTCATCTGTTAACTGAACTATCAAGATTCCATTTATAGACTTTTTAACACTGGTTGGTGGTTTTAATTATCTAATTTAAAGCAGACTGAAAACTTTAGACCAGAAGTTATTAATCCCTTTGTCCTATGAATCCTTTTGGCAATACACCCCTTCTCGGAATAATGCTGTATGTTTATAAAATACAAAGGATTACAGAAGAAACCAATTACACGAAAAAAAAATCCATAAAAATATTAGTACGACAGAATTTGAGAAAGAGCAATATGTATACTTTTGGTGAAAGTATTCACAACTGTAACTGTGAAAAACTGATGAACTTAAAAGATATTTGTAGATATCACAACTGCAACTGTAATGTGACGTCTAAATATCTGAGATTCTTAAGGTGATAAAGTCTTAGGCATGGCTAGTGCTAAAGTAGTGTGTTGTCTAAATTCATAATTAAAGGAAACCTAAATTTCACTTAAAGAATTAAGAAAATAAAATACATTTTCCCCCTAGTCATGTTCAAGAACCCCCTGAATTCTATCCAGAGCTCCCAGATTAAGAACTCCTACTCTAAGACAATAATTTATTTCATTAACGTTTCAGTTAAAGAATTCAATTCAGTACAAAACACACTGAGTACCTACTGTGTGCTTCCCTTTCTCATGTCCCAGTGCACATACATGATTATAATATTGTACTGTACACACTGGGGTAAAGTAAAGTTAGCCTGCAACCACAGTCAGCTGGCCCAGCAGCCTCTGGGCAACTCAGTCCCACATAGCTACCCTGAAGGCCAAAAGAATCAATACCCCCCTGCAGAGCAGTTAGGAAGCTCTGACCTCAGTATGCTAATTATGTGGAAAAACTGTACAGTTTACCAGAAAACGAAACAAACAAACAAACCCAATGTTCACATCTTTTTGCTTCTAGGAACATATGCTTTCTTTCTTGCATACCTGCCCTCATTCCCTCCCTAGAGGTTTTTATAAACTCATAATCATTTATGGTAAAGAGTTTTGGGTGCACTTTTAAAAGTTAAATCTTGAATAAAAACAATATGCTTTAACAAATATTTAACAGTTAATGAAGTCCATGCACATTAAAATCCGATGCCAGTCTGGCACTTGTGATCTTTAAAGGCCATGACAGCCTAGAGCGAACCACGCATCCCAATCTGAACTGCAAGAAGCCGACTATCTTCTTTCTGTGAGCTGCTGTTAGGACTTTACAACACAACCTCACTTTCCCTAAATCAATAAAAGCTGCGGAAGAGTTAAATTTGAAACTATGTATTTTTTTTCCTTGGCAATTCTTACCTTTTTGTTGTTCTCTTTAATATCTTGAGGATTCAGAGACTTGTAGTCACTGAGGGAGAAAATGGCACAGTAGGTACATACAGTATTTGATAAAAACAGCTGCTTTTAAAACAAACTGAATCTAAAAATTTGACATTCAATAATACCAAAGAGTAACTAGCAATTTCACAGCAGTTCAATCAACAAAACTAATAGTGTGGAAAATTAAGGAAATAAATAAATAAATGAATGAATAAATAAATAAACAAACAAACAAACACAGTGATTACATATTTCATTGCCTGAAGCTTTCCATCTGAAAGAGAAGTTAAGGCAGGGCAACGGAGACCCGTCTTGACAACCAAATTTACCATGAGGTAATCCCTTGTTGTCAATGTACAAAGAGCTACGGGCGTATATGTCTCATCTCATTTTAACAGTAACACAATTTTCATAATAATTTAAAGTCAGTTATTTGTATGAGATTAAGAAGAAGACTTTTTTTTTTTTTAAGAGAAGATTGGTTTTAGGTATCAAGAAGGGAGAACTTTTCTTTTTGGCACACTTTTCTCAAAAAACTAAAAGGTGTGAGTAATAAAGAGAAAACAAAGTCAACTATTTCAGGACATGTGTTAATGAAATTATTTATATTTGGGGCGCCTGGCTAGTTCAGTCGGTTAAGCACCCAACTCTTGATTTTGGCTCAGGTCATGATCTCATGGTTCCTGAGTTTGAGCAGGACCTGAGCATGGTTCCTGAGTTTGAGCACATCAGGTTCTGTACTGACAGTCCGGAGCCTGCTTGGAATTCTCTCTCCCCCTCTCTCTGCCCCTCATCTGTGCACACAGCACACAAACAAATAAATAAACTTAAAAAAAGAGAAACTATGTTTTTAAAGAATCTGTCTGTTATTTACAAAACATTTATAGGGAATGGAAAATGTTTCTACTTACATTAAATCTGGTCTGAAGTGATGTAATATTGCACAAAAAGATAAACCATTTCTCCATGATGTAGTAAAATTGGTGATTTTCACTCCTCGGTAGTTTTTTGTAACTTCTTTGCACCATACAAGTAATGACTGACTAGCATTTGGCTTTCGCCCCAAAACAGGACTTGGTATAGGACTCGGCTAGAAAAAAAGGAAAAGAGAAAAACATTAAAATAATTGAATGAAAGATGAAAATTAACATTAATTGACCTAAGTAGATCGTTTAAACCCTTTGATGTCAGTTTAGGTCCTTCAAAAATGTCAGTTGAAGACAACTGTAACCTCCAAGAAGGAGACACGAATCTTAGCCTATGGCATTTGCCTGACAGGATATAGATATGCAAGATTTTAAACTCATACATAAGAACAAGCCAAGAGCTATACTGATGGAAACATTACATTAAAGTATTTAAATACTTAAGTCTGAATATCTGTGTAACTGTTGTACCCTAAAAAAATTTCCTCAAATACAATCATGGGCAAATAAAGTTCCTTTTTGACTAGATTAAAAATAATATATTTTGAAGTCTAACTGCAGCACAAATTGTTAGCAGTGAAAAGATCAAGATCCTATTTTTTTTAAATGCAGTAATCATATTTTTGATAGCACAATGGTAATCATACTCAAGCATATTTCTTATATAAATATAATGATGGCAAAACAGATTTAGAGCTATTAGCAACAGTCAAGTATTGGTAGTAACAGCACACAACAGTCTGTAATATGGATTTGCTCAAAATATCTTCTAATTATCACTGATAGTTACTTTCATAGGTCAGTTAGGTATGTGTGTGCATGTGTGTGTTGTGTGTTAAATCTTAAGCATATACTTGGTTTTTCCCATGTTTATACATTTAAAACAATGACAAAAAAAACCAACTACATAAGATTTTTATCCTAAACTTTTATTATTCTTAAAACCATGCCACTTTCTTTTACTGAATAATAACCACATTTTGCAATAGTAATTGTAACACTGGTACAATTGAAAACCATAAAGAAAACTACAACAGGTTTCTGGACTTTAAATCTTGCTATCAGCTAACAGCGCTGATGATAAACCTAAAATAGGGGCCCTCTAAAATAAAGTGAAAGGAGGATAACTATTTACCCTAATATCACTTAAGTTTAACATGCAAACCATTCTTGCTACAAAGCTTACTTAAGAAAGACCAATGATGCCCCCACTTGACAAAAGCATGTTAGTGCCAAATAATTAAAATCATCAACTCCACATAATTAAGATTATGCATTCACTGCTCCTGTGAAAAAACTAAGAAACACCAAGGATGTAATTTCTTATTTTTATTATATTTTTATTAACCACCATATTAATAAATTCTTATATAAGCCAACGTTAAAAACAGCTGTTCATTAAGTAATCACCTATAGAAAGTAAATGTGGAAAAATACACAAGCCATAAAATTCAATAAATTTAGTTTCGATTCTACTTACTATGAAGAAGTAGGTAAAAACGGAATTCCTAATGTAATAAAGTATTTACTTTAGAATAAATAATAGTTTTTTTAAAGACATCATTTTACATGTACAAAAGTGAAATACTAAATATCTTTTTATCTAATGGAGACTTTCCACTGTGATTTCCAAATCGTTCTAGTCACTTAACCTCCAAAGGAGTGGAGAATGGTTCATGGATGAGGTAGGGGGAGCAACGAAGTGGGTACGAACACATTTTTTTCTTAGAATTTATACTATTTAAAGGAATGTCTTTATTAAAATGTTTTTCTGTATCAAATTATATTCCTAAGACGTTGATTCATTTCAAATATGAGTAATAAGTACAGAGGCCAGATAGTCTGCAACTATCATTACAATGATTCATTCCAATCATCATTAGCATGCAGACAGGTAATGTACAAAAGTCATTATCATTATGTTACAATCTACAGTGGCTTTCTGTAAGAATTAGGGAAAACATACCATGTCATTATGATTATGAATATATCCTTGTTTCTAAGAAGGCTCAATATGAAAAGGCTAGAAGATCTAAGCTAAACTTTGGATTTACCCTAACACAAAACCCTTGAACTGAATGTATCTTACAGGGATCCTTGTTGCATTGCCAAGAAAAAGAAGTCATACATCATTGAAGAAACTCTGATGAAATTACAAGTCCTATCACTGGTCATATTGGTTGCAGAGAAAGAAAACTGAAGTAGAAACACTGTACAATAAATCATCCACTTTAGAATGGCTGATCTTTCATCTAATATTTTGCAGAGGGTCATAAACAAATAAGCAGTTAGATAATTTCAAAGCCTTCAGGATATGAACGAATGTAATTGCCTGTTTCTTGCTATAGCTGGCTCCTGATGTGGCAGGTTATTTTATTTCTCTATGTCTCCATTTCCTCATCTATAAAGATGGAGATTGTAATGGTACCTATCTCATAGTGTCATTGTAGTAACAGGACTACCTTCCCCTCCTCCCACCCATTATTGCTCATTACCACTCTCTCTTTGATCACTTTGAACCATATTAACCTCTTTTCTGTTCCTTGGATACCCAAGACATGATCCACCTTAGCATCTTTGTATACACTGTTCCATTTGCCTGATGTTCTCCTGTCAGATATCTGCATGGTTAACTCCAACACAACCATTTTCATTATGTCTGTTCTAACAACACTATTTAATAATGCAACCCATCTCCATTATTCATACCTCAACCCTACACTTCGGACCACCTTAGCTTGTTCTATTTTTTCCATAGTACTTACCATCCCATGATCCATATACTTTATTTTGGTTATTACCAAAATATGCTTATTGGTCATGCTTACTGCTTATTACTTTGTCCATTCTCACTAAATAAAAGGTCTACGAAGACAGGGGTCTTAGTTTATTTTATTAACTTATCCTAAGTGTCAGCAGGCACTCAATAAATGCTGCTGAAGAAATAGATGCAGGCAAAACACTTGGCGCAATGTGTGGCCCATAGAAACAACTCAGAAAATGTTAATTACAATTATTATTACTACTATCAATACATTATCAGCACTTGAATTCCTATTTTTGCAGGTTTTTTGGAAACTTCAATGGCCGTGAATTTCTTCAAGATTAGTGAAAAATAGTTTTGCAAACAAAGCTTTAACTGGAAGATGATCTTGATACTTTATGTGCAAAATGGAGCATTTGGAATTCTTGGCATTGTATCTATTTTTAGGAGTTTGATGAAAAAAGAAGCTCTGAGTGACTCTAATTTAATGCCCTCCAAAGAAGGAAAGATATCAAAATGGCCATTAATGGTAGAACCAAACTTTTCAGATACTGGAACAAGTCTTTAAAAGTTCTTTATTTTATTTATGCAATGACCAGATGTATGAGAAGACATCTTTATTTAACATACTGGGAAAGTAAAACACAGATATTACAGTTATCTTTTTTATGTCCAAGAGAGGAAATTTCTAAAAGCCATTCTCATTATAACTTTATAATCAGATTAATCAGAATCTGATTGATTTTGATGAATTGATCTGTTTAACAGGTGATCCTTCCAGTTCTCTCTAAATCAAGCTACTATATGGATGAAATTGTACCAATTTCAGCTTAACCAAGAACTACAAATAGATGTCAATCATCATGATTATAGAGCCAATATGAAGACATTACAGTAGAGAGGCAATAGGACTTGAAACCATCGTTTCACTTAACAGTTATGTGTTCTAGTATAGGTAATTTTATGCATTGTTTCTGTTAACACAGAATTTTACATATTAAAGATAGTAAGGCCACCTAGTTACTTGCTATCAATGGCAAGAGGATTGCTTTCAGAAAACCTAGTCAAATAACTTGTTACAAAATTTCCTAAATTTTAATCGCTGCAAGAAATTTCAATTCCTCTTTTTCTGCTCTACCCCTCTCACTATCATACTTTCTCTTTGCTCTTTCCTCCTCTTCCACTGATACAAGCACATATATATTCCTCTAGGTATTGCTCTAAATAGTTTTTTCTCTTTCCACACTTTGAGCTGATTCACTCCCAGGATTTCAACTATCACTTCCATGCAGATGATTCCCAAATATACATTTATAGTTCAAACTATCTCAAGTTGACATTTCCAGCTGGCCGTCCTTCCTGCCATATAAAATTCAAACTCAATATGTTCAAAACCATAATTATAATCTTTCCTTATGACCTGCTTCATTTTCATTATGTTTACAAATGATACTGCTACTGTCCCGATTATCTAGACTTTTAATCTCAGAATCAGCTTTGCTTCCTTCTCCTATCATCTTTCATTAGTTAATTCATGGGAAATTTCGATCCTATTGCTATAACCTATCTTCTTTCCTCGAGCTATTGGAAAATCTTCCTAATAGGACTCCGTCTTTCAAAACTGTCCTTTATCTGATTAATGGCCATAGCAATGACCTTCTTAAAGCATAGGTCAAAGTCTCTAATGACTCTTAAACACACAAAATGACATCAAAATACTTTTGAGAAATGAATCCCAAATCTTTTTCAATGTATCTACCCTCTAAGATGATTCATCATTCTGTAGAATCACTATGCTTTCCTCCCTAGTCCCAGCTCCCCTAGTCTTTGACCATACAGATTGTCACCTCACTTTGGAGTATCTCCTTTCCCAAGTAGAACTGCTACAATCCCACTCTGCCTTCAAGATTACTCCATAAGAGGGGCATCTGGGTGGTTCAGTTAAGCATCCAACTTTTAATTTCGGCTCAGATCATGATCTCCCACTTTGTGAGTTCAAGCCCCATGTTGAGCTTTGTGCTGACAGTGTGAAGCCTGCTTAGGATTCTTTCTCTCTCTCTCTTTCACTGCCCCTCCCTAACTTGTACTCTCTATCTCTCTCAAAATAAATAAATAAACTTTAAAAATAGGTTGTTTTTTTTTTTAAAAAAGATTATTGCACATGAAATCTCTCCAACTCCAGTTAATAGGAATTTCGATATTCCTTTGACTCTCATATAGATTTTTACTACAATATGTTATTTCTTCCCTCTACAAAAAGACTTATTAACGTTTCATTAATCCATAAAGTATACCTGAGCACTTACTATGTCCCACAGGCAATGTTAAAACCTTTACATGGAGTAGGTCATTTAATCCTCACAACTCCTTTGAGGTAAGTGCTATTATTCCCAAGTTTGGTTGAGGAAACTGAAGTTACATAGCAAAAAACTAAAGGAGTTGGAATCTATACCAAGGTATTCCCACTCCAGAGCCTGTGCTCTTAACCAACACGCATTTCACATTTCAAGATAATGCAGCTTTAGGACTTCAGCGGAAACTATAAATTTCCTAACACTAGTAGTTGCGTTAGTTTACTTCTTAGCTTTTTCAGAGCTTAGGAACTGACTGCCTAGTGTATATTAAATTAATTGATTCCAAAAAGGCAAATGATCCAAACATTTTTAACTTTAGGAATACTTAGTTAATAAAACCTTTGGATTTTATTAAATCCACTCTTTGGATTTTATTTATTTAAAAAAATATTTTTTATGTTTGTTTATTTTTGAGAGAGAGAAAAAGACAGAACTCCAGCAGGGGAGAGGCAGAGAGAGAGAGAAGAAGACACAGAATCCGAAGCAGGCCCTAGGCTCTGACCTGTCAGCACAAAGCCCAGCACAGGGCTCGAACACACAGACCGCGAGATCATGACCCAAGCTGAAGTCGGACACTCAACTGACTGAGCTACACAGGTGCTCCTCTTTGGATTTTAGAGTATTGGTTACAAGTAGAACTAGAACTACATCAGTCCAGAGCAATGAAATATATACTACTATTGCTAAAATTGTAGGACATTTTGGTCTCCCTACTGCTGATTCTGGGAGTCTTCCCCCCAATTACAACTTTTCGAAAACAATTGAGGAAACTGTGGATAAACCTTAGCATTTGGTGAGGGCAAAACAATAGCAGTGGTGAGAACAAAAACACTTGTATCTGCACTGATAATTCTTTTTCACAGAGTCTTCATTTAAATAACTTTATTTTATTCTCATAGCAAAATTGAGGGAGGTTTAATTTTACTCCTAGACAAGCTGAAAGATTATGCTATAACTAAATTAATATTGGGAGGAACTTCTGCTTATATTAAAAGACTACCATCTGAACACAAGTTTTGGTTGCTGGTTTTTTTTGTTGTTTTTTTTTTTTAAGTTTACTTATTTACTTTTGGGAGACAGAGACCAAGAGTGTGTGTGACTGGGGGAGGGGCAAAGAGCAAGGGACACAGAGAATCTGAAGTAGGCTCTGAGCTATCAACCAAGAGCCCAGTGTGGGCCTCGAACTCAAGAATGGTGAGATCATGACCTGAGTTGAAATCAAGAGCTGGATCCTTAACTGACTGAGCCACCCAGGCGACCCTGGACACAATTTTTAAAAATCTGAACAAAATGTTAGAAACATTCTAACATACATCAAACAACTATCCTCAAATCCAGACCTTGGAGAGACTAGATAACTAGAGAATGAGCAAACCTCTCATGGCTGCTTTTGTAATGGTTATTCTGGAACAGTGAACTGAAGGTCAGAGCTGCACTTTTGGTAGACTCCTAAATAGCAATATGTACCCCTCAATCCTCAAAAGTAGAAAAAATAAAATAAAATGAGAACAAAAAATTGTGAAATTAGAAATACACATAAAATAAAAAAGATCAACAAAGCCAAAAGTTGCTTCTCTGAAATGACAAAATCGACTAAACCTCTGATATGACTGAATAAGAAAAAGAAGAAAGCAAATTCCTAGAAAAGTATAGCTAGAAGAGACAGAAAGCCTGGATAGTTCTTATAACTATTAAGGAATTTGTACTTAAAAATCTTCCTATAAGCAAAATTTCAGTTGGTTTTATTGATAAATTCCACCAAACATTCAAGGAAGAAATATGTTCAACATTACACTTATTCACCCAGAGAATAGGAAAAATGAGTTTATTCCCCAACTCATTTCATGATCCTAGCAAATCCTGATACCAAAACTCATTAGAAAAAGACAAAATTACAGGAAAACCTGTCATGAGTATAGAGGCAAAAGTGTTAATAAAAATATTAGCACACTGAACCTAGAAATTTATAAATTGAACAAACTGGACAAATACCCAAGGAATGCACATTTGACTTAACATTGGCAAATCTATTGAGGTAACTTGTCTAATTAACAGATGATAGGGGAAATTGTGTAGATATAATCATCTAAATAGATACAGAAAAACATCTAACCAAATGTAGTGTCCATTTACATTCTATAAAATAGTCCTAGCAAAGTAGTAGTAACAAGATTCCTTAACTTACAGAGTCTTCAGTAAATATCTCAATGATGAAATATTTAAGGTTTTCCCTTTGAGACTGGGAATCTATCACCACTTTTATTCACCGTTGTATTGGATGTCTTAGCTAGCTTAAGGCCAGAAAAAGATATAATGTTGTAAATACTGGAAAAGAATAAAAATGATAAAAGTGACATTATTTGCAAATAATATAATTAAGTACACAGAAAATCCAAAAGACTCTATAGATAATTTATTAGAATGAATATGAGAATTTAAGGAGGTTGGTGCATACAAAAAAAAATGTACAAAATAAACTGCATTCTTATACACCAACAAAAGCAGTTAGAAATTAAAAATATTAAGACCATTCACAGTGGCACTAAAAAAAAAAACAAGTACCAGGGAATAAATGTACAAACAATGTGTATGAGTGTTACTAAAAAACTATCAAGCTTTACTGTGGCAAAATAAAGGAATCTTAAAGAGATAAAGAAATATACCACCTCCATGGGTTAGAAGACACAATTTATAGATTCCAATTATTTCCAGGGAGAAAGGGTTAACCAAAAGACCTAAGACCTTTATGAGGAAATGATCTCGAGTTTACCTTCTAGCAATGTTCCCACAGAAATATATTGGATGAAGATCAACGTGAAAGGTCAAGTTTGTTATCAGGAAACATTATTTATTGTAAAAATGACCCCAGCTTGGTGAACTGCATCTACACTTGGAAGCCTGTCAATAAACTATAAATGCCTATTGAAAAACAAAGGCCGCAGCTTCCTTTTGCTTATAGTGATTCTGGTTATTAAAGTGTCCCTCGAGGGATCTAATGGTTAAATGTACAAGCGTACAGGAGTATGTATCCTATAAACCAGAGTGGTCCACACTTACGCATCCTGCAACTGAACAGTTGATCAGGAGCTGAACTATGGTCTTGCATACCTGATGCTACATTGCTAACATACTGCATTTCCTTGCCTTCTATAAAGCTAAGTAACCTAGTACCAAGTTATTTTATACACACATATACACAAAGGGCTTATAATCAGAATGAAAATTTGCTCTATCACATTACTAGAGAACTGCAAAAGGCACTACTTCATACTTCCCTCCCAGGAAGGCTAAAGTTAAAAACTCTTTTAATTAAAAGGAAATTAATATTTTAGTGAAATTAAAAATACCAAGCATTGACAAGGATGTGGAGCAAAGGGGGCTTATACAGAGCTGATGGGAAAACTGTGGCACCATCTATTATGATAAATCTGAAGATGTGCATATGCTATGACCCAGCAATCCCGGGTTTATAACCTAGAGAAATTAAAGGTTACACAAGATAGAATACATGTTCAAAAATGTTCACAACAGCACTGTTTATAATTTCCCATATATGAAAATAATTCCAATATTCATCAACAATAAAATAGATCTTAAAATTGTGGTCTATTCAGATACTGAAATTCTTTACACACACACACCCACGTGCACACATGCAGAGAGAGACAGACAGAAAAAAGGGAGGGAAAGGAGAGAGATTGAGAGAAATACAGAAGACATTTAATTCTAAAATATACTACTGCACAAAAGAAACAGGTACAAAATCATTTGCACATACCATATGATTCCATTTATACAAAATGAAAAAACAGTCAAACCTAAATTATATTGTTTAAGGATTTGTACTTCAATTTCTAGAGTGATTTCAAAGATCTAATTCTAGGGCGCCTGGGTGGCTCAGTCAGTTAAGAGCCCAACTTCAGCTCATGTCATGATCTCGTGGTTCGTGAGTTCAAGTCCTGTGTCAGGCTCTTGTGCAGACAGCTCAGAGCCTGGAGCCTGCTTCAGATTCTGCGTCTCCCTCTCTCTCTGCCTGTCCCCTCCTCGCTCACACTCTCTCTCTCTCAAAAAAAAAAAAAAAAAAAAAAGATCTAATTCTTTTGGTATTTATATAGATGTTCACCTAAAATAATTTTCTTAAGCTGCATATTATGTTTTATGCACTTTTTTGTATATACTTTACATATATTTCTGTTTCATGGCAAAAAATGTTTAAGAAAAATATTGGAATTGCTGGTTTAAAAATAATGAAGTAGAGATGGTTATTTCCCCATTCAAACTGAAAATCACCCAAAGTTAACAAGAAAAATGAGAAACAAAAGTTAATCTTTTTTCAGCCAGAAGTAGGAGACATATGTAACCCTGACTGCAATATATGGGGATGTTCTAACAATAAATTAATAACCAAATTTCACAAATTACCAAAGAATCAAATATAAATAAAACAAAGAAAACAGAACTCGTATAGTGCAAAAAAAATTTTAAAGTAGAAAGCATAATTATAAAATAGGATCTCAGAACAAGGACCAAATATATCTAATAATTACATACAATAGAGACAGTAGAAATAGGCCCACATACAATAGCAGGAGAGAGAAGGATGAACTTAAGGACTTGAGTGAAAAGACTGGTGGTGATATTACAAATATTACTCTTCTTATACGTGTAATCAAATATGAGAACATTTGGAAGATCTGCAGGACTTGGGCAATCAGTATTGTCCAATGAACAAAGCACACAATGTTACAAAACCATGCATCTACAAAATATCCGTTTAAGTGCAAGATAAACCAAGGTATGATTTCAGATTCTGCATGGCAAATAAAAAAACTATCACTTGTGAGTTTTAGTGTAGTATCAAAGAATACAATCCACAATTATTTGAAAAGTCCATTAAAATTCTTTATTTTTCCAACGGTAAATGTGAGCGAGGTCAGATTTTCTTCATATACTTCAACCAAATAGCATATTTACAACAGATTAAATACTGAAGCTATCTTTACCAAGCCAGGCATTAGAGTATGGCAAAAATGGAAAAAAATTTCATTTTTTTACTAAATTGTTTTTGTTTTGGAAAATACAGTCACTTTTCATAAAAAATATTATTTATGTATGTAATTGTTTATTATTATTATTATTTTATTTTATTTGAGAGAGTGTACATGAGAAAGCATGCAAGAAGGGGAAGAGCAGAGGGAGAGAGAACAAGAGAATCCCAATCAGGCTCCATGCCCAGCACCGAGCCTGACACAGGGTTCAATCTCATGACTGTGAGATCATGATCTGAGCAGAAATCAAGAGTGGGACGCTTAACCGACTGAGCCACATACATGCCCTATTATTGTTTTCTAAATCAATTAATACACTTTTTAATTTTCTCATTTTAAATTTCTAATATTATAAATATCAATAGGTATAGCTCACATAAAAATTCTTTGGGGCCCTGAATAACTTAAAAAGTTTTTATTATAGTAAAATACACATAACTTAGTATGTACCATCTTAACCATTTTATACATTTTTAAAAATGTTTATTTATTTTTTTGAGAGAGAGAGAGAGTGAGTGGGGAAAGGGCAGAAAGAGAGGGAGACAGAGGATCCACAGCAGGCTCCACATGGTCAGCACGGAGCCTGATTCAGGGCTTGGACTCATGAACTGTGAGATCATGACCTGAGCTGAAGTTGGATGCTTAACAGACTGAGCCACCCAGGCACCCCACCTTAACCATTTTTAAATGCACAGTTCAGTGTTATTAAGTAAGTACATTCCCTATTGTTGTGCAACCATCATGACTGTCCATCTCCTCAACACTTTTTATCTTGCAAAACTGAAACTCTATACCCTTTGAACAGTAATTTCCCATTTCCTCTTTCCCACAGCCTCTGGCAACAATTCTACTTTCTGCCTGTATGATTCTGACTACGCTAGACACCTTATGTAAGTGGAATAATACGTATTTATCATTTTGTGACTGGCTTATTTCATTTAGCATAATATCCTCAAGGTTCACTGATGTGACAGCTTATGTCAGAATTTCCTTCCTTTTTAAAGCTAAACAATATTCCGTTGTGTGTATATACCACATTTTGTTTATCCATTTATCTGTTGATGGACACATGGGTTGCTTCTATGTTTTAGCTACTATGAATAATGCTGACTATAAATGTGACTGTACAAATATCTCTTTAAGATCCTGCTTTCAAGTCTTTTAGGTGTACATCCAGAAGTGAAACTGCTGCATCATATGGTAATTCTATTTCAAATGTTCTGAGGAACATCTATAGTGTTTTCCATAGTGACTGCACCATTTTATATTCCCACCAATGGTGCACAAGACTCTCAATTTCTCCACATCCTCCCCAACACTTGTCATTTTCTTTTCTTCCTTTCCTTTTTTTTTTTTTTCCCTTTGATAGTAGGCACCCTAATGCATGTGAAGTGGTATCTCATTGTGGTTTTGATTTGCATTTCACTAATGATTAGGGATTTGGGGCATCTTTTCACATGCTTATTGGCCATTCATATATTTTCTTTGGTGAAATGTCTCTTCAAGTCCTTTGTTCATTTGCTTTTTGTTGTTGACTTTCAGGAGTTCTCTCTATATTCTGAATATTAGTTCTACATCGGACATATAACTTGGAAATACCTTCTCATATTATGCAGGTTGCCTTTTACTCTGTTGATTGTGTCCTTTCAAGTATTTAAGTTTTAAGGTTTCATGAAGTCCATTTTGTCTATTATTTTTTTTTTTTTTGTTACTTGTACCTTTGGTTTTATATCCAAGAATTCATTCTCAAATCCAAACTCGTGAAGCTTCTGCCCTATATTCTCTTGTAAGAGTTTTATGGTTTTAGTTCATACATTCAGGTTTTTGATCCATTTTGAATTAATTTTGTATAAGGTGCTAGGTAAGGACCCAATTCCATTCTTTTACAAGTAGAATCCAGTTTTTCCAGAACCATTTGTTGAAAAGACTGTACTGTCCCCACTGAATGGACTTGGCGCACTTCTTGAAAACCATTTGACATACATGCAAGGGTTTATATCTGGCCTCTCTATTCTATTGCTGTATTTGTCTGTCTTTATTTCAGTACCACATTGTTTTTTGTTTTGTTTTGTTTTAGTACCACATTGTTTTGATTACTGTAGCTTTGTAGTAAGTTTTGAAATCAGGAAGGTGAGCCCTCCAAAACTATTCTTTTTCAAGATGGTTTGGCTATTCGGGATACTCTGAGATTCCATATGAACTTTAGAATGGATTTTACTATTTTTGCAAAAAAACTTTTTTAGGATTTTGATGGGGATTGCATTAAATCTATAGATCACTTTGGGTATTATTGACATCTTAACAATATTAAGTCTTCCAATCCATAGACATATGTTAAACATAGCCATTTATCTGTGTCTTCTTTATTTCATCATTGTTTCCTACTTTTCAGTTTACAAGTCTTTCACTTCCTTAGTTTATTCCTAAGCATTTTATCCTTTTGATATGACTATAAATGGAATTGTTTTCTTAACTTCCTTTTCATATTGTCCATTGTTAGAAATAAAAATGCAACTTATTTCTGAGAAGACTCTAACCTTTGCTGAACTCATTTATTCTTTTTTTTTTTTTAAAGTTTTATTTATTTTTGAGAGCAGGAGAGACAAAGCATGAGCAGGGGAGGGGCAGAAAGAGAGGGAGACACAGAATCTGAAGCAGGCTCCAGGCTCTGAGCTGTCAGCACAGAGCCCGACGTGGGGCTCGAACCCACAGACCGTGAGATCATGACCCGAGCCGAAGTCGGATGCTTAACTGACTGAGCCACTCGGGCGCCCCTGAGCTCATTTATTCTAGCAATAATTCTTGCGTGGAATCTTTTAGGTTTCCTATGTATAAGACCATAATCATCTATGCAGAGGAATAGTTTTATTTCTTCCATTCCAATATTGATGTTTTTTTGTTTCTTTTTCTTGCCTAACTGCTCTAACTAGGACTTCCAGTATTACACAGAGTAGAAGTGGAGACAGTAAGCACCCTTGCTTTGTTCCTGATATTAGAGTAAAACCTTTTAATCTTTCACCATTGGGTATGATATTAATTATGAGTTTTTCATATATGGCTTTTATTATCTTGAGACAGCTCCCATCTATCCCTACTTTGTTGAGTGTTTTTTTAATCATGAAAAGGTATTGAATGTTATTATTTACTTTTTCTGCACTTATTGAGATGATCATGTAATTTCTAGCCTTTACCTTAATGAGGGGTTGACTGATTTTCATATGTTAGGAACCACCCATGCATTCCAGGAATAAATCCCTCTAGATCACAATTCTTTTAGTATGCTGCTGAATTCAGTTTGCTAGTATGTTGTTGATGATTTGTGCATCAGTGTTTATAAGAAATACTGGTCAATAGTTTCCTTTTTTTATAGTGTCTTGGGCTTTATCATCAAGGCAAGGCTGGCCTTACAGAATGAGTTAGGATGTGTTCTCTCCTCTTCAATTTTGGGGATGATTTGTGTTTTTTCTTCTTTAAACGTTTGGTTGAATTCACCGGTGAAGCCACCAGGTCCAGGGCTGCTGGGAAATTTTTGATGACTGACTCAAAGTCCTTACGAATCACAGGTGCGTATTCAGGTTTGTGTTTCTTCATGAGTCAATATTGGTAGGTTTTATGTTTCTAGGAATTTGTGCATTTCATCTAGGCTATCCAATTTGTTGGTATACAGCTATTCCTAGTATTGTCTTATAATTCTTTCTATCTCTGTATAATTGCTAATAATGTCCTCACTGTCATTTTTGATTATAGTAGTGTGAGTCTTCTCTCTTTTTGTCTCAGTCCATCTGTCTAAAGGTTTGTCAATTTTGTTGATCTTTGCAAGAACTAACTTTTAGTTTCATCAGTTACCTCTATCTTTTTTCAAAGACTTATTTTTTTTAGGAGTGTTAGCTTTACAAAAAATTGCAGAGGCAAGTACAGAGATTTCTCATATATGCCCTGCCTCTACACATGCATAACCTCTCCCATTATCAATATCACTCACCATAATGGTACATTTGTTACCAATAATGTTATTCATTTCACATAGACACCACTTCTTTATGTGTGGTGAAAACACTTAAGATCTATTCTCTTAGCAAATTTTAAGCATACAATATTCTTAATTACAGCCACCTTCTTGTACATCAGATCACCAGATATTACTCACACTACATGAAACTCTATACCCTTTGACCAATATCTTCCCAATTCCACAGTTATCTTAGGGCTCACTTTTGGTGTTGTACATTCTATCAATTTGGACAAATGTATAAGGACATATATCCATCATTATAATATTGTACAGAATATTTTCACTCCTCTGTGCTCTACCTAGTCATATTTCCTCTATGCCCGGTTCCTGGCAACCATTGAGCTTTTTATTGTCTCCACAGTTTGCCTTTTCTAAAATGTCAATGTGTGGTGTGGACCACACAGTATGCAGCTTTTTCTGAGTGGCTTTATTCACTTAATAATAAGCACTAAAGTTCCTCCATGTCTTTTCATGTCTTGATAGCTCATTTCATTCTAATGTTGAATAATAACCTGTTATCCAGATGTACAACAGTTTATTTACCCATTCACCTACTGAAGGAGATTTGGGTTGCTCCAAGTTTCAGTAATTATGAAGAAAGCTGCTACAATCATCCATGTACAAGTTTTTGTGTGGATATGTCTTCTACTCCTTTGGGTATATACCAAGAGGTACGACTCCTGGATCGTATGGTAAGAGTGTTTACATTTTTAAGAAACAGCCAAACTATCTTCTGAAGTAGTCTTACACCATCACACATTCCCACCAGCAATGAATTAAGAGTTCTTGTGTTCCACATTCTCGTCGGGATTGGGTGTTGTCAGTGTTCCAGATTTGGGCCATTCTAATAAGTGTATGGTGGTATCTCATTGCTTCAATTTGCATTTCCCTGATGACATGTGATATGGAACATCTTTTCATATGCTTATTTGCAATCTGTAAATTTTCTCTGAAGAGGTGTCTGTAAGATCAAGAGCCCATTTTTAAATAAGGGTTATTTGTTTTCTTATTGTGGAGTTTTAATAGTCTTTGTATCTTTTGGATAACAGTTTTTAATCAGATGTGTCTTTTGCAAATATTTTCTCTATTTGTCACTTGTCTTCCCATTCTCTCCATATTACTTTTCATAAAGCAGAAGTTTGTAATTTTAATGAAATCCAGATTATCTATTACTTCTTTCATGGATCATGCTTGCGGTGTGTATCTTAAAAAGGCATCACCATACCCAAGGACACACCTACCTTTTCTTCTATGTTATCTTCTAGGAATTTTACAGTGTTGCATTTTATATTTAGATCTATGATCCATTTTGAATTAATTTTTCTGATGGATATAAGGTCTATGTCTATATTAATACTTATGCATGTGGATGTCTAGTTGCTCTAGCACTCTTTGTTCTATTGTTTTTCTATTCTCTATTTCATTTCTCTTTGCTCTAATTTTTATTATTTCCTACCTCTGCTAGCTTTGGGTTAAATTTGTTCTTTTTCTAGTTCCTTAGGTTATAAAGTTAGGTTATTGAATTGATTTTTAATACTTTTTATGTTTTTATTTATTTTTGAGAGAGAGAGGGAGAGCACAAGCGGGAGAGGGGCAGGGAGAGAGGGAGACACAGAAACAGAAGCAGGTTCTAGGCTCTGAGCTGTCAGCACACAGCCGGATGTGGGGCTCGAATCCATGAACCATGAGATCATGACCTGAGCTGAAGTTGGACGCTTAACCAACTAAGCCACCCAGGCACCAAGAGATCTTTCTTTTAAAAATTTTAATGATATATTTAACCAAATATATTAAAAATATTTCCATCCAAATATGTAATTTTTCCTTTAAATTTATCATTATTAGATATTTTCTATTCTTGGTGTAGACTAAATGTTTAAAATTCAGTATGCATTTGGCACTTATAATGCATCTCAATTCAAACAGGCAGTGAATGGCTAGGTGTATCTGACAGCTACCAAATGAGAAAGTACAGGTATAGACTATTTTTTTATGCTTTAATACAATTTTATATATTTAAGGGATATAATCTGATGTTTTGATATACACACATATAGTGAAATAATTACCAAAGCTAAGACTCTTACATTTTTTTCATATTTCGGCTACTGTAAATAATGCTGCAATGAACACTAAAGTGTGGAAGTCTCTTTGAGATACTGACTTCATTTCCTTTGGATATATACCCAGGAATGGGATTGCTGGATCATCTCTTAGTTCTATTTTTAATTTTTTTTGAGGAACCACAACACTTTTTTCCACAATGGCTGTATCAATTTAAATTCCCAGCAACAGTGTACGAGGATTCTTTTTTCTCCACAGCCTTGCCAACACTTGTCATTGTTTTTATTTATTTATTTTGAGAGAGAAAGAGAAAGCACAAGCAGGGGAGGGGCAGAGAAGGGAGAGAGAGAGAATACCCAGCATGCTCTGCACTGTCAGCGTGGAGCCTGATGCAGGGCTCAAACCCATGAACCATGAGATCATGATCTATTCTGAAGTCAGATGCTTAATCGACTGAGCCACTCAGGTGCCCCAACACTTGTTATTTTTTGTCCTTGTGATGATAGCCATCCTAGCAAGTGTTAAGTATTTTAATGTGGTTTTGATGTGTATTTCTTGGTGATTAGTGGCCTTGAGCACCTTTTCATATACCTGCTGGCCATTTGTATATCTTCTTTGAAAAAATGACTATTCAGGTTCTCTGCCCATTTTTTAATTGCCATTTTTTAATTGCCATTGAGCTGTACTGAGTCCCTCATGTATTTTAGATATTAACCTCTTATTAAATACAGGATTTGCAAATGTCTTAGTTCATTCTGTAGGTTGTTTTTTCATTTTTTTTATTGTTTCCTTCGCTGTGCATAAGCTTTATGGATGATGTAGTCCCACATGTTTATTTTCGGTTTTGTTGACTTTGCTTTTGATGTCATATCGAAGATACCATTGCAAGACTGATATCAAAGAGCTTTTCCTAAGTTTTCTTCTAGAAGTTTTATGGTTGTATGTTTAAATATTTAATCCATCTTTCTTGATTTTTGTGTATGGCATAAGGATCGATTTTATTCTTTTGCATGTGGACAGTTTTTCAAGCACAATTTATTGAAAAGACTGTTCTTTTACACTGTGTATTATTGGCACCTTTGTCGAAGATCAGATGAATGTATATCTGTGGGTTGATTTCTGGGCTTTTCTGATGTTCCATTGGTTTATGTGTCTGTTTTTATGCCACTACCATACTGTTTTTGGTCACTGTAGCCATGTAACATAATTGGAAATCGAAAAGGGTGACACCTCCAAAAATGTTCTTCGTTCTCAAGACTGCATTGGCTATTTGGACTCTTCTGTGGTTCCATATGAATTTTAGGATCATTTTTCCTATTTATGTGAAAAATGTCATTGGAATTTCAATAAACATTGCATTGAATCTGTAGATCACTTTGGCTAGTATGGATATTTCATTTAATTTTTTTTCAATTGAGAGTGAGAGAGCAAGAATGCAGGAGAGGGGCAGAGGGAGAGGGAGGGATGGGGAAGAGAGAGAGAAAGGGAGAGAGAGAGAGAGAGAGAGAGAGACAGAGAGAAAGAGAGAGAGAGAATCTCAAGCAGGATCCATGCTCAGCGCAGAGCCCGATGTGGGACTCAATCCCACCACCCTGAATCTTAACCTGCACCAAAATAGAGTCAAATGTTCAACTAACTGATCCCAGCTGTCCCAGTGTGGATATTTTAACAATATTAATACTTCCAAATCATATACAGTTTATCTTTCTGTTTCTTTGTGTCTTCTTCAATTTACTTCAACGTTTATTGTTTTTAGTGTACAGATGTTTCACCTCCTTTGTTAAATTTATTTGTAAGTTTTCTTCTTTTTGATGCTGTTGTAAATGGAATTGTTTTCTTGATTTCCTTTTCATATAGTTCATTATTAGTGTCAAGAAACACTACTGATATTTGTGTGTTGATTTTGTATTCTGCATCTAACTTTCCTGAATTTGTTAGCTCGAACAGTTTTTTTTTTTGGTGGAGTCTTTACAGTTTTCTACATATAGGATCATGTCTTCTGCCAATAGATAATCTTACTCTTCCTTTTAGATTGGGTTGCCTTTTGTTTACTTTCCTTGCCTACCTATTCTAAGACTTCTAGAATTATACTGAATTATTATACTGAATAGTATTATACTGAATAGAGGTGGTGTCAGTGGGCATCCTTGCCTTTATCAGAAAGAAGAGGAAATGTTCAGTTTTTCCTAGTTGACTATGGTGTCAGCTATCGGATTTTCATAAAAGACCTTTATTGTGTTGCAGTAAGTTTCTTTGTATCTCTTTTGTTGGGAGTTTTTATCACAAATGAATGCTGAACTTTGTCAAATACTTTTTAAAAAATGTTTATTTTGGAGAGAGAAGGAGAGTACAAGCAGGGAAGGAGCAGAGAGAGAGGGGGACAGAGGATCTGAAGCAGGCTCCACACTGACAGCAGCAAGCTGACCCAGGGCTCAAACCCATGAACCTCAGGATCATGACCTTAGCCGAAGTTGGATGCTCAACCGACTGAGCCACCCAGGCACCCCAGTCAAATACTTTTTTTGCTGTTATTGAAAAGTTCACGTGGTTTCTATATTTCATTCTGTTTATGTGGAATAACACGTTGATTGGTTATGTGTATGTTGAACCATACTTGCATCACAAGAATAAATCACAACTGGTCATGGTGTATAATTTTTTTGATGTATTGTTTGATTTGGTTTGCTAATATTTTATATACCATTTTTGCATCTACACTAAACTGAACAGAAATATTGCCCTGTAGTTTTCTTTTCTTATGGTGTCTTTGTCTGGCTTTTGTATCAAAGTAATGTTGGCCTCATCAGAGCATTCCCTCTTCTTCTATTTTCTGGAAGAGTTTAAGAATTGGTATTAATTCTACTTTGAATGTTTGGTGGAATTCACTTGTGTAGCCATCTATTCCTGTGCTTTTCTTTGTTGGGAGGTTTTTGATTACTCCTTTAATCTCCTTATTTTTTATTGGTCTATTCAGTCTCTCTATTCCTTCTTGATCTTGTTTTAGTAAGTTTTATGTTTCTAGGAATTTCTCCATTTGTAGTGAAATATTAACATTCCTTTCTCATTTCTTTCTGTGTATATTCTACAGCTATTTTCTTTGTGGTTACCATTTAACATCCTAAAGATACAACACTAAATTTATACCAGCTTAATTTCAGAGACATATAAAGATTTTTCTTTTACAACTCTATCCACACCCTCTTCAGTTATCACAAAATTACATCTTCAGACATAGTGTGTTCCAAAACTCACATAAACTCATAATTCCTTAATGCATTAGTCTCTTAAATTGCATAGAAAACAAAATACAGTGTTACAAACCAAAGATAGAATACTACTTTTTAGACTAATAATTTTTTAAACTGTATTAATCTCTTAAATCATTTAAACATTAAAAAGTTGAGCTATAAACTGTGTTATAATACCTTTTACAACTAATTGTGTAATTACCTTTATTGAAATCTTTATTTTTTTAAAAGGCTTCAAGTTACTATCTAGTGTCCTTTCATTTCAGACTGCAGGACTTTCTTTAGCATTTCTTGCAGGACAGATCCAGGAGTAATAAAGTCTTTTAGCTTTCGTTTATCTAAAAATATCTTAATTTGTCCCTCACTTTTGAAGCACAGTTTTGCCAGGTATAAGATTTTTGATTGAATATATTTTTCTTTTTAAAATTTTTTAAATCTTTATTTATTGGGGGGAGAGAGAGAGAGAGAGAGAGAGAGAGAGAGAGAGAGAGAGAGAGAACAAGCAGGGAAGGGGCAGAGAGAAGGAGAGACAGAATCTCAAGCAGGGTCCACACCATCAGTGCAGAACCCGACACAGGGCTTGAACCCACAAACCATGGGATCAGTCGACCTGAGCTGAGATCAAGAGTTGGACACTTAACCAACTAAGCCACCCAGGTACCTCACTGACTGTATTTTATTTTAGCACTTTGAATATATCAGCTTATGATTTTATTGAGGATCCCTTGCATATGATGAGTTGTTTTTCTCTTGCTAATTTCAAGATTGTCTCTTTGTCTTTGGCATTTAACAATTTGCTTATAATGTGTCTCCGTGGGAACCTTTTCAATATCTTCATATTCAGAATTGTTAATCTTCTTGGTGTTTATCCTATCTTTCATCAAACTTCGGAAGTTTTCAGGTATTATTTCTTCAATCTCTCTGGCCCTCTCTCTTTTCCTTCTAGTACCCTCATAATGTATACACTGGTCCACATGACAGTGTTCCACTTTACAAGTCCCTTAGGCTCTGTTCATTTTTCTTCTACCTTTCTGTTCCTTAGACTTTATAATTTTAATTTTGCTATGTTTGAGTTCATTGATTCATCTGCCTGTTGAAGTCTGTCTTTGAATTCCTCTAGGAAAAATTTTTTAATGTTTATTTATTTATTTAGAGAGAATTCCAAGCATGTTCCATCCTGTTAGCACAGTACCCAACATAGGCTCGATCTCATGAATGATGAGATCATGACCTGAGCCAAAATCAAGAGTCAGATGTGTAACTGACTGAGCCACTTAGGCACCCCTACTCTAGAGAATTTTTTATTTTCTGTTATTATACTTTTTACCTCTATAATTTCTTTTCAGATTTTTAGGTTTTTCTCTTTATTGATATTTCTACTTGTTCATACATAATTTTCTTAACTTTCTTCATGTATTCCTTAAACTCTTCGAGCATCTTTAAGATAGTTATTTTAAAGCCTCTGTCTAGTAGGTGTCACCATGTAGTCTTTCTCAGGGGCAGTTTCTTTTGATTATTTTTTTCCTTTGAACAGACCATACATCCCCATTTCTTTGTATGCCTTGTGATATTTTTGTTTAAAACTAGATATTTGAATGTAATAATGTGGTAATCAAATTCACCCCCTTCTTCAAGATTTGCTGGGGTTTTTTAGTTGCTTGTTTAATTGTTGTAGGCTGTCTCTATGCTGTTGATCAGCCTGAGGTGCAAACTTAAAGTCTTCCCAAGTCTTTTCTGAGCCTGTGCCATTCTCTAGCCATGCATGGTGATTTTCTAATTTTTTTTTAAACATTTTTATTTATTATTGAGAGACAGAGACAGAGCATGAGCATGGGAGGGGAGAGAGAGGGAGAAACACAGAATCCAAAGCAGGCTCCAGGCTCCGAGCTGTCAGCACAGAGCCTGACGCGGGGCTCGAACTCACAAACTGCGAGATCATGACCTGAGTCGAAGTCAGACACTTAACCGACTAAGCCACCCAGGCGCCCCTAATTTTTCCTGTAGGTACAGTTGCTTTTGAATGTCCTCATCTTTAATATTTAGCTTCCCTAAGAGGAAAAAGACAAATATAGGGAGAGAAGGGAAAGGCACTGGTTCTCTAAATACCCTGGAAATTGCTTTAGCCTGAGCTGGCAAGGGCTGCAACAATGTGGTGTGGTGTGTTTTTAACAAAGTCTGATCATCCCTATGATTGAACTTCCACGATCAAAAAACAACAACCAGTGATCAGAACACAGATCTCTGATATATGGAGAAGAGGATCCTCATTGCCCACCCTGGCTCCAGAAGCTGTGTGCAAGTTGCTCCAGAAATACATGTCTGTCTGTCTGCCATGGGGTTGGGAGATAGGAGATGGATCACCACCACTGAGCTAAGGGCTGCAATTGACCACAATTAACCACAGCTTCTAATTTAAGCTGTTCTCTGGAAGTTGCAAGACCTCAGTAGACTCCAGAGTTCCAAAATAGTTAGACTAGACAAATTCTGCCAGTGCAGTTGTGGTCTAGATAGACAGATTTCTGCTGTTTCCTACTCTACCCTCTTTCCAAAATCCTCTGTCGTCTCCAACTTTTAAGGGTATAAAGCGGTTCTAAAACCAAATTAAAATAAAGTTTGAGAATTACTAGCATAAACAATGTAGAAATGTAGGTATAGGAATTGCCATATTTTTAAACGACCAATCAACCAACATCAGTTTTGAATGTATCAAAGAAAATAAACACAAGAAGACTAATTGGTGGCTTAAGTTTAAATTCTAGACCATGAACTAAAGCACTGATTTTAGAATGATTCTCATTGTTATGTCACTAATGAAGAGTAAAGAGGCTGGAGTGATGAAGAACATTGTGCAGTACAGGGGTGTTTGCAGGATATATTTGTATTCAGGATGTTTCCCTATGGGGCCCTGCCTAGTCACTGATAAAATTAAATATATTATAACAGGAAGTTTGCTAGAAATACAAAGAAAGAGTATATGATTCCATACCTATAAAAATGATAAATATGAAAAAATCCATTCTGTAACAGAGTATTTGGGCTAAATAAATGCCCTATTTGGCCAGCAGCTCTTTCTATAATTGTTTCTTTAAAACTCACTAGTGTATATAAAAATCAGAGAGTGGTACAGAATTGGTGAAATTTCTGGCCCAATGATTATTACATAGGCAATAACATCAAAAAGAAGACCGTTGATAAAAAAACAAAACAAAACAAGAGAGTGCCAGGAAACATCATTATCAGAGTGCTGGGAAATATTGCTCTCTGCATCTCTTCTGCTCCTACACATCTTGCTAGGTTGCCCAAAAGTGAAGAGTCCTGACTGCTTTTTATCAGATCATTCTCCAGAGATAAGCAACCAGCCTTTAAGACTGAGGCAGTATCTCCATCTGGGATAAAAAGCAGGCTTGTTCAACGATAGCTATAATAGTAGTGGATTCCCCAAGCTCAATAGCCTTCAGCTGTGATGAAACCACATTGTGTGCGCAGGTTCCATTGGACCCTTCACGTCGCCCTTGTGGGACTTGGTGGTAAAGGAACCAATCAAAATATGCTGGTACTGTTTTTTTTAAAGTTAACTCTACCCTCAACGTGGGGACCGAACTCAGGCCCCAAGATCAAGAGTTACATACTCTACCGACTGAGCCAGCCTGCCACCCCAAAATATGCTGATACTGTTGCTGTGAGTATTAATGCCCTTTGTCTCTGACTCAGAAGTCACACTACATCTTCTTCCGGCATCCATGAAACAATAAAAGGTATTTAATTACCTTGCTAGTAGGGTAAAATTCCCACACCTGATGCATTTTATTCCCTATGTCTTTTGGAAAGCTTATTTACTATAAAACACATGTGTTAATCCTACTAACACAGATTGAATTTATAAAACAATTACACATTATCACAAGTCAGCTAAATAGAAATAAAAGTATGAAAAGTTTGACTGTCTTTAACTTGTCTAAGTAGTTCTTTAATGGATTTTTTATTTAAGAATTATAGGAAAGACTGTGAGCCCTAATAGTGTATAATTTTACAATGACTCCTCCACAGAATCTTTTGCACCCCTGAATTTCTAAGAGTTTGTATTTTATATATTTATAAATATTTAGAATTACTACAAATTAAAAAAACCCACAAACATTTCGAATTACTAGGTTATAATACAGGAAGTATGATTATCCTAGATGGGCAAGTCAGGAATATGAGACTACAGAGCAAAGAAAAAATGAGAAAAAGAAACTCAAGAAGAATAACTGCTAAAATACAGCATGCTCATATTTTTTTTTAATTTGCCGAAATTTTAGTTAACATACAGTGCTAGTGTTAACAAGATGCTCACATTCTAAACTTCAGTTTCCTACATATACTCTTTATTTTATCAGAAAGCTATAAACTACTCTTTTTCATCAATATGCAACCCATATACAGGAAGATATGAGGCAGGCCAATCTTAGCTTATTAGAAGAGTTCTTATCCATTTCTATTTTAGTCATTTTGTTCTGCCGTGCAATTTTGTGACAAAGGATATTCTTATGGCTTTTCAGTGACACCACCTATATCTCACATAACCTAACAAGTACTAGTATGGAGCACAGGAAGAGAAGCTGCAGGTATTTCGCATCTTTTAAGGGATACTAACTTAAAATCATGCATATTTTAGAGATGTAATATTTTTATAGAATTTTTTTCTATAAACAAATGAAAATAAGCTCAATTCTCCTATAAATGTAGTATAACCAAAACATATACAGACTGCCATAAGGGAGATGTTATATTCATAAGTATGTGTAGCATAAGTAAAGGACACAGCACTGGGGTTCAGAGCATAGGTGGGCTTTGGAGTCAGATCCAGGATGGAGTCCTAACTCTGTCCCATTATGTTTTCCTTATGTACATAATACAGCTATTAGCTCTTTTTCTATTCCATGGAAATACATTTTCCATATCTATCATTTTCCTTTTCTTTTTTAATTTTTAAAAATGTTTATTTATTTTGAGAGAGAGAGAGAGAGAGAGAGAGAGAGAGGGAGGGGCAGCGAAAGAGGGAGAGGGAGAATCCCAAACAGGCTCCATGCTGTCAGAGTCGAGCCCAACATGGGACTCAATCCCATGAGCCAGGAGATCATGACCTGAACCAAAATCAAGAGTTTAATGCTTAACCAATTGAGCCGCCCAGGTGCCCCTATCATTTCTTTTCAATGTAAGTCATTTTCATTTTAATTTTTATATAGCCCAACTTTCTTTTATGGTACTTTTTGCTTCTTCTGGTTTAGAAAGTTACTTTCTCTCCACACATCCAGTAAATATTATGTTTTTTTTCTTTTTCTTTTAAAAGTATTTTCATTTTTAATATGTTTTAATGTTTTCTTCTACCTAGGATATATTTTTGATGAATGGTGTGAATTAAGGTTTTGAATTATTATCTTAACATCACTTACTGAGTTGTATTTCATGGTTCCATGTTGCTTCCCTTACTGTAAGTTAAATTATCATGTAGGTGTATAAATGGGTCTGAATGAGAGCATGTTCATTTCTGGGCTAGAAATACTTCTTCAATGTCCCATCTACTGTTTTTACCAGTATATTTGCTATTTTAGAACATGCTTTAATATATCTTGTAAGGATAATCAAACTTCATTAACCATCATCTTCTTTTGAATGTTTTAAAACATGAGTCTTAAACATTTAATTTTTCTAAATAAATTTTGAATCATTTTGACACCATCCTAAGAAATATCTTGTTTCCATCCTGATTATGGTTACATAAATTCTGTTAAGTATCTAGAGAAGATGGATAGATACCTTCAGAATATTTAACATTACTGTTTACATAAAATGATAAAACTAAAATGCCAAAAAAAGTTCAGAGAGTATGCAACCTTATTCAATACATCTCCTTCATTTTTTTTAAACAACTATCAGAATAAGTAGAACACTAAAATCCATGTAAAATGGCATGTATATTATTTAACATTCAGAACAAATCTATTGTCTTATAACTGCTAAATATTATTGAATTTATTTTAACTTGAGTGTTAGATATGTTATCCATTTGTATATTAGCAAAAGGAAATGGTAGAGATTCGCTTTTTTTTTTTTTAACCTTTATTTATTTTTGAGAGACAAAGAGGAACAGGGGAAGGGCAGAGAAAGAGAGGGAGACACAGAGTCCAAAGTAGGCTCCAGGCTCTGAGCCATCAGCAGAGAGCCCAACACGGGGCTCGAACTCACAGACCATGAGATTGTGACCTGAGGTGAAGTCAGTCGCTTAACCGACTGAGCCACCCAGGCGCCCCGAGATTCGCTTTTAAGAAATTATTTAATTACAGATTCCTCTTTGCCTGAAGCATATTTCAAATATAACGTGAATTTCAACAATTCGTTTTTTAAAGTTTCCAATAAAAATTGGCATATAAAGCAAAGCACAATTATACCAACTATAATTTAAAAAAATACTTTTTAAAAGTAATACCAATGAGAATATTTTAAAATCCACTTACGGACCACATAAAATATAAATAAAAGAGAAATCTTTATCTAAGAATGTTAACCATGGGGAAAGTATATTTGTAGATATTTCTAAGAGATACATATCGAATTCATTAACTCAATAGAGCATAAAATTACATATTAATATTGAAGGACAATACTGGCACTGTCTTATCCAGCTTTTCTGAACGTTTTGGCCTCCAGTGGACAAAAGTAAATCATATTCATTACAGATGCACTTCTTGAATAAGTTAGCAACCTAATATAGATTTTATGATATTGGGATGCTGATATGGGCTTTCCTTTTCAACTTAAAATTTAAAAAGTTTTAAAGGGCAGATTTATTGAGGCACAATTTATATACAACAAAATTCATTCTTAAAGCATAAAGTTTGATGAATTTTACAAATTGTACAGACATGTACAAATATACTTCTCATTACTTTACTCAGTTCTCCAATTTAAGCCAGCAATTAGCGTCTAGTCCCACCCCTTCCCTGACCCCATGTCAGCCCTTTTACTCAATGAATGTATAGGTTATAAAAACAAATAAAGATGGTTTTAATACATTTCCCAACACTGATAATTTTGGGAGATTATGTATCTCAAATGAAGCCTAAACTGATACAGTACAAGTTAATTCAGTATAACATCTGGTTTTATTTTTAGAGATCACATTAGTATATTTTTGCAGGAAACATCAGAAAGATTAAAGAACTAATAGACTGGATTCATAGAATTCTATTTTTTCCTAAAAATCCTTATACATACCAATGGCTTCAAGATCAAAATTTGTATCAACAAAATGGAAGAATAAAATGTCTGAAGATTTCCACAGAGACAATTACAAACTTTAAATAGTAAGTTTTTCAAGTGATTTGAATATGAGCTTTTTACCGTTTTACTCTTCAATACACTAAGGGCTTAAATTTTTTCATTATCATTTGGCTCTATAATTCCAGAAATAATAATTTATTTAAACAACTGTATGCTTAACAGAGATTTAAAATGCTTCAGCTCCTACTTCAGTCTAAAGAGGCAACCTGCACTGATATAAAAGATTTGACACTTTCTTTCTAGGAATTGTCATATTGCCCAAATTAGCTTATTATTAGGAGCTTCGTTGTTATAAAAAGAGGATAAAAACATGCAACAAAAATCCATCCCATCTTTCTTTTTTAGTCCTGTAATTATCATTAGCAATTTCATTTATTTGCCATTGAGTTCATTTGCCTAGGAAAATCATACACAATGTTCAGGCTACAAATTAAGTACTGGGCGGATATGCTTTACTTTACTATACGACAAGTAAAAGCTTGTAAAGAAAAGTAGAGGCATAAAAGCACTGCAGTGTTTTAATGAAACACATTTACCCGCCTTGGGTAAAAAGTAAAAGTAGCTCATAGCTGCAAAACTTTGTATTAATGCTTAGTGTGCCATACTACTTAATTGAAAGATTCTTAATTAAACATGCCCCACCAAAAAACCTCACCAAATTGCATTTGCCACCAAATGACTAACAAGTACACAACAGTTGGAAACTGTCAAAATATTTTACAGCTCAATTGTAATTACCAACCAAGTCTAAGCATGCCCTGAGTGGGCGTTAACTACATCTTGGGGGATGCAAAACATTAAGCAGCAGTCAATTTTTTTTTTTTTTGTGGTTTCTAATTTAAACATTTAAAACTCCTAAATAACTCCAAGACTTTAGTGGTCTTTAGTGAAAAATCAGCAAAACATCAATACAAGATATAATAATTTATCATTTTCATAAATTGACTAGTGAGAGGGGCCTTTTAAAAAATCATCTGGCTTATCCCTTACCATTATAATTGAATATATTGATTATTTGGTTATTTGTCTTTGAAAATGTATTAAGTGATCTTAATTAAGACATAAATGTTTTCTGTCATCCTTATCACAATAGATGTAGCCAAAAATAAATGGGAAGGTGTGATTATGGAGAAATGTCAATATGGAAGTACAGCTGGTGAGTTTCCAGAGGGGAAAATGCAGACAGCGTTTGCCATTTGAAGTAGGATAGCATCCAGCCACTCTTCGCTCCTCACTAGAAAGTAATGTGGAATATAGCTTAAAGCTCTTTGATCATCCAAAATATCTCTTACCAACAGAAAAGAATTGGGTTAATTACTACGGACCATAAGCACTGGTGGAATACTACCTTTCACCAGGTATCATATTTATCCACTATTCTTACTATCAGTCGGGGACAGAAATGGAAAGCAGAATTTACCAGAGAATACATAAGCTTTATTTTTCTGAGTTCCCTAACTCTGTATTTTACCTGAGAGATATCAATCAGAGGAGTGTTCAAAAAACAGATGCATGGGGTGCCTGGGTGGCTCCGTCTGTTAAGCATCCAACTTTAGCTCGGGTCATGATCTCATAGTTTTGAGTTCAGGCCCCGCATCAGGCTCTCTGCTATCAGCGCAGAGCCTGGTTCAGATCTTCTACCTCTCTCTCTCTTTGCCCCTCCTCTGTTCATACTTTCAAAAATAAATAAACATTAAAAAAAAAAAGCAGATGCATAATGTACTCAGAATATTCCAGTGTTTCAAATTTAAAATGGAATTATATTATTTAAAAATACTCTTTAAAATATAATATGGTTACACTAGAAGCCTCAGTTATACCCGTTTTATCTTAAGCTGAAAGATGGACACACAGGTGTGTTACCTTTTACAGGACTGAAATATTCCATCGAAAATCATAGGAAAAAAAAAACCTCATAGTAGCCACTCTAGTTTTATCAATGATTTAAGTATAGTTATTTAAATAAATTTAAAGTGCTGTATGGTTCTCGGAAGTACCATAACCATTAGTACTTAGCCATTAGACTACAACTAGATGGCATGTTCAAAGAGAACTGGAAATGCTGATTATTGCCATGTAGTCAGAGTAGCTGAATGGGTAACCTGTTGATAGTGAGGAAAAAAATTTTTTTAAACAATTTTCTACACTGAATACTTGGAAACAAAGTTTGTGGAAGAAATAAATGTACATTCCATCCAGTAATATTATGCGGGCCATTTGTCTCCAACTTTTTATTGCATGCCAATATAAAAAAAAGTAGAAACATTCTAATAAGTATACATTTATTTATGTATTATATACACATATTACTGCATACTATAAAACACATGCCATGAGTGGAAATTAAACGTTATTTATTTTGAGAGAGAGAAACAGCACATGCATGCACAGGTTAAGGGCAGAGAGAGAGAGAGAGAGAGAGAGAGAGAGAATCCCAAGCAGGCTCTGCACTCTCAGCACAGAGCCTGACGTGGGACTCAATCTCACAAACCAGGAGATCAAGACCTGAGCCAAAATCAAGAGTTGGATGCTTAGCTGACTCAGCTACCCAAGCATGCCTCACAAGTGAAAATTTAAAAAGAGCAGGTAAAGAAGGAATTAACAATTAAAATATTTTATGCATCAATGGTAACAAAAACATAATTCTCTCATTATAAAAAATAACAATGTGAAAGAAAAGGCTTAATTATTTTTTTTAAATCTTGGTTTAACAATTTGAAGGTCTAGTTCTAAAATGTATACATTCATACCTGGTTTGAAAAGCTGTCATAACTAAAAAAGATACATCATAAAGATAAATAAATCCAAATGCAAAAAGGGCATCATTGGCTGTGCTTAATAAATCAGGATACTCATGTTGCAATCCCATCTACCAATTATACACAGGACTTTTGTTGATATTCACTTAGATTCTAATCCCTGATGCCACTAGTTATAGTTAAAACTCTACTAATAATTTTTATTTGGACTTTAAAACTGGTTAGAAAATGCTGTTTTCAGGTTCTGAAAGTATAGTGATATGAGTGAGAGTTTACACAGGTGGCACAGATGTTGCTTTAAGCAACAAAACAACATGAAAATATTTCTGTAGCCAACACTGTAGGCTGGCTAACCAATATCCATCCATTCTCATGCCTATTTCTTGTAAGGAATCAGGAAAAGTCTGGTACTCATATAGTCTGGCAATGTAATATGAATGGAAGTTTACAGAAATACGAAAATTGAATGAATATAAGTGGAAGTTTATCTTTCCTGGCAAAAAGGACAGATGTAAAACTTCCTCTTACATTTGTACTCCCCTTTCCACAGGACACTTTCCATCCTCTAGCTGACACATGACCTTCTAATACGTAGATATGTAGGCTAAGTGAAGGAACCTATGTTAAGCTGCATATTAAACATTAGTAAAGCTTAACTTCTTTCTTTGATTAAAACATGTAGACACAAGTTTGAATATATTCTTCCCACACCCAATGAACTGTCTTGAGTACTCCTAGGAGGTCACACATCTCACTTTCAAAGCCACTATTTAAACAATACAAAGGACTAGATATGCTTAATGAAAACATTTGCAACAATCCCATGACTTGTAATTATCCACATTTCAGAGACAAGCTTCAAACAGGTTGAGGGACCTGCCCCAAAACAATACATGAACAGGATGACTACAAATGATTTTTGTATGGGTAATACTGACTAGAGAGTATTTTTATGAATGAAAGTGCTTTTATTCCATTTGCCAAACTGTACTAAACATACATACATTTAAACCACAAAAAGAATATGTCAATTATTTAAGGCAGAAATAATAAATAACTACATTTTTATATGAAAATTTCCATGAGTTAACAATACTGCATTATAATATTTATTATATTGAATTTGATACATAGCAATTTCAGAAAGACCTATTTTAGTTACTATCCAATGAGCTTTTAAAAAAATTATCAAAACTGTGTCCCTTGGCACTGATCCTAAGAGGTTAGTATACTGGCAAACCTTTACACTACTCATTCCATTTTGGCACTGAAGAATTCATAACTGAGTAGGAAGACATAAATAACTATCATAACATAATGTGCCCATACAGTGCTTTGGGATCACACAGTAGAAAGTGAAGTCAATGGGGGCACCTGGGTGGCTTAGGCGTTCAGCGTCTGGCTCTTGATTTCGGCTCAGGTCACGATCTCACAGTTCATGATATGGAGCCCAGTGTTGGGCTCCACCCTGACAGTGTTGAAATTGCTTGGGATTTTCTCTCCCCCTTGCTCTCTCCTCCTCCCCACCTCTGTCTCTCAAAATAAACAAATAAACATTTTTATAAAAACAGAAAGAAAGTGATGTCAAACAAAAGTGTCATTTGAGCTAGAGCTCTGAAGGATGAGCCTGTTTCCTACCAAAGCTCAGCAAAAATACAGAAAATCTGATACTTCCAATGCCTACCGAAATGGATGTCTGACTTATTCTGGACCACATCTGAGGCAAAACCACTAACAAAGACACGTCTGAAGCTCCTAACAGTCTAGTCTTGTGACTAAAGTCAGAGGCCCAAGATAGATACAGAGATGGCAGAGAGCAGCAAATCTTAAACTTTTTGGTTTCAGGACTTTTTTACACTTGTAAAAATTATTGAGGACTCCCAAAGAACTTTTGTTTATGTGGGCATAACTACTGATATTTACTATAACAGAAATTAATTAAGAAATTAATAAAATACTTCTCAGTTCTTTTTAAAACCTTAAATATTACTGCATCTCTATGATAACAACTATATTTTCCAAAGAAAAAGGGAGAAGAGTGACACGGTTTCATATTTTTGCAAATGTCTTTAATGTCTAGCTGAATATAAAACAGCTGGATTCTTACATCTGCTACTGTTTTCAATCTGTTGTGATGTGTTACTTTGGTCAAAGTAATGAAAATCTAGCACACAGATACATGGCTGGAAAAGGGAAATTTAAAACCCTTTTCAGACCCTTGTGGATATTCTTCTTTGACACTATACCAAAACTCGTAAGTGGTGGTTTCTTAAAGGTTAGTTGCTACGTAGAATCTGAAACCACACTGATAAACTTTTCAAACTCTGTTAATGTTAAAATCCATTTATCCATCTTGTACTGTGAAAGGAATTTTTCTCTATGCATAATTTTGAAACATTATCCACTGGTCACGTAGAAAACAGATTTCCTAACAATGTTGACACGTTTCATTGTATGATATTGAAAATGACATTTCTTAATATCATTGCCTAGTTTTTCAGAAAAGTTTTTTAAGTATTGGGACAATCTCAAGTTCAAAGTGGCAGACTGGAGTCTTCCAAAATTCTAATTTTTGCTTGAGAACTCTAATTTTATCACTGGCAACAAATACTGTCAGTTGTTTCCCTTGAGGTAACAGGGTCATTTTGTTCCTTTTTGAGGAAATATGTACCCAACAACCAAGCCTAAATAACCAGTTTGTCAGTCATTCTTTTAAGTAAAAATGGTGTTCCCTTACACAGACCCCTAGCCAACCTTATAACCCAAACAACAGAGCAAGTCCTTTCTTTTGAGATAATGGTAATACTTCAGTGAGCAGCAGAAGTGTTTCAGGCAAACTTCCTAACACAGAATATTAGAAGAATGTATACTCCAAGATTAAAATTTAATATAATAAATAATTTTTACTGTTTCACAAAGACATTCTTAAGTGAAACTGCCTTTCTTTTTTTTTTTTTTTTTAACTGAGTCTGCATGGCCATGAAGAATACAATGACTCCTACTAATAATGTGGTGCCACTACCTTGATTCATATGTCGGTACCGTAGGTTTTACTCGCTATTTCTTTTGCCCAATATGTGATAATATCAGCATAGTGAAAAAAGCAAACAATGTCTTAGTATTATTATGAAAATGTCCTTTAGTTCACAAACCCAATGAACTATATATATCATGGACCTCCAGAGACCATACTTTGAGAAGAGATAGCAAAAGGATTAGCATCAAGGCAGATGTTTATTCACTTATTCCACTATGTTATTTATTTTGCTAAGGGAGCTAGATCCTGGGCCCAGGTACTAGGATCATCTTGGTGATACAACAGTCCCTACCCTCTAATAAAGGTAGACCCAGGACTGAAACTAATGGAAATTGAGAGTAGGAATTCCTCATATATTTTTACATATTCAAATTAGAAGTTTGGATAGTTTTGATTTTATGCTATTACATAATAAATACTACCAGAAATCAATGGCAATTTAATGTCTCCTGGTTACTTTTAAAAGCTTTTTACTATAAATTTTCAAAGACCTTAATTTTAGTCTTGAAGTCAAATCTTTTAAGCTTCCAAGGAATTAGGTGGGGATACAGTATAGCAAACATAATACATACCCAATTAATAGATGTTGAATAGTACTGAAAAATGATTTGCACTACTGGCTCCTTTTCTACTTTATTGGCTTATAAAACAGCAAACAAGCAGGCTCAGGAGTACTAAGGAAGCTGTGTCCTTGGCCTTTAGTGTAGAAGAGGCTCCCACTAATATGTGGCAAACTCTTTTCCTTCAGGAACACTATGGGTAGGTACTGGAGAGAATGAACACTCCCTCTAATTGTTAATTACTCCATTCCTATATAATTTGTGGAACAAATAAGTGCTCTGCCCAGACAAGGAGGAAAAACAAAACAAAACATTGGATCTATTGGGACCCTCTGAAAACTTAGTATCTCTAAAAGTTAACCTAACATCATACAACTCATGAAGTAGAGATGATTCTGGCCTCCAACTCCCTTATCATATATAGTCTATACAGTGGTTTTCAACTATTTACAGCTTCGATCTCACTAAGTACATTATTAAAGAACCTAGGGGCGCCTGAGTGGCTCAGTTGGTTAAGCATCCAACTTCAGTTCGGTCATGATCTCAAAGTTCCTGGGTTCGAGCCCCACATTGGGCTCTATGCTGATAGCTCAGAACCTCGAGGCTGCTTCAGATTCTGTGTCTCCCTCTCTCTCTGCCCCTCCCCCACTCGCGCTCTGTGTGTGTCTCTCTCTTTCAAAAATAAATAAACATTAAAAAAAATTTTTAAGAAAAGAACCTAGATGTCAGATAGACTTAAACAATTTTTAAAACCCTCATACCTTGTTCCAGAAAATACATTTATATATGTTTCATCTTCGATCCAATTTTAAGAAAGTTTTAAAAGGTACTTGCATTGAAAAATCTTCATAAATTTTAGGAGATTGTCACCTCTCTTCCCCAATACATATACATGTTAGATACCTCAGTTCAAGAGCACTTTGCAAACAATGACAAATGTGTCCGTGACAAGAATTATGAATTAATTTTCTTTTTCAATACTCACTAATCCTCCTCCTACCTCTACTGTGAGGATTTAAAAGCTGGTAAGGAAGAAAGAAAAGGTTAAAAAAGAACTCCAAGAAAATGGCCTAATGCATTTTGGTGGGGGTGTCAGAATGTAGGACAAATGCATTAAGAACAACAATAATAGCAGTACCAACTAATATTTACAGAATTTACTATGTTCAAGGCACTAATCTCAGTACTTTACATACACATATATTACTATATTTAATCCTCACAACAGCTCTATGAGATAAGCAGTATTAACCCCATTTTATAGATGAGCATACTAAGAGATAGAGAGGTTAAATAAACTGTTCTACTTCTTAAAAATTTTTTTTTTATGTTTATTTATTTTTGAGAGACAGAGAGACAGAGAGACAGAACATGAGCATGGGAGGGGCTGAGAAAGAAGGAGACACAGAATCCGAAGCAGGTTCCAGGCTCTGAGCAAGCTGTCAGCACAGAGGACGCAGGTCGCGAACCCTCGAACCGTGAGACCATGACCTGAGCTGCAGTCAGACGCTAACCAACTAAGCCACCAGGTGCTCCACTTGTTCTACTTCTTAATAGGCAAAGTCTGTGGACTTGGCAGTGTAATTCCAGACAGAATATACGACTTACTCTGTGCTATGAACTCAGGGGTACCAAGGTTCTAAGGGAAGACTCAGTACCCTGAAATAGCATTCCTTCTGTAACTGACTCAGAGCTGAAATATTATCTAGTTAGAACACTGTGTTATGGCCAGTGACATGTATTCTACTTTTGCCCCAGATATACAACTTGATGGGTTGAAATTATCTTTTAACAGGCTTGAAAATCAATCAATGTATAACAGTATTAAAGATTAAAAAGGAAAAATAGCAAATGATCATCTCTATGGATGTAGAGAAAGCATCTGACAAAATCCAACATCTAGGTTTTCTTTCTTTTTTGTTTTTTACATTTATTTATGTTTGAGACACAGAGATGAGTAGAGCAGGAGCAGAGAGAGAAGGAGACACAGAATACGCAGCAGGCTCCAGGCTCTGAGCTGTCATCCACAAAGCCCAAAGTGGGGCCTGAACCCACGAACTGTGAGATCATGACCTGAGCCGAAGTTGAACGCTTAACCAACTACTGAGCCAATTGGGCACCCCAAACATCTACTCTTCATAAAAATTATTACAAATTAGAAATAGAGGAATGCTTTTCAATCTGATAAAGAACGTAATAGAAAACTTAGTATTATATTTAATGGTGAAAGATCGATTCTTTCCCACTAAAACACGAACAAGACAAGGAATTCCATTCTTACCATTCCTATCACACATTGAACTGGAGGTTCTAGCTAGTGCAATAAGGCAAGAAAATAAAAGTCAACGATATAGGAAAGGAAGAAAATTGATTTTTATTTATACATCATTTAAGTATAAAATCCTATGCAGATTACAAAAATGACACTAGAACTAGTAAGTTTAACAAGTGTGTAGGATAAATTACCAACATAAAAAAAATCAACTGTGTGTCTATACACTACCAATAAATAATTAGGAATTTAAAAAATTACTGACTTCCTCTTCCAGGAAGACAAAGCAGACAAACTTCCCCTATTCCTTCCTCTAAGTACAAACTAAAAACTCTGGACATAACATCAAACAAACATAAAAAGACTGAAAAGTGGGGAGAAGGAAGACTGTCTAGGGACTTCAGGACTCAAAGAACAATACAATGAGTTCCCTACACTTCTTTTTGCTTTATAGATCCCAGATTGAAGGTGAAGAAGCTGGCAAATCTGAAAAGCCAATGGGCACAGATAAAAGTCCCAACAAAAGCCTACTCTCTCTCACTACAGAACAAGAAAAAGGGGAGCCTAGCAAGACAGAAAACATTCAGACAATAACCATAAACTCCAGCCAAATACCACAGAAAAAACTGTGGTCTTACTCCCACCCATACAAGCAAAGGCAAAGTAGGGAGCCTAGACTTCCACTATTGCCAGTTGGTAGTAAGAACCCATCACAGTGTCTACATGGAGAGCTTAGACTTCTACCTTCACCTGGCAATAGTGGGTAGATACCCCTTTCCCTCCCTGCTGGGGTTGCTGTCATTATTTTTTATTTTAGCCATTCTCACAGGTGTGTGAAAATACATCATTGTGGCTTTAGTTTGGATTCTCTGACGTCTACTGATGTTGAGCATCTCTTCATGAGTTTGACATTTGTATATTCTCTTCAGCAGGAGGTCTAGTAATATACTTTGCCCATTTTCTGATTGGAGTGTTCAGTTTTTTACTATTGAGTTTTGAGAGTTAGATATTAGTCTGTTACAGACTCAGTTGTGTTCCCCTAAATTTTATATGTTGAATCCCTAACCAGTAACTCAGAATGTGACTGTATAGGACCTTTAATGAGTTTTTATGGTTAAATGAAATTGTATGGGTGGGCCCTAATGTGATTGGTATCCTTATAAGAAGAAATTTAGATACACAAAGAGACACCATATATATTCGAACACAAAAGAAGACGGCGAGGACACAGTAAGAAGGTGGTCATTTTTGCAAACCCCAGAAAAGGGCCTCAGAAGACATCAAATCTGCAAATACCTTGTTGTTTGCGTTCTATTCTTCAGAACTGTGAGAAAATAAATTCCTGTTGTTTTAGCCACCCAGTCTGTGGAATACTTGCACACTAAAAACTATAAAACACTGGTAGGAGAAATTTAAAAACACCTAAAAAATGGAGAGATGAGCTGTGCTCATGCATTTAAGGACTCGGTATTGATAAGTTGTTAATTCTCCCCAAACTGAACTACAGATTCAATACAATCTCAATCAGAAATTGACAAGCTGATTCTAAAATGTGCATATATGAAAATGCAAAGAACCTAGAGCAGCCAAGGCTATTATGAAATAAAACAAAGTTGGAAGACTTATACTTTATGATTTTATGACTTAGGCTAAAACCACACTAATCAAGACAGGATAGTATTATATAAAGGTAGACAAAAAGATCACTGAACAGGACAGTCTGGAAACTGATCTACACATACATAATAAATTAATTTTCAACAAGAGTTTAAGGGCAATTCGGAGGAGAAAGGGTAATCTTTTCAACAAAGATTGAAGGTTCTGGGATGACTGGATATCCATATGCTAAGAAAGAAAAAGGAACAACCAAAAAAAATCAATATCCAAATAATCTCTGATCCATAGCTTGCAACATATAAAACTATAAAACTTCTAATGAAAACAAAGGAGGAAGCTTTTGGAATCTTGGGCTAGACCAAGATTTCTTATATACAACACCAAAAGCAGGATCTTGTGCATCAAAAATATCCTGTACTTATCCACTTCTATCTGTAATGTCACCAATCTGGCCTCAACCAATCACGTTTTGCCCAGACTACTTTTTCTGTTTCCATTCCCTCCTACTTCTACCCCTGCCCTGTCCAACCACTTTCACAAAAGTGAGAGTGATCTTTTCAAAGACATATATGATCATATCATTTCCCTGCTTAAAACTCTTTAATAGACTCCCGAGTTCCTTTGGAGAACACAGTCTTCAAAGGCTTCATGTTATACTATTCGTCCCCCTTAGTAGGGAATGTCATATTCCTCGAACATGTCAAACTCCTCTAACATGGCAACCACTGTTGTTCTTTTAGCATAAACTGCTTCCTCCTCCCTCCTGCACTATCCTAATGGCTAATTCATACTCACCTTTCAGATTTCTTCATAAATGTCACTTCTAAAGAGAGGCTTCCTATGAGCCCCAATCCGAAGCTTGCACCCCAAAGCCTTTATACTTGCTGCTTCCTCTGCCAAGGGAAGCTCTTACCCCATATCTTTACATGGATCATTCCTTGAACTTCACCTTCTCAAAAAGAACTTTTATGGTCACTTATTTAAAATACCATCCTTCTATCACTCTTTAACCTCTTACCTTGCTTTATTTATCAAATATGAAATTATATTCTTTTTAAATTTATTTATTTGGAGGGGTGAGGTGTAGAGGGAGAATCCTAAGCAGGCTCCACGCTGTCAGCACAGAGCCCAATGCAGGGCTCGAACTCACAAACCTGATCATGACCTGAGTCAAAATCAAGAGCTGGATGCTTAACTGACTGAGCCACCCAGGCGCCCCAAAAGTATATTCTTTAATTACTCGATTATTTATTTGTAAACATTCTACCTTTTTAGAATGTGAGTTCCCCAAGGACAAAGCTGTGTCTTGCTCACTACTCTATCTACATAGCCTGGCATACAGTAGGAGTACAGGACTATCTGGACCTATATGACACGTATGAATTCTGGAGCTCAGTCTTATAGGGAAAAGAGATATACAAATGAACAGCTGTAATACAGAATATAGGTATGGGAAATGAATGAGAAGCACAAAGGATGGAGTGATGGTCTTTACTTTAGTGGCCCAGGAGAGATCCTCATATAGAAGGAGACACTTCTATAAATCTTAAGAAATGCCTAGGAATGTATCTACTAGAAGCTCTAGGTAGAGGGCCTATGCGTGCAGTCATAAAGGAAAGGAAGAGAAGGCATGTGAAGGGAACTGTAAATATCTGAGAAAGAAAGACCTTTGCACAGGGTTCACTGAGGGACTGCTCATAACATTTTGTTTGCCTGAAATATTCCTCTGCCATTTCTATGTCTCAGTTCTACCAAAGCAGTAATATATAAGTTCAAATGACATTTCTTACACGAAATCTTTCCTTGGTTTTCCTTTCGACCGTAACACAAGTTCTTATGGCAATTTACCCTCTCTACCCTATTTTACGGCTGTTTGATTACTGTACATGTGTTATTTCCCCTTACATGGCTTTAAGTCTAAATAGCAAAAAGAAACCAAAAAATAAATCAGAAAGATAAATGATTAATTTAAGATATGATGGTGGTGGTAATGAAAAGAAGATATATATCATCGAGTTTTAAATGATCACCACTAAATCACAGATTGGGAAATGGGAATCTATTTGAAAATCATGTATTAGATGAAGAAACTATGGATAAATTTTTCTTCTTTGAGGGAGTAGACCTATTTACTCAACAGGTTTAGATTTCTCTTCCTTATCCCCAAATTTTAATCACTTACTTAAATCACTTATTACTATTTCTGTTACTACCCTCTTACATTCACTTCTTCATATACTTTAAAACTAGAACTGTAAGCATGATGAGAGTTAACTACTACATAGAGTCATACCGATAAAAATTTATTTTAAGAATATTATATTAAGGGGGCGCCTGGGTGGCTCAGGTGGTTGAGCATCTGACTCTTGGTTTTGGTTCAGGTCATGAGCTCATGGTTTCATAGGTTTGAGGTCCGCATTGGGCTCTGTGCTGTCTCTCTTAAAATAAATAAACTTACAAAAAATGCTACATTAAGTTTCGGCAGTTTAAGTATTTTATATACAATGTTCCTTTAAGAAGACTTAGCATGTAATTTTAATAAACCAAATAGATAAGACCATTTCATTGTTTGTTTTTCCTCATAAACTTTCCCGCTAAGCTCTCTAAAGAACATTCAGTTGTTAATAGCTGAAGCATAAAATTATCTCTTTGTTTTAATGCTTCTTTATTCATTTTGTTTCTTCTTTTTACAGCTTAAAGATTATTCATTATCATAAACTACAATAGTTCACTAAGGGACTTATATTATCAGGAACCAGAAGATACTGATGCCAAAACAGTCAATTCTTCCAGGATATACATTTTGTATATAAGAGACACCAAGGGTTAGATTTTGTTTAAAACTAAACAATCTGAAAAGAGAATCTATGTGACAAACTAATATTCTTTTAAAAATAAACCGGCTCATTATAGGAAACAAAGAAAAATAAGATAAAATAAACTGATTTGTACGCAGTAATTGTTTAAAATGTTTCACATGTACCAGTAAGAAATTAACTATGGTCTCACTATAGATAAACTTATTTTGGAGTCTTATCTCTTGTTACTTTATGTTTAAACCTAACAGAATAATTTGTGTGCAACACTCAGTTTTATACTCTTATAGCCTAAAGTGGAACAAATAAGACAATAGAAAGAACTAGCCTCACAAATACCACTTTGTAGTAACTGCAGTTTTCCTAACCACCTACATTTTCCATCCATATTTTCAAAAGCATACGTATATATACATTTTTAAACTATACCGTTGTAATACAAAAGGAAAAAAGTTAAACAGTTTAAAGAATCTGTAAATTACAAGATAATTTCATCCCAATTACAAAAGACCCGGAGAAGTATTTTGGACCATTTATACTCCTCTTCTACATTTTTAATATTTTGTAAACTTATTTTTTACTTTCCTTTCCTTTTCGTTTCCCCATTATAGACACTCCCTTTAGGCAACAGTGCATCAACAATCCTCCCACGTTCAAAGTCGGCTACATCTGTTGCTCTTTTCTATTGTTGAAAATTCCTGCCTTAATCCTATTTGACTTCATTCATGCAAAGGTCATCCTGAATTCAACAAATGGAGAAGCGATGGCAAAGCACACTGTTGAATGTGGCTGAGAAAATGCCTTGTGGAACATGTAACTAATGTGCTCACACTGTCTCAAAAGTACCTGATATATATTATGTAGGTCTCCAAACTTGAAGCCTACAATCTCAAAATATGTTATATTTGTTATTACCATATTCACTAAACATTATAGTAATTATAATAATGATCCTGATTCTTGGTAATGTGCTGTTTCCTTTTTCCTAAACCAGTTGAACGTTCATATTACTAGTTGTGCCTACCTTCATCAGCATGAATTAATTCAGAGGATCTATTCTAACCCTATTATCACCCTTAGGGCTTGGCAAATGTCACCTTTTTTTTTTCCTCCAGAGAATGGCATCTCTTATTCTTTAATTTTAAAATTCTGCTAATGAAACTAAATTATTGTATTCAGCTTAAAAATATAAGTTCCCAATTCCAATAAGCAGAAAAATAGATGGGTTTCATTAAGCCTCATCTTTACAGACACTGATTATGAACTACAGCTATAATACATTATGCCATTGGCCTTTTTCTCTATACTAAATACAGCTCAAATCTATAATTTACTGCCATCCATATATATCTGACCAAAACTAGGAGACATTAACAGGAAGATTAAAGTAAGCACTAAAATAAACTTGACTAAAAGAAAGATTTATGAGGTGGAGATAATTATTTTTAATATGCTCATAACTCACCATGACTAAAATATGGGAACACTTACTCACACATGCTTATGTCCAAGTTAAAAAAGATGCCTGCCAACTTAAGAAAAACCAAGCTCAATTAGTTTCGAGCAATCAAGGAAAAGGCCACTCTTATTCTTATGGCTTAATAAGGAAACGAAATCTTGTACATAATATACTATGCTGTTGGCCCTAAATGAGATTTTTAGTATAAGGTAAAACTGAATACAAGATTAAAAAATATTACTTAGCTGTTTACATATATATAAATTTAAATAGTTGTTAATGATACTTTGTCACTGTTTCATAATATAAAATAATCTAATACAAAAGATACTTCCTAAGAATTTATTTTAATGCAGCTTTGTGTTGACAGCAAAATGTATGAGTACAAATATAAACAAACTGTTAACATCATTTGTCATAAAGCTTATAAATCCATTTTTACTATAGTTTCTCAAATTCTCATAGACAAAACTCTAAATAAAAGTCAAAGGATGTAAAAATAAAATACAAAAACTGCATTTTTAAGATAGTACTTAAAATTTTTTTTTCATGTTTATTTATTTTTGAGAGAGAGAGAAAGAGCAGAGAAGGGGCACAGAAAGACAGAGACACAGAATCTGAAGCAGGCTCCAGGCTCCAAGCAGTCAGCACAGAGCCTGATGTGGGGCTTAAATCCACAAGTTATGAGATCATGACCTGAAGCTTAACCAACTGAGCCACTCAGGTGCCCCAACACTTTTTTTTTTTAAACCTGTATGTAATTTAGTTTTGTTCATTGAATTATGTTTCCTCAACAACGCAATTTTAAGCTAAATACTTAGCCTTCATTTTCTTTCTTTTTTTTCCAAGTAGGCTTCATGCCCAGCACACAGCCCAACATGGCGCTTGAACTCACAACCCCTGAGAGCAAGACCTGAGCTAAGATCAAGAGTTGGGTATAGGCGCCTGGGTGGCTCAATTGGTTAAGTGTCCGACTTTGACTCAGGTTATGATCTCACGGTTCGTGGGTCCGAACCCCACGTCGGGCTCTGTGCTGACAGCATGGAGTCTGGAGCCTGCTTCAGATTCTGTGTCTCCATCTCTCTCTGTCCCTCCTTCTAACCCTCTCCCAAAATAAATAAACATTAAAAATCTTTTTTAAAAAAGAGTCGGGTGCTTAGATGATTGGGCTACCCAGGTACCCCTCTTCTTTTTTAAGTAAACTCTATGCCCAAAATGGGGCTGGAACTCACAACCTCGAGATCAAGAGTCATGTGCTCTACCAATTGAGCCAGCCAGGTGCCCCTTAGCCTTCATTTCGTATTTGTTTTATATTGGTAGTTTCTTACCAGAGTAGGTATCTCTGTTCTCTTAAGCTTTTTGGTCCAGTAGTTAATGAATTCAAATGTATTAGCAATGCTTACTATTTAAAGGAGGCTTTTTCCAAATTCAATTTTTGGAAAAAAAAAAAAGGACTCCTTTTATTAAGTACTCAGTAAATTTGTTTACCAATCTGTATTTGCCTGAGATGAGGCAAACGAATACTAGAAAGCATGTGATATAATGAATGGCCTGACCTTTGTCTTTGTTTTTATTTTTATTTTTAGAATGGGAAAAACAATATCCACCCTACTTACTTCATGGTTTTGCAAAGAATATAATAAATCATGCATATTTAAATTTTCTGGAGACTATAAAGCACTTTATAAATGTAAGGAATTGTTATCATGCAAACAGAACTTCTGTCAACTGGCCAATAGGTATATTTCTTTGATGTAATGTTTAGTTCATATGGAAATAGACTAAAATAAGACAAAGTAAAAAGGTGCATGCCAAAGAGTCTTAAACTTCTTCATTCCACGATTATCTTAAGTCCTTTTATGATCCTAGGAGGGTAGGAGGGCACCGTCATCATCAGGATTTTTCCAGGTTGTTTCAGGATGGAACTCCAGCATGTATGACTGTAAAATATTTGTGACAGAACAAGTGGCAGGGGTTCTTTCTCCATGCCTGATGTTACCTGCTATCACCTGATTTAGCCATGGTCTCCAAATCCACACCCCAAAATTTCTAGTAAGAGTATGTGCTTTCATATCCTGCCTGAGTGAGAGACCACACACAACGAATCTGGATGGAAAGGCAAAGAGCAAGGAGACACTAGAAAATTACAAAATGTGTATGTTACGTATTTGCCTCATAAAGTACATCATGTATCTTAAGAGACTACTGGAGCCAGCTTTATTTTCTCCACATGGGACTTGACAACAGCCCTTGTCTACAAATCCCTATCCCTGCCCCACAGCTCAGTTCTCCATGCCCTTATTCCCTACATTATCTTGAAGTAGGGGAAAACTCTCAGCTCTGAAATTCATAACTGAAGTATCTTCTGAGTAAAGTTCACGATCAGTAAGTTTTCCCCTGGAAGCCTCAACAGGCCAGCACTTCCTACTCACTCTGAGTCCAGACGTCCTTGAATGAAGTTTAAGGGTCATTTTCTTCGAATTTGCATTTTTGTTTCTTACATAGATTTTAATTGTAATTGCCATACTTCATAAAATCTACTACTTCACTAATCCTTAAAAAGGCAAGACCTGGGGCACCTGGGTGGCTCAGTTGGTTAAGTGTCTGACTTCGGCTCAGGTCATGATCTCACAGTCTGTGCTGACAGCTCAGAGCCTGGAGCCTGCTTCGAGTTCTGTGTCTCCTTCTCTCCCTGCCCCTCCCCTGCTCATACTTTGTCTCTCCTGCTCTCAAAAATAAATAAAAAACATTAAAAAAATTAAAAAAAAAAAAAGGCAAGACCAGCTTCACTGTTAATCCTGACATCTATGTGTGGATGCATGTTTCAGACGGAAGAAGGGGAGAAGAAAGGATGGAAAGAAAAGTTAAAACTGTCTAAAACTGAATTCATTTTCTTAAATACAAACTTACTCTTCTTGCACTCTCTTTCTCTATTGAAAGCAGGACCAGGATGGCTTTCCTTTCCCCTATTTTCCTACATTCCTTCCATCCTTCCTTCCATTCATTCATCCAGTCATTTATCTACCTACCTGACAAATATTTACTGAGCATGTGCTACATGCTAAGCACCCATGCTAGATTCCCAGGACACAGAAATGAAGACGTCCCTGATCTCATGTAGCTCGTGGAATACTGGGGAAAAAATAATAAACTAATAAAGTATATGGGTAGAGGGGTGCCTCGGTGGCTCAGGTGGTTAAGTATCTGAATGTTGATTTCAGCTCAGGTCATGATCTCACAGTTGGTAAGACCTTGGGCTCTGTGCTATTAGTGTAGAATCTGGTTGAGATTTTTCTCTCTCCCTCTCTGCCTCTCCCTTGCTCACGTTCTCTCTCAAAATAAATAAACCTTAATAGATGAATAAATAAGGAAATGAATAAATAAGGAGATGAATAAATATAGTATGTAAGTAGAAGATAGTAATTTAAAGGAGGGTGGTTAATAGAGGTTCATCAGGGAAGATCTCTTTATTTTTTTTTAACAATTTATTGTCAAATTGGTTTCCATACAACATCCAGTGCTCATCCTCAGTGACGATCACCCACTCTCCCCCCACCCCACACCCCCATCATCAACCCTCAGCTTGTTCTTAATATTTAAGAGTCTCTTATGTTTTGTCTCCCTCCCTCTCTGTGGCTTTTTTTTCTTTCCCCTCTTCCCCTCATGGTTTTCTGCTAAGTCTCTCAAAATCCACCTATGCGTGAAAACATATGGTATCTTTCTCTGACTGACTTATTTCACTTAGCATAATACCCTCCAGTTCCATCCATGTGGCTACGCATGGCCAGGTTTCATTCTTTCTCGTTGTTGCATAGTATTCCATTGTATATATATACCACATCTTCTTTATCCATTAGTCAGTTGATGGACATTTAGTCTCCTTCCATGATTTGGCTATTATTTTAAGTGCTGCTATAAACATCGGGGTACATGTGCCCCTATGCATCAGCCTCTTTAAAGAGGTAACAATGAAAAGAGATCTGAAGGAAATGAGAAAATGAACCCTGAGAAAATCTGGGAAATGATGTTCTAGATGGAGTGAAAAACGAATGTAGAGTTACTGAGGCTACAATGAACTGGGCGTGTTTGAGGACCAGAAGAGCAGCATGCCTCTAACAGAATAATAAAGTCAATGGGCAGTAGGAAATAAGGTTGGAAACAAAGACAAAACTCAGGTAACATAGGGCCTTATAGGTCATGGTATAGGCCACCCACTGGTGGGTTTTGAACAACTTAGTGATATAATCTGATTCATGATTTTAAAAGATCATCCTAGGGAGACTTCTAGTTCCAAAAAATACTCTGGAGACCTTTACATTGCAAAGTAATTAGATCATGCATAAAACAGATATTTTTATTGAATTGCTGGGTACAAAAAAAATTTTTCACATAAAGGAAAACCTAAGGAGTGAACACTGAGCTCTTGTTAAAAAAAAGTTTTTCCAAGGGTAGAAAAATGTTTTTGTTTCAAGTATATCTGTGTATGTTGTGTTATCTTTCATAGTAAGTAAATAGTTGAAAAAAATTTTTTAATGTTTATTTTTGAGAGAAACAGAGACAGAGACAGAGAATGAGCATGAGCAAGGGAAGGGCAGAGAGAGAGGGAGACACAGAACCCGAAGAAGGCTCCAGCTCTGAGCTGTCAGCATAGAGCCCAATGTGGGGCTCAAACTCATGAGCTGTGAGATCATGACCCAAGCTGAAGTAAGATACTTAACAGACTGGGTTACCCAGGCACCCCAGTAAATAGTTTTTTTTTTTTTTTAACATTTATTTATTTTCGAGAGACACAGAGACAGAGCGCAAGCAGGGGAAGGGCAGAGAGAGAGGGAGACACAGAATCTGAAGCAGGCTCCGGGCTCTAAGCCGTCAGCACAGAGCCCAACGCGGGTCCCGAACTCACAGACAGTGAGATCATGACCTGAGCTGAAGTCAGGCCGTTAAACCGACTGAGCCACCCAGGCGGCCCAGTAAATAGTTTTTTAAACTGGCATACTCCTACAACCAAACAACTCCACTCCTAGGAATATTTTTAACACAGTGGTTTTTTTATTTTTTATTTTTTTAATGTTTACTTATTTTTGAGAGAGAGAGACAAAGCATGAGCGGGAGATGGGCAGAGGAAGAGAGAGACACAGAATCCAAAGCAGGATCCAGGCTCTGAGCTGCGAGCACAGAGCCCAATGTGGGGCTCGAACTCGTGAACTGTGAGATCATGACCTGAGCTGAAGTCAGACGCTCAACCGACTGAGCCACCCAGGCGCCCCAACACAGTGGTTTTTAATCCTGGCTAACCATTAAAATCATCTGGAAAATTAATAAATAAAACCAAACAAAACAATACTGATGTCCGATTCTACTTCTAAAGATTCTAATTTACTGGTTTTATGTAGTGTACAAGCAGTTTTTTTTTTTTAAGTTTCCCAGCTAACACTGAGAACCATTACCCCAAGAAACCCCTTATGCATATATATCAAGAGATAGAAAGAATATTCACAGCAATGTCATTTCTGATGGCTGAAATCTGGGGGGAAATTCTTATCTCTATCATCAGGAGAATGGCTAAATTATGGTAAGCTCCATGCTATGGATTATACAGCAGTGAAAATGAATAAACTACAGCTATACACAATATGGATAAATCTTAGACACATAACATTGCGTAAACAGAGAAGTCTATTAAAAGGATAATGCAAGGGTGCCTGGGTGGCTCAGTCAGTTAAGTGTCTGACTTTGGCTCAGGTCATGATCTCACAGTTGCTGAGGTTGAGCCCCATGCCAGGCTCTGTGCTGACAGCTCAGAGCCTGAGCCTGCTCCAGATTCTGTGTCTCCCTCTCTCTCTGCCCTTCCCTTGCTCATGCTCTGTCTCTCTCTCTCTCTCTCTCTCTCTCTCAAAAATAATTAAATATTAAAAAAAAGGATTATGCATTTGTACAAAGATTAATATCAAGGATAATATATTAGATATATAGGATAATGTCATTTTTATAAAGCCTGAAATAAACACTGTTTAAGGGTTCACATGTATAAGAGAATGGTTAGCAGCTATGTGTTTGGGGGAAGGGAGGAAGATCACGGGCAGAGGAAGAGAGCAGAAGCATTATAGGTAGATTTGACATTACTGTTACTTGTTAACACTGGATAATATTATCTTTGTTGTTAGGATCCATAAATTACATATATACTTCATATGTTATTCTGCATAAATAAAATATAAAGTAACAACAATTTTTAAAATATTTTACTATGTAGAAAAGACTCTGGATAGGATATATAGATAGAAGCAAAGAGTAAGTTGGGAGGCCCCTGAAGCAGTCCAGGAGAGAAATGGAGACTATGCCACAGTGAAACGGGGAGATGGTGAGAAGGAATCCGATTTAGAAAACATTTTGAAGAGCAGAACTTCTAGGACTCACTGATGGAGTGAACGGTCCAATACAGAAGCCACTAGTCACATAAGGCTATTTGAATTTTTTAAATTAAAAATTAAATTTAAAAATCAGTTCTTTAGTTATACTGGCTGCATTTTAAGCACACATGTGACTAGTGGCTACCACATTAGTGCAGATATAGAACGTTTCTACCACATAAAGTTCTATTTAATAGATGTTGTATAGAAAAAGGAGAAAAAATGGGCTCCTAAGTTTTCTGCCTGAGCAACTGGGTTAATGGCACTGCTATGTATTAAGAGATGGGGAAAATGAGGAGAATAGGAAGTTTGGGAGGAAAATGAGTTCAATTTTGAACAAGGAGAGATGTTGAGCAGATAACATACCAGGGAAAAGTTAAAGCCAGGGAGACATTGGGATATATTACTATATATATTGTAATTTAAAACACAGGATTAGATTCGATTGGAATATAGTATATCCCAGGGCACCTGGTGGCTCAGTCAGCTGAGCGTCCAACTCTTGATTTTTGGCTCCGGTCATGATCTCACAGAACGTGGGATCAAGGCCTGCATCAGGCTCTGCACTGACAATGTGGAGACTGCTTGAGATGTTCTCTCTCCCTCCCTCTCTCTCTCTCTCTCTCTTTCTGGTTCTCTCTCACTCTCTCTCAAAATAAATAAATAGACTTAAAAAATAGTCTATTTCTTTCAGAAGGCCTTTTGACAATGACTATCAAAAACAGAAAGGCATTTACCCTTTGACTCGCTTCAGAAAATGTATCTAACATATATAAAGTAATCCGTGTACAAATCATTCATTGCAGCATTGTTTGTAATAACAAAAGACTGGAAATACCACCATGGATGGGTAACTGGCTAGGTAAATTATGGTATATTCACAGAGTGGAATAGACATGTAAAACAGAATGAAGAAGCTCTCCATATACTAAAATGAGAAGATTTCCAGATATACTATTATTTTTAATGTTTTTAATAATGTTTATTTATTTTTGAGAGAGAGAAAGAGACAGAGACAGAGCATGAGCAGGGGAGGGGCAGAGAGAGAGGGAGACACAGAATCCAAAGCAGGCCTAGGCTCTGAGCTGTCAGCACAGAGCCTGACGGGGAATTTGAATTTAACGAACTGTGAGATCATGTCCTGAGCCAAAGTCAGATGCCTAACCAACCGAGCCCCCAGGCGCCCCCAGCATATACTATTAAATGAAAAGTGCAAAATTCAGGGGCAGGATAGTGTTTACAGGATGCTACCTTTGGGGCAAGAAAAGAAAGAATAAAAATAAATATTTAGTTTTGCTTGTATCTGTGAAAAAAAACACTGGAAAATACACAAAAAAACAGTAAAAGTGGTTTAGTTTTAGAAAGCTGGGGTTGAGGAGGTGCAGTATGGTAGACTGGGACAGAGTGGTACAAAGACTTCCTGATGTGTATCTTTTTATATCATTTTGATTTTTGAGCCATGTCAATGTATTATCTGGCTAAAGCAATTCTACTAACACATTTTTTAAGAGGAAAAAATAGTCAGCTACATTAAATATTGCTGAAGGGATCAATAAGATAAGGACTAAAATTGACCAGTACATTTGGCAAGATGGAAATGACCTTCACCAGGGAGGTTTCAAAGAAAATAAGTAGAAAGAAGAGCCTGTTTGAAGTAGACTGAAAAAACTAATGATGAATATAGACACCTTTTTCAGTAGAAGGCAGAGAAATGCAAACGTAACTGAAGGGACATACAGTGTCTAAAAGTTTTGTTTGGGGCTACGTTGTAGAACATTTGTAAACTAAGTTAGGTGATCGAGTATAGAGTAAGATACTAAGGGGAGGGGAAAATCAGGATCAAAATCCTTGAGTAGACAAGAGGGATGGGTCTAACATACAAGGTAATAGGTGGTCTTTGGGTAAAAGCAGGAACAGTTCATTAAAACAGAAAAGTAAGGCAGAATGTGAGGTTACAAATCATGTCACCCTTCTCTTAACACACACATAATATGCATACATTCTAACTTTAACGGCCTTCTACCACACATGGTTTAATGTGAAAATCATTACCATAGTCCATGAGATCCATGACCTGAACACCATCTACCTCTTCAAACTTGTAATAACATCACTCCTTCCTTGCCCACTACATTCTGGTTACATGGGCCTTGCTTCCGTTCTGTAAACATAACAAGTTATTTCTTGATTCAGGGCCTTCATACATGCTGTCTAAAATCCTTCTCTCCTACTGCTCCTATTGTTGTCTTCTTACTATCTCTTAATAGGTCTACTATCAATCTCTCTTATAGTAAGTACTCTGTTCTTTTTCTCCAAAGCATTTGCCATGATTTTATATATATATATATATACATCTGGTTTCACTTTGTAGTACCTCTGGAAGGCAGAAACCATGTCTGTTATTATACCCACCATGTAACATCATGCCTGGCACACTGTGGATGCTCAATAAATATATTTAACATAAATATATTTTTTAATTGTGGTAAAAAGAAAATATTAAATTTACCAGCTTAACCATTTTTACTTGCACAATTCAGTAATCAGTAATTATTTTTTAAGTGGGTGAAATAAGCAAGCTAACCAGTTGCCCAAGCTAGAAACTACTGAATCATCCTTGATTGTCATTCTTCCCTTTTCTCCCTAGATTCTCTTCTTCAGTCTTGTCAATTCTAACTTTACAGTTTTATTCATTCTTTCATTCCATCTTCACTGTTTTGCTCAATGGTTCAGATCTCATGATTTCTGACCTGGGTTATTTTAAAAGTCTCCTATGTACATCTCTCTCTTCAGGTTCTTTGGTCTCTATTCTTCACATACAGTCTTTGAAGTTCTCATTTTACTGAAATCTAGCCATGTCTTTCCTTTATCACATAGAAACAAAAGGTGTGCATGGTTGAACATGGAATTCAACTGAGTGAGCAATGGTTCTCCTTACAATCTTGCAGCCAAGATCTATCAATGGAGGGTCACTGGAGCCTCAGGTAAAAATGCCAAAAAATCACTGGGAACTGCAGAAGCTGAAGACAAGGAAGGCAGTGGGGATAAGGAAATGAAGACTGAATGTTAAGAGAAGTTGCTCTGGAAATGCTATTAATTCTGCTACAGGAGGGGTCTCTCGCTCAGGACTCACTATGTTTCTATAAGCACTACTATTATTATGATGATTATTAACAAGATAAACAGTACATACAGTTAAACCTACCCTTTCAATGCTCTGTAAATTGACAAACGCGTACAATTGTGCACCCTCCACAACTGTATATAGCACCATTCCATTACCTGCCCCTCCCAAATTCTATGCATTCCCTTATCTTCGGACATTCACTGGTGAATTTGTCTCTACAGTTTTGCCTTTTCTAAAATGCCACAAAAATGAAATCATATAGAATGTAGCCTTTTGACCCCGGCTTCTTTCACTTAGCATAATGCATTTGAGATTCATCCATGCAGTTGGGCATACAAAATATGACAGCCTTTTAGTAGTCTCATTTAGCTTTTCCTTCTTTTAGAGGTATTCGAAACCTAAGAATTAGGGTAAGACTACTTCTTTTTGTAAGATTTTATTTTTAAGTAATGTCTACACCCAACATGGGGCTCAAACTTACAACCCCGAGATCAAGAGTCACATGTTCTACTAAATGAGCCAGCCAGGCACCCTATAAGACTACTGCTTATGTTTCCTTCAGAGTAAATAAAAGACTGACTTCAGAGCACCTGGTTTCAAGAGACTGCTACTAGTATCCTAATGTCTATACAATAAAGTCCATATTTCTAGCAATCATACTCCCAAATTTTCACAAACTGATCTCATTTTTATGCCCAGGTACTCTACTCATGTATTCCACTTACAATCACACTAGTAGTGCTCATGGTCTCTTGAACAAGGCACTTTCATACTTCAAAGCTTTTTTTTTTTTTAATTTTTTTGAATGTTTATTTAATTTTTGAGAGACAGAGCATGAGTGGGGGAGGAGACAGAATCCAAAGCAGGCTCCAGGCTCTGAGCTGTCTGCACAGAGCCCGACACGGGGCTCGAATCCACGAACAGTGAGATCACGACTTGAGCCGAAGTTGGACGCCCAACCGACTGACCACCCAGGTGCCCCAAAGCTTTTGCCCATCTGTTCCTTTTGAAATGCCCTCCTCCTTTCTTTGCTCACTTAGGGAACTCCAACTATCCTTTTACCACTCAGATCAGCTGTCATCTCTGCTGTCCAACTCACTACCACTACACTACACACCACACACACCACACACACACACACACACACACACACACTTTTCCAGTTCCTAATCTCTGATGAAGAGCGTTTGAAGAAGATGTAGTGAAGTACACATAATACTCTCATTAATGCTCCTATAGTACTCTAGCCTATTTCTATTACAGCCCTAAATATACTGTATCATACTTTTTATGTGCCTGCCATACTGGGTAGGTTGTGAGATTGTTGAAGACAAAGACTTTGTCTTAGTCACGTTTTTCCTCCTAGTTCGCCGTAGAGCACTTTGCATAGAAGAATGCGGTCTACATAATAAGTGCATGAAATAACACACAAGGAGAGGCATGTCCCAGATGTCTTTAAAGATGTCTTAGGTATTTAGTGGACACTGTCTTTCCCAACCGTCCCCAACACAAACTTTGAAAGCCATTCTCATAGAACACTTCTTTCTTAGAAAAAGAAATGTAATTATCCATTTTTTTCTGTTTCATCCAGTTTTCAATTGGTTTATTTCTCGCTTAAGGAAAATCAATTACCACTATCATTAACAAATATTTACTCAAAATATACTACTTGCCTTGGTAAATTTTAAAGATAAGTATTTATTTTAGTAGGAGAAATTATTTTTACTTCATGTTCAGGCCATGGTAAGAGTAGCGATAAGTATTGCTGAACTGTTTTCTATAGCATTCTACATGACTAGTGTCTCTAACCCTTTGTCAAAAGAGGTTAATTCCTAGAAGTTCTCAGATTCTATTTTATAGCACTTAAGCATCTCACACCCTTTAAAAACATTGTATGTACACACATCAGAGTATTTCATACAATGAAAACACTCAGGTTACTAATGTTTTATATGATAAAGAGAATTTAATCATAGTACTCAGAACAAATTTTATTTTAAACTACATACTACGTATACTGAATTAAAGAAAAAAACGCTTTGGCAAACCATATACTGTTCAATTAGTTTTTCCTTCTTTTTGAGGTATCAGAAAGCTATGAATCAGGGTAAGACAACTTTCGATGCTTCCTTCAAAGTAAATAAAAGTTTGACTTCAGAGTACTATAACAATGATACTTCTATCAAAAAACATCTTTCAGAAATTTCCATGAATGTCTTTTTATAATTTTTAAATTTTAACATACAGTATTATATTAGTTTCAGGTGTACAATACAGTGATTCAACAATTCCATATATCACCCAGTGCTCAATCACAATTGCACTCCTCAATCCCTATCTCCTATTACACCCATTCCCCCACCCACCTCCCCTCTGGTAACCATCAGGTTGTTCTCTATGGTCAAAAGTCTGTTTCTTGGTTTCTCTCTCTCTCTTTCTCTTTCTCTGTTTTGTTTCTGAAATTCCTCATGTGAGTGAAATCATACAGTATTTGTCTTTCTCTGACTATTTCGTTTAGGATTATATGCTCTTGCTTCATCCATGGCATTGCAAATGGCAAGATTTCATTCTTTTTTATGACTGAATAATATTCCTGTGTGTGTGTGTGTGTGTATGTGTGTGTGTGTGTGTGTGTATCACCTCTTCTTTATCCATTTACCTATCCATGGACACTTAGACTGCTTCTATAATTTAGCTATTTTAAATAATGCTGCTATAAACATAGGGATGCATATATGCCTTTGAATTAGGGTTTCTGTATTTTCTGGGTGAATCTTCAGTAGTGCCATCACTGGATCATGGGCAGTTCTGTTTTTAACTTTTTGAGAAACCTCCATACTATTTTTCCACAGTAGCCACACCAGTTTGCATTTCCACCAACCATACAAGAGGGTTCCTTTTTCTCCACATCCTCACCAACACTTGTTTCCTGTGTTTTTGATTTTATCCATCCATGTCTTTTTATTGCTAATGTTTATCAAAGTCATGATTGCTACTCATGGAAAATGATAAAGTGCACATGTGTCTGAGTTAATATTTCCAAAATGAAGAAATAAACTGGTAATATCTTTGGTCATATAAACCCTAAAGCCTCGTCATTCAAATACTGTTAATATACTGTTATATTTTGGGCATGGTATGTTAACTTGTATTAAGTAAATATTTTGAAGTAATCTTTTCTTTCTAAAAAAAATCAGAGGCGCTCTAAAGGAAGCATACTTTTCTGAGAAAAAAGCAAATAAGCAAAATTTCTATATTAAAAATATTTTAGTCAATTCTAAATTTGTAAGAATAGTGTGAGCTAAAATAAGAATAACATCTATTGTACAGGTACAGTTTTGTTACGTAAAATAAAAATATTAACAATTTCTAAAGAAATATATATAAGAGGAACAATATGTAATGGAACAAACTTCACTACATTAAGTGCACATTACTAACATATTTAACTCATGAAAATTAGATCAAATGAAGACCTCTACTTAATAATTCAAGTTATTTTGAGAAGTTGAAAGAAGAAACTGTTTTTCTATTTAAATTAAAAATGAACTCTGTTACTTACACTAATCACTCAGTTTGGTGAGCCTTTTCTGGTTTGCTTACTTATGAAGTTTTACTTAAGAATTGTGGATGGTCTGCGGAGAAAGGAAGGAAGAAAAGAATGAAGGGAGGGAAAGAGAAAGGAAGGAAGGAAGGAAGGAAGGAAGGAAGGAAGGAAGGAAGGAAGGAAGGAAGGAAAGAAGGGAGAGAGAGAAAGGAAGGAAGGAAGAAAGAAAGAGAGAGAGAGAAAGGAAGGAAGGAAGAAAGAAAGAGAGAGAGAGAGAAAGGAAGGACGGAAGGAAGGAAGGAAGGAAGGAGGGAAGAAAGGATAAGAAAGAAAGAAAGAAAAAGGAAGGATAAGAAAGAAAGAAAGAAAGAAAGAAAGAAAGAAAGAAAGAAAGAAAGAGAAAGGAAGAAAGGAAGGAAGGAAGGAAGGAAGGAAGGGAAAGAAAGAAAGGAAGAAAGAAAGAAAGAAAGAGAGAAAGAGAGAGAGAGAGAGAGAGAGAGAGAAAGAGAACAGAAAAGAAAAAGCCCATCTATGTTAAAACCCAAGTCTTCCAAAGGCAACCAAGATACAACCATGAGTTAAATAGATAAACACTGAAGTTTCCACTCCAGCAGCATCTAGTGGTCGTGGTGCAGAAATAGTTTGGTATTTTTATCAATTATTACAGTAAATTATTACATCTTGGAATTAGAAATTATGATATAGTACAGATAATTATCTCTTGAGCTTCACAAGGCATTCTGGGTATGAGAAGGATCTGTGGAACTTACTACTAGAATATAAATATATTTTACTAGAAAGTAACACTACAAACTTACTTATCAAAGTATCGAGAACTTTATAACTTTATATCCCCAAAGCATAATCAATTTATTTACAATGTATTTTCAATTGGCTTTGTGTCTCAATTAAATCATTATTAGAAAGGTTAATCTAGCTTTAAAAGTCCTCTTACACTATTATAAGTTTTCTTTTTTTATTTTTTAAAGGCCAAAAAAATTCCTGGGTTATAAACTTAAGACCTAATGAAATGATCTAACTACATGCAGGTTTGCAAAGAAAATGCTCACACCCCCTTTGATAATGGCACTAATGGAGCCAATATATAGTGCATATATTAATCCTTAGATTACAACTCGTAATCCAGGTATTAAAAAGTTTACATGTCCCACAGTAGTTTGGCCTTCTGTACATAAGCCGGTTAGAGAATACCTATTACCATTATAAATATGTCCTAACCTCTTGCTTAAATGCCATGGAAACAAACAGTAAAAGGAATATTAAGCCATTTTATAATATCTAGTTGCTCCATTAACTCAACTGTACTCTGATTGTTTTTTGAGACTCTTGTCCAAGTTCAAACATGTCAAGCTTGTTTTTCAAGCCCTTCAAGCTGGGACTTATATTAAAAAACAGTGCCAAGCAAGAAGTTTAAGTAAACATAAAACCTTCATAGAAATGATTATAGGAGTTCAAATTGACTGTAAATATCCCTCATCGACATGTCACGTAGTAAAACCAAAATATTCCATTGGATTTATAGTTTACTTTCTGTTTATAATTTCTTCTTTGACTATAGGCTACTTGAAAATGTCCATAGCAATTTTCACATATATATATGGATTTGTTCTACTTATTGTTTTGTTATTGATTTCTAGAGTAACTGCACTATGGGCAGAAAATATAATTTCGACCCTCAGAAGATTGTTGAAAACTTACTTTAGAGCCTAAGACATGGTCACTGTAAAGAAATGAATTCTTTAGTTGTACAGTGTAGTACTTTATGAGATCAAAATAGAGTCTTTACACCTTACTGATTTTTGAGTCTGCCTAGTCCATCGCTTACAGAGAGAGAGAGGTGCTATAACTGCTTAACATGATATGGATTATCTGCGTCTCTATTTCTTTCAAAGTTACCTTTGTATATTTTGAGAACATGTTATTAGATAAATGCAAATTCAAAAGATTTATCTTACTGATAAACTAAACCTTCTTTCATGATGAGATGATAAACTTTATATCTAGTAACACACTCAGCCTTAAAACCTATTATATTCCATATTAATAGGCCAGCATTGGTTTTCTTTGGATTAATGTTCTCATGGTAAATCTTTTTTCAGTCCTTCAATTTCAATCTTTCATATATCTATTTTTAGATGTGTGCACTTGAATTTTTTGTAACTTTATTTATTAAGGACACCAGGGTGGCTCAGTCAGTTAAGTGTCCGACTTTGGTTCAGGTCATGATCCCTCCATTCTGGAGTTCAAGCCCCGCATTCCGCTCTGTGCTAACAGCTTGGAGCCTGCAGCCTGTTTTGGATTGTGTGTCTTCCTCTCTCTCTCTCTGCCCCTCCCCTGCTTGCACTCTGTTTCTGTCTCTATCTCTCAAAAATAAACAAACATAAAAAAAAAAGTTTTTTTAACTTTATATGAAATTTTTTTTTTTACTGTTTATTTTTTAGAGAGAGAAAGACAGAGTGCAAGTGGGAGAGGGGCAGAGAGAGGGAGACATAGAATCTGAAGCAGGCTCCAGGCTTTGAGCTGTCAGCATAGAGCCCGATATGGGGTTCAAACTCATGAACCGCAAGATCATGACCTGAGCCGAACTGGACGCTTAACCAACTGAGCCAACCAGGAACCTCTACTTGGATTTTTAAAAAATCCAGACTGATAATCTTTGTTTTTTAACTGCAGCATTTACCCCATTTAGATTTAATTGCCAGTGAACTGAGTTTCAATCTATATTATTTTAACTTTTCTATTTGTTCTAACCACTCTGTGTTTACTTTTCTCTCCTTTTACTGAATTACTATTTCTAAAAGCTTTTCCTCTAATTCACACTTCTGGTGTGGAAGTTAAACATTATGTTTCTATCCTTTTAGTAGTTACCCTAGAAATTACAACATGCTTACTTAACTAATCAATCTCTAAAGAACAGTATCTTTATCATTCGTCTCAATAATATAAGGAACTTAAAAGACATTAGTTTACTCATCCTCACTCCCAGCTTATATATTATTGTTCTGATATATATTAATTCATCTTTTATTTCAACCCGCCATGAGATATTGTTTTATACTGTCAGTATGTGCTTAAATTTATCCACGTGTTTGCGATTGTAAGATCTTTATTTGTTTCCTGAATTCTTGACCACTTAATGAATATTTTCCTTCTGCCCAAATTATATGTTTTAGAATTTCCTTTAGTGAGGGTCTGTTGGTAACAAACAGTTGTCTGGAAACATCTTTATTTTTGTCCCATTCATGAAATATTTTCACTGGACTACTATTCCAGGCTGGCAGCTATTTTCTTTCATCATGTGAAAGATATCATTGAACTATCTCTGGCTTCTATTGTTGCTGTTGAGAAATAAGCAGTTTCCTTTGAAGGTATTTTGGCTTCTTCCCACCCTTGGGCTTATTTAAAAATCTCTTCTACCTACCTATATCTTTGTATCAATCAATCAATCAATCATCTTCTGAAGTTTCACTATAAGGTCTCTGGGTTTGGATTTCTTCTATTTTTATTAGGATTTGCTAGGCTTCTTGAATCAGCAGATTGTATCTTTCATCAGTTTTAAAAAGTTCTCAGCCATTATGGCTCTTCAAATATAGTTTTTTTCTACTCTTCCTTTTCCTTCTCAGAACCTAATTAGAATTATACATCTTACTCAATCCTCTAGGTCTTTTCTTGGATTTATTTCTTAAAATGGAAAATTTCAAAGGTAGAACAAATATTAAAATAAATCCTCATGTAACCACTCCTCAGCTTCAAAAGTTACCAACATTTTTTCCAATTTTGTTTTCTTATTCTTTCCAAATAATCCCCCCTCACCACACACAGTTTTTCTTCTAAAGTATGTTAAAGCAAATCCTAGAATCCTATCATTTCAACACTAAATAGTCCAGTACATATCTCTAAAAGATAAGTAAATTTAAGATCTGTAATTTCTCCTCTTCTTCACTTTGGCCAAACTATTCATTTGTTAAATGAATTGAGTCATCTGTCCTGGAAGATTTCCCGCATTGTCTCTTTTGGTTGATTGCGTCTTCATAGTGTTACTTCACACACACCCACACACCCCATATTTCTTGATAATTATTTACAACCAGTGGCTTGAGATCTCAGTTTAATTCTCTGACAAGAATATTTTACAGGTAGTTCTATATACTTGCTATTGCAATACATCAGAAGGTACAAAATGACTAACTGTTATACTCTTAGGGATATTAAGATTGATCGCTATAGTTGAGCCTGATCCATTCATCTATTATAAAATCTTTTCTAAGGGTTTTAGCAGCCATGCTAATTGTGGTTAGATCCATTATTTCCTCGGGGATTATGAAATGACGACTTTTTCAAATAGTATCATTCCTTCAGCATTTCGTATCTAGAATTCTTCTACCATGGAAGAACTTTCCGTCATCAACTATTATCTTGAAATAAAGTTCATAAAGGAAAGTCAGGATAAATACTTGACTCTTTTTCTTTTTTTACCAATGTATACAATAATGAGTTGGTGCCCTCACAATCTCCATCAACTATCTGAGTATTCTCATTAGAAATTCATGAATTTTTACATACTTGATGTGTTTCATTCCTTCTGCAGATATTTATTCTTTTTTAATTATGTAAACATGCTCCACTGTATCGAGTAATTAATGTTACAAAAGTGATGGTAAAATCTTTCCTTTGTAGGTCACCTGCCTTTGAAATTCAAAAGAACTATCAGGATATGTCTAGTTTGGGTCTCAGTCCATTCATTTTGCTTGGTACTTGTGAGTTCTTTTAATCTTCAGACTCAAGTCTTTCTCTAGCTCACATAAATCCCCTTTGACAAATTATTTTCCTCATTAGTTCTCATCTCTATATCTCTTCTAAGTGTAGTAGATCCTTTAACCCTAGTTTTTATTTTTACTTTCTCTCCATAATTTTAATTAATTAAAAATGTAATTAATTCACTTTTCACACTGAATTCTACAGAGAATTTTTCAACGTTGTCCTTTTCTTCACTTACTGGATGTTCTATAACATACAATTAGCTATAGAAAATTCAAAACTTTTTAAATTCTGTCTTTTCATATCCAAGAGCTCTTTGCTATTCTCAAATTATTACTTTCACCATGTGAGGGGAAATTTTTCAGAAGAGTTGCAAACATGGTACAATAAAATCCATATATTCTATTTATTTATTTATTTATTTTAACATTTATTTATTTTCAACAGACATAGAGACAGAGCATGAGCAGAGGAAGGGAAGAGAGAGAGGGAGACACAGAATTCAAAGCAGGCTCCAGGCTCTGAGCCGTCAGCACAGAGCCTGATGCGGGGCTCGAATCACAGACCATGAGATCATGACCTGAGCTGAAGTCGGACGCTTAACCGACTGAGCCACCCAGGCACCCCAAAAACCCATATATTCTTTATCTAGATACATAACCTATGATTAACATTTTGCCTCAGATCATTATTTTTGTTATCTACTTACTCGTTTCATTTATTAATGGAATGTCCAGTTTATTCACACTAAAAACATTAGTTTTTTCTTAAACTTGTTTTTGTGGTAACTTTATTTACAGAAGGTCATTTGTTCTGATGATTAAGATTAGCCCCCCTTTTTTGACCATTATTTTGCACAAAATTTAAGGAGGCACTCATTTTGAACTTCGTGCACAACACTGAGAATCGGTATCTCCTTAATAATGACACACCTATTGTCAAAATTTAAAGAGACATTAACTCTTGGGTTTAAACAAGTGCCAAGGTAGCACTTACACAACCTCAAGAGTTAGTGGTTTCTCAAATTTTACACTCTAGAGTTGCCTTTCTTGCTTCACCCTAGTCCTAGCTCTGCTGTGTACTTTGTTGTGGGTCTTTTCATTTTTTATTCTGTCTCTTTTTTACTGTTACAGACAGTACTATCCAGTACTGGCAGTTGAGAAAGGCTCTGTCATAGTTTGTACCAATGTGTTCAAATTCTATAGATATGTTCCTCTTCTTCATGCAGTAAAGGGAAAGCTAATCAGTGCTTCCTTTACGTTCATCATCAGTAATGTATCCTAAAGTGATCCTGCCAATATACATCAATGACACTCAGTTACCATTTGTTGTTAATTGCTTAGCCTTTACAAAGCATTTAGCAAATCAGCCAAACTTGTAAATCATTCTTTATCATCAAAGTACACACATAATTTATTTACCTAACTCAGATTCTTTTCCTATATAGAGACAGTTTTGTCTCCATAAGAAAAAAATGGCAATTCGATCGTTAGTTGGAAAATTGTGACAGGCATTTTAATTCAGTTGCTCGAGAATACGTTAATATAAAAGAACAAACTCTCAAAATCACCTTAATTACTGTACAAAATCAGTTTCAAAAGTCAAGCATTCTAATCACGGTTTGTTTGTTTTTAAACAAAATTTAGTATTTTTATCTTTCCCGTTAAATACAATCAGAAAAATCAAGAGGCAAATTCTTAAAGATGTTCTTGATTCTACGGTTGCTCATTCTTCGGCTTGTGAAGGCCTTAAGTGGGTTACGGCTACTGCACATCTGTCTGTAAAATTTACCTCATCGGTACAACAGGGCTGGGACTAGAGTGAGGTAAGGCAGTGCCTCAGAACACAAGATTCAAGGAGGCACTCACTCTTAGGGAGGTGCACATGTAAAGTCTGCACTTAACAGCAATAGGAGAGAAGTGCTTCCTTAAATTTTGTGCCCTATAAGCCTCTCTTGCCAGGCTCTAGTCCAGGCCCCGCAGTACATAGGTCCAAATATATTTTAAATGTATTTTTTAAACGTTTATTTATTTAGAGAGAAAGCAAGAGAGCGTGTGTGCAGAAGAGAAAGAATCCTAAGTAGACTCCGTGCTGTCAGCGCAGAGCCCAACACAGCTCGAGCTCACGTACAGTGAATCATTAACCAGAGTTAAAATCAAGAGCCAGACACTTAACAAAAAGAGCCACCCAGGCACCCCATATACTTCAGAATTGATATTGCAGGTGCCAAAAAAAGGGAAATGTTTTTCACTATCCTCACCAGTAATTTTATGCTCTGAAACTTACCATATCTTTTCAGACATCATTACATAAATGCAGTGAGCTGATTTTGAAGGAAATACTATTTAAGTTTTGCTAGCTTGGGTTTCTTGTTTGTTTGTGGAGTTTTATTTGTCTTTGTATTCTATTGCAGTACTGTTCCTAGCCTTCTTTATGCTCAGTTGCAAAATATTTTCACGATTTTCCTTTGAGACCTATGACTGTTTTCAAATGTCATTTTAAAATGACTGTTTTAGGGCACCTGGTGTCTCAGCTGGTTAAGTGTCTGACCCTTGATTTTGGTTCAGGTCCTAATCTGATAGTTTCATGAGTTCAAGCCCCAAGTCAGGCTCTGGACCGACAGCATGGAGCCTGCTTGGGATTCTCCCTCTCTATTCTTCCCCCCCTCAAAATAAATAAATAAACTTAAAAAATAACTGTTTTGGGGCACCAAGGTGGCTTGGTCTGTTGAGCATCTGATTTTTAATTTTGGCTTGGGTCATGATCCCAAGATCATGGGATCAAGCCCTGCATCAGGCTTTGCACTGAATGTGGAGGCTGCTTAAGATTCTCTCTTTCTCCCTCTGTCCCTCTCCTGGCTCACGCTCGCACGCGCTCGCGCTCTCTCTCTCTCTCTCTCTCTCTCTCTCGATATTAAATAAAAATTAAAGGGGGGCCCTGGGTAGCTCAGTCAAGTTCAGCATGTGACTTTTGGTTTCAGCTCAGGTCATGGTCTCACAGTTTGTGGGATTGAGCCCTGCAAAGGGCTTTGTGCTGGCAGTGCATAGCTCCTTGGGATTCTCTCTTTCCATCTTTCTCTGCCTCTCCCCTGTTTGCACTCTCTCTCAAAATAAATAAATAAATAAACTTAAAAAATTTTTAAATCAATGACTGTTACAAGCAATTATTATTTAGGTATTCTCACAGAAGAGATACCAAGGGGCGCCTGGGTGGCTCAGTCGGTTAAGCGGCCGACTTCGGCTCGGGTCATGATCTCACAGTCTGTGAGTTCGAGCCCCGCATCGGGCTCTGTGCTGACAGCTCAGAGCCTGGAGCCTGCTTCCGATTCTGTGTCTCCCTCTCTCTCTGCCCTCCTCCTGCTCATGCTCTGTCTCTAATAAATAAACGTTGAAAAAAAAAATTTGTTAAAAAAAAAAAAAGAGATACCAAGATTTGGGCTCATTTGCATCTCTATTATAAAACTCTCTTTCTTTTTCTTTCTTTCCTTTCTTTCGTTCATTCATTCATTCATTCATTCATTTAGAGGAGGGGAGGGCAGAAAGATAGACAGAGTATCAAGCAGGCTCCATGACACAGAGGCTTGATCCCACGACCCTGGGATCATGACAAAAGCCAAAAGCAAAAGTCTGATACCTAACTGACTGAGCCACCCAGGTACCCCTCCAACTCATTTTAATAGACATCAATGGCACAGCCTGCTAATTTTTCCCTAATATCGATTGTACTCTTCTTTCTCAGTAATATAACCTTTGATTTTTAACTGAGTAATACAATTACCCAGAATAAAGATTTATTTTCTAATGTTCCTTGCTTGAGGTAGATAGGGCTGTTTTTTGTCCTTTTCTTTTTGATTGGAATGAGGCATATGGGCTGTGGTTCAAGTAACCATCTTGGAAGTCCATGCCAAGGATAGTGGATCAGCAAAATAGGAGAGTGGGTCCCTGATGCCTTTGTGGAAGCTACTGTATCAGCACAGGACCTTTAACATTTTCAAAGACAGAAATAAATTTTTCTTTTATTTAAACTGGCATTTGAGGGGTACCTGGATGGCTCAGTCAATGAAGCATGTGACTCCATCTCAGGGTTGTGAGTTCAAGCCCAACACTGGGTATAGAGATTGCTTAAAAATACAATCTTAAAGGAGTGTCTAGGTAGCTGAGCTGGTTAAGTGTCTGACTCGTGATTTTTGGCTCAGGTCACAATCTCACTGTTTTGTGAGCTCAAGCCCCATGTCAGACTCTGGGCTGACAGAGCAGAGCCTGCTAGGGATTCTCTCTCCCCCCCTCTCTCTGTCCCTCCCCCACTTATGCTCTTTCTCTCAAAATAAATAAAGATTAAAAAAAATTAAAATCTTAAAAGAAGAAAACAAAACACATTTGAGGCTTTCTATTGCCCATAGATAATCCTAATTACAAATGAAATTCCATTAACCAGAAACTCATTTGATTAATAAGATCTTAAAAAATAATAATTCTGGGAGTTTCCATATACATATTTAGAAAAAGTAGTTGATTCTGTGTAAACTGTTTTTTTTTTTTTTAAGTTTATTTATTTTGAGACAGAGATAGCTTGGGTGGGGGAGGAGTAGAGAGAGAGGGAGAGAGAAAGAATCTCAAGCAGGCTCTGAGCTATGAGCCCAGAGCCCTCCGTGGGGCTCAAGCTCGCTGAACAGTGAGATCATGACCTGAGCTGAAAAACAGGAACTGGATGCTTAACCAACTGAGCCACCCTAGTGCCCCTCAGTGTAATTTGTTCTTAAACTTTAGCAAAAATCAGCCACAGTGAAAGAAGGGTAGCTTTGCATGGGAGAGACAGGAAATTCTAGAACATAAACTATTTTACAGGCAGATAATGAGCTAAATTATCAATAAAAAGGTAAAGGCAGATTGAAGACATTCCAGAAAGAGAAGCAGATAAAACTGAGGCTGATTGCTGAGACCCAGTTATATCCTCTGCCTCGGGTTCTGCAAAATCTCCTTGAGTCTTTGTTACGAGTTATCCTTTTGTTTAAGTTAAAAAAATTCAACCAAATGGCATGTTTCTATTAGTTATAGCCAAGAGTACTAACCGATAGAACAGGTGATACATACGGGAGTGCCCCATTTAGTCAGTATTACTGAGGAACAACTTATTCTGGTGAGTAAGGTATTCCAGCAAGTAAACATTTTATACATAACTTACCCGCTGCCCACACCCTGTTGTCACTTAATGCAGTGTGGCATTTTATTTTACAAAATATGTATACAAAATAATTGTATATTCATCATTCAATTACATTCAATTACATTCTGATGTTTGTGCTTCTTATTATTTTTCTTGGAAAGTTTGAGACATTTTCAATGTACATATGAGGAAATTAATAGTCTGATTGTGGACTTACTGTTTTTCAGCATGAATGGCTTGCAGTTTTGCTGAATAGAAATGGAGATAAAGAACTTTCTAGGAGGTCTTTAGGTGCAAAAGGTGAAAAGGGTGTTGGCCTTGTGGTCTGAATTTGCTGCTGGGCCCAATCAAGGAAACTGCTGTGTGTAATTTTGACTTTAGTTTAACCCTGGGCTTCCCACAGTTACTGCAATCTGTACTCAAATTCAAAAACATCCAAATGTAAACCTCAGGATTGTGCCAGAACTTGTTAAAAAGAGGTAACGATATAAGTGGAGGCCTGAGTTATTTAACTGGGCTTTGAGATATGGATAGGATTTTCACTTTGAGAGATGGAGAGAGTGGATAGCAGTATCGCTGTCAGTCACCGGCGCTTCATCAACCAGGATCTTTCCGGGAGCCCTCCTCCACTTGACCAGGCTCATTTCATCATCAAATGTGCAGTGGGGCTTTCTCTATGCTATCATAAAAACGTAAGTTTATTTTAATTCCTTATTGTCATTGATAGTTGGCTGTTCATATATTCTAATTTTTTATGGAATTGGGTATATACTGTTTAATAATATACTCTAGCAGATGTCTCTAGCAACAATGTTGTTTATGTTCCTAAGCTCACTCTCATAATTTTAATTGCATTTTATACTATGTTGCATGAATTATATCAGAGTTATATATTTATTAACTTATATTCACAGTTAGTAAATGATGGTCAGGCACCATTGAACCTAACTTACCATTTTATTTTACTGAAGGGTCATATATTTAATGTCAGGTTACTTCTGTACACACTGGTCTTCTTTCCTAAGTTGTCTTTATAAGTATTAGGTTTTATTACTTCATAAATACAGAAATCAATGGTCTGAAGTGTGGAGTTTATACAGATTTATGACACTGACGGGTCCTTAGCTGCCTTCAGGGTAGTTTGAATTTTATTTGCAATATAAGTACATGCTTACTATCACTTTGTTTAAATTCTGATCTTAGTTCTTTTTCATAAATTTCCTGAAAAACAAGTGGTTTCAGGTGACAGGTGGGGAAATTAATAATCTGGCTGAGCACTTGTCATTTTATGACACTGAATGCTTTTCAGTCTCTGCAGTCAAGTTACCACTGAGTACAGTCTGGCATTGTGGTGTAATAGCCTTTTATTATTTAACTAAAATTTGAACCTGCCTTTTCCCAAAAGCTTCATTTGAAGTATTATCTCCTTCTAATTTACAAGTAAGGAAAGTAATGACAAGGAGCATAACTTAAAAGATGAAAACTCTTCAATAATTTTAATGGAAATGTTTTGATGTAAAACATAATTTCTTGCTTCCCTCTACAGAATATTGTACACAATACACACTAAGACTTATTCATATTGACTGAAAGTTGCCAACATGGTCCATTATTTTACTCAGCTGTAATACCTCAAAGTCTTTAGGAACTACTAGAAGATTGTATCTATACAGACATATCTTCTAGTAGATACATACACGCATATGACTACTCCTATGATGAATAAGCCCCATACTACTGTGCTTTCTCAGCTGCCATTTATCATTTTTATTACTGTCAGTAATCTTCCTTATCTCATACATAATTGGATCGTCTGCAGTTTCCAACTTTGGGGGTTTTGGCAAAGGTCCATTTTTTTTAATGAAATCTTACATGAATTCCAACATGCAAAATGAAAGAATATGGATTTCTGTTGTGGAAACAGAATAGGGGAGCCAGCGTTCTGCTGCTGGGCCTCTATTCCTGGTCTTCAGGGCAAAACACGGAGGTACCTGATGAAACCACAGGCCACCACCAAATACTTTATACCATTTGTCAAACCTAAGAATGATTTCCTCTATTCTGAAGGATAAACTCTCTTAGTTTGTACCTTGTACATCTTGTACCTTGTACAGAAGGCAACAACAACAAAAAGATTCATGATCTCAGTACTCAGTAACTTCGATTACTATAACAAACAAAAACAGAAGGTTTAAAAATTCGAACAATATAGACAGGTAAAAAAGGAAAAGAGGTGCCTTCCTCAGTCTTGTGCATAAGCTCTATCCTACCAAGACCCTTCTCGTCAAAGGTACCCATCATTAAATTATTTATAATTCCTTCCACAATGCACATAAGCGTGTGTGTCTGTGTGTGTTCTGAATGTAGGTGTGAATAAAGCTTTTTAAATAAAACTTTACAACAATAGCCAAATCATGGAAAGAGACTAAGTGTCCATCAACTGATGAATGGATAAAGAAGATATGGTATATATATATATATATATATATATACATATATATATACACACACACACACAATGGAATACCACGTGGCAATGAGGAAGAATGAAATCTGGCCATGTGTAGCAACATGGATGGAAGTGGAGGGTATTATTCTAAGTGAAATAAGTCAGAGAAAGACAGATATCATATGTTTTCACGCATAGGTAGATTTTGAGATCTTAACAGAAGACCATAGGGGAGGGGAAGTGCGGGGGACAACGTCATAGAGAGGGAGGGAGGCAAAACGTAATAAGAGTGTCTTAAATACTAAGAACAAACTGAGGGTTGATGGGGGTGTGGGAGAGGGGAGAGTGGGTGACGGACATTGAGGAGGGCACTTGTTGAGATGAGCACTGGGTGTTGTATGGAAATCAATTTGACAATAAATTATATTTAAAAAAAGGGGGATCCATCAAAAAGGACTAACCAAACACTGCAGAAATATATAACAGATGAGCATCATTGCTCTAGAATTACTTTTGCATGTGTTTTAGAATTATTTTTAATTTTCAACTGAGCAGTTTTAAAGTCTTAGATTTTTATTTTGTTTAAATGAGGAAGAGACACAAAAAAAACCTTTATACATACAAAAGGTATTATATTATATACTGTTATATATTTTATTTTTATTTAATAGCAGCAAATTTTAAAATTAAGTTTCCAAAGTTATATTTCACATAATTGAGTAACATTAACTCCCATTTCAGCAGAATGTGTTACTGTGTATATGATTGACTGCATTTCTACTGTCTGTGTCTGAGCTTAATAAAGCAGTTTCTAAGAGAAGCATGGTGCTTTTCCTATAAAAATCCTTTATTCCATGATATATCTTCAATGGAACACTATCCTCAAAATAATATAAAAAATACCTATGTAATATATCACTACAACAGAACTTAATCACCAGGTGTAGCAAGGTTTCTATGGAACCATGTATTTAGAGTTCCAACTTGGAATTGGAGAACTAAAATTAGCTCTCTAGAGGTAGAATGGCACCGTGGGAAAAGTATGGGTTTTAGATTCAAAGGATCTGAAGTTTAATCCAGGCACTGTCTACTACTAGTTTTATCATTTTGAGCAAGTCACTTAACTAAGGTTCAGTTTCTTACATACGAAAAGGAGATAATGATATGTATTTTTAAAGTTGTTTTACGGATCAAATGCATACAAGAAGCACTGTTAAGTTCTTTTTCATTCCCCTACAAAGAGGTTAGGATTTCTTAATTAGCTTCAAACACCTGATGGACTATAGAAGAGGATGGGGCAGGGAGGAGGCAATGGAGTAGAGATTTGGGGAGACAAGGGGTAGGTTTAGGTATTCACAGTGAGATTGGTTAAAAGACCTAAATACCTTCTTGATTCTGACTAGTGCTCCAATTACTGACTTTTTTTCTATCACGAGCTCAGGAATTGGCCATCTCCTTTGCTTTAATTTTTACCGTTTGCTGCTTTTGATTATAGCATTGCGCCCCCACTCCCACCTTTCCCTAGCCAGCTAAAAGATGGAAATCTAGTCTTAGTTTCTCCCCCTAAAGTTATAGGGTTAAAAAAATACCTGATATAAAATTAAACACCTAGAGACAGACTTTTCAAATACCAGAGTGAAAACTTCAGTGAACTTATTCTTTTTCTAAAACAATGAAAATACAAGCAAACTATTTTAGGACTCTAGCATTTAATAAAAAAACCCAGATATCACACAACTAATGGAAGAGACAGTTCCAATCCTGTTTCTACTGGCTGGGGAACCTGCGACCTTTAGTTTAGCCCATTAAGTTGAAGTTCATCTTATTTTCCCCTTAATTACCTGTGAGAACTAAATTATGTATATGATAACAATAACAAATTACCCATGAGTTGATGGGCAAAAATTACTTACCTAAAAAAACTTTACTAAATCCAACATTTCTACCTTAGACATACAAGATATACTATTTGCAATCAAATCATTTAAAAGCTTTAGACTTGTTCCAGCAATGTTTTCCCTTTCTATGTAATAATTATGCATTAGAACTTCTAAAAAAATACTGACAATAAGGCCAAAATTTTAACTTGACATAAATCAAAATGACAATATTGGAATTCTTCAATAAAGCATTTCTCAGGCACCTTGATGGCTCAGTCGGTTAAGCGTCTGACTCTTGACTTCGGCTCAGGTCATGATCTCATGCTTCATGAGTTAGAGCCCCACATCAGGTTCCACACTGTCAGCGCAAGGATTCTTCTTGGGATAGTCTCTTCCTCTCTCTCTGTCCCTCCCCTACTTTTGTGCACGCTTTCTCTCTCTCTCTCTCTCTCTCAAAATTGATGAACTTAAAAAATAAAAAGGCATTTCTGTGCACTGGGCCTTAATCTTTCCAGTATGTTTCTCAAAGGATGATTTCTACTCCTTCTGTATCAGTGCAAACTGTCCCTCCCACCTCGCTGCTTTAGGGTATCCTTTCTTTAAAGTACCATCCGTATCATTACAATGTCTTTCTTTCCTCCTTTGATTTCAAAACAGCATTTAAAAAATCTTAAGCCAAACTATCAAATCATACTGTTCTATAAACTTATAGGTTCCCAAACATATACACAGTGTTGTAGTATAACAGATCTACTTGGCTTGTACTTTTAAAAAATCATCAAAAATAGCAAACAATGACTTTTCTTACTTTGAATTAAAATGCATGGGGGTAAAAGATTAAACATAATACATGTTTTTACTAAGAATAAACTCCTACCTTAGGAGAAGTGGAGAGATCTCTTCCTGCAGAAATAATTGTGTTTTCATTCACTCCTCCTATCTTTGGTGAGAGGGCTGGTGGGGCTGGGGCTTTTCTTTTCACTCTCCTTTCAGTTTCCAGTTCTTGAATTGGATTTACCAAATTATTTGGAGGAAGAGTTGGTTTAGGTTCATAAAAAGGATTAGATCTAAATGAAAGAAGAATTATTGTTAAATGTTACTCCAAAAATATTTTATTCCTAACTAAAATAATAAAATGTTCATTTATGAAACTAAACAATACTGAAAATGATAAGGAGAAACCCAACCTAGTGATAACCTACAACAGGGACACGATCACTATTAATCTGTTGTTTTTTTAAATCATTAACAATAAAATTTTACCCTTTTAAAAAGTATTTAAAATTTTTTTTCATACAAGGTCACACTTAGCTCAACTGCATACAGATCCTTAGAAAAATGTTTATAGTAATAGTAAATCCTCTATACTCTCCACAAAGTGAAAGGAAATAAGATGTGTAAATACTGATTTGCTTTTTTATGCTCCCCATATCAAGCATTTCATCCCTTCTCATTGCAGAATGTCTTTTATAAGTCCATTCAGCAAGGTTCTTTTAATAATAATTTCTCCCAGCCATTGAAAATGTTTTTATGTCACACTTCAATGGTAATTTAGTTTGGTAGAGATTTCTAGTTGTCAGATAATTCATATAAGCACTTTAATGACATTAGCCCACCGTCAGCCTATTATCGCTCTTTTTTAAAGTCATCTTTTATCTTTGGTTGCTGTTAAGATCTTCTCTTATGGTTTCAAGCAATTTTACTATGATATGGCTAGGTGTGGCTTTCTTTTCATTTATCCTGTTTCAGGTTCCTTATATTTCCTGGGTCTGAAGATTTATGTTTCATTAGTTCCTTTTCTTTTTTTTTTTTAAGTTTATCTATTTTGAGAGAGAAAGAGAGAATGCATGCATGAGCAGGGGAGGGTCAGTGAGAGAGGGAGAGAGAATCCCAAGTAGGCTCCAAGCTATCAGCCGGGACCCCCATGCAGGGCTTGATCTCATGAACCGTGAGATCATGACTTGAGTGGAAACAAAGAGTCAGATGTTTAACTGACTGAGCTGCCCAGGTGCCCCTATGTTTCATTAGTTCTAAAAAATTATCAACCATTATCTATTGGTAGCCTCTTCTCTACTCTCTTCTTTAGAAAATGCTATTAGATGTATGTTGAATTAATCTCTCTCTTTCACATTTTTACAAATTTTTGTTCTTTCTGTGCTATATTCTGAATAATTCCCTCAAATATATGATCCAGTTAGCTTTTTCTCTTTATTTGTGTCTAATTTAATGTTCAATTCTCTATGAATTTTTATTTTGATAAGCATTTTTCTTCATACAGCCATGTGTAAAATACCTCAGGTATAGAGACTTGAGTCATTAATCATTCAAACATTTATTTTATAGTCTCTATCTGATAAATCTATCATTGGAAGTTTTTGCATTAATAATCCTCGTGTTTCTTTTGTCTTCTGATGCTTTCTCTTAGTAAATTGTTTCCTTATATGTTCTGTAATTGTTTCCTTATATGTATGTTCTAGATTTCAAGTTCGGGGCTTAATCTGAGGAAACCCTGCATAGTCTGAGCTGGAAATGCCCCTCTTCAGAGCGTTTTATGTTTGCATCTGCCAAGTGCTTCAGGAGCCATTTTGTGTGTTTTTTTCTCGGCTTGGAGGATCCCAGACCATCCTGTCAATATAATATCAAATCATAGGCGGGTGCGCCTGTGTGCTTCTAACTACTCTGGGAAGACTTTTTTTTTCCTCTACCTAGTCTAGGCCCACACAAAAAATCTTCCTTGCTAACTCCCTCTATGAGTAGATGAGTTTTTTCCTATTAGTTACCCATAAAGTCAAGTATATATGACGATTATTTTTCCTATTACACAATAATAAACTGTTATCCTGGTTCTTATTTATTAGTTTGTTGGATTTTTTCCCCCAATACCAGTTGGTTCTCTAGAATCCTGTGTAAAGAATAAAATTTCTGAGTCTACAAGGCTAACGTCCAACTGAAACAAATATAGTGATTATACCAAGAGAATTCCACCTAGTCATATAAGGCTTGTAGTGGTGATAGTCATCTGTTTATTATGAATGCTCTTTTAACTACAACAGTACAAGACTCAGAACCAATAACCAATTATGTATACCTCTGCCTAAGAAGTCATACATACAGTCAAATCACATGAGACTGGGTACCAAGTATATAAGGATCAGAGATGGGAAACATATCATACTTGTGATGTCATCCTTACTCTATACTCATGGTAACAATTAGTATCATGAGATTCCTTCCCATTGAGCTAGGGTATACCCACAGAATCTCTCTCAACTCTGGTAGGGTCGTTGCTTTTAACTGAGTGGGGTTGGCATTTATATAGAAACCTATTTCTTGTGTTCTCCCCTCTTATGTCTGTGCATTCAAGAGAAAAAGACCAGGAAAGAGATATACACTTGAAAATTTGCTTTTTGGATCAAAATATTCTTGCCTAGTGACCAAGACATGCTTGATGTATTTACATACCATGTTTATAACCTGCAGAAGAACTTGGGGGAAATCAAAGCAAGGAACAATGTTTAAATAACTAGGTTTTTAGAAAAAGCTGAACATTTTCTCTGAAAAGAGGTATAAAAGGAAGCACATCCAGCCTAGAATGGAGGGCTTATCAATAATATTATTAACGAAGATTAATAAAGTGTTTATGCTGTACTAGGCACTATTTTAAGTGTTTCACGTATATTATCCCATTTAATCCTTACAACAATCTTATTTCTCCTAATAATTTTGACAGCCTCGTACAGCTGTTTTTCAAACTCTAAAAATAGTTTGAAGGGAGATAAATATAAAGAAATAAGTTGAAAACATAGTTTTTTTAATTCTAAAACTTAAAAAGGGGAAAAAACTTTTTCCACCCAAACTTACTACTTGCCAATTAATGTTAAATGTTTCAGGACCGAACAGACCCATTTCAAACTAACTGAATTAATTCAATTATATTAATTACTTGGATGATATTTAAAAAAAATTTTTTTTCATTAGGTTTCTCTATAATAAACTTGCATAGTAATTTGTAAGATGGCAGTTACCACATTAAACATTATTATTGTTATGTAAATATGGCTAGTTTTAAGAAAAACTAAGTATTAGGGGATATTTTTATTACAAAAGAATTTGCACTTAAAAGAAAAAAATGACAGAAACTCTTAAAACAGGTAGTTCCTCAGTACACTTCATATAACTTAATTATAGTATTCATGTAACTTTAACCAAACTTATCTAGTATGTATACAAATGTAACTAGATATTGTCCTTTTTCTTCATGTCTCTGCCTGTTTCAAACTACTTAGGTCTCCCTCTAATCATCTGAATCAAAATGGAGACTTTCTTGAAACAATTAGAGCTACATTTTTCAATCTGTTTTACATGTGACATGCAGTTAAAAATGAAATTTGTATGTCATGCTAGGGTAAACACATAGGAAGCTGGTGGAAAACAGAAGTACCAGAGACTCCAGTTGCCCTCACTGCCAGAAGGACTAAGGGAGTAATTATCTCTGCATATCTATTATCTACCTGTGAGACCACAGTGTGCTAGGCACCACCACTCATTAGAGTAAATCAAGAGTAAAATCAGAGTAAAACAAGAAGATTTTACTTCTAAGGGCTCTGAATAATCTTTCCTATGGATCAGATACTTCTAAGTAAAACTGAATTTTCTACTCTTTAAGAACAGGATATGATTATATTTATATGAAGTGTCCAGAACAGTCAAATCCATATAGACAAAAAGTAGATTAATGCTTTTCAGGAGATGGGGGAAGGGAGGAAATGAAGCTAACTACATAGATAAAGTATTTCTTTTTGGGGTGACAAAATGTTGCAGAATTAGATCATGGTGGTGGTTCATGGCACAGTGAATTAGCTAAGAATCACTGAAGTGTATACTTAAATGGAATTTTATGTTATGTGAAGTATATCTCAATAAAAAAGTGCTATTTAAGAAAGTGATTAGGAATAATATCTTTTGTATATGATTGTCAACACTGCTCCCTTCTCTATAAAAACAAGTGTTATAGAATCATCGATCAGTGCATTTTAAAAAATAATATTTTAGTAAAGAAATATTATTTAAGGAATTAGCATAATTTCTATTTCAGTGCTTTTTATATCACTTTGAATAAACAAAAATTATTTTTATCCTTGTATTATATACTTTAGCAATAGCTTAGTTACACCATTAACTCATTGTGAATTAAAAATTCATCACTTAGATTAAGTGGAAAATTGAACAGAATAATTTTAAATGACATTATTCATTGCTTAGAAAATGATTCATCCAAGAAAAAGAATTACAGAAAGAAAAACTACAAACTGATTAGAAACAGGATTAATAATCATACTGAAAAAATAATAAAATATGAAGCAAGTGCACAGTGAAATCTAAAGTCTTTTCCTCTCACTTTGAAAATCTATGTTTCTTTGGAAAAACAATCCACGTTTATTAAATGAGTGTTTAGCTTTTCTGAATAAAATTTAATGACAACTTTCCTTCAGAACCGGACATACAACCATACCAGAAATGATTTTATGCTAGATCCCAAAACATTTCATAAATGTTTTGAAAAAAATATTGCTTATCAGTTTTCATTTTTGCTACATTAACTAGAATGATTGAACTGACCCCCAAACAAGAGAAAATGGAGAAGGACATGTGGTTGCTAAGTGGAAAGAACTGTGCTACTAGCACTGAAAGGTGTTTACTTGCTCTTGCTGCTGATGGATATGCTGAGGTTCTGAAGGTTGTTTTACACATCAAAGAACTCAGCACTATTTATTTGTGATAGGTTTATGTCAGAGGATGCAGGAGGAGTTTGATAATGGAAGATGAGTAATACAGGCTTTTCTCTTGATGAAAGGTCATAAGTTTATTATTGAAGTGAGAACAAACTTCGGAAGATTTCTGCTGATGTCGTTGGACCTACAAACTTGAAGAGAAAAAAGAGGAGAAACAGAGTTCTTCCTGGACTCTCACATTAGCTAATGAGCAGTCTTTAGAATCTGTGTGTATATTCCTCTTAAAAAAAAAAAAAAAAAAAAAGCTGAAGTGTTTATAGGCTCCCTCTGGTAATCTCAGATGATTGAGCAATTTAGAATGTTCTTTATTCATGGGAAACTTGTAAAGACTATGACTTTCATGTGGAAAAAAAGAATAGTCAAAAGGAAACACCCAATGATTCTGATTTTAGTTTTTATTAAGGCATTTTAAAAGTTTAAACAAACATTAAATGTCTCTTTAATTTGTTAATAGGAAAGAGCAAGGGGTGTGTGTGTGTGTGTGTGTGTGTGTGTGTGTGTGTGTGTGTGTTGTGTAATACTCATGCATCTTGGAATGACTGAATGCTTGTACTTAAAGTTTATATTTACATTCAAATACTCTAGGTGTGTGGCTATTACTCAGCGCCTACACCACCCATGAGAAATTTTATTTTGATCACACGTTAGCTATTTCAAAGAAAGCAAATATAATAACTTTAGCAAGAGTTGAGCCAATTCTTTGAACACCTGTATTGTTATTAATTAGTATTGAGAGCTAAACCTTGGTTTGGAATGAGATGATTACTATGACATATTTCTACGTATTTATAGCAAACTGGAACTATGGTTTTATCAAAATCTACAGGCCCACGGCAGCATGGAGCACACGTGGGAGTCCGAGGCCATGTGATGTAAAATGCAGCAAGGTTGAGAAATGCAGTTCCAGAGCAAAGAAAAGTTGACTACCTCATTCTTTCAAACAAGTCTTTCAAATAATTGAATTTGTTTATTATCGTTCCCTTAAATCATCTTTCTTCTAAGTCAAATAGTCTGTATGCCCTTAATCACTGTTCATTTGATATGGTTTCTGGACTTTCCAATGACTCTGTTGCTCTATTCTTTTAATGCTCTGGATTATCGACGTCCCTTGTACAGTACAGCACCTGGAGGTAAAATGCTGCTCAAAACAGGAGCTGACCAGTGCACAGGAAAAAATGGCATTTCTCCCTTCACACGAAACAGCTGCTCCCAACTTTCATACACTGAAAGGGCATTTTTATTATTTCCCCTCTCGATCTTTATATATCCCCATTATTTTGAAATATTTTCCTACTTAACTGTATTTTTAAAGAAATAACTACTTTCCCAAGATCTAAATAATCTTAATACACTAAAATTCACATATGTCTAAGGAAAACAAAGACACACAGCCTTACTATATTATAAACATATAATTACTATTTTATTAATTCCATCATCTGTGTCATTTCTACATCCATATCTAATGACCGAGTTTCCTCCTCATTATGAGTCAGATTTTCCTGCTTCTTTACATGCCTGATAGATTCTTCACTGGTTGTCAGACAGAGTGAATTTTACGTTTTGGGTGTTGGGTTTTGGGTATCCCCTTTGGTATCTTTGGTATATATTTGTGTGGCATGCAGTTAAGTCGGAATCATTTTGGCTGTTTTAAGCTTTGCATTTAAGCTTTGTTAGGCAAGCCCAGAACAGCCTTGAGTCCTATCTCACCTCATTAGTGAGACACCCTTCTGAGGACTTGACCTGATGTCCCATGTGTTAGGAACTGGTTGGAAACACAAACTATTCTTGGTCCTGGGTGAACCCCAGGGATGTTTCTGTCATGTTTCCTCATATGCACGTGTTCATCAGTGCTCAGCTAAAGACTCAGGGGGAACCTTCCACATATCTCTCAAATTCTTTCTATGAGTAGCTCTCTCTTCTCTGATACTCTGTCCAACAATTCTATTCTCCTTGGTACGCCCAAAGTTCAAACTGTCTCCTCAACCCACAGAGATTACTAAGACTTTTGGGTTCTCTCTCCCTAAACTAGATCTGGAAATTCTCTTCCATAAATAAAACCAAGACAAGTATAGGCATCTTCTTTGTTTCTGTTCTCTTAGAAATCATCGTTCTGTGCTTTTTGTATCCAATGTCTGAAAACCATCATTTCATGTATTTTATTCAGTTTTTTAGTTGTTTAAGACAAGAAGCTATATCCAGCCTGTGTTACGCCATCATGGCTGGAAGTAGAAATTTTGTTGTTGCCTTTTAACATACTAGGGGCCACAGTCTGCAGCCACACAGGCTGTGAACTATATACCTCCAGAATGCAATGTCCATATACCCTTCTCCTATCCTCACCTTAGATTTGAGTAAAATGGCAGCCCTGTACACACCAACTACTTATTATTGAGCTTTTAATCAATAACATTCATATTTGGAGAAGAATAACTCAAACAAAGATAATTCCTAATTTATAATTATGATCTTGTTGTTTGGCATCTGAACAAGTGTTTGGCATTTGAACAAGATAATTATCATAAAAGATTACTTGGTTCCCACAAGAGAACCTAACTGAAGTATAATGCCTACAGTAATTGATTAAAAACACCTAAGTGCCATTTATAATCTGGTTCCTGGGGGAAGACACAATTGAAATTCTAACCAGAGATTCCAAGAACATATTTCTCTCCATTGTTAGTTTAGGGTGCACACACATTCACATGGAAGAGTGGGAGAAAAAGGGTCAAGATCATAAAAACTCAGGTGGACATGAGATAGATACTAACTTGTAAACTGTATATTAACACCAGGAAAAACCTCCTTTTACCCATGTAAAGGTTTCTTATAGAAACATCTCTTTAGTTAATATAGAGACTGACCTATGATGATAGCAAAATAAAAATGTACTTACTCATCCAACTCTTCTTCTTCTGTTTTAGAACTATCAGCATAGAGGTACTTGCTCATATCCACAGGTCTTACATTTTTCCTTTTTGTAGACTGGGGAGGAGAATCCTTTATAGTTACGAAAGTTTCTGGCTCATCGAATGGGTTCAAATACTGTGGAGTCTGTACCTCTTTAAAGGGATTATAGCTATTATTATAAAAAGATTCTTCTGTTTTTTTAGGTGATGCTGTTTCAGTGACTGGTTCTATAAAACAACAGAAAAAGATGAATGAAATCAAATTAATATTACATGATATTTTCTTATATTTTTAGTGTTTTCAAAAATAGTCTTCAATTAATACTCTATGAGGCTGAAAAAGTCAAAACAGTAATATGTTTTAGAGGGGCTACGTTCAGAAGATGGGTTACCTAAGATCTTTGTCTACTTCTCCAGGAATGCTGCTCCCTAAAATGCCATCTCTGGAATGCTCTTGGAGTCTCCAATATTATTAGCATTACAGTATGCCAAGTTTTGAAATTTTAACCTTCTTAGAGGTATAATATTCTATTTACTGTTTATTTTACTTGACTAAACTAACTTGCCATCCTAAAGTGATATAAAATAAATTTCTGTTTTTAAGAACATAAAGTGGGTTAAAATTTGAAATTGTCTTTGGTAATTACACAAGCAGAGACCACTTAGGGAACTGAAAATTCATTCTGGACTATATCAAAAATATACCCACATATCACTGAATTTGTTTCTTCAAAGCCTTCTAAGAGTATGTTTCTGTATGCTGCATGATCTTAAATTTTTAAAGCTTTTAACAAGATGTGTGAGTGTTTTCAGTGTAACTTGGATCCAATCAATACTCTGTTTAACAATTTAAGGACTAACACAAGAATTCTCAGGTTGAAAGCACTACAATGAAATCATACTGATAAACTGATAGCCATGTTACACCAAATTCTTCTAAATTCTTCTCTCATGCGAACACAAGTGCAGGAGGGGCAGAGAGACAATTCCGTGCAAGCTCTGTGCTGTCAGTACATGAACCATGAGAACACGACCTGAGCTGAAATCAAGAGTTGGACGCTCACCCAACTGAGCCACTCACATGCCCCTAAATTTTATTATTTTAAATTTCATTTTGGGGGCACTTGGGTGGCTCAGTCGGTTAAGCATCCGACTCTGGCTCAGGTCATGATCTCACAGTTGATGAGTCTGAACTCCGCATCAGGCTCTGTGCTGACAGCTCAGAGCCTGGAGCCTGCTTCGGAATCTGTGTCTCCCTCTCTCTCTGCCCCTCCTCCTCTCATGCTCTGTCTCTCTCTCTCTCAAAAATAAAAAAAAACATTTAAAAAATTTTTTTAAATTAAAAATAATTTCATTTTGAAAACCAAGGTACACTAAAAAATAAAATTCTGACTCACAGCACAAAATTCTGACTCACAGCACAAAAAGTACCACAATACCATCATGCCATCGTGTCCTCCAATGATACTTATGACACGCCTAGTATCAGCTTTTTTCTTCTTTTCTATGTCTTAACATTTTAAAACAGAACTAGAACTTGTAATAAAACTGTCTAAAATTTGGTCATGGATTCTGCTAACAAAAATAAATGTCTTCTCAAAATGGAGAAAAGTTTCAGAGAGCCAACAATCATAGTGTAGTTTAAAAGTTAATTTTAATTATGTTGTGCAACTCTGACAAAATACTCTAGAAGGCAGAAAACTGCTTACTGAAATTCTCGAGAAAAATAACTGTGAATTTCATAAGTGACACTTCAAACAATTTAATCCAATTATTTTAAAATTTCATGACTGACATATTTATGACTTTTATATTTTAACGTTTTAGACATTAGCCCAGAAAACTTATTTTGCCTTTATATTGGGGAAAAAAAACTCTGAATTGAAATTCCACACACCATGAAGAAGCAATTACAAAGTGTGAAAGAGATTTCATAAAATCATAATAAATACTGAAATGTGTTTAAATAAAATTTAAATTTTAAATTTAAATTTAAATCTAGATGATGCTAGAGAAGAGACTCAGTAACAGTAACTTTTGTAACACCAGGATAATACTCAAACTTAACACTACATTAGAATCTTTATAAAATAATGTAAAAGAGACATTTTCTTTTCTCGGTGGGGGCAAAGAGACTGGAAAAGTTTTGCCTATTCAATTTCTTATTAACAAATATCAAGTCTCAAATGCTGGAGAAACAGACAAAACTGGTCAATAAAAGTAAGATTTTTATTTTTACTTTCAGGAAGAGGATTGCAAAAAATCGATCCAAGCAAATTCATTAGTTACAAAACCAAAAGCAAGAAAGTATTTAAACCACAGAGCACACTTTGAAGAGGACAGGAATGGCAACAAAAGGGGATTTAAAAAAAGATTTTTTTTTTATATAAAAGCTAACAAATACATTTAATAACTTTCTAAAAGGGTCACTGAAGCACAGAATGTCATGAATCTAAGAGGAGAATTGAAGCTGTAAAAGCAAATAAAAGAACCATCTAAACAACAGCAACTGATTATTTTTTCCACAAAGGCTTTTGTTACCTGAGGATGCAAATTTTTAATCAATAAAAATTTTAAAATTACTTCAAGAAAAACAAGTATTCTTCTATTAGAAAATACTTAATCCAAAGACTCTGAGAGATGTATATTTAAAGAAAATACTGGTTGTCACCTTTTTTTTTTTTAGTTCTATAGGCATGATTAAAGATTCTCAATCAGTTAGGCTAATCTCTCCTAAACAGAAATTACATGTTATCTGCCACTTCTTTCCATACCTCTGAAAACAGACCCACATATGTGTTTTTAAACTATTTTTATGTGATTTTGAAATGGAAAGCTCAAATATTGATGTCTCGAAATGTTGTGGGTAATATTTTTAAAACTCAGATAAATGTAGCACACAATTGAGGAGAAGCTGTGTGGTCAAAAGAAGATATCTGATTAGGAATCTTAGCTCCACCTCCACTTTCATTTACCTAAACTTCTCGCTCAAAACAGTGAATTCTCTGGGCCTCAGCTTCCTAATCTATGAAAAGAGGCAGCCGAAGTAGATTACTTCTAAGATTTATTTTAGCCATTGAAATTTAAAATATATTCTTAATATACACAGCTCACAAACAAAATCTCATTATTTTAAATTTACTAATTTAGAATCCGGTAAGAAGGGAGAAAGTAAAGGAAGAGAAGACGAAATGGATTACGAAATGATATTGCTCCAAGAGTGAATCCTAAAGTTAAAACTGCATTTTCACCATGAGAGGTAGTAACGAAATTCTTCAAAGCTCATGAGGATTTCATAAGAGCAGTCTAAAAGATGGACACACTGGTTAATCATTCTTGCATTTACTTTGGAAAAACAGTTTAATTAAACAGAGGTCTCACTCCTTCAACAGCTCTTATCTAGGCTTTAAGAGTACAAAACTACTTGATAAGAAAAATGACTTAGGAAAAAAAGTTCCCTAGATTTATTCCTTGTAAGTATGTTGTCTATATGATCGCGGTGGTTTTCAAGCTTCATGGCTCCATGCCATTTACATATACAACCTATTCTCACGACCGACTATAATCTCAGCCAGAGACATAGAGTAGGAGGTGGGGGGGTTCACTGGACTCCCTGAGGGTGAGGTCAGAGGAGCTGACAGAGGGAGAAGCCAACCCCACAACTCCAATATCAGCATAACTCACAACCTGCCCTTACTTTGGTAGGCTAATCTAAGGAGACTTTACTATATGCCAGATAGGTAAAATACTGTTATCTCTAACATTAGAGCTTTACTATCTATCTTGACCAAAGTAATAGAGAATTTAAAAATACACCTCATGTAGAAGGTGGGTGGAGAGGAAGGGTGAAGTAGGTGGAGGGGGATTCAGATCTCACTTATCCTGATGAGCACGGAGTAACGCAGAGAACTGGTGGATCACTGTATGCAACACCTGAAACTAACCTAACACTGCATGTTAATTACACGGGAATTTAAAAAACATAAGCCCCATGTAAATGTTTATGTAAAGGTGTCTTTTTTTTTCTTTAAAAACAATTCAGTAGAAGCTACTCAGATTTGTGGGTCAACTGCAAGTGGCACTGAACACAATAATATCATCCATAACAAAAATCACTTGAGTCATTGAAAAAAAAATCTCTTCCCACATTACTATGCAAAATAACTTCACTTTATAAAGACTTCAAAACTACAGAAAAAGATTTGCTACCTTCTAAGTCAGGATCTCCAAATGGGTTTAATTCTGCTACATCGGGATCACCAAATGGATTTAAATTCACAGTGGCCAAGTCCTTCTCTGCTTCATCCAAAAAGTTAAGTTTGTTGATAAGCTCTGAAAATAAACAAATGTGTTAGTTCACTATGATTATAGTTAAGTACAATTATTCATCATTCAAAATATTTCAAATTATAATAATTCACACTAATAATACCTGCAAATAATAAGACGTAGCATTTTACCTGTGGCAGAATGCCATTCAAGTATTTTGTAGCATACCAACATATGTAAAACAAAACAAAACAAATATATGCATATTAATTTGAAAATTATGTCAGAAAAAAAGAAACAATAGGTCAGATAATGAAAAATAGAAACTTTCACTGGAATCTAATTTGAGCCAACAAAAAAGCGCTGACATAGATTTTTAGAAAAATATCCTTCACTCTAAATATTAATAATTTAAATGAGTTTAATGTAAGCTAATACTTTAAAAACAGTATAGTTAAAATATATAAGCTAACTGAAGATATATGGCCACATTATATGATCAATTCTTATAAGAAGTTTTTAAATCACTGCCTGTCAAGGATACTGATATAAGGCTTTGCTAAAGATGGTAAGTTAAAAAAAAAAAAAATTTAAAGATGGTAAGCTATGTTGTTGCCTGTTGGTGTGCTACAAATTACCAAGAAAACATTCAAGGAAGAGCACAAAGACAAAACTGACAGCTAATAAGTACAGACAGAAGTCAAGAGGTAGCAGGTCACAGTAAATACAGGCAATCAGAAGCAGAAAGAAAGGAAGAAAGCTCTTAGACCTTCAGAGGAACTGGCTGATTTAGCTGAAGGCATATTTGCTTGCTTTATGCAGTCATCTTGATCTTCATCTAAGCTGCTCAGAGCATTCAATTGGTTTACAATTTCTGTAAACAGAAGCCAGTCGAGACAAATGTAAGGTAAGGTCATTTAATTAAAGAGCCATAGAAGCATGCTGTTACTCAAAAAGACAAAGAGAGGGGATGTTTGGTTAATCACGAGAGTACATTTAGAGGAGGTTATTGTGATGAACTATAACAAATGTTTTTAACTGAAAGTTAATGCTCTACTCATATTTTAAAAGAGAAAACATTTTGTTAAATTTTATATCATTAACGTAACAACTATGTTAATAAACACGAAACGAAGATAATAACCCAAGAAGGTGACACTGGCTTCTAGCAACCACACTTTGTATTTATAAAACAGTGCTTTAAATTCATACGTTAAAAACAATAAAAAATGTCCTCTGATACTAGAGAAAATATGTACTATTTGTTTCATAATATTCTAAATGTAAACTAAAGGTTTTAAAAGTATATATACATGAATCATGAACACAATGAGCATTCATGTTTCACCATTTTAAAAATCAGTATAAAATAAGAAAAGCAGAAAATAGCTACTGTTTTCTACTCCTGTTTTTCTAACTGTTCTTTTAAGGGAACTCTTGAGTATTGGCTTTAGGAAATGTTATAATTTAGCCAATAAGAAATAGAACAAAAGACAAGGTTAGATAGAAAAATACAAAAATAAGATAGAATTCATTTGGTGCATGAATAGAATCTTTTTACATGATTCATATATATTTTGGATAACTCTGAAGATGAGCAATTATCATTCATGGGGTGAAAATTAACTTGGAAAAAGAATAAGAGCCTATGAGGGTATTCTATTTAATTCTTGCTGTTTCCAAAGTTACAACCTGGGAATAGCTTAGGTATTAGGACAAACAAATTGGATCCAGATTATTCAGGGGGAAAGAAAACAAATGGTTAGAAATAGAAAATAGGTATAAATTCAGCATTAAAAAATGGTATTCTTTGCCACTGTAAATCTAAGTACACATTCTAAATTTTATTTGAACTAAATCAGAATACACAGTTGTAACAAAGGTTGCCTTTACCCACTCATTTGTTGTTGAATAAGTATTTATCACTCTGTGCCAACTACTATCCTTGGGACACAAGGATGAAAAAAAAATACACGGTATTGTCCTCTTGGAATTTACATTCCATAAAAATACAAATTAATACTGAAACAGACTTAGTAAATGACTACTAGAATATGAGGTGATCAGAAAGATTACAGATCTTTGAACTAAATATATATAAAAACTTGATAAACTTATTCAGTTTTCTTGTCTTAATGAGAAATACACTTTGCATGAATAAAATTGCTTGATATTTAAACAAGGGGCGCTTGGGTGGCTTAGTCAGTTACATGTCCGACTTCAGCTCAGGTCATGATCTCATCGTTCATGGGTTCGAGCCCTGCGTTGGGCTATGTGCTGACAGCTCAGAGCCTGGAGTCTGCTTTGGATTCTGTGTCTCCCTCTCTCTCTCTGCCCCTCCCTCGGTAGTACTCTGTCTCTCTCTCTGTCAAAAATAAATAAAAACATTTTTTTAAAAATTTAAAAAATGTTAACTTTAATTATGTTGTGCAACTGTATTCCTAGATGTGTAATTACTAGGTTAACAAAATTTTCTTTAATGTTTATTTATTTTTGAGAGAGAGAGAGAGTGCGAGCAGGGGAGAGGCAGAGAGAGAGGGAGACAGAGGACCTGAAATGGGCTCTGCACTGACAGCAGAGGGCCTGATGTGGGGCTCAAACTCACGAACCACGAGATCATGACCTGAGCTGAAGTCAGACACTTAACATACTGAGTCATCCAGGTGACCCACTATGTTAACAAATTTTTAAATAATGCTTAAAGATTTATAGTTTTCCTTATATAGCTAACACATTTTAATTATTTTATAATCAACACAGGTGGAAATCAATCACTTTTTAAACATCTTATAAAATGAGTATCATAGAGGAATACTGAAGAAATATGAGACTTGGTCCTTACCTTCACAACATTAATATTGCTCCATGGGGATTTAGGTACAACATGGGCATTTCTTTAAATATTATCAAGATGACTCCATCGCATGATTTAGGTATTTACACTCCGATATTTCTAGATGTTTAGAATGTTTCCTCCCCCTCATCATGCTTTTAGTGACATCTAAAATCACTGGTGACCATTTCCTCATTTAACCCAAAATAATTTCTTCTTTCCATTCTGTTCACCGACGACCAGTTGTCCTTATCCTAGTTTTTCTATTTATCCATAGCTTAGATAAATCTTTACCTTACGCCTAAAACTTTTGCTTTACAGCTTTCATTCATATTAACAAAGTGAAAAGGTAACTCTGATTAGCTACACCCTCTATTTGGTATGTAAATAAATGTTAATTCAAATCATAAATAGAGGCAAGCTCCAAAGAAATACGTCTAACCTATTTAATAAGCATTTATCAAGTACCTATTATGTATCTTTTGTACTATCTGCCCTTGTGGCTTTATATTTCTACGGGACAGACAGACAAGTAAAGCAACATACAGTATATGATAAGTATGATCAATATTATGATTGAAATATGCATTATAAGCCTGTGAAATTGGAACAGAGGCATGTAGCTCAGTCTGAGGACTGGAAGGCCTTCTGAACTTATTTAAATTTGAGCTAATACAAGACAAACAGACATTATGATTATTAAAATAAAAGAAAAAAAATGGAGAGCATTCTATGAGGACAAAAGGGAGACAGATGAGAACAAGACACATCTGAAGAACTGCAAGTGGTTTAGGTTTAAGATGCCAGGGTGGAAAATGGAATGAGATGATGTTGGCAAATGTCCTATTGTAAAGATTACTGTGATCAAACCAAAGATGGCGAACTTTACTCTGAGAACTATGGGGACCCATTGAAAGATCAAAATGTTTATTTCAGTATATCATTCCAGTAGCAACATGGTGGCAGCATTTGGAAAAAAACAGGACAAGAAGCAAGACGACGAGTAGTTCAGCATCAGCACTCCATGAAGTGAGGCAATCAATAAATATTTGCTCATTAAACAATAAATTAAAAATAAAGATTTGTCAGTTAATCTGACATGAGGGACAGGGAAAGGAACCTAGGACAAGTTCCATATGTGACTTGGGTGACTAAGTGGATAGTGTTCTACCACTATGATGGGGGCTATTCCGTTGGGAACATACCAAACTACAGGTGTCTGTGAAACTTCCCATGAAAATAAATCAACTGGCATTGAAGATGTTGGTCTGGAGCCTAACATACATAATTTTGTTATGTATTTCTCCCTTTAAAAAAGCACTTTTCTATTTCTTTCGAATTTCTGATATCAATGTGCTTTATAAAATATAATCAGAAAAAAAGTTAAAAATTTAAAAGATTTCAAAAAAAATTATTCTCAGAATTCTTAAAAAAATGTTTATTCGTTTTTGAGAGAGAGACTGAGACAGAACATGAGAAGGGGAGGGGCAGAGGGAGAGGGAGACAAAGACCTCGAAGCAGGCTCCAGACTCCACACTGTCAACACAGAGCCAGATGCAGGGCTCCAACTCATGAACCGTGAGATCACGACCAGAGCTGAAGTCGGATACTTAACCAACTGAGCCAAGGCGTCCCTCCCAGAATTTTTTTTAAGTGGAAAGCTTTGTCAGCAGTTTACTACATTGACCAAAACACTTCCTGGCCCAGCATTACGACCTTGTTTCATCAAATGTGTAAACACACATTTGAAAAACGCTAAGAATGCTATGTAATAGCCACAAATTTCTACCCCAGTGCTACTCAAATTGAGTGATAAACTCAAAGTGTACAATATTTAGTCATAGCAACAGTGTGTCAGTCTGCACTTGCTTCATATTGATGAGAATAAGAAGGAAAATTAAGTTAGGGGCAGGTAAGTGAAATAAACCGTCAAGTAATTTGAGACTCTACTGTTAGGAAGGCAAAAGAAGATAGAAATTGACCACCAGAGATTATCACATTGAAAGAAAAAAGAGGGTGGGGCGGGGTGATGGCATTAAGAGTAGGTGGTGTTTTCCTTCTGAGAAAAGTCTGTAGTTGAGTTAAAAAAAGAAAGAAAGAAACTGCCTAGAGTTAGAACACACGTGCAAGTTTTGCGGCATCCTCATTCTTCTCTCCAAAGCATAACAAGATTCAGTATAGGTCTATCTCATTTTAAGATGCTCTAAGACAGTAAACTTTCAATTTCCTGGCAGCAATCAAGGTCCAAAAGATGTCACTTTTCTCACAGGCGCAGGTCCATAAATACTTGATTTATGGATACAACTAATGGGTTAATATGATTTTTAATTTCACAGTAGATCATAATGTGGAACTAGGAGCTACTTCAGGCAGAAAAGCAGACATTGAGTAGTCTGTCCCCAGGATCACCAACCCCTCCCTCTTAATTAATTACTAAACCTCAGTGGCTTATATTAACATGATCAAATTGCTCCCAAATTTTTTTAAAAGTCTCTCAACCATCAGCCCTTTATAGTTTGGCCCTACTCTCTTATTCTTCATAAGAAAACAACTTAAACACATAGTAGTCCACAAATGCTTAGCTACCATTTGTTCTTCAACTCACTGCACTCTGTTTTTGTCTCTACCTTTATCCATCCCCCTTACTGAAACTGCTCTCACTGAGGTCACCACTGTATAGTCTGGGTGGTGAACATACTACATATCTTCCAGCTCTTATCATACTTGACCTCTGTATGAATAAGTGTACTTACCCCTTCCTTCCCTGAAATTCCTTCTCCTCCTTCCAGGACAATACTACCTCCAGGTTCCATCTCCTTAATAGTTCTGTCTTGGTCTCATTTAATGATAACTATTCTTCCCTCAGCCTCTTAAATATTATTATTCCCCAGAACTCCATCATAGGTCCTATTCTCTTTTTCTCCCTAAATCTGCTCTTCTTGGAAGAATTCATCCACTCTCCTGGCTTAACTAACACGTAAATGCAAAATAATTCTCAGATAAACAGTAAGTACTAAGTTTGACTACTGGCCATTTTCACCCTAATGATCCTAGACATTCCCCTCACACACTGACCATACAAAAATTGGAATTAAATTAGCTGTGTATCTAGGTCATGTTCATCTTTCATCTCTGAAACAGCAGTTTTTAGCACAGCTAGGACTTAATATATGTTGCAAAAAGTGAATAAATGAACTGAAAGAGAGTCATTATAATTGGCATCATATTTGTAGAGGCAGAAATAGCTATACCTTATTTTTTAATTACAGAAATAGTATTTTTAATCTATGTGTCTAGGTTTATCTGTGTATCTATGTGTGTATCTATATTTCACTCATCTATAGAAATGTTATAGTTTAAGCCACCTTCCCAAAATTTGGTAGTTTAACACAACAAATTACTATCTCCCACAGTTTTGTGGGTTGACTGGTCTCAGCTAGGTGGTTCATTACAGTTAGATGGTGACTGGATTAAAGTCATCTAAAATCTTGAACTGCGCTGGAACGTCCAAAATGGCTTCTTGACTTGCATGTTTGCTATTTCAGTTGACAAAGCACGAACAGGTGGAGGCTGGCCATGCATATCTCTCTCCTAAATTGGGTGAGGAATCATAATCTCATTGTGAATTTTGTCTGCTTTTCCTTGATCACAAGTGATGCTGAGAACATGTTCGTGTGGTTACTGGTGAGTGATGTATCTTTTTTGAGGGACCACATATTCAAATTCTTGCCTATTAAAAAAAAATAGGGTTGGGGATACCTGGCTAGCTCAGTCAGTTGAGCATTCGACCCTTGATCTCAGGGTTTTAAGTCTAAGCCCCGCCTTGGGTGTAGAGATTACTTAAAATAAAATCTTGAAAAACAAAATTTTAAACAGGATGTGTTTTAACTATTGTCAGACATTAAAAAAAATCTATTCTGGATATAAGCCATGTGTCAGATATCTGCTTTGTGAGTATTTTCTTCTGGTCTATGACTTACCCATACATGTTCTCAATAATCTATTTTGATGAGCATATGTTTCTAATTTTGATGAAGTCTAATTTATCAAAATTTCTCTCGTGTTTCCTCCTCTGTGTCTTATATATGAACACTCTGCCTGCCTCAGGTCACAAATGCGTTGTTCTTTTTTTTCCCTCCCCTCCCCAGAAACTTTATTGTTTTAGCTTTTACATTTAGGTCTATGATCAATCTTGAATTAATATTTGTATATCCTCAGAGGTAGGAATTGAGGCTCACTTTTTCCAGACAGACATCTGTGGGTTTCAAAATAATCTGTTGAAAAGACTTTCATTTCCTCACTGAATTATGCTTCCCCTTTGTTGAAATTTAATTGGCCAAATAAGTTTGGGTCCATTTCAGAACTTTGTTTTGTTCCATTAATCAAATTGTCTGTCTTATGCCAATACCATACTATACTGATTTATAATTTTACAGTAAATCTTATCTAGTAATAATATTACAATGCGGTTCTTTTTCAAGGTTGTATTATTATTCAGGTGCTTTGCATTTCCAAAGATATTTTAGAATCACCTTTCCAATTTTTTTCTTTTTTTAAAACCTGCTAGGATAGGGGCATCTGGGTGGCTCAGTCGGTTAAGCATCCGACTTGACTTTGGCTTAGGTCATAATCTCACCATCATGAGACTGAGCCTCACACTGGGCTCTGCACTGGGCATGGAGGCTGCTTAAAATTCTCTCTCTCCCTCTCCCTCCTCTCGTCCCCTGTTCGTGTGTGCACTTGCTCTCTTTCTTGCTCTCTCTCTCTCAAAAAAACAAAACAAAACCAAAAAAAAAAAAAAAACCCATGAAACTTGCTAGGATTGTGATTAGCACTAAATTCAATCTATAGACTGATTTGGGGAAGATAGAAATCCTAACAACTTTTGTTAAATTTATTTTTAAGTATCTGTACTATTTTTAATCTTGACATAAATGGAATTATTTTGTTAACTTTATTTCCCAAATGTTTGTTGTTCATATATATAAAAAAAGATTTTTATTTATTTTTTTAATGCTTATTTATTCTTGAGAGAAGGAAAGACAGAGCATGAGCAGGGAAAGAGCAGAGAGAGAGCGAGACACAGAATCTGAAGCAGGCTCCAGGTTCTGAGATGTCAGCACAGAGCCTGACGTGGGGCTCGAACCCATGAACTGTGAGGTCATGACCTGAGCGAAAGTCAGACATTCAACCTACTGAGTCACCCAGGCACCCCTAAAAATATAGATTTTTCTAAATTAATTTTGCATTCTGTGACCTCGTTAGGATCTCCAGTATCATGTTAGACAGAAGTGGTGAAAGCCAACATCTTTGCCTTGTACCCAGTTTTGGAGGAAAGTATTCAGTATTTCACCATTACATATGATTTTAGCTGTAGCTTTTCACAGATGTTCTTTATCAAAATGAAGAAATTCCCTTGCATTGAAACCTTGCTGAGAAACTTGGTACTGAATTTCGTCAAATACTCCTTATATATCTATTGAGATGATTATATGGTTTTTCTCCTTTATTCTGTTACTATGGTTAAATCAATCGTGCATTCCTAGGACAAATCCTCAAAGAATGCATACTTGTACTTAGAATATTCATTGTCTCCTGGCTCCTCACCTAAATACTGGAGAGCTTCTAACTTTTTCTTCAGAGCTCTCTCTTCCATTCTGGCCCTGTCACCAGAATTCTCCTGGAGTTTCCTAGGGAGGCAGGGGAGCCTAGAGAATTCTGTTCAGTTGTCATCAGTACAAACAAAGCAGCATTAGGGCTTAAGAATGACAGAGAAGGTAAGCTGAATTTGGAGCCTGTGTCTTCTGCTAATTCTAGTCTCTGAGTTGATATATGTGACTTCTAAACACTAGGAAGAGCTATTTTTACTGTCTTCAGTCTCTCAAATTCCTTTAAAAGGGAGCTAGTTGTGATGCCTGATCAATTTTTTAGCTCAAGGGATCATTAATCCTCCAATTCTCTGATTCTACAGTTTTCCAACCTTCTTAATACCTAAACAATAGATGCAGTATTCCAGAAATTCTTATCCTTTCTACTGACCTCCAAAATAGGTGGCCATTTTTATTCTATCACTTTATACAGCCTACAGCAAACCTATGATTTTGTTCATGAGTAGCCTAGGTACTCGAGAGGAAATGGCCAGGTAAAAACCAGAAGTAAATTAATGGATGTATTCTCTGACCAGAATCCCAAGTTCATTCTGACAGACCTTCTATTCAAAGGAAGGAGACCAATTTTTCTCCATTCATAAGTAATAGCAGTAGGACATGTAATCTCAGAGGACTGAGGCATACCATAATCAACTTCAGCTCTTCAAATATGAACTGTTATCTCCTCTACTACCATTGGTGCTTAAGATTATATCCTCTTAAGTTAGCCAATATGTCACTCTTCCTCTTTCCAAATTAATGTTACAAACAATAGGAAAGGGATTAATGAACACCAGGCAACAGTGCTCATGGTAAAAATGAATCTTTATTTATAAACTTCATTTGTATGGAAAGATTCTGAGTGGACTATATATTTGATGGAAAGCCACAGTTCTGGGCTCAGAAAATTGTGGACTCTTGTAACTAGGTATGTCCCTTATAGAGACTCTGAAAACTAAACTGTTGCAAAAGATACCAGCTCTTCTGCAGCATGGATTTTAAACCAAGGCAACCCCTGCTTCTAACTATGTGGATCTTGTCTCCTTGCATCCAAGCTGTCATGTGAGATAGAGGTCAAAGAATAGCACCTGGGATGCTGTGAGGACTCGGTGAAAAAAGAATGCTCTGTTGGCACGCTACTGTGTTTCCAACATCCTTCCAAGTGAATCTAATGCTTAGTCCGGCTTATGTTACCTGAATAGGTCTGGATGAACCTACACAGAAGCCTTGGTTATCTTTCCAACAGCTGAAGGTATACTGGGGTCTTTCAGATATTTCATAGTGTCTGAATTCTCCAATAATGCTTTCCTATAAAATGCTTCCGTTGAACCTGATTTTCTGAGCTATATTCAATAAGATATTGTTATTTATGGAGGAATCTTTTATTTTTCCTTTTGTTGATATGTATTCAGAAATTCAACATAAATCCCAAAGATGGTCATATTGCCAAATACTAGTTCAAGCACTGTGAGAATGCCATATAGATGAAGGCAGTGACTGCTTAAAACCATATATATTTTCTAATACTTTCCATTAATGGGCTTTGTTTCTCCATCTCCAAGGTCTATTACTCCCACTACATTTCAAATTGCAATTTTTCTAACTGCAATTCAAAATTCCCTTGCCCATTCACTGGGGCTGCAGTTCTGTAGAACGCACCTATATATAAAAGTATCAGTAAAAAGTTCCTGCCTAAGAGCCAATCCCAAAATGTTTCCAGTTAGCTGTGAATTTGGCCCAGGCAGCCCAGGGTAAGGATTTTTGATAAATCCAAGTATAGATATCATGGATTTATGTTTACCTTCTAGCAAAGGCTGCAATTTCAGAAGACATATTTTGTTAATTACTACTGATTTTACAACAATATTCCATATCACTGATTAAATGAATAGCTTCTAGGTGTTAATCTAAGGTATCACAAAATTATTGTAACAGTCTTGTTTCCTCAAGAAGTTTGCAACTTAGCTGGGGAAATAATATACCCGTACAATTTTATTGATATGTGATTGCATTTTATGCACTTCTATTGCAATATAAAGATATCATTAATAGAGGCAAAATTTTAAATAATGATTTTTTTCCCTCCATAAACATTCTGTTAGCAATTCCAAAGCTGCAAGGAACAGCAAATGTAAGCTGTGTTTAAATTACTGCCACTTTAGTTGGTAAATAAAAATACCCACCATACTTTATTTGTACCATGTTTATAAAATGCATTCATTTTGTTTCGTCTTAACCTATTGCTTTAACATTACTGTTGTTAAATTTTAATATATTTTTAACTATCTTAAAACTACTTTACCCAAACATTTTTAGAGTGGTAGTGCTGGTGCTAAAAAAAAATTCCTGAAAGATAATAACTTTGGAATGGAATTTACATGTGCTAAAAAATGCAACTAAGGAAGCCAAACAACTGCCATAACATGCTGTGCTATTAATTTAAGTGACTGTACTCTGGAAATATAATAGAGAAAAAAATGTAACATCAAAGCAAAAATGTTATAATGATGTGGATTGACTTAAGAGCATGCATCTAATCACCACTGTCCCCATCTACCTTTGCTCCCTCAGTACACATTTTGTATTCATTACTTTTGGAAAACTAGCTTGAATTATTTAAGATTTGAATTATGTGTCTCCTCCAGATCACATGCCTTCCATAAAATGGGACCATTCAACCCTGGACAAGGTGGTATATGAGTAAAGGTCAAATAAATGGAACAAGATAATAAGCCAGACAGAGTGATCAGTATGTGCTATAATACGAGAAAGATGTCCCTTCATTGATTTATGGCCTTTCGGTTAACACATCCTAAATTCTCAATATGTTCCAGACAATGTGCCAGAAGCGAGTGATAAAAAAATGGTTAGAACATAGTCTCTACCTTGAAGGAATTTCATAAAATAGGGAAAAGAAATACATACATAAGTAATAACACAAAAGAGCAGAATTCCAAAGAAACTTGGATCATCACTAGTTGCATTAAAACAACTTCTTCTTAGGGTCAGAGAATTTCAGACTACCTAAAAGAAAGTTATTTCTTCTACAGGAATTTTAGAAAATAAAGTGTATGTGTATGTTTAAGCAGTAAGGGTAACTATGGTCTGAATGTTTGTGTCCCCCCCAAATTCATATGTTGAAATCTTAATTCTCAGTGTGATGGTATTAGGAGGTAGAGCCTTTGAGGGAAGATGAGGTCATGAGGGCTCATGAATAAGATTAATGTCCTTCTAAAAGGGGCCCAGAAGAGATCCTTTGCCCCCTTCCACCATGTGAAGAATACAATGAGAAGTCTGTGACCCAGAAGACTGCCTTCATCTAACCATGCTGGTACCTTGATCTCAGACTTCCAGTCTCCAAAACTGTGGGAAATAAATTTCTGTTGCTTATAAACTACCCACCCATGGTACTTTGTTATAGCAGCCCCAACAGACTAGACAATAAAATCTGATTATCAGTGTTTTCATTATATCTATAATTTGCTCAAAAATAATGTCCTTTCTTTTCCTTTCAATACCGGCACAGAACCTCTGACATACTGTTAGCACTTTTTTTCCCCATTGCTGTGATCAAAATAGTACAACATTATTCAAAACAACTATAAAAATCTGAGGTTTTAAAAATTCCTACTTATGGTACTAGAGCCTAACAGAGATTTAGTTTTTTTTTTATAATAGTTTATTTTCAAATTGGTTTACACATAACACCCAGTGTTCATCCCAACACGTGCCCTCTTTAATGCCTGTCACTCCCCTCCCCCCTCCCTCCCTCCTTCCCTCCCCTCACCCTCAGTTAGTTCTTAGTCTTTTTTTTTTTAATTTTTTTTTAGCGTTTTTATTTTATTTTTGAGAGACATAGAGATAGAGCGTGAGCAAGGGAAGGGCAGAGAGAGAGGGCGATACAGAATCTGAAGCAGGCTCCAGGCTCTGAGCCGTCAGCACAGAGCCCAACATGGGGCTCGAACTCACAGACTGTGAGATCATGACCTGAGCCGAAGTCGGCCTGCTTAACCAACTGAGCCACCCAGGCACCCCTGTTCTTAGTCTTTGAGAGTCTCTTATGTTTTATCTCCCTCCTTCTCTGTGTCTTTTTTTCCTTTCCCCTCTTCCCCTTCCCCCTGGTTTTTGCTTAGTCTCACAAAGTCCACCTATTCGTGGAAACATATGGTATCTGTCTTTTTCTGACTGACTGAGTTTTAACCAAAAGCCATTCAACAAAGAACACACCATATTCTCCATTTAAAAGATCAAATTATATCTCTTGGCAGTTACAAACATTCATGCTGCAAGAAAATGTCTGCATTTGCAAATAGTACAGTAGTGGCATAAGGGATGGAATGATCAAGCTTAAGAGGAAGTGTGCATGAAAGGTTTCTCAAAGTATGTGTCAATATAATTAAATTTTGAAGGACAGGTAAAAAGTCACTGGTAGCAGTAGAGGAAGGTTACTAACTTACCCTTCCTGAAGTACTTCAGCTACCCAAATAAAACAAAGAACTTAAAGACAGGAAAGACTGGGCTTTTAAAGAAGTATCACATAATTCTTGCTGATATCATTATAAACATGATTCAAATGTCTGCATTTTATTATTGAAAAAAGAACCCCAAAAGTTACTGAAATAAAAATAACAGCTGGGAGAGTTTCAAATAAAAAGAAGAGAAAATAATATTGAATCTCTTATCTTAAATGAGGTGAGTCAATACATTGTTTTGTTTGGTTTGTTTATTTTAAAGATTTTATTTTTATGTAATCTCTATCTCCAAAGTGGGGCTCAAACTTACAACCCTGAGATCAAGAGTCATATGCTCTACTGACTGAACCAGCCAAGCATGCCTGTTTTATTTATTTATTTATTTTTTAAATGTTTATTTATGAGAGATAGAGACAGAGCACAAGCAGAGGAGGGGCAGAGAAGAGTGAGACACAGAATCTGAAGCAGGATCCAGGCTCTGAACTGTCAGCCCAGAGCCCAACGTCGGGCTCGAACTCACAGAAGCTGGATGCTTAACCAACTGAGCCACTCAGGCGTCCCATGCCTGTTTTATTTTTAATATTGGTAGAACTCACAAAAATAAACTCTAAATGGATGAAGGATCTGAATGTGAGACAGGAAACCATCAAAATCCTAGAGGAGAAAGCAGGAAAAAACCTCTTTGACCTGAGCCGCAGCAATTTTCTATGCGACACATCTCCAGAGGCGCGGGAATTTAAAGCAAAAATGAACTATTGGGACCTCATCAAGATAAAAAGCTTCTGCACGGCAAAGGAAACAACCAACAAAACTAATAGACAACCGACGGAATGGGAAAGGATAATCGCAAATGACATATCAGATAAAGGACTAGTATCTAAAATCTATAAAGAACTTACCAAACTCCACACCCGAAAAACAAATAATCCAGTGAAAAAGTGGGCAGAAGATATGAATAGACACTTCTCCAAAGAGGACATTCAGATGGCCAACAGACACATGAAACGATGCTCAAAGTCACTCATTATCAGGGAAACACAAATCAAAACCACACTGAGATACCACCTTACACCGGTTCGAGTGGCTAAAATGAATAAATCAGGAAACTATAGATGCTGGCGGGGATGTGGAGAAGCAGGCACCCTCCTACACTGCTGGTGGGAATGCAAACTGGTGCAGCCACTCTGAAAATGGTGTGGAGGTTCCTCAAAAAAATGAAAATAGAGCTACCCTATGACCCAGCAATAGCACTGCTAGGAATCTACCCAAGAGACACAGGAATGCTGACGCATAGGGGCACGTGTACCCCAATGTTCATAGCAGCACTTTCGACAATAGCCAAATCATGGAAAGAGACCAAGTGCCCATCAACTGACGAATGGATAAAGAAGTTGTGGCACATATATACAATGGACTACTACATGGCAATGAGAAAAAATGAAATCTGGCCATGTGTAGCAAGATGGATGGAACTGGAGGGTATTATGTTAAGTGAAATAAGTCAGTCAGAAAAAGACAGATACCATATGTTTCCACGAATAGGTGGACTTTGTGAGACTAAGCAAAAACCAGGGGGAGGGGAAAAGGGGAAAGGAAAAAAAGACACAGAGAGGGAGGGAGATAAAACATAAGAGACTCTCAAAGACTAAGAACAATCTGAGAGTAAGGGAGGTGAGGGAGGGAGGGAGAAGCGGGGGTGATAGACATTAAAGAGGGCACGTGTTGGGATGAACACTGGATGTTATACGTAAACCAATTTGAAAATAAACTATTATAACAAAAAAAATTAAAAAAAATATTGGTAGAGAAACATAGGTTCATTCATCTATCTGTCTGGCTTTTTATCTTAGAAGATAGTAGACTAAAATGAAAATAGAACGTATAGCTTCCAAATAACTCTATTTAAAAATGCTTAAATAAAGGACATTTGCGAATGGTAAAATTTAGGGGGTGAGTGGAAAGAAATAATAGGAAAATTCCCAAATAAAAGGATAAAGTAATGTAAGTGAAATTAAGTATGCTGTTATCAAAAAATATAATTATTAAGGGCAAAGAATATAAAGAGAGATAAACTGAATACTGTTTTAAGAGAAGTACTTAATACAGGTTAAAAATAAAGTGATAAATATACTAGGAAAATGCAAATATAAAGAAAGCATGAGTTAAAATATCAACATCAGACAAAATTTCATGGCAAGAGGCATTAAGTGGGCCAAACTGATCAAATTACAACCCATAATGAAACTATTAGAAAATTAATCTTCATGAGCTAAAGAATTTAGCATTGAAGTTCTTGGTCTTTCAAAGATGAACTATACAAAAAGAATAAGGCAATAAATGACTAAATAATATAAATTTAAAGTTTAGCTTAATAAATATATGCTAAAAAAATGAATCCAGCAAACAGAATATGTATATAAAAAGATACTTAAGGAAATTTTACAAAAATAGATCATATATCTAGACTAAAAAGAAAAAACAACCTCACTGATATGAAATTGAAATTTTAAAGGCTTCAGCATCTTATTTAAATAAAACTGGACTGGAAACTAACTAAAAATAAATAAAGCCCATGATAAAACCCATTCTCCTAAACAACTCTGGAGTTAAATAAGAAATCAAAATGGCAATCATAATCAGAAATTAATAATTTACAAAATTTACACAGGACAAAACATACATCTTTGCATATAAGTCTAATCAATTCCTTATAATAAATTTCTAGAAGTGGAGCGAAAGTGAACATCAATAGAACTGAGAAAGTCAAGGAAGCTTAGGGCTAAGGAGCTAAATGGGTCATATGATCAATGGAAATCCCCCATATAACTGTAAGAGCTGAGGCTAAGCCAAGAGATGACTGCCAAAGTGCACTACGAATTTAGAAATCTATCACCTAGATGACAAAAGTTTAGGGATCTCAACACAGAAATTTAGGACACTTCATTAGCTGAAAGGAATATGTACACAGTGCTTAATTCTCACTCCAAAAGTAAAAGTATAACATCAATCCCTTAAGTGTGGTAGTCAGACTGGCAATAAATCGTAATTGGCCAATTAATACAAAAGATTAAAAATACTAATCATCTTAGTAGTTTGACCAAGCCAGCTATAAGGAATACTTGCATGGAATTCTCTAGACATAAGGATACATAAGATATATACAAATCCAAACCAAAGAAGGTGCACATAATTTATGTGAATAAGCACAAATGAGCTAGAAGAAGGCAGCCAATGCATTTTGTCATGCCACCCTTAAGGCAGATCTTTACTTATATATATATAAGAAGGCTCATCCATACATTGACATAACAAATGTGAACATATTTAGGCTACTTTATACTATAATCAGTAGTTCCAGTAAAGTTTTATGCTTTCTTGACTAAGCTTGGACTTGATTTTAAATTATGAAAATCTGTTATGAACCATCAGGCATCAAGTTTTCAGAGAGCTAAACGGTATGTTAAAAGGCTTACGGAAGAAAAAATGCTTTGTTAGTAGCATTGTTTTTTCCTGGAAAACAAGAGTGAGTTTTCAACTTTGCAAGAAAAAAAACCATAAACTTCTGGGCCTAATGCTAATAAAACTAACCTGTAATTTTTGCGGCCTTTTCCTCTTGGTTTACTCGGTTCTCATCATCTTCTTCATTATCTTCTTCAAAGTCGTCTAAATTGCCAATGTCAGCCTGCTTCATACTCATCAAACTAGCCAAACTTTGCATGTCTTCATCCCTACATCAATGATTTAAAATTTAACACACAATTCATTAACTGACATTGTTTGAAAAAAGTTTCTTAAGAAAATAAATAATATATTCTTTTCGCTATATATTAATAAGCCTTTTTAGAAAGTTGTACAAGACTACTGAAAAACCTAAATAGTCATATTCATTAATTTTTAAATGGCATGTTTAATTAGTAAAAAGCAAACTAGATTAAAAACTAACTAGTTAGGAGTTAGTTTAACTTTTTGCTGCCATCTATGGAAGACTAAAATTTTTTTCACAGGATTAAAGTGTGGGTTTCTAACCATTAAGTCTGGAAATAAAAATTTGTTTAATAAAATGGTGAGATAGTTTGCAAATCAATAAGATCTAGACTTTAAAATATTCAAATTTTCAAAATAAATTAGAATGGAAATTCTTAATCTGAAATCCACGAACCCTTTTGGTTTTAAGAATAGGAGGAAAAAGAAATAATAAACCACTGTAAATTTATACATAAATCTTATTTAAATGTGCATTTTTCTCAAAGGGGCCATAACTCCCCAAAAGCTAACTACTGGAACAGCATTTTTAAAAATTATAAGATGAAAACTGACCTGAGTTGACTAAAGTTAAATACCATATACTGGATATAATGTAAAAATATTTTTTATCGTCAAGTATTTTAAATACAAGTATATAAAGTTTTTAAATACTCTAAACATCAAATAATTAGAGTTTTCCTGAACTATCATTTTCACCTTAAATTTCAAATAAATTACCGTGAGTAAAACACATTTCTAACACATTATATACAAACTAAATTTCAATCTGATATACTTCCCTAAAATTCAGAAGGTCCAATTAAGATACGGTTTCCCATGTTCTAATCACCATAAAATAGAAAACAAAACAAGAAAACTCTTTTGTAAAGAAATGTTTGTTAACATTCACTTATTTTCTAAACATAGTACAACTATGCAGACTAAACTGCTTTTTTAAATTCTTTATATTTTATCTCATGTAAGCCTAGAGTTAACAAAATCTTTTCCCCTTCTAAAAATAAATTTAGTGACATAGTATCTGCATGAAGAAAAAAAGTCGTATTACTTTATATGAATGCTTTACAAATTGCTCACCTGTCAATGGGGGATAATTTCAAGATATACCATTACTCTTGAAATGTTAACCTGCTTAAATTTATCTCTTTAATTTCCTCATACTTTAACCTTGGACATTTTCTCTGTGAAAGGTAAAGGAGGCAAGGAGTGTGGAGGCAGGCAGGGAGTTTGGGGTGTTTTAAGAGAAATTTCCACAGGAATTCAGACATCTGGTTCGACTGAATTTCCCAGATTCTCCCAGGGTGCTGATTCACTTACTGCTTCTGACCAGTGGAAAGGAGGCCACATTCAAAGGATCTTCTCTGATTTTGTTTTCTCTCTTCTTCCTGTGTTTTCTTTCCTTTCATTATAGCTTGAACTTCAGGGTAAGGTCTTTATTTTTAGTTTCTCAGTATTTAAGTCTAAAATCTAAGGTCCTGAGATGAAAGACTGATTGCTTCCATTCTGCAGTGTCCCTCTACCACACTCACTGAAAAGCCAACTTTCTAGAGATGAGGCTTACTGTTATCTACCAAGTCATTTGCTGCCCTGTAGATGAGTGCCAAACATCTCATTTTGACTGACGCACAGAATCCAGTCTAATCAGTCAAGTAGACATGGCCAATTATAGTAACCACATTCCACTGGCTCAAATACATTTAGAACTATGATTCAGATTGGATCAAAATGTTCATAGCTGGCTTCCTCTTCTCACCTTTTAAATCCAGGCTTAGAATTTCCATTTCTTCCCTCCCCGATCTTCCTTTCCAAGTAGGTACTAACCCTTTCATTACACCCCAAATTTGCACTCATCCTTGACTTGACTGTATGCAACAAGCATGGTGAATGTTACATCTTTCCTGTTCCAGGGATGTTTACCTCATTTAACACAGTCAGAATTTTACAATTAAGAACCCATAACTGGTGCAGGAATTACCATTGTGCAGTGCCTATTCGGTGCTTAGGAAGTGATTGTTTAAAAGGATAATTACATAGAAAATTGTACTTTGCTATACAATTTTTGGAAGGCCGGGCCGAAGAACATGAATTGGTAAAAGTTCCTTTAGTTTTTTCATCCCTCTTATTCTAAACTTTTCATCTTGGGTTCCTGTTATATCTCAGCTGCATCAAACAGCTCTACAAATTGAACTGTCTGTATTTCAGAGTACAACTACTTACACTGAAGATGATTAAGACAAAACAAACATGCATGATATCCTATAACATACAATTTAAAATTTGGAACTTGCTATAATCACTTTTATATTATTGTTCGTTCTCTAGAGTCAAGAGACTATATATACCAAGGAGTTCATTTAATTCAGCCTCTGAAACAAAGAATGGCAAGAATGACTGGTATGCAGTAGGATATTCACTACTGTTGTCAGTCTACTAAGTCAAAAGCTGTTTACATACAGTTTTAACACACTGAGAAGCAGCTTGTCTTTTTGACAAAAGAAACTTACGTGGCTTTTCCTTCCCGGAGGAAAATGCAAGATAATGAAAACTGGAGAGTGGCAGATACAACTTTTTTAGACAATGGCTTGAATTTTAACTTGACATCAGTCTGAGTTGGCATAGGGCTTGCATACTGTTTCATGTTGATGCTGCTAGTAGCCAGAGCTTTCCTTCGACCAGAAGGGGATTCCTGGAAGATAAAATATAATTTGGAATTTTGGAGTTATCTATTTTACAGCCCAACACTTAAAAACACTATTTAAATAATATGATTAAATAACAGTTGAAACTTCCTTTCCCAATGTACTCCTGTAACACAATATTGAAATAAAATTGTGATGAAATTTTACTGTGATTTTTACATCTTTAAATAAGGCAGACATAAATTGGAGAAAGCTGGCCAAGGTAGAAATAAGGATAAACTAAAACAACTCTAAATATCTCAGGAAAGGAAAAGTAAGGAATGCAAACTAGGACAGAAAGTCTCCAGAATTCCTCTAAAAAGAGGATAAAACACAGAGATAGGTATTAAAAGTACTGAACAACTGTTTTCCTTCCTTTCATTCTATTTAATGTAATCTAATGATATTTCTCCTTTTTGAATGCCTACCATTTTTTATAGAATTCCCAGCCTCTGTGGCATTCTGCTTCATTTTTACTACAGTATCTGAGTTCTATCTATCCTCTAATATGAGCCTTATTTCTTCCCAGGGCCTTTTTTAATCACTCCACTCTACAGTTCTCCCTCCCTCCCCTAAGGTCACATATATCAAGGAAGAAACCATTGGTTTCTCTGATACTAGGTCTGCGGCAGACACTGACAAGTAATTCCAGCAAGTCTGAAAACTCTCCACAGACAGACTACCAATTCATCAGAAACGAATACAAAATAAAACCTATTTGCTATCAAGGGTACTTAACATTCTAGAAATAAGCATATCTCGTTTCAAAATGATCCTTTATAGAATAATAGCCTAGGAGAACAATGAAAACAAAACAGCAAAGTAATGACTGGGCATTAACTATGTTTAAGACACCTTGCTGATTCAGGAGAGATATGAAGATGATTAAGACATAATCTCTGACTATGTGTTTTAGTGGCAAGGGGACATTTTAGATGAGGATAGTTTATAAATAAAGTAAACCAGAGTTCATATGACATCATTAATAAAAACCAAGGTCATATACCAGCATTCCTTAGGACTTACTGGTTTGGGAGTTCAGATCTAAAATAAGGCCTAATTTTCAAGCTGTGTGACCCTAACTAAACTTGAGCCTCACTAACCTTCCCTATAAAATAAGGAGACTAAACAGAAATCCATTTAAGCTCTACAATGGTTTTTCTATAAAATTATTCAATTTTCCAACCGAGGCAGGAAAAACTACCATTAACCTTTGAATTATTATTTAATAAATCTTTATTTTCTTTGTCTTATGATTGATAAACCTCCTTAAAATAAAGATATACTAATTTAATCAAAACGTTAAACCCGCCTTTGAGGAAAAAACTGACATTTCTGCCAGCAGGACAAGTAAAAATGTAATGTAGCATCCCTAAAGAATACCTTGTTTTAAAATGTGGTCTTATCTGTCAGATTATGCACAGCAATATTATACAGAACTATTAGTGCATGTAGATACCTTATGAATGAATTTCAAAAATGCATCAAGCACTTGAGAAGGATTTAAGCCCTCTCAGAAGAAATACTTAAGAATATGCAAATACCCTCAACTGAATCAAGTTGAACAGATGTGACTATCCCAAACAATACAAGTGTTCTTTCTCTGGTCGCTACTGTCAATCAGAGAATAAGATTAAGGTCCAAGGTTCTGACAATGTGCAAAATGAAAAAGTATGATCAGGTAGTATCAATTTATTACACTGATATGAACAATAATCTCTTATTGTACCTTTAGAATAGCTAACAACTTTTACATATAATACAGGATTTAAAGCCTCTGTTTTGGAAACATGACATACAAACTGCCACATATTATTTTCAGACTTTGTTAAACAAATCTGTTTCACAAAGTATGACACTAATCCCTTAATAATAAATATTTAATTTTATAATCAAACTATAAAAGTTAAGATAACTTGGAATTGAGCATAATTTTGAAGGCCCAATTTAAGGATAATTGCTATAAAATCTAGAGATTAATGATTAACATTCAAATTCATTTTTTAGATTAAAATTTTGTAGAAAGGTTTTCTGCTGAACTCAAGGAGTTTTTAAGTTTTTGGTAAATCAGCATCTCTAAAACAACAGAAAATAAAAGCTACTATATTCTAACTATAATTAGTTGTACCACTTAATTAAGTATTTACTTGCTCAGCAACAATGAAAACAGCCCTTTGTAAGGTATGGACAGGTGAGAAGAACAAAGCTCTTTTGAGTCTACAATAGCTATTCCTATTGTTAATGCAGGAGGATATCACTAGAGTCAGTGCTGGAAAAGAGGTCTGAACCGTATTTCTCGTAACTCTCCACCAAGCTCACACATTGTTTTCCTTTTTAAGGATCTTTCACAGCTCTACCTCAGCTCCATGAATCTCCACTTTTTACAACCAAGTCTAAATCTTTAACAGCCCACAACTGATATCACTGCTACCATCGGTTCTATAAAGAGGAATAAGTGATTGCGGTGTGAGACGAGCATGTCTTTTGGAGTAGGGGCCAGCCAGGCAGAGAGAATTTAGAATTACTCTTACTGCTGCCAGAGTCCTAATGCTACTTCATGTCATGGGCGAGGTGGAGAACGGAAGAGAAATGAGGGAAAAAACAGTAAAAGAGAAAGAAAGATGACAAAGTCAGTGAGTGTTCACATATATGTAAGACCAAGTTTCTGTCTCTTGGCCTACGTTCATACATGTTTGTATGTGAATCTGACAGTATTTGAGGATTTACTTCAAAACTCTTGAGGAAGTTCTTTAACTTTAGTGTTTACTAAAAAACAAAAATAAAAGTAAGAGAGCTTTAGACAATTTACGTGACTGGATCCCACCCCCAGAGATCTTAAATTAGCAAAACCAGAGATAGGCTCAGGAATCTGCTACATTTCTAAAAATAATATGTACCTCCCTTCTCTCCTCCCAGCCCACTCCTCCCACATGCTCACCACTACTACCAGGTGATTCTAATCCAGTTAATCTAAAATCACACTTTCAGAAATACTTCCCTAAGAATGTTCTTACATAATATAATCATTTTTACTTAGGAAATCTCACTCTCATTTTTCCTAAGTATTCTCTGTTATAAAAAAGACTTAGCCCAAATATTTCCATTTCTTTGAAATCCAGCCTATTGTAATTGCCATCAGGCAAACCTGTATTTGAATGTGACACCAGCATTTATTCATTGGTTAATCTTCAGCCCGTTTCTTCACGTATCTGAGCCTCAGTTTCACACTGTCAGACAGACGAATATTTTTAAAAGCTGGGACAACACCAAGTGATGATAAAAATGGAGAACAACGCAAATAAACTCTCTAACACTGCAGGAGAAAGTTTCAATTGATACAGCCACTTTGGCAAGCAATTTGACATTACCTTGTAAAGTCGGACACATGCATATCTTACAACACAGCAATAATACCCATCCTAGACACAGGTCCTTGAGAAATTCTTGCAATAATATACTAAAATACCTAGGAGAGTTTTTAGCATATGGTAGGTACTTAATAAATAGTGTTTATTATTAATATTTATTGACCACTTAACCTGATTTATTACACTAATATTATGAGTAATCCATCCTGGATCACAAATCTTGAAATTAGGAAAATTAATAAGCATAATTCAATGCAGGATGTTTAAAGTAATGCAGTTATGGGGGCGGCTGGCAGGTTCAGTCAGTTAAGCATCCAACTTCAGCCTAAGTCATGATCTAGCCATTCCCAAGTTTGAGCCCCACATCAGCCTCTGTGCTGACAGCAAACAGCATGGAGCCTGTTTCAGATTTTGTTTCCCTCTCTCTTTGTCCCCTCCCCCACTCACGTTCTCCCTTCCTCTCTCTCTCTCTCTCCTCTCTCAAAAATAAACAGTAAAAAAACATAAAAGAAACGCAGTTATGTTACTAAAATCTATGCAATGACCCCCAACATTCTTACCAGACCTAAAACAAATTCTCCACTTCAATGTGCACCCTCATTGCTATTCAGGTGATAACAATACAAGCAATAGGTGATACGTGTTTTCTCTATATAGCTTAAAAGGGAAAAAAAAATCATGATTTTATTAGTAAAGAATGAACTGACTATAAAATAAATAAATACAGTCTTTTAAGATATGGAATTTCTCTATAAATATTTTTAAACATTACAGATTTTACCAAAAAAGCATGTAGCTAATCTTGCCACTTCCCCACCCTCCACCCAAACTAACAACATGGTATATAACATATTGGTAGCAATCAAGCTAATTAAATTTAGTTAAATTTATTCTTTTTTTCATATCATAAGAATTTGGAGAGAATATCTCTTGTCCAAATTATTCAAGTTAGGGTCTTCTTACAGAATAGTTCATAGTACGATGCTTCATTTATTATGGATCCCAAGATTTATAATACTTCTCCTATTAAAACATTTGACTGACTTCCTCTACCTATTAAAATGTCACATAAAATAAACCACAAGCTAGAAATTGAACTCTTTCTCCCATATATGAGGATAGGGAGATGTGGGGGAGCACTACTTAGATTTTATGATTTTTCAGAGTTTTATTACACAAAATGTTCTAAAAAGATTGTCATGCACTAATGCTTTAATTACCAGACTTTTTTATAACACTGAAAATTAAACTTCATGGCATCAGTTTATTTTTACAATTGTGAAATACGTTATTGATACCGAAGTATAAAACATAGAAGTACTATTTAATGACTAATAAAGTGAACATCCTGTATCACCATTAGAACACTACCAGTACCTTAAAATCCGCGTGTCCTCTCCTGAATTGTCTCCCTTTACTTCCTTCATCCAGAGGTGACTACCACCTTGAATTTGGATTACTCCTTCTTTCCCCTTTTCCAAAAAAGAATACTACTTATGTATGCATCCCTAATGAAAATGTCGCTGATGAATGGACAAACAAGATGTGGTATACCTATACCACAGAGTACTAGCCTTAAGAGGAATGAAATTCTGACACATGATACATCATGGACGAAACTTGAGGATATTCTAATGATAAGTGAAATAAGCCAGACACAAAAAGTCAAATACTGTTATGATTCCTCTTGTATGAGGAATAGGCAAATTTATAGTGAGAGAAAGTAGAACAGAGATTACCAGGCATGGGAGAAGAGGACCACGGAGAGTTACTGTATAATGGGTACAGAATTTCTATTTGGGATAATGAAAAAGTTCTTGGAACAGATAGTGGTAAAGGTTACAACACGGTGAGTGTACTTAATGCCGCTGAACTGTACACTTAAAACAGTAAGCTTCGTTTGTATATTTTATTACAATAAAAAGTCAAAAAAGAATATATTGTCTAGTTTTACATACTTCTTAACTTGATACAATGAAATAAGATTAACATTTTTGTGATGTGTTTCTTATGTTCAACATCGACTTCTTGATATTCATCTATACCAATGGATACAGCTGTAATTCAATAAATTTCATTGTTCCTTGTACTCCATTACATGTATATTCTACAATCTACCCATGCATTTTAATTTTTGATGGACCGTAGTTGTTTACAGGTTTATTTATCTATTTGGAATTATTAACAAAGCTGTTATCAATATTCTTACATCTGTGTCCTGTAAACATCCATAATTTGCCTAGGACATATTTCTAGAATGGGAATTTCAGTCATTGGATATGTATGTTGACTTTAATGAGAAAATGTTAAATTGTAATCTAAAGTGGCTATATTAATTTACACTCCCTAAGTGTTTCCTTTGTTCCACATTACCAACACACAGGATTTTGCTTTATTCATTTTGCCAATCTGAGATTATAGATATTACCTCATTACATCTTAATCACACTTCCCTGATGATTAACGGCATTGATGATCTTTTCATAATTTATTGGCCATGTGTTCCTCTTTTGTGAAATCTTTTGTAGTTTTTCCTACTGCTGGTTATTTATTTTCTTTTTTTTTTCATGAAATTGAAAAACCTGCATTCATTTGTATTCTTAGGATAAATATCCAGTACTGCAATTACTAGATCATAGGGTAGCTCTATTTTTAATTTTTTGAGGAACCTCCATACTATCTTCCACAGTGGCTACACCAGTTTGCATTATCACCAAGCATGCAAGAGGGTTCCTTTTTCTCTACAACCTTGCCAACACTTGTTTCTTGTGTCTTTGATGTTAGCCATTCTGACAGGTATGAGATGATATGTCATTGTGGTTTTGATTTGCTATTCCCTGATGATGCCTGACATTGAGCATCTTTTCATGTATCTGTTGACCATCTGGATGTCTTCTTTGGAGAAATGTCTGTTCATCTGCTCTGCCCATTTTTAAATTGGATTATTTGGTTTTTGGGTGTTGAGTTGTATAAGTTCTTTATATATTTTGGATACTAACCCTTGATCAGATATGTCATTGCAAATATCTTATCCCATTCGGTAGGTCGTCTTTTAGTTTTGTTGGTTGTTCCTTTGCTGTGCAGAGCTTTTTATTTTGATGAAGTCCCAATAGTTTGTTTTTACTTTTGTTTCCGTTGCCTCAGGAGACATATCTAGAAAGATATTGCTACAACCAATGTCAGTATTGCTACTACTGCCTTGTGCTCTCTTCTAGGATTTTTATGGTTTCTAAGTCTCACATTTAGGTCCTTACTCCACTTTGAGTTTGTACTGGTTTTCTTTTGATTACTAATTATATATGCATTCTGGTGCTAAATTCATTGTGACTTATATGTGTTACAAACATCTGGAATCTTTTGAATGAGCCCAATTTCTTTTTATTTTTTAATGTTTATTCATTTTTGAAAGAGAGAGAAAGAGTGCAAGCCGTGGAGGGGCAGAGAGAGAGGGAGACACAGAATCCTGAGCAGGTTCCAGGCTCAGAGCTGTCAGCACAGAGTCCGACGTGGGGCGTGAGCCTACAAACCACGAGATCATGACCTGAGCCGAAGTCAGACGCTTAACCGACCTAGCCACCCAGACACCCCAAATAAGCCCAATTTCTTAATTTTAATGTGAAGTCAACCTTTTCCTTTATGGTTTGTGCTTCTACATTTTGTTTGAGAAAATCTTCGTAACCTTGAGGTCGTAAGATTTTCTCCCACATTGCTTTAAAACCTTTCAAACCTGTGCTTTTCATATTTAAGACTCATTGACATCTAAAGTGAACTTCTGTGTAACTTTTCAGATAGGGATCCAACTTCACTTTTTAAAAAAATTATGGGTAAATAACTGTCACCGCACTATTTATTAAGTAGTCCATATATATCCCTTCTCTCCCGTATTTGCAATGTCCACTCTACCAAAAATCTGGTTTGCATATACAGGTCTGTTTCTGTGCCAGTTCTGTACCACTAGCCAACTATTCTAACTTCACAACAAGGCAATGCTGCCTCAACTATCAAAGTTTTATCTTACATTTAATTTTCCTTATTTTCTTATTTAGGAGTATCTTTCGCTATTTGTGACCTGTTGCTTTTCCAAAGAGTTTCAAAGTTCTATGAAACATCCAGTTGAGAGTTTGATTAGAAATGGATTAATGTGGTTATATTGAATCTTCACAATATTGAGATTCCATATTCTAAAATAGGACATTTCCTTCTATATATGTTCTTAAATCTTTAATGTCTCTCAAAGTTTTATCATTTTCTTCACACATGATAGATGGATGGATGGATGGATGGATGGAAGGATGGAAGGATGGAAGGATGGAAGGATGGAAGGATGGAAGGATGGATGGATGGATGGATGGATAGATAGACAGACAGACAGACAGACAGACAGATAGCCAGCCAGCCATACAGACAGACAGACATACTGACTGATTTATTCCTTGGTACTTCAGTGTTTCTGTTAATCTAAATCAAACTGTTTTTTAAATTATATTTTTGAACGAATATTTTCTAGCATTTTATAGAAACGCAACTGAATCTGTAAACTGATTTTTATTAAAAAAACTTAAAGCTTTTGAATTAATTTGAATAATATAGTTCCTTTGGGGTTTCTGTATAATCATGTCGTCTAGAAAACTGCTTTTCATGTCATTTTCCAATCTTTAACTTTTCTTTCCTCTTCCCGTTAGTACACTAGCTACAAGCTTCATGATGATTCTGACTAGGTATTATAAAGAGGGTCATTCATATACTATTCTTGACCTTAAAAGAATGCTTCTGATTTTTCACCCTAAAGTATGTTTACTGTAGTTTTATTTTTTCTTCTTTCAAAAATATTACTCGTCATAAAATTAAGTTCCCTTCTCTTATTACTTTGAGGTTTTAAATCTACTTCTAATTTTATTTCTACAAATAGGTGTTAAACTTTTATCACTTTAAAAAATATTTTGGGATAATGTAAGATTTTTTAAACCTTTAACCTATTAATGTGGTAATTTAATAGATTTTTCTAAAAAGAAAGCAACTCCACATTTCTGGAAAAAAACCAAAGTCATCTGAGCTTGTTTTCTTTTGGAGAAGGTTTCTAATTACAGATACAATTTCTTTAACGATTACAGAAGTATTCAGGTGTTTCATGTCTCCCAACGTCAACTTAGATTAGTATTTTCCCCCCTTGGAATTTATATATTTCATCCAAGACTACAAATTTAGTGACATAAAACTTTTTAAAATATCTTTTTATTATCCTAATCTCTGCAAAATCTAGAGTTTTGTACTCCCAATACAATTTATGTCTTCTCTCTTTTGTTTCTAGATAATTCTTACTAGAAACTGTCCAAATCAACAACTTTTGGCTTTGTTGGTCCTTTCTAGTATGTTTTCTATTTCAGTAGTTTATGCTCATCTTTACTATTTCCTTCCTCCTAGTTCCCTCAGGTATATTTTAACTCCTGAGGGAGTTTAGGATTATATATTTCTCTATGTACTATTTTAACTATACCTCACATTTTATTATGAATTATTTTGTTATATTGTAGTTAAATGTTTTCTAATCTTTCATTATAAATTATTTGACTCATGTTTAGAAACTTTTTCCAACTATATGGAGTTTTTCTACTTATCTTGTTTTTATGTTTGTTTGTTTATTTAGAGAGAGCACGAGTGGGAGGGGATAGAAAGTAGGAGAAAGAGAATTCCAAACAGGCTCTGAGCGATCAGCCCAGAGCTTGACGCGGGGCTTGAACTCACAAACTACGAGATCATGACCTGAGCTGAGACCAAGAGTTGGACATTTAATCGACTTCACGGACACCCAGGCACCCCTCTACTTATCTTTATGTAATAGATTACATTTAACTGACTTGGGGTCACAGAATAGGATCTACTTAATGTCAATCCTTCTAAATGTCATATTGAGGAAGCTTCATGGTTTAATTCATGATCAATTTTCATACGTGTTCCATAGGTCCTTAAAAAGTATTTAACTGGTATGCATACACTGCTGAATTGCCTATCGCACCAAATCATTCAATTTCTTATGTGATAAGGATCTGTGGAGCAGTAGAAATTTCAAATATGAGGCCATATATATATAGATAGATAGATAGATATAGATATATTTTTTTTTAAGGACAGAAATCAAGGAATTTTTTAAAAGACACAAATTAAGGAATAAATAAGTGCAAGAATTGAAAAGCTGCTCAAAGATTTCTTCTCAGGCTCCATTTTCTCCTTCTGACATAATCTCCTTTTCTTTTAGGACTGTCTCTGATAAACAGCATATAGTCAGAAAATTTTTTAATCCAGTCTGATGATCTCTGTCCTTTAGTGGAGAGTGTAGATCGACAGTTCCAAATGTTTTTAATCTCAAGGCCCTTTTAAATGCTTTGAGAGGGGTGCCTGGTTGGCTCAGTCAGTTAAGTGTCCAGCTTCATCTCAGGTCATAATCTGTCACGGTTATGAGTTCAAACCCACATCCGGCTCTATGCTGACAGATTGGAACCTGGAGCCTGTTTCTGATCTGTGTCTCCCTCTCTCTCTGCCCCTCACCCTCTCATGCTCTGTCTCTCTCTTTATCTCTCCCCTCAAAAATAAATAAACATAAATAAATGTTTTGAGAACCACAAGGAGCCTTTGCTTACGTGGGTTCTATCAATATTTGCTTCATTAAGAAATTAAATCTAAGAAATTTAGAAAATATTTTCTTAAAACATAACTAATAAACTCACGTTAACATATTTTCATGAAAATAAATATACTTTTTAAAAGACTTTTTTTTTAGAGCAGTTTTAGGTGTACAACAAAATCAAGAGAGAGGTACAGAGATTTCCCATATAATCCCAACCACACACACATACAAAACCTATCCCATTATCAACATGACTCACCAGTATGTTACACTGTTTCCCTGTGTACACTGATACAAGATAATCTCCCCAAATCCATAGTTTACCTTGGAGTTCACTTGTGGTGGTGTACAGTCTATGTGTTTGGACAAAGGTATAATGCCATATATCTATCATTGTAATATTAAACAATATTTCGCTGCCCTAAACATCCTCTATGCTCCACCTATTCATCTCCCCTACTCCCCACCCTCGGCAACTACAAAAAAGTAATCTATTGTCTCCATGTTTTTTTTACCTTTTCCAGAACTTTACAAAGTTGCGATCATACAATTATATAGTCTTTTCAGATTAGCCTCTTTCATTTAGTAATATGCATTAAGGTTCCCCTATGTCTTTTCATGGCTTGATAGGTCACTTCTTTTTAGTGCCAAATAATATTCCATTGTCTGAATGTCCCACAGTTTATCCATTCATCTCCCGAAAGACACCTCAATTGCTTTGAAGTTTTAGCAATTATGAATAAAGCTGCTATAAAACATCCATGAGCAGGTTTTTGTGTGGACAATGCATTTTCATTTTGTTTGAGTAAATAACAAGTAGTATGACTGCTGGGTTGTATGGAAACAATATGTTTAGTTTTATAAGAAACCACCAAAATGTCTTCCAAGTACCTGTAACCATTCTTCATTCCCACCAGCAACATATGAAAGATGTTGGTCCACATCCTCACCAGCACTGGGGGTTGTCAGTGTTCCAGATTTTGGCCATTCTAACAGGTGTATAGTGGTATCTCACTGTTTTAATTTGCATTTCCCTGATGACATAATGTGAAGCATCTTGACATATGTCTGTTTGCCATCTGTCCATCTTCTTTGGCCAAGGGCTTCTTAAGGTTTATGTCCCATTTTTTAAATTGGGTTGTTTGCTCTTGTATTGTTCTTTGTATATTTTGGATAACACTCCTTTATGAGATGTGTCTTTTGTAAGTATTGTCTCCCTGTCTGTTGCTTCTTTTCTTCTCTTGACACTGTCTTTCCCAAGGCAAGTTTTTAAATTTAATGAAATTATCTTTGTATCTAAATTATCTTTGTATCTAAAATGGCATCACCATACCCAATGTCATCCAGGTTTTCTCCTGTGTTATCTTCTAGTAGTCTTATCTAGATTCTTTATTTATTTATTTTTTGCATATGGATGTCCAGCTGTTTCAGTACCATTTGTTGAAAAGCCTAGCTTTGCTTCATTGCTTTCACTCCTGTGTCAAAGATCAGTTGACTATATTTATGGGGTCTATATTTAGGTTCTCTGTTCTGTTCCACTTATGTCTCTTATTTCATCAGTATCACACAGTAGTGATTACTGTAACTTTATAGGAAGACTTGAATTCAGGTGGTATCAGTCCTCCAACTTTGTTCTTCTCCTTCAATAATGTGTTGACTATTCTGAGTCTTTATCTCTCCATATAAATTTTAGAATAAGTTTGTTGATATCCACAAAATACTTTGTTTGGATTTTCATTGTGAATGATTGAATCTGTAGAACAAGTTAGAAAGAACTGACATTTTGACAATATTGAGTCTTCCCATCCGTGAACATGGAGTATCTCTCATTTAGTTCTTCGATTTCATTCATCGGAATTTTATAGTATTTTTCCTGTATATCTTATACATATTTTACTAGCTTTATACCGAAGTATTTTCGCTTTTGGGGTGCTAATGTAAATGAAATTGTGTTAATTTCAAATTCCACTTTTTCATTGTTGATATATAGGAAAGCAACTGACTTCTGTATATAAATCCTGTATTCTGCAACCTTGCTATAATCAGTTATTAGTTCCAGGAGGTTTTTGTTGATTCTTTTGTTTTCTAAATAAATGATCATGTATTCGATGAACAAAGACAGTTTCATATCTTACTTCCCAATATATAAACTTTTTATTTCCTTTCTTGTCTTATTGCATCAGTAAGGACTTCCAGTACGGTTTCGAGAAGTGGTGAAGGGCATCCTTGCCTTGTACTTGATCTTAGCAGGAAAGCTGTGAGTTTCTCACCATAAAGCATGATGTGAGCTGTCAGTATTTTGTAGATGTTCTTTATTAAGTTGAAGAAGTTCTCCACTATTCCCAGCTGGCTGAGATTTTCTATTATTAATGGGTGTTGGATTTTGTCAAATGCTTTTTCTGCATCTATTGATACAGTACTGTGATTCTTCTGTTTTTGTATATCGATGTGGTAGATTACATCAATTATTTTCAACTACTGAACCAGACTCACATACCTAGGATAAATCCCACTTGGTTGCGGCGTATAATTCTTTTTATATATTTTTTGGATTTGATTAATTAATAATTTGTTGAGAACTTTTACACCTATGTCATTAAGAGGTATTAGTCTATAGTTTTCTTGTAATGTCTTTGTTTGTTTTTAGTATAAGGTAATGCTGGCTCAGAGAATGAGTTAGTAAGTATTTCTTCTGCTTCTATCCTCCAAAAATGATTGTAGAGAATTGGTATACTTCCTTAAATGTTAGGTAGAATTCATCAGTGAACCCATCCAGACCTGTTGCTTTCTGTATACCCTCTATACAAAACAATTTAATAAGAAGAGTGCCACTGTTTTATATTTTTACAAATCTCTTCAATGTGTTTACATGACTCCAAAATATTACTCTAATGTCCAATTTCACGGATAGCTAGATTCTCATCTCTACTTTCATATTCAATCTGTGTGATTATGTTATTTTGGTTAAAGTATATGAAGAAAACCTAGCCTCATACAGACAAACAGTTGGAATAGATAGGAGCATTTTAATGATGCTTTCAGATAATGAGGTCTTCTTTCATACTGTATCAAAACTCTACAAGTGGTATTTTCTTAATGGTTAACAGTAATACGGAATCTGAAACCCTATCAATAAACTTTTCACAAAGTTTTCAAACCCTGTTAAATTAAGATCCAATGCTCTAACCATGCAAGTTGAATGGATTTTTTTACTCGGCATAATTTTGTAATATCATATACCTTTGTCATTTGGAAAATACTGATTATCTGAATTATGAAGATATTTTATTTTTTTAATGTTTATTTATTTTTGAGATAGCACCAGTGAGCAGGGCAGGGATAGAGAGAGAAAGGGACAGGGGATCCAGTGTGGGCTGTGCGCTGACAGCAGTGAGCCTGATGTGGGGCTCAAACCCAGTAACTGCAAGATCATGACCTGAGCCATAGGCAGATGCTCAACCGACTGAGTCACCCAAGCAGATATTTTAAATGTTGTCACATTCCATTTTGTAATACAAAAGGAACCACATTTGCTTACATCACTACCTATTCCATCAGAAAAATCTTTAAACACTGGAAAACTATCAAGGTTAACATGGTGAAATAAGTTTTGCAAAATACTTTCACTTGATAGCTTTTATTTTATCACTGGGAACAAATAATTTCAGTCACTTTAAGTAGAAGCTCACTGTATTCAGTTTCAGGAAAATGTTTGTTAAATTAATATCTAAGTGTGCATAAGCAGTCAGTCATTTCTTCAAGTAAAAATGGTGTTCCAGGGAAAAAGGGTGATTAATCTACAACTCTAATCACACAAGTGCTTTTTCTTAAGTAACTTTGTTCTTCGCAATGCAGTATGAGTGCTTTATACATACTTTCCATTTTGTCAGAGAGATTATTAAAAAGACTTAATATTCAAGGGTTGAAATTTAATAAAATTATTAAATTTATCACAACATCAACAACATACATAAATGAAACCCAATGAAGACTAGTTCCTAGTTATAAATTTCCAAGGGTGTTATCATTTCTACCTATTAATACTAAGAACAGAAGAGGCAATCTTCCTCATTGATTTCTTCTGTGCAATAAGTTCATTACGCTGAGGTACAGCTCTGGGATATCAACTTTGTGCAACAAAAGGACCATATTAGACCTCCCATCTTGTGGGCATGGGAGGTGCTAGACTTCTTCTGCATCTCCATGCAGAGACAAAGAAGGAAATCATGGCTTCAGTAGAAATCCTCAGTGGGAAAACTACGATGAATACTTATCTTTTAGACTTCCTGCTTTCAATTTTTTTTATTTTTAATTTCTTTGGGTTCTTTCTGTGTTATTTTAGAAGTGCATTTACAAAGATCATTTGGTCATATTTTATCAAGTTTTTAACTATTTTCCAATAAGGGAGTTATCCATGCTAGCTAGTCAGGTCACACTGCCAGAAGCAAAATTCTTCACTTGAATTTTACAGGAAAAGAACTAACTATTTCCACAAAGAAATAGCTGTCCCAACAAAGTTCACTTCACTCACACTGACCTAAGCTCTTAATTTAGAAACTCTTAATGACTTATAAGAATTTATTTTACTGGAACTCTACAGATGTAAACCTGCATTATCATTGTAACCAATACTCTTATGTTGTCTGTTTAGAGCTATGTCTCACCATCACCTTAAGCAGGTGGTAGGTACCTGATGATAAATTAAGGCTTGCAGCATATAACCTTTCAGAGCCTCACGGTCTAATGCCTGATTCTGTTCACTCTTCACAATCAGAACTCTAAATTCTATTCTGATTTTATACCACTGAATCAGGGCACCAAGAAATGAAATGACAGAACTCTGGACAGCATTCTAATGATGTGTCTGACACTTAAAAGCCTCAGTTATTAGATCTTACCCTCTGTCCCATGTGAATTATTTGCAGTAAAGAACTAACACGCCCAAATATTTGTGTAAATTACCATCTTCTTTACAGACTCAAGAACCACAACTGTCAAATGAGATAATGTGGAATTGAGAGGGACCTTAGAAGTTTCTTAATACAACCTGTCACCCCTAATGCAAAAGCACCTTATATCACCCCTAATGGAATTAGCACCCTTGTTTCCTGGTACTTTTCATTCAGAGTCAACCTAAAAACTCCCAAGACTTTGTTCTGTCTAAAACAAAATAATCTTATGCACTACAACATCAGAGTCAACAATTTTGCTTCTATTTATTCTACAAAGACCCACTGAGAGACTATTATGTGGCTGAGGTTCCCTCACGGAACTTTGTGATAACACTTTAAACTTTATTTTGAAGTGATAGAGAGTCAAGTTAGAAATCAAAAAGTCCTTTAACTTTTTCAAAATTGTGATGCTGGTCCTCTGAGCTGTCACAAGCGCATTTCCCAGTCCATGCTAAAAAGATCTTTGCTTCATCAGCAGACCAAATGGAATACTACAGAATTTAATTTGGATTCCATGGAGCAATTAAATGCTAAAGCAGACATGCCACAAGGAACTCTCTCAACCACAAAGACTTAATTAGAAACCATATCAGCTAAAATAACCAAACTAGATGGTTGGATGGAAGAGAATTTGGTAGCACAAATGTAATTGGAAAGAATCAGCATTAAAAATCTGTTTAGACATATACTCAAAAACATTTGTAAAAATTATTAGTTTGAGAATAAAAAATCTAAATTCCCTCTGAAAAAAATCCCTCCCAAAACAACAAAAAACAAACAAACAAACAAAAAAACACCTAAAAAACCTCAACCTCTCAAATGGAGGGAAACCCCAGATATACATAAAATACAAGTTAAGGTATTCGAGTCAAAGGTCTAAATGAGTTGTAGGTTGTCCAAATTTAAAACACACACACACACACACACACACACACGAAGTTAAGTCTACTACAAAATTGTTAAAAGGCAGTTTATATCAACTCCTTCCCCTGCAATCCTAAAGAAAGCCACTAAACATTTATTGATACTATTGTACATAGTTTTATGACCTTAAAAAGGAACCACACTATCAGATTTTTAAATTGGTGTATAGTAAGTGTTCTCAGGGAATTAGACTCATCCATTAGATTAAACATAATCCCTGGTACCCAAAGATTACGTCATTCACGGTCAGGCTTTGAATGTGTGTGCTGATAAGGGCTCCCAAATCTTCATAATTAGACAGACCTGGTCCTGAGTTGTTTATTTTCATCCACATCACAGATTCAACATAGCCAAACTGAATCATCTCCATCCCTTAAACTGTTTCTCCCCCAAATTCTCATCTCCATGAATTGTACTACCATCCATCACGCGTCCCAACCCCAGGACTCACCAAACTTAGTTGGCTCTAACTGCTAAATCTCTCCAGAATCTGGACCCACTCTTTCCATTTCCAATCATGTGAAGAGACCACTGCTATAGCCTCTGTATTTGTTGCCCTTTCTCTAGTTTCACACACACCTAGATCTCATACTCCATAATTCTATGAAGGTAATCCTCTTTTTGTTTTAATGCTATACCTTTTTGTTCTGATTATATGAGAAAATTCATCATAGAAAATTATAAATACACAAAAGAGTACAAAAAAGAATCACTCAAAACTTTACCAATTAGTTGAATCCACTGGTAATGTTTTGACATATTTGCCTATTCCTTTAAAAATAGTTGAGATGACACTATTTGCAAATTATCATGCTTTTTAAACTTGACATTACAGTTTATAAACCTAAATTTTAGAAGTTGCATATCATTCTTAATTGTAGTTACTCCACAAATTTATATAACTGTCTCCTGTTAATGAACTTACATTTAAATCACTTCACTTTTGTCACTTAGAAATGATCTTGCAATGAACATTTTTATGCGCAAAGTATTTTTAAATATTTTTAAAATTTTTTTTTAAATTTATTTATTTTTCAGAGAGAGAGAGAGAGAGAGACAGAGCGTGAATGGGGGAGAGGCAGAGAGAGAGAGGGAAACACAGAATCTGAAGCAGGCTCTAGGCTCTGAGCTGTCAGCACAGAGTCCTATACGGGACTCGAACTCACAGACCACGAAATCATGACCTGAGCTGAAGTTGCATGCTTAACTGAGCCACCCAGGCACCCCTGTAGTCATTTTTTAGAAAAATTGAATACGTTGTGTATATTATTTTATAAACTACTTTTTTCATTACAATATGATGAATACAGTTCTTTGGCAATATTTTACCATGATGTCATTTACAATGGCTATCAACAGTACATTGTATAGACATAACAATTTAACTGCTCCCACGTTTGGGGACATTGAGGTTGTTTCTAATTTTTTTATATTACAGTATAAGCAATAACCAGGTAAAAATCTTCTGTTAATTCTTTGCATTCATACTTAAGTATTTCACTAAAATAAATTTCTATTGGTAGAATAACTGGCTCAGACATGCACATTTTAAAGTGTTTTATATGACTACCATTGCCATCTAGAAGTTATGCCAATTTATACTCCCATCAACAGGTAGACCTTAGCCAACAAGTCTAAAACAATTTTTAAAGTATACATTAGTTTTGATTTGGGGGGGTGGCTTTTTAAATTAATATTTGAGAAAGAGAGCAAAGGAGAGGCAGAAAGAGAGAGAGAGAGAGAGACAGACAGACAGAAGATCCAAAGTGGGCTCTGCATTGACAGCAGAGAGCCCAACATGGGGCTCAAATTCATAAACAATGAGATCATGACTTGAGCTGAAGTCAGATACTTAACTAACTAAGCCACCTAGGCGCCCCAGTTTTGATTTTTATGTAGACAAATGTATGTATATTTTCCTCTGTGACTTCTTCCCCACTACTCAGAAACTTAAAAAGTTCTTCATCCAATGATTTAATAATATTCACTTTCGGGGCACCTGGGTGGCTTAGTTGGTTAAGCATCCAAATCTTGATTTCGGCTCCAGTCACAATCTCACAGTTCCTGAGATCGAGTCCTGCGTTGGGCTCTTCGCTGACAACAGGGAAGCCTGCTTGGGAATCTCTCTCTGTCTCCCTCTCTCTCTGCCCCTCTCCTGCTCACATTCTCTCTCTCTCTCACAAAATAAATAAATAAACTTTATAAAATAATATTCACTTCTATTCTCTTTTAGTGTTGGTTATTTTATTGTCTTCAGTTAACTTTCTTATCTAATTGGAATTCCTTTTGTAGTGAGATGAGGAGCTCTCTTTTTCCTCCTTCCAAATAGTACCAATACTACTGTACAATCTCTTTTCACAGTGATTTGAGAAGCGTGGGCATCTTTTATTTTTTAATGTTCATTTATTTTTGATAGAGAGAGAGCGAGCACAAATGGGTGAGGGACAGAGAGAGAGGGAGACAGAGAATCTGAAGCAGAACTCAGACACTCAACCGACTGAGCCACCAGGTGCCCCAAGAAGAGTGGGAATCTTTATACAACCATTTCATGCTTACAATTTGTCAAGATTTTTTTCTGCTTCCAGGATAAAGTTAAAACTCTTTAACATAGCAGAGCTCTTTGGGATACTGTCTCTAATTCCATATGAAAAATCATCAACTGCCCCTGCCCCCAAATGCATCCCACACTCTGATAATAATCTGCCCCTTGCATATGCTACTCAATTCTTCTGTGGTGACATAAATTTATACTTTTGAGGCACAGAAGACCTTCCCCAAAAAAGGCACAAAACCAGAAGAAACAACAACAGAAGTTACTTTTTACAGAGTACTTACTTTCCATCAAGCATTACTCTAAGTGCTTAACTGTCATTTCTCATGTTTCTCACGGTATCCTATGAGTATCCTATGAGATACTATTACTACCTCATTTTAAACATAGGAAACAAAAGATTAGGCACAAAAAGATTAAGGTTAGATAGCTAGCAAGCAAAAGAACTGAAATATGAACACAGAAAATCTGGCTCTGCAATATGTACTCTTAACCACTATACCGTACTGCCTAAAAGACACAAATTTGAATATACAAATACTAAAAGCTTACTATGCAGTAAAACACACCATACTAAAAAGAAAGGTGAATGATGATAAAGAGAAGATATCCGCAAGATACATGAAAAAACAGTGTATAGGATACATAAAGGTCTACAAATGAATAAGAAAAATGTAACCATTTCGATTAAAAATTGGCAGTGGATATTCTTGGGCAACCCACAGAAAAACATTAAGTGACCAATAAACATATAACGAGATGCTCAACTTCACTAGTTATCAGGGAAATGCATATTAAAATGATAAATGAGAGCATTTTCACCCACTAGAATGACAAAAATTGAAAAGTCTAGTAATACCCAGTGTTGCCGAAGGTATGGAAAAAACAGGCATTTCAATCACTGTTCGTGGGAATACAAACAGTTACAGCCTATTGCAAGGATATTCTTTTAGCACTGAAGCCATCAAAATAAAATAAATGTCCCCTTCGACTGAACAATTCTATTTCTGGAATATCCCAGAACGTGGAAATCTATTCTGAATGTGTGCATAAATTCTCAATGCTGTGCTATCTTTAACACTATCAGGTAAATTGGAAATTACTGTAACATCCACCAGGACAGGACCTTTTACCTGTACAGGTAAAATACCATTGTTAGAATACACGCTTGTTTTCTTGCGCTTTCAGATTATGGTGCCACAGAACACTTTAACAAACATTTACTTGCTTTTGAAACAAGTGGAATAAGTGTTTTTAGAGTAATTTTCCCCCTAAGGGTAACTAAAAGAATATGGAAAGTATGGATAAAGAGGTATCTGGGTCCTCATATTGATGCCCCAACTTCATAGCTTCCAGTATAATTAAATACTTAAATATTTTTGTAGTGTTGAGCTTGCTTCAGGGCAAGTTATAGGATCTTCTCTCTTAGATTAAAAAAGTCATACAGATAATTACCATAGCTCTCTGTGATGTTTTAGGTACCGCCTTGCCTAAGAGCAGGAAGGTAGCAGGTGATTTCTTAAAGTACTTTTTCAGCTCCAGGGTGATAAAAACATCTTAAACTTTCTGAAGTTGAAAACTCATAATTATCCATTAAAATTTAAAACTGAACAATCACATACGGTTAAGATGTAATTCTTAAAAGAGCGTAAAGATCGATTAACATTTTTCAGGTAAAAATCAATAAATATTGTTAAAATGCAAGAGTCAACACCTCAAATTACTACGATTTCAAATAAATATTTTATCTGGCTATAAGGAACTTTTTCAGTAAGCAATTATGGATAATCACAATTTGTGTAGTATACCTACTATAGGGCACCCTAAAAGAATTAAATAACATTGCCAATCCTAATTACAAGAAGAATTTAGACTATATAGTATGAAAGCTTGGAGACTATTTCTTACATACGGAAGAAAGCAGAGAGACCACACGATAATCTTTTCCTGTGGTGGAAATGGTTAAACATTTCTTACGTCACAGATTTCTAGAATTCTGGCTGCTGCTTATATCATATAAATAACAACAAAACTATAATGACAACCTGCTCATGTTGTCAAATACTGTTCGAAAAGCACATGTGCTCCTGCACAACACTCCTATGGTACAGGCATGATATTATTCTCATTTTACAGTTACATAAACTGAGATACAGAGAGGTTCATCAGCTTTTCCAAAATCCCACAGCTAGGAACGTCCAAAGCCCACACTCTTAGCCACTGCAACTGCTCTACTAAAATGCCTCTGAAGAGGCAGACAACTGGCTGTTACCGGCCAGTGTGCAGAGAAAGAAGAGTTGAGATTTTCAGTTATTTATTTTTCTATGAAACAAAAATTACCTTTCCATTCCACTTACATCTCCTTCCCTATTTACCTATATTCCAAACTTTATAGAAAAATGATCTATGTTTCATACCATTTGATTTAACAGCACTTACAAAGCTAGTTGCCATTAACAATTAGTTACCATTTTTATCATTTGTTTAGTGACCTATTTAAAGGTATTTATTTATTTGATCTTCATTGACATCTTATTAAATACGTAAGACTGGTGCTATTACCATTGCTTACAGAGGAAACTTAGGCCCAGAAAGTTTAAACTTGCCTTATATTTAAGACATAAATATAAGAGTTTAAACCCTATTATCACTTCCACTGTATTTTATTTGCAGGCTTTTTAGTAGTGTTTTTGAGGTAGGTAGGACAAAAAGAATTCATATCTAGGTACACTCCATTCACTACTAAAAAGGCAAATAAAAGCCTGTTAAGAAAAATGAGTTATGTAAAAGTCGAGTGACATGATCTTGGTTGGCCTTTCCATTCCACAGGAGCACACTTAGCTGGCATATTTTTGTTTATTAACTTTAGCAAAGGTAAGTACCCTAAAAGGTAGTATCTTAGAAAGTAAAGTCTTAAATAGACTTTTACTTGGGAACATTATTCAGCCAAAGGGTATTTCAGGTTACCTATTGATAAAATTTTCAATTCAGTTCCTTTGGCTTTTATGCAATTACTACCATTCTACGGGAACAACTTCTGTCAATCAAATTGTGCCCCTAGGGTTGGGAAGTGTCTGGTGTGGCACCCAGTATGCTATAGGTGCTCGAATTATAATACAAGCAACAACAACTACTACCAGGTTACTGCACGCAAAAGTGGTCTAACACTTGGCTAAGACTCAGAAGAACTGTACACAGTATTTGAGCCTATCTTTTAAAAACTAAGGGAAATTTGTCTATGATGCTTATATGTTCCTATTTTACTAGTCTGAATATGTTCTTGTATAAGACAAAAAAGGAATGATTATTTAGTTACGTTTTCTTAAAAGCTTGTCTCCTTTTACGAAGAGAATAAGATCCTTTCACAGAGCTCAAAAGTTTCACAGGAACTAGAGAAGATAAAACCAGTGCACTTCTATTCATTAGGTTTAAAAAAAGTACGTGCGTGTCTATGTGTCTGTTTTTCCGGAGAGAGGGACCAGGGGTGGGGGTCGGGGGACTTGGAAGACAAAAGGAAAAGACCTGCCTCTGCCTGTTCTTACATATTAGAAAAAAGTCAGAAGTCAAGGAAAAGGGGTGCTCGGGACAGATAAAAATTTGAACTTCATTACCCATAACAAACCACGCAATCCTTAGGTTTTATTTACAGGGTTTCTGAGAGGATCAAGTAACATGAAATATATGACAGTGCTTTGTAAATGGCATATGCTATAGAATTCAAAGTATTAAATTGCACTGGGACTTGGAATAAGCCATGATTCATTTGTGATTAAAACTTGACATTTAAAGACTCTAACAATGGAAATTATAAGATTTATGTGGGGAGTAAAAGTAAAAATTTTACAGTAAAAATTTTAGTGTAGTTGTTATATACTTAAAACTATCAATGTATATGGTTAAATGAAAAAATGTAAGGTACAAATTATTATTTTGCTCTAACTGTGTATTAAATAATGATATGTGTATTTCTGGAGATATACATAGGGAACCTAATAATAAGTTCTCTGAGAAGAGAAAAGAGATTTGGACAAAGTAGGAAGACAGAATTAATTTTTATTCTTTTATACTAGTTTTAAAAACATTAGCCCAACTATTACTTTTCAAGTAAAAAAATTAATTTTAAAACTAATAATGAAAAAAGTGGGAAAATTTTCATTTTCCCATTTACTAAATGTTTAGTAAAATTCAGTAAATAATGACGAGGAAAAAATTCACGTTTACACAAAATTTTTTTGAAAAGATGATGTTATCTAAGACCTCACATTTTAAAAAATGAAACATATATAATATTTATTTATTTTTCTCTTTCCCCAAACATCACCTTCTCCACTTAGAACTGGATACAGCTTTTCAGTTCATAGTAATGGCATGAGTAGCTATGAATTCAAATTTCGTATTAATTTGCATGACTACTACTGCCTTTTGTATTTTTTTTTTAAACTTCAAATCTGGGGGACATAAGGGAGGTATAGGCTTAAAATTTCTTGAAACAATTTTTTTTTTTAACATTTATTTATTTTTGAGAGACATAGAGACAGAGCATGAGCAAGGGAAGGGCAGAGAGAGGGACACAGAATCCAAAGCAGGCTCCAGGCTCCAAGCCATCAGCACAGAGCCTGACGCGGGCCTCGAACTCACAGACCGTGAGATTATGACCTGAGCCGAAGTCGGCCGCTCAACCGACTGAGCACCCAGGCGCCCCTTGAAACAATTCTTATTTTGCTGTTTTTGATGTAGTTCAGTTGTCTTATTTTAAAAGGAAAATAATTCCCTATACATAAAAATGTAGAGAAAGAAAATGTACTGTGGTTATGACAGTTCAAAAACAAAACCCTAATATTCTTAATAAGTTTGATCAGTTCTTTCTTGTTTAACATGTTAATGATATAATGATCACCTCGAGACATGGAAACACAAAAAACAAAAATTTTATTTCTTCATTTAAAATCAGGAATTACACCGATTCCTTAGAAAATAGCATAACAATATGAAAAATATATTTCATAAATATTATTTAGTAAAGAAAAAGAAAAAAGTTATTAATCGATCGTACTGTATGTTCTACAAAGGGGGGAAAAAAACCTCCACCAGTTCAGGGACAGAATTAGGAAATAAACATAACCAGGTTTATTTTTGATTCTTGATTAGGCAGAATAACAGAGTAAATCCTAGTGACTATATGTACTAAGAAAGGAGATGACAAATACTAATTTAAGCTACCTCAAAAGGCAAAGCATTTCACATCATACAAAGAATTTCTGTTGATAGCTTTTATGGCAACCAAAACAAAACAAAACAAAACAAAAATTCAAAGATAACCTGGTAGTCTTGATCTACAATCTAATATCTCTATTTTGAAAGCCAGAATTCTGACTTAACTGCAGAGGTACAACTGACTTTTTCTGGGCAAGAGAAATTAAGAAAGATAATTCAAAAAATATTGAGAGGTAAGATTTAGAAAGAGTCACACAATCTCATGCATATTTCCAAGCAACGTCCCAAACAGTTTTGAAAGGACTAAAGTCGCAGTACTAGAATCTCTAGAAGTAATTGATATAATCTAGTAAAAGTAAAGTCCTATAATTAAGTACCAAGTTCCATTTTTGTCCTGATTGCCACTTTGAATTGGAATTCTCTCCTAGGAAAAGATGGAGGGTGGACATGAGTTATATTGAAGAGGTTTGTTAGGTAAAGAGTAGAAAAGAGCAGCTGAGGGGCACCTGAGTGGCTCAGTTGGTTAAGCATCCGACTCAGGTCATGATCTCACAGTCTGTGAGTTTGAGCCCTGCATTGGGCTCTTTGCTGACAGCTCGGAGCCTGGAGCCTGCTTCAGAATCTGTATCTCCCTCTGTGTCTGCCCCTCTCCGTCTCTCTTCAAAAATAAAAAAAAAACATTAAGAAAAGGAAAGGAAGGGAAAGAAAAAAAAAAAAGAGCAGCTGAGCTGAGAAGGGGTACAATGTGGAAATGACTAACATTTCAGAATTTATTACTTCTCTTTAACGTAACTTTAAGAGTCAAAATCTTAGAGCATGAAACCCATCAAGTCAAACTTATACCATGCCTACTCTTTCTCTTTTTTAATATCAAAATTCCTATGCCTGGCTACTATCTATTAGGATAGAAAACCCACTCTTCATCAAGGGTCACTGACCCACAGGGAAAAAATTAAAACATAACAAAAGACAATTACTTAGGGTTAGATAGATACTTTTGAACTGAATTTTGTAAGCTTTTAAAGGAAAACTAGAAAAAGTCCCTAATCTGAATCTATGTTTTATTCCAACTTTCCACACCAAAAGGGGGGCAAAGAATGATTTTAATAAGGAAAAAAAATAGGAAGGAATTTGAGAGCAAATGTAAATGGAGAAGATGGGCTTCAGGGTGAGGCTGGTTTTAGAGACAGTAGGACAATGGTGAGCACAATAGTGTAACCAGACTGTGCCCTTGAGGAACTTTATCAAGAAAGGAAGTGGACTGAAAGAATTGTCAGGGAATAACTCTGCATTTCTGAAACGCTGGAGCGGGGCATGTGCAAATTGAATTGAAGATTCAGTAAATGTTGTCTAAAGTTGAGAAATCATGAAATAGTCTTGAAACTGAGTACAAGCATATCACGCACAACTAGAAACATGGAGGGAACCACCAGAAGTAAATTCTGAAGCAGTTAAAAGAGGCTCCCTCAAAGGAGTGGGTTGGAGGTAGCAAGTAAGTGGCAGGTAAATGCTGATTTTCAGTAAAAGTTCTTCCATAACTGATTTGTTACCATGTGCCTACACTGAAAAAAAAAACAAAAAACATAATTTTTAAACTCATAAATATGAAAGGGCCTGACCTGTGTTATAAGTTCTTCTCTTTTTTCTAATTCCATCAAAAGACTCCTGTCAAAAACAGAGATGATTTTTTTTTCCTGTGTATACACACGTTAGTTATGGATGATTAACAAAGCATTCATTCTTCTGTTTGCTTTGGCTGAGAACTGACTTGTGTTGTGTTAGTGTTAAGGAAATATTTCACTTTATATGGAGAAGATATGAAGTGTTGCTTATTTAAATATACATAAGGCAAAAGAAAGGGTTTATACATGTTTTAGGCTCACAAACAATAAAAACATTTAAGTAGGTGGAAGTACAGAGTTTATCCAACTTAGAAACTAGGCAAAATGCTACCTACCTTTTTCTTTACCCAAATTTGGCTTTATTAACTATTTCATATCTTAACTTTAATGAAATGGTAAAAAAAAAAGTGATTTAGAGAAAATCGATATCAAATATGACAAAAACAATCATGATTATCTTAATTTTTAAATACGCAGAGATCCTTTTTGAAATAATAATTTTAAAAAAGTGAAAAGTAGCTTACAAAATCAGAGTTCCTCAAGTTTAAGACATCTTTAAATAAGCACCCAAATTTAGCCTGACATATAGTCACATAAAGTGTCTTTACTTTTCAGATGTACAATGTTTAAAAAATAATATTCACTAGGAAAAAAGTTTTAATAAATGAGCACATATCAAAATTCAGTGAAAAAACAAATTTATCCTTTTAATTTTTATAAAATCACTTTTCTAAATAACACTATCCAATAAACAAAAACTAGTTACAGTAATTTAGTTTCCTGCAACACCTGTTTCATTTAAAGAGAAGGCAGTCAAAAATGATTTAACTGTACTATAACTTTTAAGTAGATTTTCACTAATTGGGTCCACCGATAGAAGGTGGGGTAAAGAAGAATAAAGCTGTGTAGGAGAAAAAGTTCTGTGGATTACTTAGAAACTGACTACTAAAGAAGAGTGAAGATAGGATGGATTTGAAGTCAGTTTTCAGATCTTTATTTTATTACTAATTTGCTACTAATAGCACAATTTATAAAAAAGAATTGGGTGAGGGATGGAAATTAGGAGTTAGGGCAAGGATAAGAAATACTGGTGGCACAGGATGTGGACATTCTGGGATCACTTGATGATATTGCAGAGATACATAGTAAGAAAGACTTCCCATCCAGGACTTAACTTCGTAGACAGTTCCTCTGACATTAAATACATTTTTCTTTTCCTGTTATTTTTCTTCCCTCTTAACACAAGTTTGGCAACTATTGTTTCTTTCAGTCTTAGCTAAATTATACTCCTCTTGTATTTTTGTTTATAATAGAGAATAAAGAAATTTAGTCTTTTTTAGTTTTCCCTCTTTCTTTGGTAGATCATATGTAGCATGGAACCATTACTAACGAAATAAAAATCACTACCAGTTTAGATTTATTCTTTTCAATCTCCTGAAAGGTAACAAGACCTTTCTACCAAATTAAATCGAGCAATCTCAGGTAGCTCCCTTCAATTTTATTTAATTTTTAACACACACTCCCTCTAGTCATCACTTTCATTTTATATGATCTTCTTGTTGACATGTATCCATTGAAATCTACTTCGAAACTGAACTCTGAATCTAGTCACCATAACTGTCCTTGAATCAACAAGACCATTCCAAAAGCCTCAGTGAATGATGGGTTTTGTATAATAATCTGAAGCCCTATAGATTTTCACTGGGTCAAGCTATTGTTGGAGTGAATGCCCAAGCAAGAGGCACTGCAGCAGGAATGCAGGTCCCCTCAGAGCCCACACCTGGGTAGCAGCTCTGTGCACTTTTACAAAAGTATCAGTTCTAAAAGTACTTCTATAAAAGCCTGCAAATGACACAGGTATAATGTGTATTTTAAAACAGGAAATGTAAAGCAAATTATGCATTTACTCTACTCTAAATGTAGAGTACGGAATAGCAACCTAAAAAAATTACACAGCATGCATATGTTCGAAACAAAGAACAATGCTAAACTAAAATCAATTTATTAAAAGTGGGACTATGGATAATTTTTCCCTTTTAATATTTCCAAGATTGGCAATACATCAGTTGTAATAAACATAAAATTACATAAGATCCACTAGGCTCTAATAAAAATTATGTCTAAAGAATGAAAAAGTTATACATCTCATGTTATTTGAACACTGTTCCCAGCACATCTGATTGGCAGAATCTGTAACAACAGATAATCTCCTTCAGGCATGAACCTAAAAACCTTGTAGGTAAGGGACTTAAATGTCTCACTCCATATTTAATGAGAATGAAATCGATTGGAAACCTACTTACCCATTTACTGGATATTTATAAGTGCATAGAATCTTGCTGAGCATTGTCTGTCTATAAAACAATATACTCTTCCTACACTTAGGTAGTTGCCGAAAATTAGCAAGGAGAGACAAGACTATCACATGAAAAGTAAAACAATAAGGGAAGATAAAATTAAAAGAAAATCTACAAGCTCAGGTATACGAATAAGTGACAAATTGATTTTCAAACATTCATTGAGGGTCTAATATTTGTCAAATGTTATTCTAACTGCAGAAATCAGTTATGTACACTTAGAATTCTGTCATTCCAAAAATAAACAAAAAGATGGGATGTTCTGGGAAACAGAAAGAAATATGAACCACAGTAGGACACTACAACTTACAGGGATGGGTATCATGTTAAGGTACAATTATTCCGTAGCTCACATAACTGGAAATACACGCCCTATTCTTTAAATTGGCTTCGACAGCAGCATATGTAGCACTTTAATTAACTGTAGCAATTGACATACCTTAAAAGCCAAGATCTGAAATAATGCGCTGTAAGTAGTACTTGTAAGCCAGCATTAATCCAAGTTTAACCTATATACAACAAAGTGTTCAATGTTGTATGTACATTTTAAGAAGAAGGCTGGGTATACCACAACTGTATTCAGAAATCCTAAACAAAAATGCTTGTGAGTAAATTTCTATTAGTTAGCAATATGCAGAGAATAAGCATTGTTGCTGAGTTCTGATTTCTTAAGCTAGGACAGAAATTTACACATTAACATTTAAAACAGCCCTATTTTAAAGCTATCTGTATATATCTAGATATCTAGATATTTAGGTATCTCTAGATATCTAAACTATCATAAATATTATTAAAGGACAACTGGTCACTATTCTGAATCAAATAATATTTCTATACTTTCCTACTTTAATAATTTGTAAATACAAAACTATATATTTTAAAATTCTATTAAAAAACTTAAAATTACATGTTTATATACATTTGTATATATTTGTATATGTTATAAACATCATTAAAAATTCATCTCTTACAAAGTTTAATTAAAACTACAAATCTGTTACCTAAAAAACTTGACATAACTTACTTTTAAAAATTTTACACTCAAATTTTCACATTTTATAAAATTTATATTATATATTGCCTGCCTTTTAAAATGAAATTAAAGAATTTCATAACCCGTACTTGTTAAGAATTTCAGCAAAGCTTACAATTAAGTGAGGTTTTAAACTTTAGCATGTAGCTAGTATATACACATGGTATGAAGCAGGTGATTTTGTGCACTGAATTTTAATTACTATCAAATAATCTACATCAGTAAAACTGATCTTTACCTAATAAACCTCTAATTACAAATATTTTTCTTTCAATAATCAAGTTTCATTTTTCTAAGACAGCTGACTTATGTTCTAGTTGAAGAGATACAAAAAGCAAACATTTAAAATCATGTTATCACATGTATGCAAATACTTTATGTGGGTAGGTAGATCCTCAGAGTGGGAGTGAGAAATGCATAGAAGTGAGTTTGCTACTACTAATTAGCAATACGACCTTGGACTAGTTACTAGATCATAAAACCTTGGTTTCCTTATCTGTAAAATGAGGGAGGAGAACTTAATGATCTCTAAGTCTTCTTCCAGCTCTAAATTTCTATGATTTGATTATTTGAATTAAGAAACCCACGTCTGCATTAGAACACCAGGTTCTAAAATTACAGAGTAACACAATGGTGGGTTATAACTTAAAACAATACAAATATTACAGCATTAATTTGAAAGATATTAACTATCAGAAAGCAATAATGCTTTCAAGACAAACAAAATCCAGGGCAACAACTGCATACAGCTGTGCTCATTTAATGATAGTACGAACAAAGACGTTAACAGAACAAGACATGTCATTGGTATCACTTGCAGAAATATTTAATTGCAAAGCCAGAAACTATCAACAAGAGAATTACACTGAAATATTTTACATTTTACTTTTGAAAAGGAGTTCTGTTACACTCTGTATAGCTTACATATGGAAACTAAAAGTATTAAAATGATCAGTAAAACTGCAACATAAGAGAAGTGCATATAGGGAGAGAGGCTTGTTTCTTTTAATAACATATTACCAGCCACATAACTACTTACATGAATTACTATTTTCTGTAAACCTGTGACATTCTCTAAAGGCTTAACATTCAAACATGTCACTCGCAAACATCTGAATAATAAATTACAACTTTAAATAAAGGTATACGATTGCTTCCTATTATAAATCTGATATAGGTATTACTGCAATTCAATTTTCTTTCAAAGGTTATGTTTTTCCAAAAAACATCCAACCACCCACATATTATTTAAAACCCAAAACAAAAATTAGAACCTTTGTGCTAGAAATTGTCCCAGGACTATATTTTGACATTTTTAGCAACCTGACAAACCACTCTGTTTGCTTTCTTCCGCCAATACAAAATCAAGCCAAGGAGCAGTTTCTTCATTTATTTCATTCAATGTCACAAGACTATACTGAGTCAGGGTAAAGGTCAATCGTCAATAATGCATGCTGCTGCTACAGCTGAAACATAAATGTTCATTTGGGCCTGTTTCAAAGACTGACCTCTGACACCTATTTAATAAGACCTATAAAACTAGGAGAAGGTAGGAAGACTAAGAAATATAAAACATTCTCTTCCCACTAACCTTTGCTGACGTCCAATAGCAAACTAAAGAAGGTACCGAGAAAAAACTTTAGGAAGTTGGGGGGAAAAGGTTGGTTTTTGTCCCTAGTAGCTTTAACAATCTTATGGTTTTAAAAATTTGCAGGAGTGCTACCCTGCAGGCATCTATGACAGCATCACGAGGTTTCAGATTTAGTGTGGGTGGTTGGATAAAGTTGGACATTGACCAGTTTTGTGTATGCTAAAAGGCACCAGGCTGGAACACCACATTCAGCAATTGGGTATGAGACTGCCAGTGCAGTGGGCTGGAAGATGTATGCATTGGCACTCCGTGTGGAACCAGTAGGCTTACTTTAAAAGGTTACAGCAGTCTTGACTTTGGCAGCTGTCTTCTATGAATGAATATGAACAGTGAGATCTAGAGTCACACCTATGAAGATCAGAAGTTGTTCATGTTTGAACAACTGCATGTCCTTTAAAACATTAGGTCTTCATAAACAGAAATCGTGGAAAAATCCTTGGTAGGGGGTTGGAGGAGGATTACATAGCTGAGAAAGTGTCACATTTTAAAACATTCAGGTACTTTAACTCTCAACTTTCAGGGTGATATTTTCTTACTTTTTTTTTTTCTTTATTTTGGAGAGAGAGAGAGAGAGCACAAGCAGGCGAGGGGCAGAATCTCAAACAGGCTCCGTGCTGACCACAGAGCCTGATGCGGGGCTTAATCCCATGAACCATGAGATCATGACCTGAGTTGAAATCAAGAGTCTGACGCTTAACCGACTGAGTCACCTAGGCACCTCTTCAGGGTGGCATCTGAATTAAAACGTCAGCAGATGTAATTATGTAAACAAATGAAACAGCTCTGTAACACTTAAGTGTGAGTATCATCAGGTTAAGACCCCCAAGCTCTTTGTCTACTATATACGCCTGTGTCTTTCCAATGCACATTATGGACCCTCTGCCTCTAAAAGCAGTTTATGATGACTACTCAGTCTGTAAGAACACTTTTATTAATGGCAGCAGCCTCAAAACTGCTCTGTGCTATCTATCTGCTCTTGCCTGGATCCACAAAGAAACGCAGTGCCTCAAACACACACAATGCCTGGTCTTTACAGGTATGACTACGATCTCTTAATAATTCACAATTACTTAAAGAAGACAGCTGTCAAAGGCAAACCATTTCCATAGGACATACTCTTTTCATATTAACCCCTCCCACTTTTCCCTCACCACTAAATCAAGTACTTTTCCTCAGCAGAGCTAAAATATGGCAAGAGAGAATTATCCATGCACAGATGAGCGCTGTCTCGCAGAGCTGTGCTACAGTGTTTAACACAGAATTACAGCACGCCTTCAATACTTGCAATCAAACACCAAAATCATATGATCTATTGGGTATAGATTAAATATAGGTTTTTATTAGAGATCACTCTGTTGGTGGATCATCAGAAACAGGTACAAAGAATCTGAATACTAAGTTAAGAGAATTATTTCTTAGTAATAAAACAGAAAATAATTGTTTTTCTTAATTAAAAGAAAGCAAAGGAAGCCTGTTAAAACTAAACATGATAAAGTTGAAAGGAAAAGTGTATTAGTTTAACTGGAATTTCAAACTTCTAGATTCTAGAAACAGAGTTCTGTTAAGTGTTCTAATATTTTAAAAAGCAAAAATTAGATTTGTTTTTACAAAGGAAAAGTCCATAATGATTGTTACTCTGAATGATAGATTAAGAGACATATGTGAAACCCTTCCCCACCTACACTGTTAAAATTTAGTTTTAAATTCAGAGAATTTTAATTTTTAAGAAACGTCACTAATAAATACTAATTATGACAGATTCCCTAGAGGGCAGAAGCTGGGTACTTTAAATAAGAGGGAATCTATAAATATTTGATCTAATATTGAAATAAAACTCCATATAAACTCTAAAAATTATACTATTTCATCAAGTATTTTTAAGCAATGTCAGAATAATAGAATTATTCTATAAATATAAACATATTTTTAGCATGTGAAAGAAAACAATTCTAAACTACATAATTTAACAAGAGGCAATATTTAAAAATCCTTTTTTTCTGACACTAAAATCAAACTGTCACTAAAAGTAAAGCAGAAACGTTCCCCCAAAACCCTCAATCTAAAATATAAGCGGAATTGTGAGGTTAAAAAAAAAAAAACGCCCTATACTCCACCCCCAAAATCACAACCTTAAAGAGTTGATACTTAAATATTAGGCAGTGCTCTGTGAACCATTTTATATTAAAATTGGATAGTTCTAAACATCACCCATTGTTTGACACAATGCCATTTTGATGATAAACTGCAATCTATAGCTCAAATAATTCTACCCAGGGATTAACATTTCAGAGGCTGAGCCAGAGATTATGTGTGTGGATCTTGAATTTCATCATCTCCCTTTGGCACAATAGCTTATTCTTCCTTTTTTCATCTATTCTCTCATGAAGGGTCAGGAAAGCTTAGCCTTGCTGCTGCATTCATTTCATCTCTACATTAACCAGATACCTTGCAGTCTTTAGTTCTTCTGTGTTATTCCATTACAAATACTATACTGCAGTATAGTATGGCTAATGAGGTTTGTACCAAATCAAAGGGTGCCATCAAGTGGTTATAATACTCTAAACAGCATTACACTAAATGACTATTCCGGATAGACTTTCTTCAATATAGACAAACTGTGCCACTCTTCTATGAAAAAAATACATTAAGTGGGGGTAAGAAATGGGGAACTATCCATATTAATTCTTGTTCTTTATTTTCTATCCTTTGGGGATTGCTTTTGGGCATACTATATGCATAAAGTATAATTTTAGAGCCACAATTAGGATTAATATTTATGTCAGTAGATTATCAAATGATATTTATTAGGCACAATTCAAGCATGGTAGCACTGTAAGAAACTAAACAAATACATCAATCAAAATTCATGACTAAATTAATAGCTTATTTCTGAAAATAAGCAATAATAGCACACACAATTAAAAGCGTCTTGTCAGATCTGTTTCCTATTACTAATGGGAAATTGCAAGCCTGTGAAATAGAGCCAGTATTATTTGATCTTTTTCACGCAGCCATGCCTAACGTCTAACAAGGAACCTAGCAGATGGTGTAAGAATGTATTTTCAGACACTTAGATAACTTTCAACAGTCTATTCAACAGGCTACAAGGGTCATTTAAGAGTTCTGGGGGAAAAAAGTCTAGAACTGTTCTTAGAAAACACACCAAGGTAACATATAATTCAAATGACCCACTCGGAAGATCTGAGTCAATGGCTACTGCTTTGCACCATCCTGTACCAGAGAAATCTCACAAAGAGGCTTCAAGCATCTTCATAACTATATAATTAATTCTGCTGCATGAAGAACAAACTATCCAAGTTCACAGATTAAACACGATACAGAAAATTAAATCATAAAAGCTAACCTAGTAGAAGACTTAGGAAGCAGTACCAATAAGGAAGCAAACTCCAGGCAAAACTAAAGATCTATACGATGGCATTATTTTCCACACAGCTATTACAGATTGTCTACAAAAATATTTCTCATTACACATTTTCTTCTAGAGCTTTGCCACTCTCCCACCAAATGGTGGAATCTCATTCCTTCTCCCTGAATCTGGGTAGGTTTATGACCGGCTTATGGCTAAGACATGAGGAAGTAACACTATACTACCAGCAAGGCTGATTAGAAAAGGTGACGCAACTTCCACTAGAAGAGCTGGAATAGTCACTCCTGAAGTGTTCAGCTGCCACAAAAGCAGTCCGACTGCCCTAAAAGAAATCCAAACTAACCAATTCAGAGAGGTGAAGTATGAAGTGAAAAAGCCCCTATCTTGTGCTCTAGCCCCAAAATACCTCAAGACTACTGCATAAAGTAGATTCCACGCTATACGTGCCCAGCTGAACCCTTACAAATTCCTGACCCACAGAAAGTGAGTAACTCTGACAGTGACTACAATCTGATCTATTAAACTGAATTACAAGTGGTAGAAAATGATTGTTAAGTTCTGGTGGATACTCAGCAGACCTCAACCTGCACTGCTGGACTGCTTGTAATAACAATGAGTTGGTTACATTGGGAATGCAATAGGTACAATTAATGCCCATGAAGCCATGTAATACAGAATGGTAACAATAAGCGAAACGGTTGGAAAAATTTGATTCTATCTCTGACAGAGAGGAATGGATGATGTTGGTTTGGAAAGAAAAAAGCTTAATTCTTATGTTTTATTTTGGGCAAGGAATAAACATTTACTTAAAGGAATGAGTTGGGGGGAAAAATCACTCATCAACTGCCTTGTGACAATTGTCTTTTGGATAAGTCTTTTTTCGCCACAACCTGACTTCACCCATTCTTCCTCTCTGTTCTCTCTATGGCTTAAGAACAACAAAAGCACCCAGTATTCTAACTAGAAATCTAGAAATCATCCTAGACTCCCTGACCACCCTCAACCCTAAAGACTAATCAGTCACTAAGAATGGATTCCACCACCTTCTAAATACCTCCTGAATCTCTCTCCCCTCTTCTCTGTCTGCACCTGCTAATGTCATTGTCCTACTTCAAGCTCACAGCACCTACTACTTGGGTGACTGAATTAATTGCCTATCTGATCTTTACCTCTTCAGTTTTACACATCTCAATTCATTCTCTACAGCAATATTTTGTTTAAACTGTAGGCTATGACCCATTAGTGGATCAGGAAATCAATTTAATGAGTTGTAAAATCAACTTAGTGGCTTGCAACCAGCATTCTAAGACATCAGGATGGAATAGTAAGAATACTCTAAGAAATACTAGAGTACATCCTACAATCCCAGCAAGAGTAAGATGTGTTTCATGAATCTTTTTTTTTAAATATTTACTTTATTTTATTTTATTTAGTTATACACAGGTGCCTGTATGTGTGTACAGGATCATAATGTAAAATACATTTCTTAGTGACAGGTACAGTGAGAATTTGAAAGATAGAAACTGATCTTTTTTTTAATTCACTATTTAAGGAATTTTTATTAAAGCAAGAATTTTATAATCCAAATTACATTTCCTTGCTCAGTTATCAATTCTATTAAGACAGAAGTGACATTCTGAGTTATTCCACAGTAAAGAATTACAAAATTAAAGAAAGGAATTCTTTAAATTTTTGTACCCTGCTGAAAATTATTCTTCCCAGGGTCCATAAAACATTCGTTTTTATATTTTACTATTTTTATGGTTTTTTTCTTTTGTTGTTGAGAAACTGATCTTTCAAAATAAAACTCTAATCATTTCACCTCTCTGCTTAAAATTTTTCCAAGGCTCTTGGTAGCTAGCTTACTAGAATCATGAATCAGAATCATACAGGATCTAGACAAATCTGTACGTTTTACTATACTCACAGACGATTCTGATAAGCAGCCAAGTTTGGGACCCATGATCTCTAGGATAAAGTTCAAATATTTTCATTTAGTATACAAGGCCAGGCACAATCTGCCCCTTGCTCACCTCGCTAGTTTCAACCCCTTCTGCTCTCCCCACTTCGCAATGAAGCTCCAGCAATTTTATCACTGTGCCTTTAGCAAGGCTGTGTTTCTGTCATTACTCCAGACCCCATTCTTCTCACACAACTCTATCTGGTAGGTAAACTTTTTAATCTTCCAAGCCATAGTTCATATAAACTCCTCTATGAGGTATTCCCATGTCCTTGATATATGCAACAGCTCCATGACACCCTTAGATGGACCTTCCACAAGCCACTTTTCTAGCATCATCACTGTAGTCTCATCATTTGCTCATACACCTGCCTCCCTAACTAAACTGAGAACAACTTGAGAACCAAAACTTTGCCTTATTCATATCTCTGAAGTCAAGGAAATAAAAGGATAACCAATTTTGGAGCACACAGTATAATAACGGAAGTCTAAAACACAGTCCTTCTATGCCCCAATTATGGAGAACAACTGAGCAGAACAAGAAGGGTACCTAACCTTACTCATCCTTGGTTGTTGTTGTTTTTTAATGAGATATAACTGATATATAACACTGTATTAGCTTGAGGTGTACAACATGTTGATTTGATATATGAAGGTGTTGCAAAATGAATACCACAGTAAATTTGTTATCATTCATCACCACACATATTTATAAATTTTTCTTGTGATAAAAACTTTTAAGATCTACTGTCTTAGCAACTTTCAAATACACAATATAGGGTTATTAACAACAGTCACCACACACTGTGCATGGTTTGGGAAAAAAAAGCCAGTAGAAAAGGAATTTTGGAAAATCTAGACTAGAAGAAGTAGGAAGGCATATATTACTGCTTGCTTTGGCTGAAAAGGTTTAATATGTATCAATGTAATGTAAATAAATGTTATGATATCTAGTGATCTAATCAAGTTCATGTCATTTGACTAGTTTTCTAAACTTTTCCTCCAGTTTAATGAGAAAGGAGAAATACTTCAAATTTGTTTTACTCTGACTGACTTAGTTCCAGATTGACTCTACTTTCAAAAGAATGCAATGACTCAAGTATCATATAATCAAAGCCATTACTTAAGAACAAAAAGAAGAAATAAAAAGGAAAGCAAAAAAAAAAGTGATATGAAAAAATTCTGGTTAATGAAAAGTTGCAATACAGTATTGTCTTCCTACCTCACATCCCTCTACCCCTCCAAAGGACAGCTCTGTGCTTCCTTTGTTATAGATATATACAGAGAGAAAGAAATGTTAATTAATTCTATTAAGCCATTCAACAAACATATTTAATACACTCAATTTATAATTTTCCTTTCAGTATATTTTCAAATGCTCTTCAGTCTAGTTTATTCTAATGATTTACTTGAAATAATTAATAAATGCCACAAGATAATTCAGACTGCCAGAATCTTAAGGTAAATAGCTCCAGGAAAAAAGTTATTCAGGAAAATAATGAGAAACTGCTCCTCCTCTGCTATGGCTACCAGCTACAAATAGTCTAAGGATATCCTACATATATAGCTAGGTCTCTTATTTAAAGTATAGAAGAAGCAACTTGGACAGATAATAAAATATAGATGTCTTCATTATTGTTGTCTATGATCTTTATGATTTCAATAACACAGTAATGTACATAGGGACCCTAAGATGCAGGAAATAAGGAACTCCTACCCTTGATTCTGCTACTATTACACAACTTGAGAAATACCTTCTCTTTACTGGTTTCCTAGTAATGAAAGTATCAGCTGGGCCGCCTGGGTGACTCAGTTGGTTGAGCATCTGACTCTTGATTTCAGTTCAGGTCATGATCTCATGGGTTCATAAGATCAAGCCCCATGTCAGGCTCTGCAGTGAGAGCACGGAGTTTGCTTGGAATTCTCTCTCGCCCTCTGTCTCTGCCTCTCCCTCACTCACTTGCACACACATGCATACTCTCTCTCTCCCCCTCTCTCTCAAAATAAATAAATAAACTTTAAAAGAAAATAAAAAAAATTTTTTTAATTAAAAACAAATCTATCTTAAGGTAAAGAATATTCTTCGAGCATTGAATTATTTTAAACTAAAGTATATTTATCAGAACACTGTTTTATCAGGTCATTAAGCATAAGACTGTTATTAAAAGACACTGTATTTCATCAATGTCTAGTAGTTACAATGCTGATAAAAATCAACTATTACACACAATTTATGGTAGAGCAGAGATATGTACTAGGCAAATATGCTTCATTAGTTTAATGATATAGAAAGATTAATGAGTATGTCATAAAAAAGAATCACAAAATAAAATTTTCAAGGGAAGTTAGGTATTAAAATAGAAAAAAATGAGTAAGATAATACATTATTCGCAAAGTTGTGAAAAATCTTACTTATTTTCTGGAGAGATTAAAGGTATTAAAGTGCCAAGACAGTTTTGTATTCTCTCAAGCTGATAACTTTCTACAATGGATCTGAATTGCACATACAAATTTTGTTTCTCTAATCAGCTACACACTTCTCTTATAATGTCAGCAATTCCATTTTAGTAGGATATAATTCATGAAAATATTCCATTTGCTTTTCTATCAGTATAAATGCACCTATATCTAATTATATAATACAAAGTTCCATTTCTATACAAAGAAATAATTTAACTTAAAAGTTTTTTAAGATTTTTTTTTAAGGAATCTCTATACCCAAGTGCGGCTTGAACCCACAACCCTAAGATCAAGAGTTGCATGCTCTACCAACTGAGCCAGCCAGGTGCCCCAATTTAACTTAAATTTTTAATAGTCTTTGTTTTTATAATTTACTTCATGGTTGTCTTTGAGCAAAGAACTATGTAGGAAGTCTCCAACATATTAACCAGTCTTTCAAGGTGGTGAGTGTGACAGAAACTAGAATGCCAAAAATCCATTCAATTTTAGACTAAGGAAGTTTTATTTACACATTCCTGAGAGAATACATAGATATTGAAAGTAGAAAATTAAAAAAATCTTAAATACTTGCTATTAAAAGTCTAGAGTGGCATTAGAACCCTACTGTAAAGCAATTACCAAGTCTCTGTTCTACTATTAAAAGACCTCATGGAGATTCATAACATCTTGTATACACTAGCATCTTTTAACTGCTAAATTTCTATGCATTAATGTATAAAAAATTGCTCAAATACACTGCTAGTTTTAAATATCTCTAATGTAGTATTAGAGTTTGTTTTGATAGCTATCTTCTTTATCAGCTTCCTCCCTCCATCTGGCAAAAAAAAAAAAAAAAAAAAAAGAACTCAAAGTAACTGTGGCTCTCTTTGTCTCTCATCTATAGGGAATATACCTGAAGGTAGCCAGCAAGAAGATACTAAATAGCTCTAGCAATTTAGAATGTGGCAGTTTCCCACCACAACTCAATAACTATGCCATCAAATTCATTCAGTATCAACTTCAGACTATTTTTTACTTTATAGAAACTAAAATACACAAGGCTTTGGTATCTTCCTTAACTCCCAGAACTCTCCTTTTAAGTCCCCTTATGATCATCTCTAAGAACATACAGTTGTTGGAGAAACAGTCATCATTCACTAAGATGCTTTCTGTTCTATTATTAGCTTTAAATAGAGATGTCTATTACAATACAAAAATATGCTAATGATCTACTTCTTTTAGTTTTAAGGTCATTTAATGAAATGTATAAACATTAACTTAAACCTCTAACAAATTTAAACTTTTAAATATTACTCAAAAATGTCATTTGGTGTTTATGCTAGCACCCTGCATTTACTGTTTGCAAAAGCATACAAGATTAAAGAAAGTAAGATAAAAAGGTGACTACTGCCTCAAGTTACAAAGTGACAAAATGGGTTATCCACCTGAGAAGTGGTTTTCCTGCTTGTATCATGTCACTCAACTAATTTTCAAAACTTGTAAAAATATTCAGTGTTCCTTAAAATGTTCTGGGCAGAGATTTTACTGAAAATCTGATTAAAAAAAAAAAAAGGTGGACCTTCATCTACAAACTTTTACCTATTAAAGATATTAAAAAGATCTCAAACCTCTGAAGTCCATCCATGCAAGAACCTCTGAGGATCCCAAAATGTAAGGTCTTTAAGAGCCCTTGCTTGCTTATGATAGTAAGCTGGCCGTGGCATCTGTTACTAGTGAAGGCTACTGCTTGCTTAATGAGGGAAGGATGATTTCACAGATCCGAATGGTTGGGTAATATACGTCCTTTCTGAAACATTATGCTTATAAATAGTCTTTGGTCAAGCATATTCAATTTTAAATCTGTTATTCAATAGTTTCCATGACCTGATCCTTTTTGTTCTTTTCTTTTTTTTTTTTTCTTTCTTTTTTTTTTTACAGCGAGAGAGAGAACGAGCGAGGGAGAGGGGAGAGAAGCAGGGGCGAGGAAGAGAGGACGTGAGAGAGAGAGAGAGAGAGAGAGAGAGACAGGAGAGAGAGAGAGAAATATTAAGCATGCTCCATGCTCAGCGCAGAGCCCAATGCAGGGCTCAATTTCAAGACCGTGGGAACATGGAAACTGATATTTGACCTGAGCTGAAATCAAGAGTTGGATGCTCAACCAATTGAGCCAACCAGGCACCCTGGACCTGATCCTTTTTTAACCCCATCAATTAACTAAGTAATTTCCCTATTCTCTCCTCATTTCCCTTCCAAGTTTATTATTTTCCTCTCATTTGTAAAGTCTCTCTGCCATTTATTATTACCAAGTATTGAATTCTGACTATTTTTCAAGTACTGTGCTAGATGCTTTTATGCTTTTAATATCTCTAGTCTAAGTGATCATTTTGTGAAATATCTCTGTTTTATAGATTAGATAACAGAGGAAAGGAGAAATATGTATGAAGTCCAAATTTACAGCTAGCAAGTGTGACTCACGATTCAAATCCAGGCCTAACTGTGCCCAAAGCCTTGCTTTCAGCATCCAATGTGCTCCAACTTTTCCTTTCAGTTATCCTCAACAGTTGAGAAGTAAGATGCATATTCCCTGAGGACTCGGCACTAGACATCCCAAGACTAGAAGCAGCTCAACCAAAATAGGACACTTTTTCGAACTCGTGTTTCATCTTTAAAATTCGTATGACTTTTGCCTATTTCTGAAATGATTCTGTGGAGATTTCATTATAGAAATACCTTGAAGTACATATTCGAGAAGAGGATTTACAATACAGAAACAAACTGCCACATACCTCTAAGAAAAAGGATAAAGAGAGCTATGTTTGACAAACAGCTCTTAAAATGTTCTTGATAATTTCAGTCCATATTAACTCATGAGAGAGAGAGAGAGAGAGACTTCCAACTTCTATCGTACTTTTCAGCCATCATTACACATTTAGCAGAGTACATTTCATCTTTTCTTGTTTCATGTGTTTATTTCTCAAGCCAGATTTTCGTATCTGAACAGAGATATTCCCATGTACCCCCATAGTAATTAATTAGTGGAGCCAGGTTCTACACCCAGTGCCTAGGACAATAAACATTTGATGAGTGAATAAATGCATGGGTAAAATGGATGGGGTTTCAGAGTCTAAGTACTTGTATTTGAGACCAAGCTAAATTGTTTTTGTGTATTCTTGAGTTAGTCATTTAACCTCACCAAGTCAAAGAAATTATTATAATGTCCACTTTAGAGAGATTTCTTAAGGATTAAAAGAAGTTATTTATTTGAAAAGTTTGTATTCTTTAACAAAACTTACCAAATATTATTTATGAAGTTATTAAATGATCAGTTGAAATAGTTTAATTTTAAGAAGCTTCCTGAAGCAAGATCTTTAATGTATCACATTTGTGTAACAAAGTAATTTTAGAAAGAAAAGTAAACTATAATAATTCCAGTAAAATATCATCTTTTTGATTGGTCTAAGTATGAGGACACAAAATTATTTTCCTAATAAGATACATTTCATAATGTATAAAGTACTGTTTTATACACTCACCCACTCCCATTTTCCAAATCTTTAATTTGGAAAAAAAAAGTGGGTGAACCCAATATTCTCAAAGCCATCTCCTTTCTGCATCACAATTTCAATTCAGTAGGTCCAAGTTGGGGCCCAGGTATCTGCATTGTTAAAAAAATGACATGGATGATTTTAGGGCAGTGAGTGCTAATTCAAAACTAACATCAACACATCTTTACCACTAATACCGGCCATGTGAACTATGTAATTTTGTAGGTTCATAGCAACTATGTAGTTAATTCTTTAGTTTCTTAATTATAATGAAACTCAACTAAGGGGTTATAAATTGTTATAATCTAGAAAAATCAACCAAGATTTTTTTAAAGTAAACTCTATGCCCAACCTGGGGTTTGAACTCGTGACTCTGAAATCAAGAGTCACATGGTCTATCAACTAGGCCAGCCAGGAGCTCCTAACCAATATTTTTAAAATGAAATATTCTAGACAGTAATCTACTGAACTATATGCAATTCCACAAAAGGGCCACGATCTCTCTTGTCTCTGGTCAAGCTAACTCAGCCACCTGAAGCACTTTCCAAATTCCCTGCAGCACTCAGGAGTATTTAATCTTTTTTTAAAATTATTTTAATGTTTTTATTTTTGAGAGAGAGAGAGACAGAGACAGAGAGCAACGGAGGGGCAGAAAGAGAGAGTGAGACACATAATCTGAAGTAGACTCCAGGTTCCAAGCTGTCTGCAGAGTCTGACATGGGGCTCAAACCTACAAACCGCGAGATCATGACCTGAGCCAAAGTCAGACACTTAACCAACTGAACCACCCAGATACCCCAGGAGTACTTAATCTTTTATCTGAAATCTCTTATTTGGATTTTAGCCAATACAGTGCCTATGCCTATATTATAATGGCTAAAATACAGCAACAGTCTCAAGGAGATCTGAGGCAGCATATATTTCTGCAACAAAATGAATATTCACACTAACTGGAATAAATATTACAAATAGCCTCACTTCAGGTCAGGACATATTTGGCCACCAAATTAAGGTGAACCAAATTTTTGAAAAATACGTATTTTAAAAACTCTCTGGATAGTAAACATTTTTGGTTTTTGAGGTTACAGATAAAGAACTATGAAAACTTTATCTTTTAGGTTTTAATTTATATACCACTTCCATTAGAAAGGTTCCTCTAACCCACCAAAACTGGGGTTAGGTATGTTCTATATGTGCACTTATAATGTCCTATACTATGGCTGCCTGTTCATCTCCCCCTAAACTCCAGGATACCTAGAGTGAGGAGTCACCTCTTTTCACTATTACATGCTCAATAACTAGCAAATATCTGCCACATAGTATCCATTTAATCAACTTATTGAATAAAAAAGCAATTCAAAGTATTAAGACTTTAGTAAAATTTTATACTATTGCTCTCCTTGTTTGATCTGTAAAGTATGATTAACATCAATAAAGATGAAATTCCACAAAATATAGTATTTTGTGGAATCAGGAAATCCAACCAAAGAGACTACCCAGTAGCATACGCATTGTGATAGTATAAAAACAGTACTTTGTTGCTGTAAGATAAAACTTTTCCTTAAGTTTGTTAGCTAAGACATTTCACAAAGTTAACTACAATATGAAATATATTATTTAACATGCAGTAGTTTATTTACATTTTTAACATAGGGCTTCTTGCATTACACATAGATAAATACAGTACAGTTGACTTTAGATTTTAATCCCTCTCTGGTCCCTTCTGTGTCAAGAATTTTAGAATGTAGAATCTGAAGATGGAAACTTGGTTTCTTCTAATTAATATGCTCTAATAAAATTGACGAATATGTGATAAAAAGTTAAAGACATTAGGCAAGAGAAAAAGGAGATATGAGGAAGTATTTAAGCAAATAGAGATACACAAGAATTATGCTTTTGAAGATTCTGACAGGCTCAAAGCACGTATAATCATTCTTGGGCATACTTTTTTTTTAACATCTTTTTATTTTTTTTTTTTAATTTTTTTTTTAACATTTATTTATTTTTGAGAGACACAGAGACAGAGCGTGAGCAGGGGAAGGGCAGAGAGAGAGGGAGACACAGAATCCGAAGCAGGCTCTAGGCTCTGATGAGCCATCAGCACAGAGCCTGACGTGGGGCTCGAACTCACAGACGTGAGATCATGACCTGAGCTGAAGTCGGCCACTTAACCAACTGAGCCACCCAGGTGCCCCTTAACATCTTTTTAAAGTTTATTTATTTTGAGAGAGAGATGACCAACAAGGGAGGGGTTGGGGGGGCGGGAAAGGGAGAGAATCCCAAGCAGGCTCCAAGCTGTCAGTGCAGAGCCAGATGAGGGGCTCAAACCCACAAACCATGAGATCATGACCTGAGCTGAAATCAAGAGTTGGTCGTTATACCACTGAGCCACTCAGGTGCCCTGGGCACACTTCTCTTTTAAATGAAACAAACACTTTTCCACAATTTTCTTTGAAGCCAATGTGTCACTTGAGAGTAAAGGATATAGCATTTTCCTACAGAAGCACAATCTGAAAGATTTCTGAACTAGAATGGCACATTAAATATGTAGTATCAAAAAAAAAATAAATAAATAAAAGGAAAAAAAAGGGATATATATGGACTTTCTCTGAAATCTGACCAAAATGAGAGTGAGCTGGCTGACAAAACTTCATTTAACTACTAGCTATATCTAGAATACCCTATCTTATTCACACAGCCAGCCAGCCACTACTCACATAACCATAAACGACAACAAGTTGACATCAGAGAAGCCCAGGAAAGCCTGTGTACACTATGAGTTTTCTATCCCAAATGCAGCAGTTTAATTCTAAGGGGTTTGGGGGGTGGGGGTAAGGAAACTCTGTTGCTACTAATATTAAGCTAAAAGTTTTCTACGTGGAAACAGAAAAAAATAGTATCACTTTTCAAGTACAAAATAATTTTGAACCATAGGCCTACCAGATCAGAAAGATTATCTAAAAGGAAGTTTACAAAAAAGAATTTTATTTTTCATTTGTAGATGGATCACATTTTCTGACATGCCAGTATCTTTTAGCAAGTTTCTAAACCAATGATATTCAAAAGTGGCCTTCATTATTAACAGGAGGAATGATACAATAACTGAGATTTACTGTAAAAAGGAAAAATAGAAAAGGGGAAGTACTGATGAAATAAATTTGGCAAAATACTGACAATTACTGAGGCTGAGAGGTGGGTACATAAAATGCATCATTTATTCCTACTACTTTTGTATATGTTTGACATAATTTTAAAAATTTAAATTGAGATTTTTTTTTAATTGGGTGTATATAATATAGTATACAATAATAACAAATGCAGATATATGGGCATTACTGACTACACCACTCTCTAGTTATTGGGTTAATGGAAGAACAAAAAATGGAGGTGTTCCTCGTGGAAGTCTGAACCTCTTCCCCACCCTCTCAGTTCCATATAGAAGGAAGGCCTGATCACGTTCAAGAATGTTACCTGGGTCACATTTCTGTGGGGTCGGATATTAATAGGTAGGCTATAAGTAGGACTGTACTAGAGCAAACGTCCTTCCCTAAAAAAGCTAGACCATCTCTGATTGGTACTGAGATTATAAATTGTTGTATTGGTTATATGTAGGAGGAGATGTTTCTAATTTTTGTGATATGTGGGTTGTGGTAGTCTTACAGGTACTACTCACCCTTTGGGACATTCAGAGGTCCCTGGGGCTAAAAAGATAATTCCAGTTTGGAGTTACTGAAGAAGCTATACCAGTTTAAATGGAAGACACTGCAAGCTATTGTTCCTGTCAAAGATAGCCAGTCTTTACCCAGCCACTGGAGTGAGATCCTTTGGCTGAGATGACACAGAAGAAAATATTTAGAGGAAATAAGAGTCATTTATATATATTTTTTTCCTCTGAAAGAAAAAGCAGAGGTAATTTATCAGGGTACAAGTTTGTGAGATCAAGAGGCTGAGATTTCAGAGGAGGATTCAAACTTTAATAAGGTCAGAAACTCTGTGATTTTATATTTGTTTACCTTGGATTATTTGAGCTATTATATCACCTCTATTCCTGGTATAATCTTGTCATGTGAGTTTGGTTGTACAACCAACCTTCTTCAACATAATCCAATAAAAGAAACAAAGCAAAGCAGGTTTATAGTACTACCTTGGAATTAACATAATTAATAACACATCCAATCCATTTAAATGGCTTCTGGAGATAATATCACATAAATGGCAACAAAAAAGGCACCAATGTGGCCAAACTGCCCATCTCATCGGTCACAGGTAGAAACAGTGGGAAACACATTACGATACTCTCTTCATCTCTAAGGAGGACACAATACCTCAAGTGAATCACACGCTTGTCACTAAATTTACTGGGTTAGTGGTTAAATAAAAAAAATAGAGGTCTCTTAATCATTGGTGGGTACTTCATGTTTTGTTTTAGTTGGTTTGGGTGGTTTGTTTTTCGTTTTTTATTTTTGGGTAAAAAGGAAAAAAAGCTCTTTCTTTCAATAATGTCATCAAGAACAGAAACTTCTCTAAACTCACCATTGTCTCTCTTGCCCTCACCTGATCCTTCTTTTTTGTACCCTTTTGTTGTGTAACTCCCTGCTTTTGTTTGTTTGTTTGTTTTTACCTAAGCTCTGCAAACACTTCCTCCAGGAACTCTTCCCTGATGCCGCCCTCCTTTATGGTCTCCTAAAGAACCATTTTTCTTGCATTTCTTTAATTATATGACACCCTTAATAGTTTATAAATTTCAGAAGGACATGATACTTCACACCATCAAATATGTCTCCACTTGTTTTTAAATGACATGCCATCATTTTATACAGCAATAAAAAAGAAAAAAACACAACTAATTTATAATTGCGGGATGTCAAAAATTTAAGATGATTAGATTTCAGAGAAGTTAAAATGTGGGGGAATAATATGAATCTCAGAATCAATGAAATTCTACATGTCTCTTTAAAAAAATTTTTTTAATGTTTATTTATTTTTGAGAAAAAGAATGCGCACACAAGCGAAGGAGGGGCAAAAAATTCAAAGCCAGTTCTGCGCAGACAGCAGAGAGCCCAATGCAGGGGACGTGAGCCAAAGGTGAACGCTCGACTGACTCTGAGTTGCCCAGGCACCCTGAAATTCTACATGTCTTAACTGACTTTGTAGCTTCAATATTAATAAAATTCTGGTCATATAGAAAATGCCCATTAAATGTTTGCAAAATGAATGAATGAATAAATTCAACCTAACTTGGTGCTTTTCATCAATATGCATTTTTGGATTCATTCAAAAACCAAAAAGATTTTACAGAATAAAAGTTTTTAACTTTCAAAACTAAGACTTATGGGTATAATTTACAAATACACTGGTTCTGATTTTAGTTAGATACCTTAAAATACAAAGAAGGAAAAAAATTGTTTTCTAAATATAACTGTTATGGCTTCACATGAAAATAAAACCCACAGTGTCAAGTGTCTGGTGAACACACATTATTACATTATGGTAGATGAAAAAAGAAACATGTTGCTTTGTGATATCTTGATTCTAATAATATGGAAGTGGATTATAAATAATTCAAAATAAAGGGTAATTTAAAACTCATTTATATTTGTTTTTGAAATATTTTCATATATTCACATTGTGATTAGATAAACACAAACACAGAATGTCTGACCCAGGGGTAGATATTAATAAATTACCAACACTTTAATTTCGGAAAACAAACTGGTTCTTGATCTTGCATTACACTTATAAGGGGAAGATGTCCTAGATCAAAAGCTGAAAACTTCAAAAGATAAAAATAAGTTTAAGTTTAATCCAAGTGAGATATTTTAGAGTTGCCTTGTCATTTCTTGAGTTAGTAATGAAATCCAGAACTACCGAGAGGTGTAAGCGGCACAACGGAGCAGAAAAACCAAAATCCTGCAACTATAAGCCTGGGAACCTAGCTTCCTCTCCTTTACATTTTTCCATATCATCTAGAAGGAACATTATAAAAATAACTACCCCTTACTGAACTAGATACTTTCCATACATTATTTCTAATTTTCAGGAACCTGTAGAATAGACATTAATGTCATCACTTTATACCTAAGTACATTGAGACTGTAAAAGTTAAATAACTTGTAAAGGTCACAAAGCTAGCAGCAGTAAAATCATCTCTAAAGTTTTGACCTATGTATAAGTAGCTTTCTGATCTCAAGAAGAAATCTCAGAAAATCTTTTTCTGGGAAATCTTTTCTGTGACCAGAAACAAAAGAACCAGAAAAATGAAGACAACGTTACCTTAATTTATACAAAGAAGCAAGAAAGTTGGTGTGGGAAAAAATACTCAGAATTCTGAGGACTGATAAATTCCAAAATTCTATTTTGTAACATCAGGCGATAGTCAATAACTTTTAGATGGAATATGCACAATAATTAAAAACTACCTTTACTAATATAATATATATGTATCTCACAGGTTTATCACTATGGAAGGCTGATTAAAACTTCTCTATGACTGTACAATTTCAGTATTTCTTTCCGTCTTTATCACTAACGGAGGTAGTCATTGCATAGGAGTTAAGGACACAGGTCATGGAGAATGGCAAGACCAGATAAAATTCTAACTTTGTAGCAATACTTAGCCTTCCTAAGTCTGATCTGTTTTATTCATAAAAACAAGGTTATTAACATCTGACTCACAGAGGTATTGTAATGAGAAAATGAGATAATGTGTACAAAGCATTCTACATAGTATCCAGTATACAGTAAGAGTCCAATAAATGTTATGGTAATACATTTTGGAGAATTCTCTGTTTTACTGAAATATATTAAACTAAAAGTAAACTTTTTATTTGGTGTGGGGTTATAACACAAAGTGGAAGGTGATCCATTAATATTCCATTCAGGGAGCATGGCTTTTCAGTCAGAACGTTTTACCAACAGACTTTAAACAAAACCCAGATTTTAAAGAGAAAAAGACAGACTTCAGTCCTTGGAAATCCTAATGGGTAAGCACACTTAAAGTGTAGGGCGGAATACAACAGTGTAATATGTTATTGCTACAGGAATAGAAACGTTTCTCGAGACGAGAGTCAATTTCATCATTTACCACTGAGGGGAGCTGTAACCTAGGAAAAGGTTTATACAGAGTCCCAAGGCTATTTTTAAACTTTCTCACACCTCACAGTATTCATTTAATAAACTCTGTGTATGCCTGCTATAGAAACAGGTTTATGCACCCTTCAGTGGGTTACTTTACAGTAAGTTCTTCAGAAATTTGGTACTGGTATGGCTCTATCTTAAGAGTAATTATGTAACAAACAATTTTCTAAACAAATATTGTTTTTACCATCTGTTACAACTCAAATTTAATTAGCAAACTCTTTAATACATCAAGTTAATAAAGCGACTTCAGATCTATAATTGAGGCATGAGTACTGAAAACTTAAAGACCATCCATGAGGGAGAAGCTCTTATATGAGAACGAAAGCTAGCTTTTTAAGCTGTAACCAATTTCAAGAAGTCTCAGTTTGTTTGATTTAGAAACTTCAATGACTACTCCAAGCACAATATTCAAATCTATCCTACAGAAAGGACAGAAATGTTCACATGTATGAACCTTTAACACAATTACATTGGCTTGATATCCAGCCATCAGAACTCCCGCTACCACATTTGGACCTGATCCTCCCAAGCGTCCCAGCTCCCCTGGGCTAAAAGTGGCCCAACCACTGCTGGAAGAAGTATAGTATTCCTTTCGTCACTGAGACATGCAACAAAGTCAGCCGACACACTGACTCTGGAAGGAAGAATATGCTGCAAGCAAAAAAGCAAGCTATAAATCTGTTATGAATATATTTTAGAACTTTAATGGTGACTATGATGATGACACTGGTAAAAGCTAATATTCACTGAAATAATTTAATCTTCACAACAACCTTATAAGTTAAGAAACTTCCCACAATCACACAGCTTATAAGTAGAAGAGCCAAGCAAGGGCTTAAAATTAAGAACCTACGTTCTTAATTCACTGTATTTTCTTCGCCTGCTTTCCCTAGTCTCCATTTGAAAATATTTACTGAACACCTATTACGCCTGCTAGTCATGTGGGACTCCACAGTCTGTATATTAGTCATGTGGGACTCCACAGTCTGTATATTAATTGAAGCTGATTATTAAAGCACCAGCCTAAAACCCCTCAACCCGAAGAGCTAAAGCATGTACTTTATCTTCAAAGATGTCAAAGGACATTCATGATTTTGTTCAACAAGTGTTTAAATAAGCATTTGCTATGCAAGAAGCACCATGCTAGATGCTGAACAGGTAAAAAGATGAATGACACCAGGTCTTTCCCTTAAGCCCCAGACTAATACAAAGTATACTCAAAATTCATAGAGTATTTTTACTGTTATAATTGTAACAAAAGTCCTTCTTAAAAATAATTCTGCTACTGGCAATCATTTCATTAAAGAAATTCTAAAAGCTACAAATCACCATTTAATTTTCATAAAGTAACATTTCTTCTACTGCCAAAATGCTAATGTACTTTAACAATATATACCGTCAACAACGTGAAAGGAGATGAAATGTGCCATTAGCTTACATTTTCTATGACAAATGTCCATTCTTTATCTTCAAATTCCTCTGCATGAGGATCCTATAACAAAAACAAAACATAATGTTGAAACAGATTTCTTTAAACCATTCAATCCAATCAAGAACATGCAAAAGCCTTGCTTTTGCCTTTTACCAACTTTTAAAAAGGGAGAAGCAGAATAGCCTAGTCTTAGAAACTTCCATAATTTCTCTACATCTAAACCATTATTTTATATTGAAAAATTCTCTATCTGACTTATGTTGATGCATGTAATTATCTTCCATCATTGCACTAATGAAAAAAGAAATCTGATTGGAGAGACTGATAATTTAATGAACTATTAAGAAGCACTTTATTAAGATATAAAATGCTTGGTGTGCCTGGGTGGTTCAGTCAGGTAAGCATTGGACCCTTGATTTCAGCTCAGGTCATGATCTCAAGGGTTAGTGGGATAAAGTCCCATGCTGATGGGGTGGAGCCTATTTGGGCTCCTCCCTCTCCCTCTCTCTCTCTCTCTTACTGATACCTTCATCTCTCCTCCTCGCCATCAACCCCGAAAATGCCTCAGAAACCTGAGAAAGGGTAATGTAGCCTCCAACCAAATGCAACTTAAAAAAAAAAAAGGTACACTTTAGCAAGTATTTATTTGACAAATACTTATTGGGTACTTATTATATAAGAAACTGTAGATGTGTAATATGGACTCAAACACTGTTGTCCTTGACTCTGAAGACAAACACAACTAATCTAAATAAATATGGTGAAAGAAATACTTGGTTTCACCACAGATTAGAAAACAACACATCACTTACCAGGATGAGTAGGAAAGCTTTATGAGAAAGAAAGCATGTATGCTAGGTGGGATAGTACATATTTCCACAGATATTTGAATAAGCAAAGGTAAAAGCAACCAAGTGTAAGACATAAAAGGCAAATAGTGGGGTCACATCATATGTGCATTTACTTATTCAGATTCAACTCCACACACTAGAGAAGGCAGAGGGATGGAGGTATTGAGGATGAGAGAATACTTAAATACAGCAAGCTTTGGGCTCAACATTCCACTCTTAAGAATGAGGGCGAACACACAGATGGAAATTGGTTCTGCTATTCCTTTAATGGGGTTCAAGTCCCACATGCTTCTTAGAGGGAAGCATTTATTCATAACTGATTCCACTTTAGTCTATTAATAATCTTTTGCTTCTACCGCCACAGCTGAGTTTTGGTTCTTATCATTTTGTGCCTAAGCTATTTCAAGATAAAAGTGACTACAACATTCAGTCTCTCTGCCCTTCAATCAATCTTATACACAGATTATTCTCCCAAACCACAGTTCTGACTGTGTTGGTACCAACTGAGATTTCTTTAATGAGACCCACCACCTATGGGATAAATTCCAAATTCCTTAGTTAGTTAGTTCTTTATTTCTGTTTATTTTTCACTTTAAAACTTTTTTTTAAATTTTTTAATGTTTTATTTGTTTTTGAGAGAGAGAGAGAGCATGAGCAGGGAGGGGCAGAGAGAGAGAGACACACAGAATCCGAAGCTGATTCCAGGTTCTGAGCCCATCAGCACAGAGCCCGATGTGGGGCTTGAACTCACAGACTGCTAGATCATGACCTGAGCTGAAGTCGGGTGTTTAACCAACTGAGCCACTCAGGTGCCCCTTATTTTTCACTTTAAAGCATGGTAGCTGGCTAATTCTGAGCTATATTGAGGCAATTAGTTCTATGAGAAAATTCACACAAATGAGATAAAAAATTTGTCAAAAAGGAGTTTCTTTGGTGGTGCTGGGCAGGGGGAAGGAGGAAAGTCTAGACTAGAAGACAAAGAGAGGTAGAAAATTCTACCTGATATTTGCTTCCTCAGCTTGGCCCTGCCCACAACCTAGGTTTATGGAGAAAGTATACTGTAAATAAAGGTTGAAGGAACTTTTCCATGAGCGATTTAGGTCATAAACAGTGCTACTTTAGAGACCAAGTGATAAAGTATACCACAATGCTGACGAAAGAGACATCTTACCACCCTTGCTGCCTGCCCTCTCCCCACCCCCATTTTGTTGAGGAACACGGCAGAGTTTCAGCACAGCTAATATAATTAATAACAGTAAATATTTACTAAGCACACACTCTGCCCCAGTAATTGTGCTAAGTGTTTTCATCATCACGGCAACTTACGAAATAGGGAGTATTTTTATTTCCATTTAAAAGAACAGAAAACTGAGACCTCAAAAATGTTCCATCCCACAGTGAACAACTAGTAAGTGTTAAAACTATGTTACAATCCAGGTCTGTCTGACTTTTAGTTATGCTGTTGGTTCAGTTTTACCACTAGGTCCCCAGGACCTAGAAAAGTACGAGCCACACAGTAGGCTCTCAAGAATATTTGAGGAATGGATTAATGACTGTATCTTATAATTTGCAAATATTGATCAGTGCCTTAAATATGACATAAAATAGTTCTCAAAGGAGATGAAACTTTTTACTGTTTATTTATTTTTGAGAGAGAGAGAGAAAGTACAGGGAAGGGGCAGAGACAGACAGGGACAGAGGATTCTAGCAGGCTCCGTGCTGACAGCAGAGAGCCTGATGCAGGGTTCAAACTCATGATCTGTGAGGTCATGACCTGAGCCGAAGTCAGACGCTTAACCGACAGAGCCACCCAGGCCCCCCAGATGAACCATGTTTTAAAAACACAGGCAATGTATTACTCCTAAACGAAAAGTTTCAGTGGGACCAAGGGACACATCTGATAGGTCAAAGTCAGTAAAAAGACATGAAAGAGCAAAAGTAATATTCATTTTCAAGCCATTTTAAAATGGTGTATCTACACAATTAACTATTTATACTATTGATCAAACAAAAAACATTTGTAATGAAAATTGCTTCTAGCTTGAATCAATTAAGTCTTCTCTGTATCCTACTTTCTACCCTCTAGAGTCTCCTTCCTTACTGCCACAGTAAAGAGAAAAATTGAAAATGGCTCAAAGAACTATTTTTCTTTTCAAAACCCTAAAAGGTTTTGTTTCCTTTTTTTCATTTACTAGAAACAGGTATTTTCAATCTAATTCAAATTTCAAAAACAAACATGTAGGCTAAAAAAATTAGTATCTGGTCAAGTTGTAGGAAAACAAAACATACAACTTTTTGTAAAAGCAGTTTGTCTATGAGCACACTTCTGTGAATACCAACCATACTTAGGACAAAAAGGGTTCAGAGCAGTCCTTTCCTACTTGCAAATTTCAAGATTAAATGAAATATGAGACTTTAATAAAAGTAGAGAGGAAAATATGAAAAAGTTTTCCACTTGAATATTTTAAATGCTGTTCAAAAACGAGACCCAAAAATTACACTAAGGAATAAAAAGTTGTTTTATCTTTCTGCCCTACTGTTAGGATTCTGGGGAGTGGGGAAGATAAAAGCCTCCGCTGAAAATAACTGTTTTAGTATTTAAAATGGTCACAAGGTTACCTTAAGAGCACAATTAACCAGAAATGTTTACTACAACAAACTGAGGAGAGAGGGGCATCGCGCTTTTTTCCTACAGACTAAAACTCGAAGTCATAAAAGTTCAGTGATAAGGATATGCTGAACATTCTCGTCAGTACTTGAAAACAACACTTATCTCTTAATCCTCCAAGTACCACATTTCAACAGCCACTTTCAACTCGGAATCACTCAGCTAGTGCATATCCTTTTCCCAAACACATGGCTGTCAACTCTCCAGCAGCCCTATTCTAGCCCCTTACTCTCATTTTTTCAAGTTGTAAAACCATGTCCATTCATTTTCTTTCCCAATGTAAACAGCAAATCAAATAAAAATATTCAAGAAATTACTTAAAAGTCTTCCTCAAGCATGTCGGAGATCTTGCTGTTGTAATCTATAGTCAGAGAGTTTTTATCACAGAATAGGGCATAGAAAGTGGAGGAGAGAAGAGGACTAAACTAGTGTGACTTAGTAAGTCACCTTCTTCTTTAGTCTGTTTCCTTATCAGTACAACAGGAATAATTATGGAACCTTGGGGTTTGCTGTATGAGAATTAAAGGAAATGTTCCAAAGGTCTTGCTGCTACCTACCAAGCTTACTGTATCATTCCAGTAAGAGATAAATGGATAAAGAGGATTAATAACAGGCTTTTAGTACAGCTGACTAAGGGCTAGCAGACAGTCCTGAACCTCCTTAAAAAAAAGGAAGAGTAGCTACTATCTCACCCCTTATTTCTCTCTGGGCAAATTAAGTATGGTGTATATATGACAAGCAAGCATGATTAAGCACTGTTATAATGTCAGTAACAGTAACATCAAAACTATAAAGCATAGGGGCTCCTGGGTGGCTCAGTCGGTTAAGGGTCTGACTTCGGCTCAGGTCATCATCTACAGTTCGTGGATTTGAGCCCCATGTTGGGCTCTGTGCTAACAGCTCAGAGCCTGGAGCCTGCTTCACATTCTGTGTCTCCCTCTCTCTCTACCCCTCCCCTGCTCACGCTCTGTCTCTCTCTCTCTCAAAAATAAACATTAAAAAAAGAAAGAAAGAAAAGAAAAAAGCACTTTAAAGTTTCCTGTCGGTGGGGAGCCTGAGTGGCTCAGTCGGTTAAGCATCCCACTTGGTTCGGGTCATGATCTCATGGTTCAGTTCATGAATTTGAGCCCCATGTTGGGCTCTGTGCTGACAGCTGCGCTGACAGCCTGCTTCAATTTTATGTCTCCCTCTTTCTCTGCCCTTCCCCCGCTCATGCTCACTTTCTCTCTCCCTCCCTCTCTCTCTCTCTCTCAAAAATAAATAAACAGTAAAAAAAATTTTTTTAGGTTTCCTGGGGATAGAATGTAGGAAGTAGTAAAAGAAATATTCCAACTGATCTCAATTGTAACAAGTTCAAAAGGACTCCCAAATATTCTGACTTCATAGATCATGAAATACCCTGAGGATCTTGCATTGTTATAAACTGCTATGTCCATAAAAATAATGCATATTAACGAACCAGGTTGGACCTAAATATATAGAACAATGAATACTGAAATATTCTGTCATTTAGAACCATGATTATAGAATAATAACTTGCATAAATTATAAAAATGAAACTTACCTTAAAAAGTGTCACAGTGATTTCAATGTTTTCAGGAACAGGCCAGACTACAACACCACGGTATGGATTTTTTATTCCAGGTTGCCAGCTATGAGCCTGCCAGAATAGTTAAAATAATGGTTTCAATATGAAGTACAGGAAATGCAATGTTAATAATTTACAAAAATTTACTGACCTTGTTTAACTATCTAGTAGATCTGTAGCTTCCTTGAAACAGAAAAGATTAATCAAGTAAGATTTTTTCAAGCATTAAAGTTGGGCCATGACAGTTCTATCACATGATAGCTTTAGATTATCTCTGTAACCAAAATTTCACTCTCTCCCTCTCCACCACCACATATAAGAATATGCAAAAATGAGGTGTCTCATATCTTCAAAAGCTACTGTTTGTGATTGGATAAAAATTTTATTAGGAGGGGCGCCTGGGTGGCTCAGTCGGTTGAGCGTCCGGCTTCGGCTCAGGTCATGATCTCGCGGTCTGTGAGTTCGAGCCCCGCGTCGGGCTCTGTGCTGACAGCTCAGAGCCTGGAGCCTGCTTCAGATTCTGTGTCTCCCTCTCTCTCTGCCCCTCCCCCACTCATGCTCTGTCTCTCTCTGTCTCAAAAATAAATAAACATTAAAAAAAAATTAAAAAAAAATTTTATTAGGAGAAATATTTTAAAAATTATTTTGTGATCTAGGAACTTAAAGACATTCACTCTTTGAAAGGAAAAACAAAATGCATACTTTGCATTTAAGTTCATTTCCATTAAACTGTAATGTTTATTTGGGACAAGTAAAGAAGAAAGCAGTTTTTATTGAGTTAATATTTCTAACACTTATAATTTTAAAGACTATTTTTCCTTGTCAGTCTGATTAATCATAGTTCCCTAAGGACCTCCCAAAATTTGGGAGTCATCACTATAGTTCTTTCTTTGTGGTGGCATTTCCAGCCAAAGCTGAAGGAAGATTAGGTATCCTAATACATCTCTTTTCTATGAGCTGCAGAACACTCCATAAAAGTGATAATAAACGTTAACACTTATGGAGTACTTTCTAAGTGTCAGGACATGTTTGAAATTTACTTACGTTTCACTCATTTAATTAGCATAAGAACCCTATGAGGTAGCTATTATTCATTCATTCATTCACTCACTGACTCACTCATACAGTTGATTCTATCTGCCAAGCACTGTCCATGCACTGGAGTAGTTTAAAAAAAAAAATTGCCTTAGTGAAGTTAACGATATAGTAGGAAGAAGCAGACAAACAAAATAATTAAGTAAAATATACAGTAGGTTAGATAGAGGAAGAGCTATGGAGAAAAAAATGGAAGAAAGAATGCTGGAGGGGGGCAAAAGAAAGTAACAAATGTCAACAGAAAAGGCATCCTTCCTCACAGAAGTAAAGGAATCAGATACATAGATTCATGGGATGAGACTTCTAAGGAGATGGAACAGCAACTGGAAAGGCGCTAAGGCAGTCAGATAACAAGGCCAATGTGGCTGGAGCAAAGGAGTCAAGGAGGAGAGTAGTAGGAGACAAGACTGGAGAAATAAGGAGGGCCCAATCATATAAGACTCCGGGAGGCCATTACGAAGACTTTGACTTATTTATAATTTGAATGAAATGGAAAGCTACTGGAGGGTTTTAAGCAAAGGAATGATGCTGTAAGTTATGTTTTAAAGGACACACTTCACTAATACACCAAGAATAGGCTTTAGACATAAGAGAGGAAACAGGAAGACCAAGCAGAAACTATTGCAATAATTTTGGGGAGACGTGATGGTGATTTGGCTTCAGGTGGTAGAAAAGTGGTAAAGAGGTCAGATTCTAAATATACTTTTTCTTTATATTTTTAAGGCAGGAACAACAAGATCTGCAGACTACATGAGAGAAAGAAAGAAACCAAGGCTGATTCCAAGGATTTTGCCCTTGAGCAACTGGAAGAAAAGAATTGCTATTAACAGTACAAAGCAAGACTACAAGAAGAGCAGGTCTGGAAAGTAAGATTGGGAACTCTGTTTTATACATATTAAATATAAGGTGCATATTATACATTCAAGTGTAGATCTTCAAATAGGCAGCTGGATATATTTGCCTAGAATAATAAATCTGGGAATCACTACCATACGTAGGTGATACTTAAAGCTTAAAAGTGGATGTGATCCCAAGGGAAGGAGTACAGATAGAGAATATAAATGTTCAAGAACTGAACCTTGGGGCATAAAATTAACAGGTCCAGGAAATGAGGAATCAGCAAGAGGGTTAGTAGAAGGAAAACCAGAGGTGTGTGGTATCCTGAAAGTCTAGTGAATAAAGCGTTTCATGGAGGGAGAGACAATTACCTGTGCCAAATCTTGGTGATCGATTAGACAAGGCAAGTCCTGAGAAATAACCATTAGATTTTAAGAAACAGAAGCCAATTCTGACTTCACAAGAGCCGTTTCGGTGGAATGATGAGAGCAAATGCCTGACTGGATTGGAATGGGGTCAACGAAGAATAAGAAAAAAGAAAAGTAAAGATACCAAGTACACTCAATTCCTCTGAGATGTTCTGCTGAAAGAGAAAGAGAAAACTAGTCTGACTCTAGTGGTAAAATAATGGCAGAGAGAATTTTTTTGGTAAGAGAAAAATATTTTAATGCTGATGGTAAATACCCAGTTAAGAGGGAAAATTTAATGATGCAAAGAGAAAGAATTACTAGAGTAATGTCCTTAATAGTAGAAAAGGAGATCGATTGGCCTTTGCCAGAAGCACAGATAACTCTTCCATGACAAAAAGAAAGAACCTAGAGTATATGACTGCAGATGTGTGACAGGGAACAAATTTAACAGATGAGGAAAATGAGGAACAGACTTGCCCAAGATCACACAGCAAGTAAGTGGCAGAAGTTGGATTTGAATTCACAAAACGGAAGAGAGAAAGGATCAAGATCATGAAAACTTATGTCCATTCAAATCTTATATTTTGTTAGTTAAGATACCAGCCTAAGATAGGTTTAGCAGCATCTACCCACTTCAACCCATAAATTGTCAATAATTCTCCTTCTATTCTCTCTCCATTGCTGTCCAATCACAAAACCTCAGGGAAAGAAAGGGAAGTAAACACTGACCACAACAGACTTAGCACACCATACCCAAAGGTAAAAAGCTGAGTTCTACTGATTAAAAAAAATATCTCTAAAGATTCTTCTATTCCTCTGCCTATTTATGGAAATATGCCTATTGACAAGTCCAGAACAAAAACTTCACAAAGTCAACAATCTCCATTTTGAAAAGTAAATTTCTGCCTACCTTAGATAACCCCTAACAAAAAACCCTACTCTACATACTCTACATACTTAATCTTGAAGATTTATTATAATTCTAATTCTTGTGTACTGTGACAGATCAGGCTATTCCTCTGGTCTTTTCAAACTCACCATCATTATATCTTCATAGCCTCCACACAGAATAAAAACATAAAAAGAGTATAATAAGTGAACTTTTCTTATTAGCCAGAGCAGCAAAGATACTAGCATTTGTAAAATTCTTAATGGAAATATGACCATCAAAGAATTTTAGACCTGAAGATATCCTTAAGTGATCTAATTGAGATCAGAAAACTAAAGTAAGCAAAGAGTAAATGGCTTACCCGAACCCATACTAGTAATAAGCAGGAGAACCACCTACATGATTTCCAAGTTCAGATTTCTTTGCCTGACCAGCATCATACCCAGCTCTATCTCTGATTCGCAGTGGTCAAAAAATAGTCTTCTATCCCTAAATTCTTAACATTTATGTAGATAATACAGATCTCGAAAACAAGAAAAGCAGGGAATGCAGAGATCACTGGGCAGAGTTAGTAGATGGTAATATCAGATAATTTCTTCAGGTCCCCTAAATGCTGGTCCTCTAAATGACCTCTTTCGATACTGAGTCTTCGATCACAGAATAGAAATTAGATTGCTGAACAAATGAAAATAAAATCTGCTTAACAAACTAAAAAAATTTTTTTAATTAAAAAAAGATGCAAGGGTGCTAGTTCCCAAGTTGCTGCCATTTTCTTAACATTTTACCCAGCATCTCTGTCCCTAGCAAAAAAGGTCCAACTAAGTCAGAGGTCTGGCTTTCTGATATTCCTTTTAGTCTATACAACCTGAGTAAGTCAGGACACTGTAACAACATCAATCAGTCTGGCTGAGTACTGGCACTGCTGCTGTATAATGTTACCTAAATATTATACAGTAGGCAGAAAACAGAACCAAGCACATTTTACTGCAGAGGAAACCAGGGATGTACACAGTAGCAAACACAAAAAAAAGGATTCCTATTTTCAAAGAGCTGCCTAAAACTTCCACTTCAAACGATTCAGGAATCTGAAGCTAGAAAAAGAATGAAAAGTCTAATATGGGCAAAAATAGCTTTTGTAAAAAAAAAACTGTACAAATCCATAGAGACATTAATTTAGGTTTTTAAGAACTTGATTTAGGAGAAGCACATCATACTTGCAAACATCGGCACTATAAGAGCCCTGATTGGTTTTCGTTGAAAGCAAAAGACAATATTTTCTTAGAAAAGATTAGGAACTGGGGCGCCTCGGTGGCTCAGTCAGTTAAGCATCTGACTTTGGCTCAGGTCATAATCTCACGGCTTGTGGGCTCGAGCCCTGCGTCAGGCTCTGTGCTTAGAGCCTGGAGCCTCCTTCAGATTCTGTATCCCCTCTCTCTCTGCCCCTCCCCTGCTCGCACTCTGTCTCTCAATCTCTCTCATCTCTCTCTCTCAAAAGTAAATAAATGTTAAAAAAAAAAAGAAAAGAAAGAAAAGAAATTAGGCACAGAAATGTAAGTGCAGCTATTCAGCTCCTTTGCATAGTTAAGAAAGACGGGTTATTTATTTGCCAGCATCCTAGTACAGCTCATGGTACAAAAGGATTAGGCCACATTATCCAGTTCCCCTTACACAATTTTTCTCATTTTTTTAATCATGAGACAGATCTTTTGACATGCCAAAGCAGACCTAAGAAAAAGGTAACATTTCTCAATTTAGGGTACTGACTCTATGAAATGCCTTATTTTCTAATTATTTCATGTCATACCTTCCCTAAAAGACTTGTACCTAAATATGATACTAAATACAGAGTAAACATTCACTTGTTATTTCTGATTCCTACAAAATGAAGATATTTCACTAAAAATATATAGTTGTCACTTGTTAAATAATTTCCAATTTATGAAACTGCATATATCCAAATGTTTAAGATGTCAAACATAAAGTTATTTTAGAGCTATCACCATAAGGCAAAGCTCTGCAGTTGTACCCTGCCCCTCCCGTTATCTCGGCACATTGTAAAAGGCTGTAGCACAACCACAGAGCAAGGAAGTACAGGTGGTGATGCCATCGAAAAGCTTGTGAGGACTTTAAAGCTCTAGTTTCCCTTTGAAATTCTCCCACCTCTCTGTGAGCTTAAGCTTCTGATGGAAGACCGTACTTAAGGCAACATATTACTCTGCCATAATTTGGGGGGGACTATCATAGTTGCTCTGACTCCTACTGTCATATATTTTACTGAAAAATAATTTTATTTAAGCATATACAAATCAACCACAGCCTAACAAAATCTTTGCTATAAATGTCATAACTAGAGGAGAAGAGGGAAGGGAAGCTGCATATTGTGTTAATTATCCACGGTAAACTATTTTCTCAATAAAAATGAGTCAGCAATGAGTTCTAATTATGTATTTAGCCATCAAGAAAAACATGTGCCCAAAGAAAGTGAGCACTAAACTAAGAATTAAGCTTTAAATTAAATAAGGTAGCGGCACCTAGGTGGCTCAGTCAGCTCAACATCCAACTCCTGATTCTGGCTCAGGTCATGATCTCACGGTTCATGAGATTAAGTCCCTCATTGAGCTCTGCACTGAAAGCGCAGAGCCTGCTTGGGATTCTTTTTCTCTCTCTCCTCCTCTGCTCCTCCCTCACTCGTGCTCTCTCTCTCTCTCAAAATAAAAAAATAAAAACATTTAAAAAAACAAGGTAGTGTGCCTTATTATTTTACTGTGTAATCTGACATTTATCTGGGTCTCAGTTAGAGTTTCAATCTATCAGTCAATATTAAAAAAGGTAGGTATACTCAGAATTAGAAAAGAGAAATAATAAGCTATATGGATGACAAAAACCAAACTGACTGTGGTACAACTCAAACTCTTTCCAAAAACATAATTAAAAGTAAAAGCTAGAATATTTTCTGGCCAACGGTTGCAGAGATCTTTTTTCTCCCTCAGTGACTTCAATGGGACTCAGCAGCCAATAATGTATACCTTAAAGGAAAACCTTCAGGAAACGGAAGTGCCTTTCAGAAGAAGTAAAATGGTTCTACTCTTTGGATTTGGTATAACTGATAGCTATTTTAATAAAAAGTAGACGGGGACACGTTTTGTTTTGTTTTGTTTTGTTTTTAAAGAATTCCAAAATGTCATGGATTTCAAGTTCCTTAAGATTAAAAAAAGTTACCTGCTTAACTTTTACAATAATGATGTAATCATTTCATAATTTCTTGAACTGATTTTTAAGTCCTTTATTTTTTTTAGCTGTTCTGTGCAATTTATAAAACAGCATTTCACATATGCATGAAGGTACTATGTACTTGCTATATAAAGAGTTTTAACACATTGTGAGTTCTTATAAATTTTTCAAAAAAAACTACATTTATAATATTTTAAGAGAAAACACACAGATTCTGAAATATCCAGAAGGGATCTGAAATATTAAGAGTGTCACAACTGGACAGTAGTACAGGAAATAATTCCTTCTAGAAAATACGCATTCTGGGAAACATTGACCTGTAGCCTCATATGGTTGGGTTTTACTCTCTGGATTCAATCGATACTTGATACAATATGAAAAATAATCTGGCCCTAAAAGCTATTTGACTGACTTTTGAAAATACCATTAAATAAAGGTGTATTTTACTTCAAATATGGGTATGTATTCTGAATTGATCTATAATCTACAGTATTTCATTATGTTTCATATTTTTTTAGAAAATAATTAGTATCCAATTATAAAAAGGAAGAAATCATTTTCTGTTGACAGCTAAAAGCATGTTGAATCGAACATTTATAGTTACAGTTGTATTCATCTATCATACTTAGTGGATGACCTTATAGTGTTCCTCTCCACAAAAGCCTAAAACCCACTAGGCAAAGATAACAATACCCAGCAAAACAGAGAAGACTCTATTTTCAGAACTCTTTCTCATATGTGAATAGATAAGAAAATACGGGTCCAAAATACAATGCCCCAAAACTATAAATGTATGCTTTGAAGAAGATACAATTCATGATATAACGTAAATGGACCTTTCCTATGTGGTGGTGGAAATATATTTAAAAGTTAAAAATGTATCAACCCTATTACCCACCGATTCCTAAGTATTTGCCCAAGAGAAATTAAAATATTTGTCTCCTAAAATACTGGTATGATAATATTTATAGGAGACTTATTCAGAGTAGTGAATATTCAAAATATTCACTGGAAACAAATCAAATCATCAACAGGGGCATAAATAATCAAAATGTAGTAACTTCACTTGATGGACTACTACTCACCAATAAAAAAAAAAATAAACTACCATATTCACAACAGCATGAATAACCCTCAAACACGTTATGTTGAACAAAAGAAACCACACATAAAACTAATGCTGTATGATTCCATTTACATGAAATTCAAGAACAGGCAAAACTAGTCTATGGTGATAGAAAAATCAGAAAAGTGGTTGGCTCTGAGAGTTGGGAATTAACTACAGGAAGACACAAAGGAAAAAGTGACAAAAACAGTATATATGCTACTAAGAGTACTAACTACACAAGTATATATAGATTTAAATTATATAATTAAGATCTATATGTAATTTTAGCACAATAAAAATAAAATTTGACAAGATACCTCAAAAATATTGAAAATTCAGAAATTTAATTAAACTTAATTTAATTAAAAGAAATAAATTTTTTCCTCACACAGGACTAATTATGGAAAAACCAATATTCTTAACTAAACATGCCTGCAGTTATTATGTGCTTATAAAAATATACTCATACTTATCTACAGAATGGAATTTTTAAAATATCTGCATAATTGTTAGTGAACATTTAAAAAATTCTGTTCTACTCCCCACAAAGCTATAAAGTGCAAAAAATTAAAACCTTTGGGTGCCTGGGTGGCTCAATCGGTTGAGCGTCCGACCTCGGCTCAGGTCATGATCTCACAGTTTGTGGGTTCAAGCCTCATATTGGGCTCTGTGCTGACAGCTCAGAGCCTGAAGCCTGCTTCGGATTCATGTCTCCCTCTCTCTCTGCCCCTCCCTTGCTCATGCTCTGTCTCTTTCTCTCTCAAAATCAAATACAAATTTAAAAAATTAAAAAAAAAATTAACACCTTTGAAAATCCAACTCCTTTTCTCCTGCAGCCCAGCACTGGACTCAGAGAACCCATCATTCCTTAAGTGTGCCCCAACTTCATCCTCTTGGAATCTGAATAAATAACTTTGTAAGTGTTACCTAGTTAATCATTAATTCATAAATACACTAGTACAGAGAAGCTAGGTAACTATGATGTTACTCAAGGCTACCAAACCCAAGATCAAAACTCGGTTATCAGGCTCCCATTTTCAGAACTACAGTTACACAATGACAATGCCTAATCACCCATTTTAGTAGTAGATCATTAGAAATAACCCAAAATAATATCAAATATTTTAAAGTCAAATAATATTTTAAAATATTCCATAATGGGACTACAGAAGTTTAATAATTTGACTAAAAGTTAAATTCAACATTTGGGTAAGGAATTTTAAAAAGAGACAAACCTTAGAAGACTTCCTGCGGCTTCTTCTTGTCCAAACTACCACCAGTTTATCTGGTTGCCTGTCAAAGAGGAAAAAGATTAAGTATAATTTAAGTTCTCTTACATCTAATTAATAAAGTTTAGTTCTAGTGCCTTTTTTAAAAGGACAAAAATGTCATCTACTTTAGATTACAGACAGCAGTTATTCTTACAATAAATCTCTATTCAAAAAAAGCAAATGTTGAACATAAATGTAAATATAAATGACTAATATTTTATCCACATGTTTTTCTAAAAATCCTCTAAGCAAATTAATCCATTGGGACAAACCAAGTAAACAAAATACTTAGAACTGGTGACAAAAGAAAAAGAACATATACATCTTCTCTAAAAAGTAACGCTATATACATCTAACACATTATCTACTTTAGTCTGGAGAAAACAGCATAAAAATGGCTCTTACAAAATAATTTAAATCTATGGGTTATACTACTTTTGCATCTCATATCTTATGAACAATGCTTGTGGTTTTCAAAACATTTTTATAATCTTAAAAATCTTCATAAAAGCAATATGGTAGTAAAAAAAATGTAAGGTATATACTATTATACCTATTTTATAAGCTTAAAAAACTGGCAAAATAACTAATCAAAAGTTAAAAGTTCTGGCACTGGGGCACCTGGGTGGCTCTTTGAGTTAAGCGTCTGACTCTTGATTTTGGCTCAGGTCATGATCTCACAGTCGTGGGATCTAGTCCCATGACAGGCTCTGCACTGACAGTGAGAAGCCTGCTTGGGATTCTCTCTCTCCCTCTCTCTCTGTCCCTACCCACCCCCTTTCTGGGCTCGCTCCCTCTCTCTCTCGCTCAAAATAAATAAATAAACATTTTTTACAAAATCTCTGGCAGAACCAAATACGAAATACAGGCCTTTTAACTCTCAGACCTCTCTTCTTTACCTTCTGCTAATATAAAGTAAAAACAAGTCAAAAACCTTTTGTTTTCAGATAATATAACTATGTTTTCGTTAATACTTAGGGAAATATCAAGATTATGATTATCAGTTATTTTCCTTTAATCTTTATTTTTTAAAATCTTTGATAAAAGCTTTTTAACCAAGAAATGAAGGGTTGGTGGCTGGTGACATTTGCTTCTTTCCATGTGTCATTTATTTTACCCTAAAATCTTTCAGATGGCCCATCCTCTTATTTCATTTAATTAAATACATATATATACATATATATACATAAAAGGTCACCATAAATTCCTTATGCAGTGATTCACTTACAAACCTGTCCAAAGAGAGTTGCCTGATGAAAAAGTACTGAAGAACTAACCCAGAATGTAGCAGGGAAAAATAAAGTGATAAAAATATTTTAAAATAAGGTAAGAGACATAAAAGACAGATTGAGATGTACACACACTAAGAGAAATTCTAGAAGTTCAGAACAGTGAGAATGGCAAAGAAAATTCTGAAAAGATAAGGCTAAGAATATTCCAGACTTGGAGAGTCCTTAAATAGAAAGTATATATTAATGAACCAGAAAATTAAAAATAAATCTAATATCTAGATACTGTGCAAACTACAAAACAGCAAGAATAAAAAGAAAAATCACGAAAGAAAAGACAGATTACCAACAAAAGAATGACTGGACTGATAGCAACTTCTCATTAGCAGAAACAAAGCCCAAAAGACAATAAAGCTAATGATCTTCAAGTGGCTAAGGGAAAACAGCTGTCACCCTTGAGTTTTATACTGGCTAAACTATCATTTAAGAAATGGTTTTAGACATTGCCTGGCAAAGAGCAGACAGTCAATAAATATTTGCTGAATGAATGAAAAAAGAAAAGAAAGGAAATGGTTTTAGGCGTGTGAAGACTAAGAGTTTACAATGCATACATCCTAGTTAAATAAGGGAAGGAGCAGGATGCAAAAAGTGACATAAATATTGTAAAATGTTAATTTTTGTTCATTTTAGGTGGTAGAACCCAAAGAAAAGCTAGACAAAAAAACAGGAGGAAGGTTCCAGTAATAAAAATGACTAAGTAAGGAGCCATCTAAAAAAAAGCATAATGTTTCTGATGGTGATAATGACCAGCATAGTATAAATAGAAAAATGGTGGTTCTCCACCCAAGATTAAGTTTAGTTCTGAGGGTCAGGCATTAAAGACAACAACTATAAACTAAAACCAGTAGCTTGCTTTGGTCAATCTTCCCACAGTGAAATGTTGGGAGCAATAGCCAAATGCATTAATGCTAAATAAGATGAAACAGAAGAAAGTTTCTATGAAATATCAAGAGTGTTAAGAACCCAAACCAATGCAGAAACAAACAAAACCTTGTTCAACACACAGAGAAGCAGAATGGGACAAATGACAGTGAAGATGGGGAGCAGTAAAGTAACAGATGGAGGTGGGAAGAAGGTATGATCAATGCTGACAGCTTAACACTACAGGAAATGATTAGCCAGAAAGTGTAAAAGCTACCTTGTTTGAAAGTATTTAATGGCTTGCTAGGACAAACATTTAACCTAGATTACTACACTAATCTTTTCATTATGTTCTCATTTCCACATCTCTAGGTGGCCCCAACTCTTAATGATGTTTCTATGGTACTTCTTTAGAAAAGCTATAAAACCTTACTGCTTGTCCTTGCTTATTATCCTATATTAGTCTCTTATACTGAAGGTACTAACAAACTGGTGCTTATGGGTTGAATTTAACACACTCGTTTCCCTTAATAATATTCCATTTTATTTAACTTTCAATTTAAATTCTGAAAATAATTTCTAACTTAAATGCCTTTAAACAAGGTCCGTGTTGTCCGGATTACTAGAGCCTCCAACACTATCAACCGCTTCACACCTGACCAGCTTCTGCACTGGACTCTTTGACAACCTGGCATGCAAAATAACATCCATATTCCTGAATGTAAAGGCACTTTACCACCCGACTCTATCTTCCTAACTGTATAACCTATGAATATCTGAACACGTATTCCTTCAATCTCTTCACATTGCATGCTATTATCTTTCTTTAAAAACTTCCTCTTTTCTCCCCTTTCTACCTGATAAACTCTTAATTCATCACTTCCTCAGTGAAACCTTGACCACCTCTCATTTCATTTCTACTCCATTCCATATTCCAAACCTTAGGCAGTTATCTGCCCCCATTACTGTATTTCCAGTAATACTCTAGAAACATCTTTATCCAAATATTCTATATGCCTTGTATTACATTGTTATTATCTCTATCTCCTCCACTAGATTGCACTCCTTTGTCAACCGTATCCTGTCTTCATATTCGTAGCAATTAATAAGAATTTGGTACAAGGTGGAGACTCAATGAACATGTGCTACTGAATAAACCCTGAAGTTTCCACCAGGAATTCCCAATTGGTTAATTATAATTGATGAGGTTCAACTAGAGCCAGCAGCTATGTAACACATCCTCTCTAGAGCTTCTTTGAATTTTACAGGGATTCCCACCTTGACTGCACACTGCAGTCTCCTGGGAAGCTCTGAAAAATACTGATGCCTAGGTCCACTCCTGGAGAATCTGATTTAATTGGTGTTGTATGCAGGTTTTTTGTTGTTGTTTTTTAATTCCTACAGGTGATTCTAATGGGCAGCCAAAGTTGAGAACCACTGTATTACAGGGAGAGCAGTAAGTAATCCCTGTACCTCCTGACTTAACACTAGGGAGGCATAAGTTGTGCCAGCAGTGGGGGTATCTCCCCACCCCTATCATCCTAAGCCACCATCCAGGCCACCTGCACTGTTGCCTCCTTCCAACTCAGTTTTTCGGCATCTCCCTCCCTTTGACCATTCTGATCTTACTGCTTCAGAACAGGGAAGCCTCTTACTATAAAAAATTAGGACGGTGGTCTCCTAACATATCTGCCTGAAGTTCCAAGAATGTAAATAGAACATACATGACTTACTTGAGAATGCCTCCAGAGACAGCTACACTTTTTTGTGATTCTAAGTCATGTCCCATTTTTAAAATGTCTTTACGAGAAAAGAGTCCACTTTTGCATTATCAGGGCAACATGAGGCAGTGTACTAAAATAAAGGATGGTGCTGTGACTTACTGTTCTCAGTAGAAGAGTACCAATAACCACACAATTAGCTGACCACGATTAATATTTTAAGCATCTGTGCTGTACTAGAAAAGAACCATTAAATATTTACATATGTGCACACAAGAGGCAGGGACAGAGCAACTGTGAGAATGTTATCCAACTACCAAAGAACCTATAATTATAAAACTTTCTATCAAGAGTCAAGACAACCTGGTAGAGCTCTGATTTCAGAGAGAACTCAATAATCACGTATGTAACATTTCTACTCCATCACCTAAGTAGCCAGGTAGGCTACACGTAATACATACACAGATATATAAACCTATAAACATACAATCAAACATATGAACATTTTATGCACATGCACATAAAATGTACGCATAGATACACTTTCTGTGAAATCTATCTAAAGGGTTCGTTAAAAAGATTTGAAGTCTTTTGGTGGGTTTATTCAGGGAAGAAAACTTTATAACAAAAATTAAACTTTTTTAAAAAATTAAAATTTAACACCTCTAACCTTCTAACTTACCCTCACAGTCCTTAAAAAGGAACTAGTTGAATGCAAAAGTGGCAAGACTTGTCTCAAAGTATGGTCCTGAAGCTAAATTCTGGAGAGTAGGCAGGTGGAGGAACATAGAAGAGGAAAAAGGAGAAAATGAGAGAGCTACAATGAACAAGTTTATAAAATAGTATCTTTCTTTGACCTATAGCCAAATTTTATGCCCTCCTCTTTGCCACTAGTGAGCTACTGTGTATCAAGGTAAATTTTTTTAAAAATCTGGGGGCACCTGGATAGCTCAGTCAGTTAAGCATCCAACTCTTGATTTCAGCTCAGGTCATGATCTCACAGTTCGTGAGTTAGAGCCCCACATCGGGCTCTGCGTTAACGATGCGAAACCTGTTTGAGATTCTCTCTCTCTTCTCTCTGTTCCTTCCCAGTTTGTGCTCTCTCTCTCTCTTCCTTTCTTTCTCTTAAAATAAATAAATAAACTTAAAAAAATAATCTGGCTTAAATTTAGACTCCACTCTCATGTGTGCCATATAGATGTGTGATGTGACAGTAAAAAAGCTGTGAGAAAAAATCCAAAACATCACATGAAAACCAATCTCATTACTTTCCAGAATCATGATATGCATTCAAAACATATTTTACTGAATGTCTATTATGATCCTGGCACTGTGCTGAGCAATGGAAATACAAAGATGAAAGAAGATTAAACCTCAATCCTCTAGAATTATAATCCAATAGGGAGAGACAAGCAATTAAACAAACCACCCCACTCCTGGCACAACCTTGGAGAACACGAAGAAGACAACAAAAACCTTATGCCGAGAAGAATCTACTTGTATATATCTCAGGAAATAAGCACACTAAGAAAAAGAACCTGCCCAACCACTGAGATTACTTATTGAAAACTTATTTAAAACCTGTAATTTATGACACCTTAAATATAAAGTCTAAAAAAAATGAGTGACTAATAAAGTACATCTACTACAAAATTATAAAGCCATTAAATATATTTCCCAACAACATTTATAAGCATGGGACAATACTTAGGATATCATGTTAAGCTTAATACAGATTTTTTTAAAAATTTTCTCTATACTGTATAATGAATGAAGACATCAGCGGGCAAGATCTCAAAATGCTAACTGTGGCCACTATTAGAAAATAAAATTACATATCATTTTTAGGAGATACTTTTATTGTCTAGAATGTATTTATATTGCTTTATACTGGCAAATTATTTAAATGTGGGGGGAAGTTATTTAAAAATAAAACAGTCATTTTAAATTTAGAACAAGTATGAACAGAGTTAAACAATTAAATTAATTTTTTAAATTTCACTTCAATTTAAAGAGCTCTTAGACAACAGAATAAATTTGTTTCTAAGTCAATAGAAGTGGAAGGGCTGTGCTGTCTTAAAATAACACAAATGTTCTCCAAGGTCTGAGCTGGCCCTACACAAAATTTTGACATAGGTCCCACATGACTTTGGCAGCCTCCCTTCCTCTATTTGCAGTCCCTCCAATTCCTGGGACATTTTTCCTTGGGCATGGAAACTCAATATGACACTCCATTAATGCCCAAACCATAACAATATGACAAATGCTTTTCAAATCACTCATTCTCTTCTACATCAATTACAATTTCACTTTCCCAGGGTAAGTGTTTTAGGAGGGTACTGAAAGGTAAGAAATTGGAGGAAATGATTTGTATTAATCTAGGAGATATGAATTTGTAAAAGAAGACCCTTCCAAGATGACACAGTATGGAGAAAAGAATACTAGCCTGGAGGAAACTTCTTTTTCCTAGATCTGGCCCTGAGTGACCTTTGGAATATCTCTCCATTTCTAAGCCTATTCCCTAATTTATCAGATGAAGAGAGGATTAAGATCTCAGCTAGTTCTCAATGATTTAATACCTCCAATATTAAATGACTGTAAATGAATAAATACTTTGTTTTTTAAGATTAAATGAGAAATTCTGGAATGAAGAATTTATGGCATGAGGGGAGCCTGTGGGTGGCTCAGTCGTTTTAAGTGTCAACTTTGACTCAGGTCATGATTTCACAATTCATGGGTTCCAGCCCCGCGTCGGGCTCTGTGCTGACACCTCAGAACCTGAAGCCTGCTTCAGATTCTGTCTCCCTCTCTCTCTGCCCCTTCCCTGCTCGAACTCACTCTCCCTCAAAAATAAATAAACATTAAAAATTTAAAAAAAAAAGAATTTATGGCATGAAATCACTAACCTCCTATCTTCCGATAATGTAAAGATAGCTAATATTACTAACTTTAAATCACATTATGAAAGGGGAAGTAATATTTTTCAGAATAGTAACCTGACCGTGATGTTCCCTGTCCAAAGCACAGTGTTCGTCCTGGGAGGTGCAAGTCCTGCAAGAAGCCTCTCAACCACACGCTGCCCACCACCACCACCACCACATTGTTGGCACTAAAAACGGAGCCAGGTGAATGGAGAGGATTCTAGAATACAGAGGAAGGCCGAGTCATATGATAAAAGGTGTCTGGGCTCCTGGATGACCACATGGAAGGCCAGTCAACCTGGATCACCTTTTCTAGACTGAGGAGTGAGCAGGAAATCAACTTTTATCAGGTTGAACCACTTGGGATTTCTCGGTGTGTCTGCTACAGTAACTCCTCAACATTCTACAAAATTCAGTAAATTAAAAATATACACATACACAACAATAAAACAGTTGCTATTTTGTAGTGAGTTTACATTGCAAAATACTGAGACTAATTTAACCTTTTTATGTCCTATCGGTTTTCATTTATACCAAACTGATGCTTCTAAAGATAAAAGAAAGCTATAACTCAAAACTTAGTAATTAATATTTAAGCCTCTGAGCTTTCCCTAGATTAAAAATAAGGAACCGTAAGTCTTTAGAACACAAAAAGTACAATATATTCCTGCCACCACAGAATCCAGTATATGTTTACAATGAGAAAAAGAGAGCTCAAAATATTAATCCTGTAGTTGATGTGAATAGCCACTTCACTAAATAACAAGGTTATTCTTTTTAAGGGAACGGGCTCTTAGCCATAACAGAACATTTCATGGTGCAATGCTGCAAATATTGAAACAAAAGGAGAGGAACAGTCTTATCACAGAAGTACTCTAACTTTACTATTTCTCAAGTAATTATTTTTATCCTTCAGTAGGTACATCTGCCTCCTATTGTACTGTAACTGCTGTAGCTCCAGTTAATTATATTCCTTTATGCTTACTTCACAAGAGTTATTCAGTACGCTGTAATAATTAATTCAATAGGAAGAAAATTATACAAGACAAAGTACTCATATATAGGATATATTTCTTTTCTGTAAAATGAAAGCATAGTTCTAATAATACGAAATGTAAATCTCTATCACTTAAAAAAAACCTTTTTTTTTTTAATATTTATTATTTTTGAGACAGAGACGGAACACGAGTGGGGGAGGGGCAGAGAGAGAGGGAGACACAGAATCCGAAGCAGGCTCCAGGCTCTGAGCTGTCAGCACAGAGCCCGACGCGGGGCTCGAACTCACGGAGTGCGAGATCATGACCTGAGCCGAAGTCGGACGCTCAACCGACTGAGCCACCCAGGCGCCCCCCAAAAAAAAAAACTTTTTTAAAAATGTAGTTTGCATCTTCCTACTATCTTTAAAATATTTTCACAGAGTGATTACTTTTGGTCAAAAATATTTAATATGGACTTTTGCTGACAAGTGTTTCTAATACATACCTACCAGTACTACCACCAGTTAGACTGAGGAGGTGCAGTTTGGCATACTCGAACTGAGTATATTTTAACAAGCCATCAAAAAAATATATAAATATATACATATTTCTTTTTTGCTGTACTATTCAATAGTACAAAGGGTGTATCATTTTTTAATATAAAGTTATTTCCGTTTTCTAAATTTTTAAAGATTTTTTTTTTTGAGAGACAGACTGCGAATGGGTTGGGGCAGAGAGAGAGGGAAACATAGAATCTGAAGTAGGATTCTGTGCTATCAGCACAGAGCCCAACACAGGGCTCAAACTCATGAACTGTGCGATCGTGACCTGAGCCAAAGTCGGACGCTTAACTGACTGGGTCACCCAGGCACCCCAATATAAATTATTTCTGAGACAAATAGCATCATAAGCAATCACTGCTGTACCATGTGTGCAATATTGGCCTTCCCAAGTAATACTCCTTACTTTATTATTTTACAGAATCACCTAGACCACTTATTTAATTTAGCATATTATTTACTACTTCCTTTCTTAGTGTCCTATTGGAACAAGTCTCCCATGTCATTCGCATAATTAGTATTTCCAAGTTATGTACCTGGCTCCCTAGAACTGAGGTTAGGAAAAAAAAAAAAAAAGGACACATCACTCAGGACATTCCCCAGCCCTCCTGAAACAATTCTATTCAATATTTACTCTCAACAGGTTTCCGTAATTGCTGCAATTTTGTGTTTGGAAGATTATATTTGTCTGTCTTGTTTCTATTTGACTCTATGGTTCTCAAGAGGTTTCCTGGCATTCACGAAGCATTTATTCAGAGGGAGATGAAAAAACAGAATATGATGGATCAAAGAATCACAAGAAAGCAGATAGATCTGGGTTTAAATCTGGTTCCCCTTCTTCTGGTTTTATCATCTAAGCCTCAAGAGGTTCCTCCTCTGTGAAGTTAGAACCTTATAGGACCAATGCAAAGATCAGCTAAGACAGTAAAGTGCTCAGTTCAGTGCCTCTCAGCAAATCCTCAAATAATGTTAGCAACCATCCCATGTACATGCACAGAGCTTCCAAAAAGCTTTGTAAAGTCTCTTCTTAAATGTGAACAATGAAGGACCATCTGAGGAAAACTTCTAATATGAAAGGCAAGTGGCTAAAAAAGAGAAGAAAGGAACTCAAAAGAAACTAAAGACATAATTATATCCACGGAAAAAATAAAAAGGATATTTTTGAGAGAGAGCATGAGAGTTGGGGAGGGGCAGAGAGAGAGGGACAGAGGATCCAAAGCAGGCTCTGTGCTGACAGCAGCAAGTCCAATGTGGGGCTCAAACCCAGAAACCATGAGATCGTGACCTGAGCTGAAGTTGGACACTTAACCGACTAAGCCACCCAAGCGGCCCAAAAAAGGATAAAAGCACTCTGGAAATTATGTCATTATTTTTCATTTAGGAAAGCAAAAATTGAAGAATTTGCAGATAAAGTTGAGGAAATCTTCCAGATGTAGAATAAGGTAATAGAGACATTAAAAGGGCGAGAAAAGATGAGAAATTTAGATAATTCCAGAGGTTAAATATTTAATCCCCTAGAATGACAGTTTTAAAAAAACTCAAAATATGTCACCAATCCCATGGGCCTAGAAAGAAACCATTCCAAATGGAGCAGGACACTGGCAGGCTCCAAGGGAAAAAGGAAATGATAAATCACTAATGTTAAACTGGTTTGAGAGGGATTTCGGAGAGGCCGACAGAAAAATTTAGGAAAAATAATCACAGGACAGGAAAAAGCAAAAACAAAAACAAAAACAAAAACAAAAAACAAACAGCAATTTTTAGCATAAGAAAAATCAAAAGAAAGGAAGTGTGATAATACCATAGGGCTCACCTGCAAATACTATGAAGTCATAACAATAATTCTGATCTAACTCTTGTGAAGCTGACTGGAAAAGAGGAAGGATGGTGAAAGGGAAGGGTAAGTGCTTCAGGGAGGAGGGGGTAGGACTCCTGAGTCCTCACTTACCATATGAAGAGGCTAGTAGGTAAGGTCTAAAATCAAAAAAGTTTTTTTTTAAACTGAAAGTATGTTATTGAACAATGAAATATCAGTCATACCCACAACAGGAAGATTATATTTTAAAAGACAGATCGTAAGTATTGGCAAAAATATGATGAAAATGGAACCCTCACACAATGCTGGTGGGATTGGAATATGGTATAGCTGCTCGGGAAGAGTTTGGTAGTTCTTTGAAAAGTTGAACATAGACTCATCAGAAGATCTGGTAATCTTACTCCTAGGTGTATACCGAAAAAACCTGTACATGAATGCTCACGGCAGCACTATTCATAAAAGCCAAAAAATGAAAACAATTCAAATGCTCACCAACTGATGAATGGATAAATAAAATATGATATATCCACTCAATAGAATATGATTCAACCATAAAAAGGAATGACATACTTGATACATGTTACAACACAGATGAACCTTGAAAACATTACACTAAGTGAAATAAGCCAGATGCAAAACGCCATTATTGTATAACTTCATTTATATGAAATGACCATAACAAGTAAATTCATAGAGACAAAGAAGATTCATGGTTACTAGAGCCTTGGAGAGGGAGGCAAACACAAGATGCCTACTAATAGGAACACAATTTCTTTTTTGAGTGATGAAAATATTGTGAAATAGACAGTGATAATAAATGCACAATTCTGTGAATATACTAAAAACCACTGAATTGTACACTTATAAAGGGATAAATTTTATGGTATATAAATAATTCAATTTAAAAAAATGTTTTCTTGAAGAACACAGACTATAACACCAGAAGAACTAAAAACGTTTAAAGTGATTTCCTATAAGAAACCAGAACCTAGGCAGGGAAAGGTGAGGCAAGGAACTCTGTCATAAGCTTTCTCTGTTATAGCTTTACAGTACTCTTTGATTTTACAAATGATTTATATGTGCCACTTGTAAAACTTAAATTTAAAAATATAAGTGGTAAATCTTAATTACAAAGAGGAAACTTAAGTCCAGAAATAAACCCATGCATATATGGTCAATCAATTTATGACAAAGCAGGCACACATGCACATTAGGGAAACGACAGTCTCTTCAAAAAATGGTTTTGGTAAAACCAGACGACCACATGGAAAAGAATGATGTTGAGCCACATCGGGCTCTGTGCTGAAAACTCGGAGCCTGGAGACCACTTTGGACTTTGTGTCTCCCTCTCTCTCTGCCCTCTCTTTCCCCTCAAAAATAAAATAAAAACACTTAAAAAGAAGGAAAGAAAAGGGAACATATTTGAAAAAATAAATGTTTAAAAGTTTCTTGGCAATCAAGGAAATAATCCTCCAAGACTAAAAAGGCATGTGAAAATATAAAGTAAAGGCAAAAATTTACATCTGTTGAGTCAGAAAACAGATGATGCCACACCATGATAAGTAACAGGAGAGGGGCACCTGGGTGGCTCAGTCAGTTAAGCGGCCGACTTCGGCTCAGGTCATGATCTTATGGTCTATGAGTTTGAGCCCCGCATCGGGCTCTGTGCTGATGGCTCAGAGCCTGGAGCCTGCTTCCGATTCTGTGTCTGCCTCTCTCTCTGCCCTTCCCCTGCTCACACTCTGTCTCTCTGTCTCTCAAAAATAAATAAATGTTAAAAAAAAAAAAAAAAGAAAACAACACGAGATCAAACAGGAAAACACATTTTTTAAAAGTCATGATCTCTATCCTTGACTCTTAATTGCATCCTTAAGTATTTAAAGAGCTGATCAGCATTAAAAGAGTCATTAGCAAATATTTTTAAGAGTTTAAACAAGACTAGTAAGAATAAAGGCAAGAAAGAGCTAACTGAATGCTAAATGGTTATAATCTATAAGTAAATATAGTCATTACTTTGAACGTCTTCCTTATTCACAAAAGAAACTTCAAATTAACCACTGCCAGCCCACCCTCAAAAGATTCACCATCATGAGGATATTTTTAAAAAGAAGAGCAGCAAATACTTGCATAGCATATAATGTGTGTAAGATAGTATCTTAAGTATCCTACATATACTAACTCATATAAAGTTCTAAAAGACCCCACAAGTAGGTAATATAAGGTGCTGAACTGCCCAACACTAGAACGTGTCATTCACATCCTGTACGACCTGCCTACAATCTGAATAGATACTAATATCCCTGTCTTACAAATGAGGGAACTGAGGCATAAAGAAGCTAAGAAGCTCTGCCAAGGTGATTCAAATAGTAAGTAGACAGTAAGATCTGTAAATGAGGCAGTTTGGCATCAGAGCCCATGCTTCTCACCCATTATCTATACTGACCAATGTTCTGCAGGCTCTATAAAGAATCTCAAAGATTTTCCAAACAGCATTAATATCTTTGAGAGGTTGTACATGAAAGTACAATACTTATTTAAATACATAGATTTTAGCCTGCTTTTAGAAGATCGTTACCTTACTCACAAATATCATATTATGTAAACATTCAACCTATGACAGCATTATCCAAGCCTGAAAGTTAGAGTTGCTTTTAGACCACTATTTGAGCTTTCACAAGGAATACACATGCATATTATTACTTGGTCTGTGATTCTATCTTTGCCTCAGATTGTCAAAAGCTTTTGTTCAGATTAGAAATTCCATTTCTAGTTGTTATAAAAAAATTAATCTGACTTACTATAAAGCTAATTTTTGGCTATCTTGGTATCATTTCTTCTATTTAAGTTTAATCTAATATTTTATAAAAGCAATCACAAAAATAACTTTTAAAAAATCATATAGGACATTAAAAATTAGTGAATATTTAAAAATTATAACCCATGTGCCGAGAGTAGTGGATCCAAGTATTCTGTGCAGACTTCTCCCCAAGACACTGCCACACCGTGATAAGTAAATTTGTTTTAATGTTTATTTACTTATTTTGAGAGAGACAGAGGGAAAGAGAGAGAGAGATTAGTTACATGCACAAGTCAGGGAGGGGCAGAGAGGGAGAGAGAGAATCCCAAGCAGGCTCCACAATGACAGCATGGAGCCCGACTAGGGGCTAGATCTCACGAACTGTGAGATCATTACCTGAGCCGAAATCAAGAACCAGAGGCTTAACTGACTGAGCCACCCAGGCACCCTATGAGTAAAATTTAAGCCCACTCTAGAATCTGGCATGTGACTCATAAGATGGAGAAGAATTACTATATTTGCCTAAATGGAAGGTGAGATGCCTTTTTATTAAAAAAAAAAAAAGAAAGAAAGAAAAGAAACTGCCTGTTTATATCCTCTCAACTCTTTTAATTATTTATTTTTTTTAACAAATTACTGTTTAGAGAAGATACACCAGCTCAAAATAAGCCCAATCAATATTAATTTTAAACGCATAATTGTTTCTGCTAACAATAGGTTTAAACAGATTAAAGAAATTTAATTTAATTTAGAAATTTAGTAATTCTTCTTAGAAGAAGGATTTCTCAGTTGCAGGGAGAAGATCACTGTAAACAAGATTTTTATCAAAAAAATAAAAGTATAAAAGTAGTACAGTAGAATAAAAAATTGCCATGCAGAGGGATGTCTGGGAGGCTCAGTGGGTTAAGCATCTGATTCTTGATTTCAGCTCAAGTCATGATCTCACACTCGGTGAGATCAAGCCCCGCATCAGAGCACGGAGTCTGCATGGGATTCTTTCTCTCCCTCTCTCTCTCTCTCTCTCTCTCTCTCTCTGTCTCTTCCCGCTCCCAATTGTGGATATTATTGAAAAAATTGGTGAAATCTGAGTAAGGTCTATAGATCAGATAATAGTATTGAAGCAATGTTAATTTCCTGATTTTGATGATTGTGTTGTATTTATGTAAGAGATTGTTTTTTTTAAGAAATATATATTGGGGGTTACTGGGTGGCTCAGTCGGTTAAGCAACCGACGTTGACTCAGGTCACTTTGGCTCAGGTCACGACCTGGCAGTTCATGAGTTAGACGGAGCCCCACGACCAGCTCTCTGCTGACAGAGCATCCCATAGATCCCCCTCTCTCTGCCCCTTCCCTACTCATGCTGTCTCTCTTTCTCAAAAAATAAAATATATATTTTTTAAAAAATAAAGAAAGAAATACACATCGAAGGATTTAGAAATAGTCATCACAACTGTAATTTATTCTCAAATGGGTCAGAAAAAAATATATGTATATGCATACACACCCATATATTCACATACGCACAGGGAATGATGAAGCAAATAAGGCAAATAGAGGAGTGTATAGGAATTCTTTGGATCACTTTTGCAACTTTATAAAAATCAAATAAAAGATCAACAAATAAATTAGTATCTTAGGAGAAAACTTTTTAAGAAATTTGATGGAATATATTTCTATATTAAAGTTTATTTTATATACTGTGACATTAAATATATATGGTCAAATTATACCAAATATAAGTAGACATTTGAGTATTTCACTTCTATCCCTATCAGCTGTCAAAAGAAATTTTTTTAATGGACTTTCTAATTAGGAAAATGCTGGTGATAAAGAACCGGAAGTAGGGGGGGAGGTAAAATGTTATATTTATCACCTAATATTGAGGCATACAGAGTAACCAGCTTCCAGATAAACAGCCCCAAGATTGAAGGAAACACTCAGAACTAGTTTCTGCACAGGAAAACTGAAAATAATAGCACTTCTTGCTGGCTTTCAGACACATAAAAAACATCTATCAATCGGCAATCTGGCCCACAGCTTAAAATAACCCAGTTCAATACAGTCTAGTCATGGCCAAAGAGAAAGAGAGCTGAGCTATTTCCAGCTATAGCATCAGCAAGAAGTTGAGTACGTTACACATATCCAATAGTCAAGAGAAGTATATTCACTTCCACGGCCAAAGATGAGCACCAACCAAGAAGAACTAGTTCCTTTGGAACTAATGACCAATTGTACACCTCATTTATTAGGAAGGAACTCAATTTTTCAAAAACAAAGAAAAAATATCAGACTCTCTGCCACATATTACACTCCCCTCTAAAAGAATTACTATTTCATTATTTATTATGCCTTACTATTGCCCAGGGAATAAAATTCAAACTCGCTTAAAGCCCTTCTCAATTTGACCTCCATAAACCTCCTAATCTAATTTACTACATTGTATGCTGCATATAAATTAGACCAGTCATTGTTCCGAGAACATGACTTGTGATTTTCTTCCTGTGTCCTCCATGTTGCTAAATGTAATAAACATTTTTGGGGGTCCTCATCTTATCTGACCTCTTAGCAACACTGACACTTGTACATTTTCTCCTCTTTGCAGGCTCATCCTCCTCTACCTGACTAGGCAATATTAGCAAGTCCTCAAAAACTGGCCTTACCCTTACCTTATATCATATATAAAAATTAATTCAAAATGGATCAAAAACCTAAGCATAAGAGTAAAAACAGAAAAACTAAGAAGAAAACTTCTGAAGCTTCAAGAAGCTTCATGATGTTGGATTTGGCAATGATTTCTTGAATATGACAAAGCAGAGGCAACAAAAGAAAAAGCAGTTAAGTAGGACTTCATTATAATTAAAAACTTTTTTTTTACAACAAGGGACATTATAAACAGTAAAAAGGCAATCCAGAAATAACCAAAAGCATTTGCAAATCATTTATCTGGTAAGGAATTAATATCCAGAATATATAAAGAAATCTTACAACTCAACAACAAAACCAACAACAACAACAAAAACCAACTCAATTAAAAAACAGTCAAAGGCACAGCATAGGAATACAGTCAATGATATTATAATAGTAATATATGGTGACAGATGGTAGCTACACTTGTGGTGAGCACAGCATGATGTACAGAGAAGCTGAGTCACTATGTTGTACACCTGAAAATAATGTAACGTGTGTCAACTATACACAAAACAATTTATTTTTTAAAAATATATGGGCAAAGGACTTGAACAGACATTTCTCCAAAGAAGACATACAAATGGCCAATAAGCACATGAGAAGATGCTCAATATCACTAAACATTAGGAAAGCCAAAATGAGATACCACTTTGCACTTATAAAAATGGCTATTATTTTTTAAAAAGAAAAGAACCAATGTTAACAAGGACACAGAAATCTCAACGCTTGTGCACTGCTGATGGGGATGTAAAATGGACAGCCACTGAGGAGAAGAATTTCGTGGTTCATCAAAAAGGCAACATAACATTATAGCAACATTATTCATAATAGCCCTAAGATAGAAACAATCCAGGTGTCTACCAACGGATGAATGAACAAAATACAGTATATACATACAATGTAATATTATTTCACCTTAAAAAGGAATGAAATTTGGACACATGCTACAACATGGTTGAATTCTGAAGAATTCATATTAAATGAAAGAAGTCAGACACAAAAGTATCTTATGGTTACATTTACATGATATACCCAAAGTAGTCAAATTTAGAGACAGAAAGCAGAATGGTGATTGCCAGGGACTGGGAAGAGAGGAGAATGGGGAATTACTGTATGATGAGTTTCAGTTTGGGAAGATAAAGTTCTGGAGGTGGATGGTGGCAATGGTTGCACAACTTGAATGTACTTAATGCCGCTGTCCTGTACACTCGAAAATGGTTAAAATTGTAAATTTTATGTTATGCACATTTTACCACTACCCAAAAAAATTAGTCCTAGGTAGCTGTCTCCACTGGCAATAGTATTCAAGACCACAGCAACAATGAATGACTAAACCAGATTTATATTTCCTGCCCAAGCTCATCCATCTGAGCTTCAGAATGACCTTAACTTCCACCTTAGAAATGTCATCACCCTCTGCATTAAAGAACTAGAAAAAGAGCAAATTAAAACCAAAGTAAATAGAAAAAAAAGCAAATAATAAAGATGAAAAAAAAATCAATGAAGAGGAAAAAAACAGAAAATATCAATGAAACAAAAGCAAGTTCTTTGAAAAGATAAATAAAATTGGTAAACTATCAGAATGATCCAGGAAAAAGAGAAAGGCACAAATTACCAATATCCAAAATGCAAAAGATAACATTGTTACAGATTCTACACACATTTAAAAATAATAAAGAAATGTTATAAGCAACTTTATGTCAAATGGATGAAACAAATTCCTTGAAACATACAAATTAACAAGCTTATTCAAGAAAAAAAGAATCAGAATAGTCCTATATCTATTAAAGAAGTTAATTTTGTAGTTTAAAGCCTTCTCACAAAGAAATCTCCAGGCCAGATGGCTTCATTGGTTAAGACCTAGCAAACATTTAAGAAAAAAAAGAATACCGATTCCACACAAACTCTTCTAAAAAATTAAACAAGAGTAACTACTTCCCACTCATTCAATGAAGCCAGCACTATCCTGATACCAAAACCAGGCAAAGACTTCACGAGAAAACAAAACAAAAAGAAAACACTACAGAATAATATCCTTCATGACACAGATGTAAAAATAATGAATAAAATTTGTCAAATTGAATCTAACAAAGTATTAGAGGGATTTTTGATCATGATCAAGTGTGGTTTATCCTAGAAATGTAGGGTTGGCTTAACATTCAAAAATCAATCAATGTAGTTCACTATACCAGCAAACTAAAAGAAAAACCATATGATAATCTCGATTCAGAAAAAGCTTTTGACAAAACCCAACATCCATTCCTGATGAAAGCTCTCAGCAAGATAGGAAAGAAGAGAACCTCCTCGAGCTCAAAAAGATTATCTACAAAAAACCTATAGCTAATACCATATTACTGGTGAAAGATGGCATCGTTCCCCCGAAACACAACAAGGTTTTCCATTCTGATCACTTCTCTTCAAAGTGCTAGCCAGTGCAACTAGGCAAAAAAAGAAATAAAAGACATTGAGATTCGAAAAAAAGGAGTTAAACTGTCTTTATTTGGAGACATATGATCCTTTATGAAAAAGACCCAGGGGAACCTACTAAAAATACTACTAGAATAAGTGAGTTTAGCAAAGCTGCAAGATACAACATAGATAAACAAATATCAATTCTATATCCATATGCTATAATTACTAAGATGTTTACCGTTTAAGATCAATACACTTAAGATCAATTTTCCAACATTGTCGGGACATTTATGATGCACATTTAATCTCTAAATTGGGAATGAGACCCTATTTTCTTTATTTATGGATTCTCAAATAGTGAGTTTATTATATAAGTTTATAAATAACTTTTGTTGATATGTGACAGCATTCATTACCTATATTTATCTTTTCTTCTATTTTACGAATGTTTAAAATAAGTGTATTTTTATAATCATACATACCTTACACTTCATTTTCTCAACATTATCCACACTCTAATACAAATCTAATTATAATCATGCTATAGACAAATGTGTATCCTAATTTATTAAAAGATCTGCCATAAGTTGAGTTGTGTGTTCTTCTAAGGTGCTACATAGAATCATTTAAGTATTGTTTTTATTGTTGTAAAATCATGCACATAAGAATAAAAACTACGAGAAGATACTAAAAAAAACCAGATCTCATTTCTTGGCTCATTGACTGGCTTTGCACTAAAAGATGTACGCTTTTGTGTCACAACATTTTTTCTCACAATGTCCCAATCTCTACCTCCATACCATCATTTTCACAATTTCAAGGTTTATAACCTTCACATTGTGTATTATAACTAAAACTAAGTTTTGGATTTGGATTAAGAGTTATTTCTTAAACAGAAAAAATATCTGGTGGCTAAATACCAAATACATAATTTTCACTCTAAATCAGATAGCATCTGTACGTACACAGACAAATTGCTAAATATACACCTCTTGAAGCAAAAAAAAAAAAAAAAAAAAGGATTAGTAAGAGGAGTGAGAAAGAGGAACACATTCTTTTTTCATTGAATATTTAATGTGTTTTTACCTTCTAAGATTATTTAGCTTCTTCACCATAAGGAATATATTCTTACATAATTCTCTTGGATCTTCAAACCTGCTGTTCCAACACTTGCTTTGGAACGTTTGCTTTCTAACAATACTCACTCTACAGGTTTTGATCAAGGATCATCATTTTATTTTGGGTTTGTTTGTTTGCGGGGCGGGGGGGAGTTTTATACTGTTTTACATTACTGGAAATTCCTTGTTTTCTTGGAACTCAAGACTTGGTATTTCTTGAGATATTTTTGTTTATTGGAATACATCCTCAGGTAATTCTTCCAGAAAATCAAAGTGGGTGATTTTATCAATTACGGTCTAATCAGCAAAACGAAACTCCACTAGGTTATGTTAACAGAAGTGATTTAAAGGAAAAAATAGTTTAAACATGTGATAATGAACAACAACAACAAAAAAGCATCCCATGGACAATACCTGAAGCAAGCAGCTACTACTTCCAAGGCTGCAGGAACAAACAGTAAGAGGCTGGTACTATCAGAACCTGAGAGCTTGAAGGAGGAGCCACTGGGGATAGACTTCAACACCGAGGGGGCACTGCCCAACTACTGCTGGTAACTCAAAAATATCAAAATGAGGACAGTTCTGGCAATATTAAGAAGCTGGAGAATGGAAGAAACCCTGTCCACGCGGATATGAAATGCCACTGATGACCTAACACTGATGAGAGTATCAAGACAACAGGCACAACGTCCTATATCCTCTCTTCTTGCCTGTCTCTTAATGGTAGAAACTGATAGCAAGCCAGTTAACATCGTTTGAGAAATATAATTTGCACAGTCCCAGCCCCACCATCAAAGTAGAATATCAAAAAGTGTTTTTGGAGCTGAATTTTATATCATCACCATTGTACTTAATTTTAAAGCTTAGATGGGGAGAGAATTCTAGATTCAAAATCATTTTCCCTTATGACTTGAAGTCACATGCATGACTTCTTCTATCATGCAGTGGTACTCATCAGAAGTCTAATTCCTCTATGGTGATTTACATAGCCTATTAGATGCTCCTGTACTTCACTACCTACACAGACCATTTAAAAACCAACAATTCACTCTTTTTCTTATTACTAAGATAGTGAATGATTCAGTAATATATATACTTTAAGAAAAATAAGATCATATTGTAGTACTACTTTGCAATACATCTAACATTTTGTTCGTCTAACATTTCTTTATAATAATAAAAAGCTAGGTGATATTAATGTCTGCAGTTGGGGAACTGGTTAAATTGTGCTTCTATTCTATGAAGAACTACTTTGTGGCCATTAAAGTGTGGAAGAATACTAACTGTATTTAAAAAATTTGCACAAACCCATGAATATATATATTCTCAAGATAAATTTCTGGAAACAGAATTGTAGGGTCAAAGCACATTTTTAAAACTTTTGAGACATACTGCCAAACCTCCATTCAGGAAGGTCATACTAATTTATTTCTTACAAGAAAAAAGAATCAAAATGATCCCACACTACAACCAATAGCAAGTATAATCATTCTTTTATAAATATGAAGAAAATTATAAAATCTTACTAAGGCACATAAAACAAATATAGACAAATGGAAAAAAGGCATATCATGTTCTTAAGTCTGCCACTTTTTGACATTAGATAACTGAAGTCAAAAGATTAGATAAACTAGGGGCGCCTGTTGGTGCTCAGTTGGTTAAGCAGTCAATCCAGATTTTGGCTCAGGTCACAATCTCACAGTTCATGGGTTTGAGCCCTGTATCAGCCTCTGCGCTGACAGCATGAAGCCTACTTGGGATTGTCTCTCTCCTCTCACTCTGCCTCCCCTGCTCTCCTTCCCTCTCAAAATAAACACTTTTGCAAAGAAAGACTAGATAAACTAAAGGGTCTTTCCATTATGAAACAAGTAGAACATTCTAGAAGATGTACAGTATGTTTTAAACATATTGTTGGGTTCCCTAAAAGTAGGGGAATTCTCTAAGAACCACACCCCCATCTACCCCTCCAACCACTTAAAAAAAAAAGTGGGGGGTTAAGGATACAAATCATGAGCTTAGTTGATATGGAAGCTGGGAACTCCAATCTATAAATGAACTGAAAGAATAGTGATGCTTTGAGGGCAAAAGTCAATACCAGCACTGCAACTGAGATATACTATAGCTGAGGCCAGAAGCAAAGTGGTAGAGGTGAAACTGATGCTTCCACATTGAGCCTGGCTCTTCTGAAGAGACCTGAAGTGGTCCTAAGTCAGCAGACTGTCAGACCTCAGAACAAATCAATGGGGGAAAGAATACCCAACTCAAGTCTTTAGGAGTCCTACAGATTAAGGGGGAAAAATGAGTTCACACTTAAAGATCAGAAAGCAAATGAGGAGGCAAGCTAAATTTAGACACTTATGCTAATAGAAGAGCAATCATTTAAAGATATATGTATGTATGTCTATATACATGTATATAAATGTATATGTATATATACTCATACAGAACATTCAATTAAATTGTATAGATGTATATGCGTAATGAGTTAAATGCAGGAATGATCACCACCAGGTTTATGGTGGTTATCTTCAGGTGATTTTAAATTTCTCCTTAAACTATTATGTAATGTTTAAGTTTTTACAATGAATGTGTGTTATCTATGTAACCATAAAAAGATAAAGCTACTTCCATTATATAAGGGGGAAAATATTTCAAAGTTATTACTAGCCACTATTTCCTTTATAAAAAACTTACTCATTCCCTTTGCCTGCTTTTCTATTATGGTAATAGTTCTTATTCACATATTTTCCCATTGTGCTAATTGCCTTTCAATTTTGTCTACAATGTTAACACTAAAATTATTAAATTAATAACTAGTTAAATGTATCAATATTTTCCTTTATGATTTCTACTGTGATGAAATTTTAACTTCAATCACTTTTTCTTCTCCATCCGATATTTAACATCATAAAAAAGAAGCAAGAATGCTGAAGAAAAGTAAAGAGCTCATTCATAATGTTCTCCAATGTCGATCTCTACTGACCACTTGTTCTCCCTGTCTCCTTTAATTCCTACTCATTTGTGCTCAGTAACTACATGCTAACAGATTATCCTTGTGGACCTAAAAATACTCACAGACTGCAGATACAAAGTAAATTTACTTTTGCAATTATAAAGCAGCTCAAGCACCACTAATGTAATCTCAGTGAGGAACACTGTTCTCAGTAACAAGCTGATTAATCGGACACCCTCATAAATGGTAACAGATAAACAGGAGGTCAGGCTAAAAAATCATCAGAATGCTAGACTTCCACTTCTAGAAAGATGGGTTAGACATAATTCCCCCATTCCTCCCACTAAGTACAACTAAAAATCACTGGATATTACATAGAAAAAAGAAGAAGACTTTGAAGAATGGAGAGAAGGCAGTAGACTAGCTAGGGAACTCAGCCTCAAATATCCCAGACTTGGAGCTAAGGAAACCAGAAACCCAAAAACACCAATATATTCACATTTACAAAGCCCCAAATGAAGTTAAAGGACCAAGTAAGGGGGTAGTCTAACGAGACCAAGAACTTTAAGAAAATAACCATTTGACATCAACTGAACACCACAGAAAATCTATTAACAACATCCCCAACTATGTCAGCAAAGGCCAAATGTGTTATCTAGACTTCTTTCTTCCTGAGACTCTAACAAGATGTCCACTGGGGTAATGTCAAAGGAGGCCAAGAAGAGAGCCAGGATTTTTATCTCTGCCTAACAGTATCAAGGCTTCACCTGCCTATGATGTCGGTGGAGACCACATGAGGAACCTGGGCTCTCACCCCCATTCAGCAGTAATGAGGTTCTCTATTTGACCTCCACTGACACAGAGTGAAGCAAGGGGGCTTAACAACTGGGCAGGGTTGGGAGTTCTCAACTGAATAATGATGGAAATTCTAACTCTCCATTCAGTCTTCTCTGACACCAAGCCAGTAGGGAGTGGGAGGGGGGTCTTACTGCTAGGTGAGAGCAATGAATTATGTGTATATAATGTAGTAACTAGAGGAGCCACTAAAAAAAAAAAAAAAAGGCTGTAACAAAGGGATATATTCAAAAATACTAAAATAAACTGAAATGGAATTCTAAAAACTGTTCAAGACTCCCACAGTGCTAAAAACAAAACAAAACAAAACATAGTAAACATGGGGAAAAGAAAACACAGAATGCAAAACAGAAAACAAACACGAAAATGGTAGACATCAGCCTTAACGTATCACTACTTACATTAAATGTAAATGGTTTAAATACAAAATATTAAAAGAGAGACAATGGCACAAAGGGTTAAAAAACACAATCCACCTATAAGCTAGCTACAAGAAACTTACCTCAAATTTAATAATAAAAGTAAATTCAAAGTAAAAGATGGTAAGAAATTTATAAAGTAAATATTAGTTAAAGGAAAGTCTACATTAAGATCAGAAAAGGGAGCATTCAGAGCACAGAAAATAACCAGAGAGAGAAACATTATAATGATTAAAAGGTAAACCTGCCAAAGAGATACATGACACCAAATGTGTATACACCAAAAACCAAGCTGCTAAATATGTGAAACAAAAATTGATAGAACTCAAAAGAGAAACAGATAAACCTACAATTATATTGGAAACATCAATATTCCTCTCTCAACAATTGACAGAATAACTAGACAGAAAATCAGGAAAATTATAGAACATCAACCAACAAGATCTAATCAACATTTATAGACTACTCTACCCAAAAAGAAAGAATACAAATTCTTCTCGAGTGCCCACAGAAGGTACAAAAAGATAGGCCATATCCTAAAGCCATAACACAAACCCCAATAAACTTACAAGAGTTTAAACCATACAGAGTGTTCTCCCTGGCCACAATGAAATCGATTGAGAAATTATTAACAGAAAAATACATGAAAATCTCCCCAGTTGCAAACTAAACAACACACTTGTAAATAATACTTGTTCAAAGAGAAGTCTTGAAGAAAATGAAAAAATACACAGAACTGAATAAAAAGGAAAGTATAGTGTATACCAAAATTAGTGGGACACAGCTGAAGCAGTGCTAAGAAACTGTAGCACTAAATGCATATATTTTAGGGGCACCTGGGTGGCTCGGTCAGTTAAGTGTCCGACTCTGGTTCAGGTCATGATCTCGTGATTCGTGAGTTCGAGCCCCGCACTGGGCTCTGTGTTGACAGCTCAGAGCCTGGAGCTTGCTTCAGATTCTGTGTCTCCCTCTCTCTCTGCCTCTCCCCTGCTCATGCTCTGTCTTTCTCCCTCTCTCAAAAACAAACATTTTTTAAAAACTAAAAAAAGAAGTCCCAAATCAACAATCTAAGCTTCTCCATCAAGAATCTACCAAAAAAAAAAAAAAAAAAAGCAAAACAGACTAAAACCAAGGAGAAGGAAGGAAATAACAAAGAGCAGAAATCAATGAAATAACAAAGAGCAGAAATCGATGACACAAAACATAGAAAAACAACAGAGAAAAATCAATGAAACAAAGCGCTGGTTCTTTGAAAAGATCAATAAAGTTGACAAACTTGTAGCATGACTGACAGAAAACAAGAGAAAGCATACAAATTACGAGTATCAGAATGCAACCAGTGATAACACTATGGACCCTGCAGACATGAAAACAATAATAAATGAATACTACAAACAACTATGTACACACAAATTTGATAATTTCAATGAAATGGACTACTTTCTCAAAAAAACAAAAACAAAAACAAAACCACAAACTACTATAACTCACCCAATCTGAAATAATTTGAATAGAACTAAAACTATTAAGAAAATTAAATTCATAACTTAAAAACTCTCCAAAAATACATCTCCAGATCCTTTTCACTGGAGAATTCCAAGAAACATGTAAAGATTAGTAAACAATTCTACACAATCTCTTCCAACAACTGGAGAGAGACACTTCCCAACTCATTTATGAAGCTAGTATTATCTGAATACCAAAACCAGACAAAGATAGTAGAAAAAAACAAAACTACAGACCAATATCTCCCATGAATATTCCTCAACATTATCAAACATAATTCAGCAATACATAAAAGGAATTATAACCATGTGAAGTTTACTCCAGGACTGCCACACTGTCTCAAAATCTGAAAATCAATCAGAGTAATCTATGATATTAACAGGCTAAAGAAGAAGAATTACATGATCATATTAATTGATGCAGAAAAAGCATTTGACACTTAACACCCATTCATGATAAAAACAGGACAGGAGTAGAACTTCATTAACTTGAAAGAGCATCTACAAAATACCTATAGCTAACATTATACTTAATGGCAAAAGAATAAATGCTTTCTCCCTAAGATTGAAAACAAGGTAACAATAATCACTCTCAACACTTTTTCTCAATATAGTGCTGGAAGTTCTAGGGGCACCTGGGTGACTCAGCTGGTTAAGCATCCAACTTCGGCTCAGGTCACAATCTTAAAGTCCGTGAGTTGGAGCCCTACATCAGGCCCTGTGCTGACCGCTCAGAGCCTGAAGCCTGCTTCTGATTCTAAGTCTTCCTCTCTCTCTCTCCCTCCTCCACTCATACTATCTCTCTCTCTCTCTCAAAAATAAACATTAAAAAAATTTTTTTAATATATTTACTATTAAATATATTTACATACATAAAATATAGTGCTGGAAGTTCAAGACAGTGCAATACGGCAAGAAAAAGAAATAAAAGGCATATAGATGGGAAGGGGAAAATTCTTGCACATGTCCTCTTGGCAAATGATGTGAGTGTCCACATAAAAAAATTCCAGAGGCACCTGGATGGCTCAGTTAGAGAAACATGCAACTTTTGATCTTGGGGTCCATAAGTTTAGGCCCCATGATGGGTGTAGAGACTACTTAAAAAAATAGAAAATCTTAAAAAAATTTTTAATTCCAAAGAATCTACATAAAACATTTCTAGAATTAATATTTAAGTTAAGTAAAGTTACTGGATACAAAATATATGTATATGAATTATATTTCTATGTACACCAAAATTAAAAATAAAATACCATTTCTAACTGTTTTAAAAAATGAGATACTTAGGTGTAAATCTAAAAAACATTTAAAGGACTTGTATGTTGAAAACTACATAATGTTGATGAAAGAAATCAAAAATGATCCGAATAAATGAAGAGACATACCTTCTTCAAAGACTGAAAGACTCAACATAGTAAAAATGTCTTCTAATGAGTGAATGGTTAAAAAAGAGTGGTACCCGCACCACAGAATACTACTCCACAATAAAAAGGAATGAACAACTGATACATGCCACCACCTGTATGAACTTCCGTAGAATGATGCTGAATGAAAAAAAGCCAATTCCCAAAATGTTACATACTATATTATTCAATATTCTTGAAATGACAAAATTATAGCCATGAGAACAAATTAGTGTTTGCCCAGGGTTAAGGAGAAGCGGAAATGACAAGGAAATAGATATAGCTATAATAGGACAACATGAAGGATCCTCGTTGTGAAGGAAATGTTCTGGAATTTTACTACATCAATGTCAATATCCTGATTGTGATATTGTACTATACTTTTCAAGATGTTATTATAGGTAGAAACAATCAAGGCTACACGGGATCTCTATTTCCTACAACTGCCTGTGAATTATCTCAAAATAAGTTTAATTTTAAAAAGTCAGAAACACACACTGTGGTAGTTCTTTTCCTTCCTGTAAGTGTATGCCTGCCATTCCTTCATGGAGAAATGGAATCTATTCCTTCCCTCTCCTTGAATCTGGCTGGTCTTAGTAATTTGACTTACAGGCTTTTAGGGGCTAGGTCACAGCCTTGCAGCTTCCACCTGCCCTCTTGAAAATTTGCTCTGGTGGTAGCATATGTCACATAAGAAATTCGATTACTACGAGACTGTTATGCATAAAGTGATGCTAGCAGCCACCTGCCCAAGCACCATACATGTGAGCGAAGTAGCCATCTTGGACATTCTAGCTCCAATACATTCTTGAAACAAAATTAAGACCCAGACACATGGTTCCAGTTGAGATTTCCCAGCTCTCTCTGTTCTTTCAAGTCAACCCATCTGATGACCCAGACATGGTGGAGCAGAGATACACCGTCTCATGGCCAAACTACTGCCCCACAGATCTGTAACCATAGTAACTAGTTGTTGATTTACACCAAAGATCAGCAAACTTTTTTCAGTAAAGGGCCAGAGGGTAATTTTTTAGACTTTGAGAGCCACATAGTCTCTGTCACAACGACTCAACTCTGGTGTAGCAGTACAAAAGTGACCAAAGACAAAATGTAAAAAATGTGACTGTGTTTCAAAACTTTTATTTATATAAACACAAAAGTCTGAATTCCATATAATTTTCATGTGTCACAAACTATTCTTTTTCTGTGTTTTTTCAAGCATTTAAAAATGTAAGGAAGTCCATTCTTAGTTTGCGGGCTGTACGAAAAACAAGTGGAAGGTTGGTTTTGGCACTATGGGCTGTAGTTTCCCGACCTCTGGTTTACAGCATTAGGTTTTGGGATAGTTTTTTCTACAACGGATATCTAGGACATACGTTATTTAGGAGTAAAGGAAAATAATTCTGCAATTTATTCTCAAAATGTTCCAATACAGAAATAATGTATGTATAAGGAGAGAAAATAAGACAATGATAAAGCAACTGTGGCAAAATGTTAATATTTAATGATATTGAGTGACAGCTACAGGGAATTATTTAATCTTCCAGCCCCACCCCATAAGCAATATTAGATAACATTTGGGTGTATTTCCTTCCAACATCACTACCAAATTAAATATAATTGCTCCTTTTACCTTAGGTGAATACCACCGAGTCTTTTAGCAACAAATAACCCTTTCGGTAGTGACACGTATTTAATCACTTCTTCTACTAGTCAACATCAAAGCCCACAAACTTACACGGAAACGTTTAAGCATTCATTTCAGCTTTTTGGTAAAAAAAAAAAAAAAAAAGTCAGTGCATATGTGAACATAAATGTTGGGGATAGGGATAATAACTAATGATCCCTAATAGTTCTGCAAAACAGAAGGGTTCATTTTTATTCTAGTTGTAAGGAATGTCAAATGATGTTGGATTGCCCTCAGGAATAATGAACTACAATGTACTGTGGTGATTTTCAGAAGGCTGAAGATTTGGGTTTGTTAGTTCAAAATAAATATATCTTTAATTTTAAAAGGAAGCTTTGGAAAAAAAGAGGAATATTGTTACTATCTAACTTTTAAAATAATTCTAACACTTTAGAGAGAGGAGTAAATAAAGAGGTTAAAGAAGGCATATGGGAATAAACACAAATCCATAGGCGACTGCAAAAGGTATCAATTTTCATTTCCAATCCATTTTCTAACAGGTGAAGAGTTGTAGGAAATAAAAATGTTTTAAAAACATGAAGAAAAATATATTACTATTGATTATGATAAGATATGAACCCAGTATATGTGGTAGCAGCTTATGCTACAACTATAACACAGATTGCTGGGGTCATTTTGTTTTGTTTTATTTTTCTTATTCAAACTTCCACCTCATACTGACCTTTCTACCAACCAACTTTCACTGAATCAGGATCTAAAATATTCTATTTTCTGCAAATCCTCCTTCTTCTTCCTAAAGCACTAAGCTACAAAGTTACAATAACAATAGAATTTTTTTTAACATTTATTTATTCTTGAGACAGAGAGAGAGAGAGAGAGAGAGAGAGAGAGAGAGCATGAGCAGGGAAGGGGCAGAGCAAGAGGGGGACACAGACTCTGAAGCAGGCTCCAGGCTCTGAGCTGTCAGCACAGAGCCCGATGTGGGGCTCAAATTCAGGAGCTGTGCGATCATGACCTGAGCCAAAGTCAGATGCTTAACTGAATGAGCCATCCAGGCACCCCTAACAATAGAATTTTTGAGACCTGCAATTAAGTTTGGAAAACTCATATGATCTTTTAATTTTACAGATGTGTTCAGCTAGACAGCCACAGGACCAGATTAGAAACAGGGGCTCCTGGATTAAATGGTTTTTCATTTTTGCAAGCCTTGCTTATTTAAAGGAATAAGGTACTGAATTGCACACTCCAGGTTGCCTGTGTCATTCTAATAAATCCTAAACCCTCAGACCTGAAAAGAATTTTAAAGATCACCTTGATATTGTAAACACTACTTAGTCTAGATACATGAATCCGGTCTACACTATGCCTGCCAAGCAGTTACCTAGATCGTCCAGCTAAACCATTAGCTCCACCTAGACTGCCCGCTCTACTTTCCGACAACCCCAACTGTTCCTATGCTGAGGGAAAGCCACCTCCCTCTAATTCTATCCTCTTGGTGCCTGGCAGAACACACCTGCTTCCATTTCCAAGAACAGCCTTTCAGATATTTCAAACAGCCACACGACCTTCTGGAGTATTTTCTCTTCTCTAAGCTAAATATCCATAACTTCTTAAACCTAACCTTGTGTAATTTTGACCGCTCCTCCCTTCCAGTCACTTTTCCTCTGAACACACACCAACTTCTCTAAACCACCTTAAACTAGGATGGCCAGAACTGAAGACAATACTTCAAATGTGATCTGACTAAAGAGGAACCATTAACTTCCTTTCTTACAGACATCCATTAATATAGCGTAAGGACATGTTTATTTGTCTCTTTGTTCTGTTTTGTTTTCACAGCCACATCACATCAGACTCATAATAAGCTGATCACTGAATAAAATCTTTAACTTGCATGGTAATTCAAATCTCTTCCACTATACACTTACATGGCAGGAATCCATTTTAGACGAAAGTGCAGTTTTATATATTTATGCCATTCAAAGTAATCTTGTTAAATTCAGTCCATGATTCCAGCCAAATGAAATCTTTTGGTACCCTGGTTCTTGATTCATATATCTACTATCCTCACGGCTGACCATGACCTGCAAATCTGAAACCTATACCTTCTATTCCACATATAAGTAATTAATAAAAAATAGAATAAAGACAAGCACCGAATCCTGTGGTAAGGCTGTAGAAATGTCCCTTTGAACTTAAAATAATAAATTATCCAGTTTCCAGAACATATTTTTTCTGTTCTGACAGTATCACCATGGAACTCAGCAAACCCTTTACTGAACTACAAATGTAGTATGTTTACCACATTTGCTTTCTCTCTAAGGAGCTGATCTGTCAAAAAATGAATTCGGGTTAGAGTAACATGACTTTTTCTTAATGATACCATATTGGTCTCTTTCATTATTAAGTGTTTATTATTAATAAATCCTAGTTTTTGTCCTGTTTTTCAAACTTCTTAGGCTCAAATATTAACGTGCTTAGCCTATAGTTTTAGTCTATAGTTCTCTTGAAGAAAAACAAACAAAAAATTACCCAGGTACAGTTTTCTTCTCTATAGCTCTCCTGAACTTGTTGGACTTCAAAAAAAAAAAAAAAAAAATCACAGGTGTCAAAGCAGATTTTTCTTTAACTTCTTTTGGAGTGTCTAAATAAAAAAGCTTTAGTAGTGTGATATTTCTTTTCATTTTCATGTTCACTTTTTCTCTACATATCAGAATATATTTTAAAGCTGTGAATTTTTTTGTACCCATCAGTCTGGTACCAACTTGGAACTGCAGTGATATTTTACCTGGAATCCAAAAGTTTTTCAATGTTTACTTAGTTTGTATTTTGAATAGGTAATCTTAATTCCAGATGCTAATATTCGATATCTCAAAATCTGCTTGTTCATACAAGCACATACCACATATGCTTGTACCACATACAAGCACATATCACATATGGTATTTTGTTTTCAACAAAAATATCAATTTTGCTAACAAAAAAGTGTACTCTGAATTCTTTCTATCTCCAATCCTCCAATCACACACATTAAGAATACCCCCTGCTGGACCAACTGGGTATCTATATGGAAAAAACGAACCTCAACTTCTACCTCACATAATACATCAGTACTAACTTGAAATGGATTGTAGACCTAAATGTAAATGCTAATTTGTAAAACTTCCAGGAAAAAAAAAATAGGAGAAAATCTTCATGATCTTGCAATAGGCAAGATTTCTTAGTACATACACACACACAAAAAAAAACACCAATCACAAAGAAAAACTGGTATATTGGATTTCATCAAAATTAAAAATTCTTCTTAAAAAATATTATGGATATGAAAAGACACAGAATTAGAGAAAATATTCAGCATGTTTTTATCTGCCAAAGTGTTGGTATCTAGAATATGAAAAAGAATTCTTACAAATTAATTACAAAGCAAGCAACTCAATTTTTTAAAAATGAGGAGAGGATTTAAATAGTTCAAAAACAAGATGCACAGGGGTGCCTGGCTAGCTCAGTCAGTACAGCATACTACTCTTAATCTCAGGGTCCTGAGATAAAGCCCCATATTAGGCATGTAGCCTACCTTAAAAAAAAAAACAAACAACTATACCAATGAACAATAAACACATAAAAAGATACTCAACAGCATTACGCATTAAGAAAATGCAAATTAGGGGTGCCTGGGTGGCTTAGTCGGTTGGGTGGCCGACTTTGGCTCAGGTCATGATCTCGAGCACCACGTCGGGCTCTGTGCTGATGGCTCAGAGCCTGGAGTCTGCTTCGGATTCTGTGTCTCTCTCTCTCTCTGCCCTTTCCCTGCTCACGCTCTGTCTCTATGTCTCTCAAAAGTAAATAAACGTTAAAAAAAATATTAAAAAAAAAGAAAATGCAAATTAAAATCAAAGGAAGATATTCACTACTTCATTACAAACTTACTGAAATGGCTAAAATTTTTATTAACAATGTTGAGATATAAGTTTATTATAGACCATTTTAATAACAAATAGAAGGCGAATTTCAAGGCTGAAAATTACATTTCCACTGACATTTCTAAGGAAACAAACCTCATTATATAAAATTCACCTCATTATATATAATTCACCTATTATATAAAATAACATATTCATATCTAACAATTTGCTTAATATATCAATTAAATGTGACCTAATTTATCCACTCGTTTAAATATAATTAGAAGCATCATATGTAACTGGGAGAATTTTTTCTTCTTACCTCTTTAATCATTTCTTTTAATAATACTGAAAATTAGAATAATTCAAATTTAAATTAAAATATATTCTATCTCAGGGCACCTGGGTGGCTCAGTTGGTTGAGCATCCGATTTCAGCTCAGGTCATGATCTCTTGGTTCAAGGGTTCCAGTCCCACATCAGGCTCTGTGCTGACATCTCAGAGCCTAGAGCCTGCTTTGGATTCTGTGTCTCCCTTTCACTATGCCCCTCCCCCACCTGCGCTCTTTCTTTCACTCTCAAATATAAACATTTTTTAAAAGTTTAAAACATATATACATATTATATCTCAACCAGTGCATGAAACATTTATTAAGTGCCTACTCTACACACTGGATACATGCCTCATTAGTAAAATCATTTCTCAAACCTTTACAGTCAAAGGCAGAAAACATAAAGAACACAAAAGCATCAAATGTTGGAACTCAAATCCCTTTGAAAGTGCTAAATATGTTAACCCCCCCTCACCACTAGCACAAACAAACATAGTTACTGGCTCACATTCTTCTCTTTTTCTCTTTTCCTGCCCTCACCCTATGTTTTCTTCATGATAGGCATTTTAATTATAGTAACAAAGTCCCTTACTTTGTTTCTATAGGAAGGAGAGACACTCAAATTATAACACTGAAATCATTTTATGTAGAAGAGAAGCTATATATAGTCTTTGGGACCCAATGAAACCTCCGTCACATTTATACTATAATCGAGATTTTTTCAAGCAAATGTGTCATCTCCAAAACACTTAATACACCTGGAAACTTAGTATTTTATATATTTGAATAATCAACGCCTTGCCAAAAGGACATTTTTTAAAATTGCTTCAGAAACTTCATTCCCAAATTTCATGTAGAAGTGCAATAATTTCTGTAAAATAAGAAACTCAGGATCTTCTCCACAACTCTGGCTATAAACTTAAACAACTTGACAAATTAGGACCTGAATCATAATTTTCAACTGATAATCTTGAGTGGCAGATTTGTTTTATATATATATATGTATATATTGTATATATATATACAATATATAGATTTAATATCTATGATACATTTAATGTATTTAACAATATATTTATTAAATATTCATTAAATATTTGTTTATAAAGATATTTATTAAAGATATTAATATCTTTATTAAATACATCAGGTATTCTGATGGTTTTAATTTAGAGATAATTATCATAAAACATATCTATAGTACTAAAGAGCCATTAAAAGTACTTAAAGATATAGCTAATCATTATTCAACTTCCTATAAAACATTCTGGTACTCTTTAAAAACTGTCAGCATTCACTTTGGCTCATATTAGAAATAAGGCTCTACTCTCAATGAGTTTAAAATCTAGAGGGAAGTAAGACGAGGTTACAAGAAAGAGAAAAAAGTACAACAAAAGAAATCAAATATTCAAACACCTGCCAAAGTGGTTGAGTATGGACCCTACGATCAGATCTAAGTTGAATACTGGCTCCAGTAATTATGTGACCTTGGGCAAGTCTCAACCTCTCTAAGCCCAGTTGCCCTAATCTGTTATTTTGAAATAATAATAGTACTGAATTTCCAGAAATACTGTAAGCATTAAATAAAATATTCATGTAAAACACCTGGCAAATGTCTAGCACATAATTAGTATATAAATGTTAGCTATTATTTGTTTTAACTATTCGTAGTATTATTTATTAATTACCAGTGATATATAGATGGTTACAGGAAGGAAACAAGATTAATAACAGCAAGATTTAAGGAAGGCTTTACGAAGCAGGTAAGAATTCAGCTAATCCTTGAGAGGAGTAGAAATAAATAGGACTGGGCAGATATGCAGGGCAATTAAAGACTTAAAAAAGACTGAATAATAGGGCATGTTTATAGAACAGTGAAGTAAAACATCTAACTACAGCAGAAGAAACAGAAATACTTCTTATAGAAGGAAGTAAAATAAGATTTTTTTCAAGAAAAAAATAAATATTCTCAATTAATAGTCTTAGTGTCACTCAACATAGATTTACCTTTAGGGGAAGAAATTTAGACTGTACTTTAAATTACAGTATTTCAAACAATATTAAATAAAAGTCCCTTAACAAAACAATACTGACTGCAATATTTAACAACTAAAGTCCAGCCCAAAGGAAATAAGTCTAAAACAACCAGTAGACACTAAATAAATATTCATGTCCATGGGAAGAAAAGAAGGATGCAAAAATACAAATTAAACACTAAAAGGATTATGTGTATACTAAGAAATCATAAGTCTGAGAACGATTAAGATGCTATTTAAGGATGTACAGATAAAACTTCCCTAAATGTTTATGCATGTAACTTACGCATATAACTTTATGATTCTAACTGTTCTTGCCTGTTACATATGTGTTGTAAAACAATTCAATAAACTTGAAATAAGAAAAATAATCTAGTGGCACCTGGGTGGCTCAGTCAGTTTAAGTGTCCGACTCTTGATTTTGGCTCAGATCATGATCTCACAGTGGTGAGACTGAGCCCCAGCACAAAGCCCTGCATCAAGCTCTGTGCTGGGTATGGAAGCTTAAGATTCTCTCTCTCCCTCTCCTTCCGCCTCTGCCCTGCTCACACACATGCATTCTCTCAAAATAAACATTAAAAAATAAATAAAAATAATTCTAAAGGAACAAAATGGCAGATTTATAGATTATTCACACTTTACAGCCTATTAAGATCCATTTTTATATGTCCTATCCTAATTTAGTAAAATTAATAATTTATTATTATGATAAACTTTATAAAAAATTATCTTCTTGTAAAATAAACTTCTTACTCTTTTCTCTCGTAGTAACCTTCTTTTGCTCTACTTGAAGCAGTGAACATATTCTTATTAAAGACAACAAAACTATCAAGCCTAATACTGTAACACTGACATGTATCAAATATTTCTAAATAAAGTTAAAACAAAACACACCAATTCACCAAAGAAAGAATTCACAAAACTTAAGGAAACTCATTACACATATATTGACCACAAAAGTAGGCTCTGGAGTCAAGATGTTTTATGGTTCTGAGATTTATGAACTTAAATCTCAGTTCTAGATCCCAATAATAGGCTGCATATGCTGAGAAAGTTACTTAATCTTTCTATGCCTAAGTGTCTTCCTCTATAAAAATACGGACAGTAATAGTGCCTTCCCTCATGAGGTCACTGCAAGGATTAAGTAACATAATGTGATAAAATATGTATCACAGTATCTAATCTAGCACAGAGTAAGTGCTTGATACATAGAATTATCATTAACCTAATCATCATTATAATACATAATGTTTAAACATTTTAAAAGTCTCTAAGGAAACCCCAGGACAACAAAAGAGATATTTTTTAAGAGGTACACAGAAATTTTAGCTTCTGACACTTATAGCTGCAGCAAATAGCAAATACAGCCTACTTCTATCTAGATAAACATAAAACCTTATACTAATGGCCTATTTACCTCAGTTCCATTTACTCAGTACCTCACGTCCCGCTTTTAAAAAAAAATTACAAAGCATACGAACACAAAAAAACACTGTGTGAAGAGACAAAGCAAGCAGTAGAACCACGCTCAGATATGACAGAGATATTGAAATGATCAAAATAGGAATTTAAAACAACTATGAGAAATACGCTGGGGCGCCTGGGTGGCTCAGCTGGTTAAGCATCTGACTTCAGTTCAAAAGTTGGAGCCCCACATCAGGCTCTCTGCTGTCAGCACAGAGTCCACTTCAGATCTTCTGCACCAGCCCCACCCCCCTCTCTGCTCCTTCCCTACTCTTGCTCTCTCTCTCAAAAATAAATATTAAAAAAATAATTTCTTTAAAGAAAACCAACTATGAGGAATATGCTAAGGTATCTAATGGAGAAAGTAAACAACATGCAAGAACACATGATTAATACAAGCAAAGAGATAGAAACTTAAAGAAAGAATGAAAAGAAATCCTAGAAATCAAAATTCTATAACAGAAATGAAAAATGCCTTTGATGTCCTTATCAACAGACAGGACACAGCAGAGAAAAGACTCAGTGAACCTGAAGAAATGTCAGGTTCGTCCAAAAGCAGAAACGTCCAAAGCTGAAATGGAAAAAGAAAAAGAATAAAAAAGAAGAGGATATCCAAGAACTGTGGGACAATTACAGAAGTTATAACATACACATAATAGGAATACCAGAAAGAAAGAAAATAGAAAGAAAATGAAAAGAACAGAAGAAATATTTGAAGCAATAATGACAGAGAACTTCCCAAAATTAGTGACAGACATCAAGCCTCAGATTTTAGAGCTCAGAGAACCAAGAAGGATAAATATAAAATAATCTACACCTAGGCATATCATATTCATACTATAGAAAATCGAAGACAATCTTTTAAAAAGCGGAGGGAAAAAACACTTTTCTATGGAGTAGCAAGCCTAAGAAATTACATTGGACTTTTTTTCAGAAATCATGCAAAGAGGAAGAGAGTGGAGTAAATATTTACTAAATATATGTTGAAGAGGAAAAAAAACACCAACCTAAAATTTGGTATCCAGTGAATTTATCTTTCAAAAGTGAAGGAAAATAAAGACTTCTTCAGATAAAAGTTGAGGGAATTTGTCACCAGTATGCCTCATTTGCAAGAAATATTAAAATTTTTTTTCAAAAAGAAGGAAAATATATTGGTCAGAAACTCAGATCTACATAAAGAAAGAGCATTAGAGAAAGAATAAATACAGGCAAAATAAAAGTTTTTATTTTTCTTAACTGATCTAACAGGTAATAGTTTGTTCAAAATAATAATAGCAACACTGTATCTGATTATTAGAGCTTATGGATAAATGAAATGAATAACAGTAACGTTATAAAACAGGAGAAAAGAATTTGGAGTATTTTGTTATAAGGTACTTGTACTATCTGTGAAGTCCTATAAGGTTATTTGAAAAACAATTTGGATTAGTTGTAAATGTGTAGTGCAACCTTAAGGGCACCCGCTAACTAAAATTTTTTAAAGAAGTAAAATTCATATGCTAGGAGAAGACAAAAAAATAGAATCATATGATGCTCAATTAAAACCAGACAAGGAAAAAAATAAAGAAGGCAGAAAAAGAGTGAAAGGCAAAAAAGAAACAAAGAATAAAAGCAAAAAATAAAAAACAGTAACAAATATGGTAGCTATCCAACCATATCAGTAGTATCAATGGTCTAAATAAACTAAGAGATTAACAGAATGAGTAAAAAAACAAGACTCATGCTGGGTTCATGAACTGAATGCTGTCTACAATGTTGTCTACAATAAACCAATTTTCCCCCTCCTTCCATATCCACCTACAAAAACATTTATTTCCATGCTGGTTACCCTCCAACCCCGCAAGGACCTCTTATCCTTACAGGACTTGAACTTTGTGGGGCCAGTGGGCCCAAGCTGCCCAGGCCTGGGACAGCTATCAAGATCCTGGGAGAGCCAACTTTATTACCTCTCAAGATGTGAGGTCACAGGGTTGAGCTCCACTGTTGTGGAACAGGACAGACTCATTTACCACCCAGGCACCCAATGGCAAGTCTCTGCCTGTGGCAGTAGCATTATATATAACCCACCCTGAAATGGGAGATGGAAGCCAGGATTGGGCCTAGAACACTGGAGGCTACTCTCCACCCTCAGCAGGCCTGGAGCCTGCTTCAGATTCTGTCTCCTCCTCTCTCTGCTGTCTCTCACCTGCTCGCACTGTGTCTCTCTCCTTCTCAAAAATAAATAAACATTAAAGAAATTTTTTTAAGAGTTCTTGGTATATTTAGGTACCAGTCCTTTATCAAATACATGTTTTGCAGTTATCTTCTTCCATTCTGTGGCTTGTCTTTTATTCTTTAGTATAGTTTACTTTTTTTTTAAGTTTATTTATTTTGCAAGGGGAAAGGACAGAGAGAGAAGGGGGGAGAGAGAATTCCAAGCAGACTCTGTACTCTTAGTGGTTATTAAGAATGTGACAGGATTTTGGAGTCCCTGGGTGGTGCAGTCGATTAAGCTTCTGACTTTTGATTTTGGCTGAGGTCACTATCTTACGGTTTGAGTCCCATGACAGGCTTTGCACTGACAGGTTTTCAAGGAATTGGTCCAGTTTATCTAGGTTATCAAACTTGTGGGCATAGACTTGTTCATAATATTTCTTTATTACCTTTTTAATGCGCACAGAATTAGTTTCATTTCTGATTTAATAATTTGCGATTGTTCTTTTTTAAAAATTTTTTAATGTTTGTTTATTTATTTATTTGAGAGAGAGTGACAGGGTGTGAATGGGGAGGGACAGAGAGAGAGGGAGACAGAATCCAAAGCAGGCTCCAGGATCTGAGCTGTCTGTCAGTACAGAGCCTGACACAGGGCTTGGACTTAGAAACTGTGAGATCATGACCTGAGCCAAAGTCACCCAGGAGACCCATCTTTTTTTTTGGTTAACCTGGCTAGAAATTTATCAGTTGTATTGGTCTTTGCAAAGTACTCACCTTTGGTTTTGATGGATATCTATTTTCAATTTCATTAATTTCTTCTCTAATTCTTATTCTTTCCTTCTGCTTTACTTTATGTTTAATTTGCTCTTTTCTTGTTTCCTAAATTGGAAGCTTACATTATTGATTTATTCTTTTCTAATATATGCATTCAGTGCTATAAATATCCTTCTAAGCTCTGCTTTTGCTAGGTCCCCCTTACCCCTTTGGTAAGTTGTATTTTCATTTTCTATTTGTTCAAATATTTCAAATTTCTCCTGAGACTCTTTTGACTCATGTGGTGTTTAGAAATGCATTGTTTAATCTCCCAAGTATTTCGGAGTTTTCCAGTTATCTTTCTGTTATGGATTTCTAGTTTGATTCCATTGTGTATGGAGGATATTTTGTATGATTTCAGTTCTTTTAAATTTGTTAAGATGTAATTTATGGCCCAGAATGTGGTCTGTCTTGGTGAATGTTACATGTGAGCTTGAGAAGAACGTGCACTCTGCCCTCACTGGATGCAGGATTCTGTAGATCCAGTTGACTGGTGGTGCTGTTCAGTTCAACTATGTCTTTCCTCATTTTTTTTGCCAGCTGGATCTGTCCATTCCTGTTAGAGGGGTATGGAAGTGTCCAGCTATAATAGTGAACTCTTCCCTTTCTTCTTGCAGTTCTACCAGGTTTTGCCTCATATGTGTTGATGTTCTATTGTAGGCTATACACATTAGGGAATGTTATGACTTATTGGAGAACTGACCCCTTTGTCATTATGTAATGCCTTTCTTTATTTCTTTTTATTTTATTTTTAAATGAGAGAGAGAGGGAACACCTGTGCACACACAAATGGGAAAGGGGCAGATTGAGAGGGGGACAGAGGATCTGAAGCTGGCTCTGTGCTGACGGAAGAGAACCCGATGCAGGGCTCAAAGTCACAAACTGTGAAATCATGACTGGAGCCAAAGTGGGATGCTTAACCAGTTGAACTTAACCAGGTGTCCCCACGTAATGCCTCTCTTTATTTCTAATAATGTTCCTTGCTATAAATATTTTTAATATTTTTTTATTATATTTCTGAGAGACAGACAGAGGATAAATGGAGGGCAAAGAGAAAGGGAGACACAGAATCTGAAACAGGCTCCAGGCTCCAAGGTGTTAGCACAGAGCCTGACGCGGGGCTCGAACTCACAAACTGTGAGATCATGACCTGAGCCGAAGTCAGACGCCTAACTGACTGAGCCACCCAGGCACCCCAATACTAAGAACTCTTAAAACTCACAGTAAGAAAACGACCCAATTTTTTTAAATGGGCAAGTGATCTGGACACCTCACCAAAAATATGCAGATATCAATAGGCATATGAAAAGATACTAAAAAATCATATGTCACTAGAAAACTATAAATTAAAACAAGATACCACTACATACCTACAATAATGGTGAACATTCAAAATACGGACAACATCAAATCCAGGTGAGGATGTTGAGCAAAAGGCAGGTAGTGGGAATGTAAAATGATTCAGGCATTTTGGAAAATAAGTCAGCTGTCTATTACAAAACTAATCATACTCTTACCATATGATACAGAAATTGTGCTCCTTGGTATTGACCCAACTGAGTTAAAACCTTATGTTCCACACAAAAACCTACACAGATGTACAAAGCAACTTTATTCATAATTACCAAAACTCAGAAGCAACCAAGAAGTCCCTCCATAAACAAATGGATAAACAAATTCTAGTACATCCATACAATGGAACAGTACTTAGTGCTAAAAAAGAAATTAGCTCTCCAGGCACAAAAAGATATAGAGAAACTTTCACCACACACTGCTAAGAGAAAGAAACCAATTCTGAAAAGGCTACACACTGCATGATTCCAACTATATGATATTCTGGAAAAGGCAAACTATGGAGACAAGAAAAAGATCAGTGGTTTCAAGGGATTCAGGAAAAGGGACCGAAGAATGAACAGGCAGTGTACAGAGGATTTTTACAGCAGTCAAACTATCCTGTCTACTGTAATGGTGGAATCATGTTTTACATTTGTCAAAGCCCACACAGGTACACAACACAAAGAGTGAAACCTAAGGTAAACTGTGAACTGTAGATAGTAATAGTGTATCGATATTGGATGAGGATGATTTCTTGAAACAGTATGAAATGATTTCCAGAATATTTTGTTAAGTGAAAAGCAAAGTGAAAGAAAGAACCAACAGTATTTTCTTATCCCTTTTTGTTAAGAAGAAGAAATAAGGAGGAAAGTACATGTATCTGATCATCTGTGTAAAAAGAAACATAGAAAAAAACATACCCAGACTCAACAAATGATGTTAGAATATTCTACTGGACATTTATTCGCAAAAGAATGAAGTTGGACCCCTTCCTGCCACCATACACTAAATTAAAATAGATTCTTAGGTACAATTTAAAGCATAAGGAACAAAATAAAAAACAGCTAAATCAGACTTCATGAAATTTAAAACCATGTGTGCATCCTAAGACACCATTCAAGAAAGTGAAGAGATACTCGCCAACTCATTGAATGAAGTAAAATATTTGCAAATCACATGCCTGGTGAGTGTCTTATATGTAAAATACATGAAGAACTCTTACAATGCAATGCTAAAAAGATAAATAACCTAAATAAAAATGAGCAAAAGATAAGAATACACATTTGTCAAAACAAAAACAAAAACAAACAAAAAACAACAAATAAATGGTCATTAAACCCAGGAACAGACCGTGGCTAAACATCGTCCAGCAATTAGAGAAACATAAATGAAAACTGCAATGATATACCACTGTACACCTACGGGATAGCTAAAAGTAAGATGTGTTGGTGAGGAGAAAGAGCAATTGGAGCCCTCATACATTGCTGGAGGGAGTATAAAATGATGTAGCCACTTTGGAAAATAGTTTAGCAACTCCTCAAAAAGTTAACAAAATTACCACATGACCTAGCAGTTCCATTTCTAGTATATACTCAAGACACAGATGTTCATATTAACATTATTGATAAGAGCCAAAAAGTAGAAACAATCTAAACACCCATTTAGTATAAATAAAATGCAGTATATTCATACCACGGAATATTTTCAACAATGAAAAGGAATGAAGTATTGATACATGATACACATGGATAAACCCTAAAACCCATTATAAGTGAAAAGAACCAGTCACAAAAGACCATATAATAAGGTTCCATTTACATGAAAAGTCTCCAATAGGCAAATATAAAGAGGCAGAAAGCAAATTAGGGGCTCCCAGAGCAGGGATGGATAGGTGTACAGGGCAGGTGTAAAAAGACGAAGAGGAGACGGGGGTTCCAGAAGAAGAGGGAGTGACTGCTAATGAGTATGGGTTTCTTTTGGGGGTGATGAAAATGCTAAAAAATTAAATGGTGATGATGGTTGCACAACTCTAGGAATACATTAAAAACCACTAAATTAAAAATCACTTAGGGTGAACTGTATACTACATGAATTATATCTCAATAAATCTGTTACAAAGGAAAAGGAATAAAAACAGAATTAATGAAAGTAGTTACATTCAGGTGTTGGGTGGAACAAGAGGGAAAGGATACAGTGATGGGAACAGGATACATGGAATGGGGGAAATAAGCCTTTTTAAAACTAGTTCTTACTTGGGGAACCACATTAAAATTCATTAACTTATAAGTTAATTAAACAAGAATGGGGAGGGATTTTCTAAAGTAAAATACAAAAAAAAAGAAATAAAGCTATCTGTGTTCTGAATTAAAAATATAACCACACTGAATGCTGAAAGTTTGATAAGGAATAGGATGTTTACATACATATAAATATATTTACAGGATGCAGTGAGTACACAGAATCACTTTGGCATTCCTGCCAAAAAGTCATAATCTGAACCTAATCATGAGGAAACAAAAGACAAAGTCAAAGTGAGGAAAATTCTCCAAAAGTATCAAGGTCATGAAAAACAGACTGAAGAACTCTGTCAGATTAAAGGAGAGTGAAGAGGGGCGCTTGGATGGCTCAGTCGGTTAAGCGTCCAATTCTTGATTTTGGCTCAGATCATGGTCTCAAGGTCATGAGATCTAGCCCCATCTCGGGCTCTATGATGGACATGAAGCCTGGTTAAGATTCTCTCCCTCCCTCTTCTCTCTGTCTCTCTCTCTGCCCCTCCCCACTTCTCTCTCTCAAGATAAATAAATAAGCTTTTAAAAATAAATAAATATATAACAAAAAGAGAGTGAAGAGATGATAATAATTAAATGTAACATATGACCCCGGACTGGATTCTGATTTAGAAAAACACGTTATCCTTTTGCTAGAAATGGAACTATTAGCATAACTGGAGAAATATGAATTAAGTCTACAGATTAAGAAACAGTACTGTACCAATGTTAATTTTCTGTATAGTCACCTAAGAAAATGTCCTCGTTTTTAAAAAATACACATGTATTTACGGGTAAAGGGGCATCACAGGTAATGTTAAGAGAAAAATGACGTATAGAGAGAGCTTTTGAGAATGATAAAGCATATATGAGAAAGCAAAAGAGAATGATAAAGAAAAAGAGATAAAAGTTGACACTTGGAGAATCTGGGTGAAAGGTAATGGGAATTTTTTGTACTAATCTTGCAACTTTTCTAGAAGAAAATTTTTTCAAAATAAAAGGTTCTTTTTTAAAAAGAAATAATGCTGCAACAATATACCTCCTGTTAGAACCTTAGGACCAAAGATGGTAATTAAACCAAAAGGATTTGTAAATATGTAACTGAATAAACGAGAAAAGTCAAATCTTTCTAATGGAATTCCAAATGTAAGAAGACTAAAGGAAACAGAAAATCATCATTATAATACAGTAATAATTGCGGCAGCCAAAATCTATTAAAGAATTTAATATTAGTAGTTGAAACTTTAAACAGAAACAGGATATTTACACAACTTCTTAAGTTATCTCCCCTCTGAAATCTGTTAATTTTTGTGGTGGCTTTAACATACATATGTCCACAAATCCTTTAATCCTCCTTCTTCCAGGATATGGAACTAAATTCCCCTCTTCATGAGTTTATGTTGGACTTAGTGTTTAGTCGCTAACAAGTTGAGCACAAAAAAGAAAAATAGAGTAACTTACAGTGAGAAATCTGGCAGACTCTACCTTAACCAAGTGATCGAAGTGAACACTACCAGTAATAAGTCTGTGCTGCTATCCTGTGCCCTCTGATTATGATGTGACGAAGGCACTTCACCTCTGTGGTATCTTCCTCAAATTCTAAGTCCAGTCTACTCATTAGAAAAACATTAAACCCAATTTGAGTAACATTCTATAATATACCTTATTAGAACTTTTCAAAACTATTAAGATCATGAAAAACAAGGAAAGGCTAATAAACTGCCATAGACTAGAGCGCCTAAGGAGACGTGACAACTAAATGTCACGTGGCATCTTGAACTGTATCCTCAAACAGAAAAAGATTATTAAAGGACAAACTGGTGAAATCCAAATAAGTCTGTAGTTTGGCATAACAATATTGTACGAACATTAATCTCTTAGTTTTGATAAATGGCCATGGTAAATTTATTCACCCTAATTTTACCCAAAGTAAGCTAGGTAAAGAGTATACAGGAATTGTCTATACTATCTTTGCAACTCTTCTGCAAACCTATAATAATTACAACAAAGTTTTTTTTAATAAATGAATTAACTAATTTTTGAAAGATTATTTTGTAAATTAGAGTACTTCTCAAAATAAAGCTAAACCATTAAACTCAATCTCTAAATCAACTTATTGCATGAATAAACTCAGCTGCAATTAAATTACTCTGCAATAGAGTTTTACTACATGCTCATTGCATTTAATGATTTTGGAGAGGGATAGAGAAATATGGAAGATAACGAAGGAACTACTGTGTGTGGTAAATAAGATTTGGGAAGCCTAAGGGGAACAGCTGGAAAAAGTGCTAAAATAAAATAAGGATAGGTTTAAAAGATTAAAATTACCATACCAATACTGTACCTAAGCAAACAGGAAATCTGGAAGGTTCACTTTAGAAGGATGACTACGGCAATAATATAAACAAAGGACCAGGAGAGGCTACATAGTGTTAAGGGCTATCATAAAAGCCTATACCATAGGTTCCCAAACTTTCTAGGTTTACAAGGCCCTTAATGTGTCAGTAATGTTTTCGCAGGCCAAAGGAAACACCTAAACATTCTGTTTATTAAGTAATCAGGTCCAAACAACTTAAGAGAATATATGCCCTAACAACTCGACACCTGTGTTGGGCACTGCACAACTTCTCAAATCTCAGAAGACACTGCCTTCCTCTTTCCTGTTCCATATATATTTTCACATAGTAGTTGCTTCTCATAAAAGCAACTGCCAAAACTCAGCTTGGTAAAAATATGGTATCAATGAAAGGAGTGTAGCAATCCAATTTTGAAAATGAACTATCTCAAGTATAGTGTGCGTGGTTTCCAAAAGATGTTGCTGTCATTTCCCTCAAAAAATCATAATCTATATAATCTACACCTGTAGAGTTCTCTGCAGTGCCTTCAGACCTCCTCAGTGCACAGTTGGCAAACCAAGACCTTTGCAAAAGATGACAAAGGATGCCAAGACAGGAGCAACAGAAAAACTGGAGTGAGGAGCACCTGGGTGGCTCAGTCAGTTAAGCCCTGGACTTTGGCACAGCTCATGATCTCACGGTTTGTGGGTTCGAGCCCCACATTGGGCTCTGTCCTGACCTGACTGCTCAGAGCCTGAAGCCTGCTTCGGATTCTGTGTCTCCCTCTCTCTCTCTGCCGGCCCCCCCCCGCCCCGTCCCCTGCCGCCACGCATTCTTTCTCTGTCTCTCTCTCTCTCTCTCTCAAAAATAAACGAAAGAAAGAAAGACAGAAAGAAAGAGAGAGAGAGAGAGAAAGAAAGAAAGAGAAAGAAAGAAAGAAAGAAAGAAAGAAAGAAAGAAAGAAAGAAAGAAAAAAAAAAGAAGAAAGAAAGAAAGAGAAAGAGAGAAAGAGAGAAAGAGAGAAAGAGAGAAAGAAAGAAAGAAAGAAAGAAAGAAAGAAAGAAAGAAAGAAAGAAAGAGAGAAAGAAAGAAGGAAAGAAAGAAAGAAAGAAAAACTAGAGTGAGAATTGAGACATGGCTTGGAGAAAAAAAATCAGCAGATCCAGAAATGGTGCCTGGACGTATAACAACAGTGCTAGGACTTGAGCAGTTTAAAACTTTGCATAAAAAAAATGATTATATTATTAGCTATCCTCCAATAGTCCTTGCTTCTGTAGAAGTCTTTTTTAAATGAATTCATAAACCTTTTCAAATGTTTATATTAACTTGACTGCCTTATACGTGCCATAGCTAAAGTACATTACTCTCACTTGTAACACACACATATATTAAAAAACTGCTGAAAAAAAGAAAAATTCAATTTGAATTTTCAACTCATTAACACTTCTGGAGTACCAATAGGAATTGTCATCCAGCATCTGCCAAAGCTTTACTTCAGACAGATACCTGAGAAAGAATCATATATGATAGTTCTAAAACCCAGCTTGATGAGGGATCTTAAGGTAGCAATCAGAGAACTTCTAAAATGACAGATTTGCCAGCACCATTCCACACCTATGAGCTCAGGCTTTCTAATGGGCATGGAAGTCTCCATATTCGCAATGTACCCAGAGATTGTACAATCAGCTAGTGTGAGAGGAAATGACTACAGAGCACTGTCCAGCAAAACTTTTTGTGATGATGTAAATCTTCCATAATTGCGCTGTCCAGTATGGTAGCCCCTACTCACATGTGGCTAGTGAGCATTTGAAATGCAGTTAATGTGACTGAAAAACTAAATTTTTAATTTCATCAAATTTAAGTTAATTTAGGTTGAGATGTAAACAGCCACATGTGGTTAGTTGCTTCTGTCCTGGACAGTATAGAACTTGATGATTTATGTTAACTATCCATTCTTATCAATTTTCCAACTTGTACCTCTGATTTAAGTTGGATGATCAGAAAACTAGGCAGACTTTATCCAATTTAACAGTCTGAGTCTGAGTCTTTTGTATCTGGAGACTTACCCAAAGTCTTTTTTTTTTCTTTCATAATAAAAATCCTCTTTGAATTAAGTTCTAAGAAAAGTCTCTACAAAAGCATTCGGATATTTTCTTTAGCCAGAAGAAATACCACCTGAGCCAATGTGCTTCCCTTTTTGCCTTCGCTGCCAATAAACTCAGAACCAAGTCCAGTGTCCAATGGTAACTCTTCTTAAGTGTCTAGTAACATGCATTCTCTGATCCTCTAAGACTATCTCTGTTCTATTTATATCCCTAAATTAGTCAACACAGTGTTATTTTAAATTCTTAAGTGGACAAACTCTTTTGGACACAGACAGAGTATCAACTTTTAAAGTGATAACTTCTTTAATTAAAGCCAATGCTTTTATTGTTAATTGAACTTTAAAGTCAATCTTTTAACTGTTTTCTTATTTAAAAAGTACTTTTAAAATAACAACAACAGGTTAATGACAAAAAGAAATCTTTTAATAGAACAAATTTACTGAAGAAAATCTTTAGGTACTTATTAGCAAACTTACCTGAAAATATCACTATAATAGTAATAAATAAGACAAACATAAACTAATATCCTGCTGTAATTCTATAGCCCCCATTTCACAAACTCAGTTCTACTCCTTTTATAAAATATGCAAAAGTCCTGATGCAGAATATGAACATCCCTACTGAGCATTCAGTTCAAAAAGCTTGTGCAATTTTTCCTTCAGTACACTGGACTATTTTTGTATCAGGCAGTGAACTACTTCAGTAGCTCTTTTGTTGAAATTTTCCACAAAATTAGAACACATTTGAAACATCAATAGCACATTTCTAGAAATGTCTAGTTTTAAGTTAACTGAGCATCTAATTGCAAAACTAATATGAAACTAAACTTAAATCATAAGAGTAGAATTTCTTCAAATAATCTTTAAATTTCATTTTAAAAACCAACCTTTAAAATACATAAACCAAAGAGCTCCTGAGTGGCTCAGTACGTGAAGCATGTGACTTGATTTCAGCTCAGGTCACAATCTTATGGTTCATAGGTTCGAGCCCCATATCGGGCTCTATCTACACTAACATTGTGGAGCCTGCTTGGGATTCTTTGTCTCCCTCTCTCTCTTCCCCTCCTTCACTAGTGCTGTCTCTCAAAAATAAATAAATAAACTTAAAAACAAATACACAAGCCAAAACTTGATACTAAATTAAGGTAAGGGAATTCCACAATACTGAAAGATACAATGTGCTAAATGGATTCATTAAAAAAAATCATGACAGGGATAAAAAAATTTCTTGAAGAAAAATTATCATAGGGGTGCCTGGGTGGCTCAGTCGGTTAAGCATCCGACTTCAACTCAGGTCGTAATCTCACGGTTTGTGAGTTTGGGCCCCACCCCACGTCTGGCTCTGTGTTGACAGCTCAGAGCCTGAAGCCTGCTTCAGATTCTGGGTCTCCCTCTCTCTCTGCCCCTCCCCCGCTCATGCTCTGTATCTCTCTCAAAAATAAATTTAAAAATTAAAAAAAAAGAAAAAGAAAAATTATCATAAAGAAATATATCCTAAATATCATAAATAGTCACCACAGGACACACACACAAATGCTGGCAAATTAATTCCACTTTAGATGAATTCAATTAGTTTCCTTAGCCATATTATTTAATTGAAGTGATTATTAAAAAGTAAATAAAGTTAAAAGAATGTGAACTGATTTGGGGGCACCTGGGTGGCTCAGTCAGTTAAGCATCCCACTCTTGATTTCAGCTCAGGTTATGATCTCACAGTTCCATGAGTTTGAACCCCACAGTGGGCTCTGTGTTGACAGCACAGACTCTCCTTGGGATTCTATCTCTCCATCTCCCTGTCCCCTTCCTACCGTCTCTCTCTCAAAAATAAACAAATATTAAAAAAAAAACAACAAACCCACCATATGAACTGATTTTGCTCCAGAGGCAAAAATAATGTAGTTCCTTTCCCCAAAAGGCAAAGTATTGCCAAAGCTTAGTTAATATCAGCATAGCGCTTCTTGCTAGCATACTCCCTGTTTTACTCCACCTTTAGGGTCACTCCAAAACTTCTGTGCTAGTTCATCTTTCTCTAACACTCTTAAATGTTCAGGTTATGTTTTCAATCTTCTTATTTACTCTATCCTTTTGTCTAGATAGCTCTTTTCATCACTTATTGCTTAAATAATCAGATAATGATAATAACAATTGGTAACATTTACTGAGTGCTTCTTACATGTCAGGCACTGTTCTAACCACTTTACAAGTATTATTTCACTTAATTGTCAAAACAACTTTATGCTCGAAACACTGTTAGTGGCATCATCATTTTACAGATGAAGTACTAAGAGGTTAAGAAATTTGTCCCAGATCACAGTCAGAAAATATATTTTTGTACATACACAGATATAAATGTTCCTTAAAGCTATTGTAAAGTTTCTTTCTATAACTGGAAGGCAGGCACAGTGGACTCTCCTCCATTCTTATGAAGTTAGACTACAATAAGTTAAACTGATAGTTTGTAGGCTGAGCACAGAGAAGACAGAAAGGTACCAGACTCTAGATTACACAAACAGTAGCTGCAAGTTACTCCAATGATTTAGAGCAGAGGACAGTAAACTTATTGTTAAAAGGCCAGGGAGTAAATATTTTAAACTCTGTAGCCACCCAGTCTGTGTAGCAACTATTCAACTCTGCCATTTTAGTGTGACAACAGCTATAGATAAATGAACATGGCCATATTCCAATAAAACTTTATTTACAAAAGAAACAGACTGGACCAGGCCAAAGTGTGCCAACAATCTTGAGGCTACTAAATCTGGTGTGGAGGCAATTGTGATATAAGCACTACAATATCAAATTATGGCATAAAGTATCTTCACTATTTTCCTTAAATAACTTATTACAACAATTGAAATTTTGTACAGCTGAATTTCACATGTAATAAATAATTAAAATCTGAATAAAATACTACATGTAACAATTCCAGTCAAAAAAAAAGAGTCCATAAACAGATAAAATTACTAACAAAGTAACATACCAATTTGCTATCTACTAAAGCTAAACCTACCTTTGACAATTTATCACATGCAAAAGAAGACTGGGCTATTTCATTTCAAGGAATAAGGGGTTCAAGATCCATATAACTTGTAACACAAAGTTCTGCAAAGTAAAGCTTTCTGCCTTACCTCTCCCCTCATTCATTAAGATTTTAGCACCGGACTCTTAACTATTTCTCTTGCAATTAGTCTTGGCAACTTCAAGAGCCACAGAAACCATTTGTCCCACACGTTAGCCTATAAATTCCTTGACCAACCTCTTCACTTCCAAAAATCTTTTCCTCCGTTCCACCTCAATCACCAACTGCCACTGTCACACCCTAACAGCTATAATCTTATAGTACAAAAGATGACCCATTCAAATATAGGAAGAAATTCCACTTAATTTAGCTTTTAAAAAAGAAAATTAAGGTATACTCATATTTAAATATATGGAATATTAATTAAAAACATATTGAGGGGGTACCACGGTGGCTCAGTCGGTTGAGTGTCTAATTTCAGTTCAAGTCATGATCTCATGGTTTGTGAGTTTGAGCCCTGCCTTGGGCTCTCTGTTGTCAGTGTGGAGCCCACTTCAGATTCGCTGTCCCCCTCTCTCTCTGCCCCTCCCTCACTTGTGCACACGCACACACGCGTTCTCTCTCCCCAAAATAAATAAAACATTTAAAAAACGTATTGAAGATGTGTGCTTATTTATTATTTTTCAGATTTTTTTTTATCTCTACATCCAACGTGCGCCTCGAACTTACAAACCTGGGGTCAAGAGTAGCATGCTCTCCCAACTGAGCCAGTCAGGCACCCCATGCGCTTATTTTTTTAAACTGATAAGCAACTGCGATCCAAAGGAGACTACCACCTTTAACCTGTCATTACCATTAACCACATCTCCACAACTGAACATCTCGCTGACTCTACTTCCCATTTTTCCAGCTCGTCACTCTGGTAACCCAACCCCAGCAACTATTCAACCTCCTGAACATATCAAAAGCATTCTCCTCTTCGCTTTTCCATTGACCATCCTATCAATCGTGTCCTTATTTTCCTCCTTTTCCATCTCATACTCCAGGATGTACCACTATAAGCATTCCTGTGCATTCGCTCTCCATTTCCTTGCCCTTTTCCAAACCCAATCTGATTAAATCTAACTCTGACTATTCTATGCCTGCACCCAAACAAGGAACATAGCTCAATTAAAATATGCAAACTTGCTGGTTGCATTCACTTTAAATTTATGACCACAAAGTTAATAAGGTCCCCAGCACTACCCAGCAATCCTTTTACATTTCCCTAGTCAATTCTTGTTTTGACAATTTAATACCTCCTCTCTCCTCAATCCTTCGACACCTCTTTCTGTCACCTCCCTCTCAGCTGATGACCTCTAATATTATTTCCCTGAGAAAACAGAAGCCAACAGAAGAGAATGTCCACACCTCCTGCACCAAATCTACCAACCTCCCTCCTTTTCAAGTGGAAAGTTCAACCTTTCCACTTGAGTATTGGATCCTATGCCTGTTCTCTTATTCAAGGACTTTTCTCCTGAAGTTACCTCCTCTCCCAGCACACCATCAATTTTTCCTTCTTTACCGACCTTTTCCATCAGCATTCCAATAGGCTGCAATATCTTCCATGTGAAACTTATACCTTGACCTCTTGTCCCTCTCTATTACCTAGTTCTCTAATTGGTAGCAAAATTCTCCATGAAAAGTATCTATACTGACCATACTCATCTCCTTTCTCCTAACCCAGTCGAATCATGCTTTTATTCCTACCTCTCCACTGGAACCATTTCTCAAAGTCACCAGCTCTTTCTACCTTGCCAAAGCCACTGTCATCTTGCTCAACCTATCAACAGTATTTGACACAGTTAAACACTTCCTTTCTAATACATTTTGCACTTGGTTCCTTGGAGAATACATTCTCCTAACCTTACTACTGCCTGTTTTTCGGTCCCCTTTGCTTGCTCTTCCTCTTCTTATCCAACTCTATGTGTTGAAGTGTCCCAAGACTCATTCCTCCATCCTTGTAATCTATATTAACAGCACAGGACATTTCCTATAGCCCCATAGTTACAAATTCTATTTACTAAGAGACTCCAACCTCTTCTCTCCCTGACCTCGAGATTCTTGTAATTAACTGCTTAATTAAATCTCCACCTGGATGTCCCATACTTTAAGAAAAGCAAAGCCAATTCTTGATTTCCCCTTCATGCCAAACCTTTTCCTCTCCAGGTGTTCCCCATCCCTATAATTAACATTACATTCATCTGGTTGTTCAGCCAAACATCTACAGTCCTTATTGATCCATCTCGGACTTTACATCATATCTAATCCATCATGAAGTCCTGTCAACTATACCTTCAAAAAATTTATTTCCAGTTACAGGGGTATATACATTTGTCAAAACTTATTGAACTATACACTTAAAATTGATGCATTTTATTGTATGCGAAAGTGTAAGGCAGACCTCACTAAAGTGTGGTGGAAGCGTATGTCTGTTACCTGCATATATCTGACCATTTCTCACCGCCTCCACCACTACCCTCCTTGCTACTTGGACTACTGCAATAGCCTCCTAATTAGTATCCCTGCTTCCATTTTTACTCATGACAATTCATATCTAACAAGGTATCCAGAATAATCTTGTTTTTTAAAATGTTTAATGATTATTTATTTTTGAAAGAGAGAGAGAGAGAGCAAGCAGGGAAGAGACAGGGAGAGACGGAGGAGCAGACTCTGAAGCAGGCTCCAGGCTCTGAGGTGTCGGCAGAGCCCAAAACAGGGCTCAAACTCATGACTAGAGCCAAAGTCAGATGCTCAACCAACTGAGCCACTCAGGCACCCCCAGAATAATCCTTTTTAAATGTAAATCACATTATATCACTTCCCTGTCCAAACTTCTCCTATGGCTTCCTATACACTTAAAATCCAAAAGCCCTCAATTCCATACATTATCTGACCCCTACCTACCTCTGAGACCTTACCTCTTTATCATCCTTCCCTCGGTCTACTGTGTTCAAGACACAGTGGCCTTCTAGACACTCCTAAAACACACTAAAACAAACTTGGGTCCAATTAATTTTTTCTTTTTTTGTTTAAATGTACTTCAAAAGTAGGTTCTTTATACAAAAGCTGATGTACCTCTAACTCACTCCATTAAATGGTCAACAGAGAAATGCTTGTTGATGCCATCCAAAGAAGTGGATCTGAATGAGTACTTGTTAATGTAATTTGGTCTCCATAAACTCAAGTTAATGCTTACAGTACATGCAACATTCTAATGTCCAACTGGAAAACTAAACCGGTTCACTTACAGAAAGCCTGGAACATCAAATTAGGAGTTTACATTTTATCTAACAGGCCAGCTTCACAAACTTAAGCACTAGGAAGAACTGCTTTTTTTTTTTTAACTTTTCAAACCCTGAGATCAAAAAGAGGTGTAAAGTAATAAAGAAAATGAGGAGTTACTTTCAGGGATACATACACACACACACACACACAGGCACACACTTTTTGGACCTCTAGAATTTTGAGCCATGAGATCATATTACCTATTTTCAAACTAAATTATAATTAAATATATATTTAAAAACAGAAAAAAGGAACCCCTAAATGACATAGAAAATCAGAAACAAATATATTTATGCCTTTTTGGGAAAACTTTACATACTTTTTGAATGCCATAACTAAGAACTAAATAAAATAAAAAACTAGATAAAATATGTTCACATGTGTAGATGATACAGACACACACACAAATTATATGTTCATATACACAATGGTTCACATAATGTATTGGGGAGCTCCTACCACAACTGAGTTCTGTAACCTAAATTATCATAACCACAATGTGCCAACTTTCAAGTAGTTTCCTTAAATATCTGAATAACTGTTGACTGAATAACTGCTGAGAGCTCATAAAATGAAGACTTTTCTCAGAATCTAAAAGCCTACAAATGATAAAAGAACCAAATAAGAAATAAACTAAGAAGAAAGACAGCACAGTCTCTTTCCTTCAAACTCATCTCCAGTGGCCAGTCTCACCACTTGCTAACAGCTTCATCAATTAAGCAAGATTAATAATTAAATGACTTGGGAACAACAATAAGGGTAGGAGATATGAACTCCTAACATCTCCAAATGTGCTAGAGCCTCTATGTGGCAATCAAAGGGCAACGAGGAATAGGACCTCACGGTATAGTGCCCTTCTCTAAGATGAATAAAAGTCATTCAGGTTTTTGTTCTTGACCTAAGTTCTAGAGTCACTACACCATAAAGAATCAGGAAGTGGACTCACACCCCATCAGTCAGAGCAAAGGTGAAATACTGTAAGACAAGAGAGAACTTTGAGAAAGCAGAAGCCCCAAATCCTCTAATCTATAGAATCCATCCTTTGATCAAAGGTAAAGTACCGTGAGTTTGCTCATGGCCTAGATCTAAAAAAAAGATCCTTAAACTCTTACCTTCATCTTGTTATCTGGCAGGTCCAGGCTCATACCCTATGGCCATGACAACAGAGCAGGGGAAACATTCTCCTTGCCTTAATCACAGAAATAACACATTCTCCCTTGAAAAACATACCCTGATTCCCATGACCCTCCTCCATCAACACACTATGCCTTTCCTGAATCTCTTGAGTTTCATCTTTATTCCTTGAGTTTCGAATTCTTGCAAAAGTCAGTATATTTTTAATATACTTTATCCTGGAGTCATGAGGACACTTGGTAAGGTTGAAAACATTATTTTAAAATATTGGCTCTTGGGGCGCCTGGGTGGCTCAGTCGGTTGAGTGTCCAACTTTGGCTCAGGTCATGATCTCGCAGTTTGTGAGTTCAAGCCCTGCATCAGGCTCTGTTCTGACAGCTTGGAGCCTGGAGCCTGCTTGGGATTCTGCATCTCCCTCTCTCTCTGCCCCTCCCCCACTTGTGCTGTCTCTCTCAAAAATAAATAAATATTTTAAAAATAAAATAAAATAAAATACTGGCTCTTGGGGCACCTGGGTGGTTCAATGAGTTGAGTGCCCGACTCTTGATTTCTGCTTAAGTCACAATCCTAGGGTTTGGGATTGAAACACGCATCCGGCTCCACACTGAGCATAGAGCCCGCCTATGATTCTCTCTCTCCGCTACTCTCTCTGTCTCTCTCTAAAAGAAAATACTGCTTCTTAAACTTTAACATGCATACTGTGTGACTCAGTAGGTCTGCTGAAAGTCAGCAGTTCTAACAGGTGGTCCCAGGTGTTGCAAATGCTCCTGCTTCTCAGAAAACATTTTAAGTAACAAGGTTCTAAAAGGCAAGAGAACCTATATACACAGATTACCTCCAAAGACACAATCCCAATGGAATGCTATCTGTCCTCCCTTTTTATAGTTTATTCCTTCTTCCCTATACCAGATCTATTTTCTTATCCTCTTAACATTTAAAGTTTATCTTCCATGTTACTACTATATAATTGAAAAGTCTAGAACATCCAAATATTTCTAGTGTTAAGGCCATTTCCTTCCATAAAGACCTAATTTAACAGGCATACCATAATGGCCATCCCTAAAATTGATCAAGCCGTCCATTCATCTGTAATCAAGTTAAATTTTCATTCTTGCTTTCACATTGAGACACATTAACAATAACTTACATACTTTTGAAGAGAAAAAAATTAGCGATGCTGCAAAGTATAGGCAAGAAACTGATTTGGGTTTTTTGGGGTTTGTTTTTTAATGTTTATTTTGAGAGACAGAGACTGAGAGCATACAGGGGAGAAGTAGAAAGAGAGAGGAAGACAGAATCCCAAGCAGGCTCCACACTCCCACCACAGAGTCCCACATGAGGCTCGATCTCACGGACCATGAGATCATGACCTGAGCCGAAATCAAGAGTCAGATGCTTAACCCACTGAGCAACCCAGGCACCCCAAGAAACTGATTTTGTAACTAAAGAATCACCTGATATGTTCTACATCCCTTAAGAAAATGGACTCAAATTTAACCATCTTAAAGGTGATACTCCCAGTATACTGCCCAGTTAAAGAACACTTGTAATGAGGATCTTCTTCAATCCCTAGTTTGGTAAGCAGTACCTAGTCTTCTAAAGCAGAAACTTGAGCACCAATCTAGGCCTCTTCCTCTCCCTCGTCCCCATCTTTTCCAGATTCCTGACCGAAATGACCACGAAGTCCTATCTATCTGGTGTCCTAAGTGTTCCTCCAGTCTATTCTCTCCATTTCCTTTGCACTGCCCTAGTCGGAGCCTTTTCTCTCACCTTACCTCCTGCACCTACCCTGACATCGCTGCCTCCAGTTACTCTTTCCACTATGATCCTTACTCCACACTGTCATCCAAGGGATTTTTTCAAAATACAAACCTAATGTATCTTCCACTCAAAACGTTTCACTATGTTCCCCCGATCACCCACAGAATAAAGTCCAAGCTACATATAATAGTCTGAGCACATAACTTTCCATGACTGGAATCTTGCTTACCTTCCAAGCATCATATCCCACTGCACTCCCCCCATCCTGCATTTTAAGTCCCATTATTATCAAACTACACTGCTTGAATTTCCAGCACATCCCATGCTATTTAATTCCTCCAAACTTTTTGCATAGGCTGTTGCTTCACGCTAGAATATCCTTCATTTCTTCTCCTGTGGCTTTCTGGCCAACCACTATATATCTTTCAAAACCCAGCTCTTCCCTTAAAGAATTATTTCCTCTACTGCCAACTTTGTAAGTAATAATAGAATTTACTAGGCATTTACTATGTGCCTGACACTGTTCTAAGCACTTTACATGTATTAACTCATTTAATCTTCACAATAATCTTTCCTATGAAATGGTACCATTATTTCTTTTGCAGATATGGAAACTAAATCACAGAGAAATAAATAACCTGTCCCCAAGCATACCCAACTGTTAAATGGTGGAGACAGATGAAAATCACTACATCATTCATATTTGTATTATTATTCCTATCACAATGAAGTTATTTACATGGCTGTCATTACCATGAACCATGAGCTCCTTGAGGGTAGGGATTATGTCATACTCAACTCTAAAGCCACAGTGCCTAGTGTAAAGTAGGTGATTAGTGCATGCATTTCTTGAATTGCATATGAAAAAACATTCCTCACAAGTTCAAGAGGAAAGTATTCAGAAACTAGTTTCCAAATATTCAAATATACTATAAGATTTCTAGAATAGAGCAAGTTATTTTTTTTTTCATGTAATAAAAAGGATGTCAGAAAGAAAGGTAATACAGACATGAGATTACAGTCCTTGTGGACAATGAAATAGACTTATTTTTGCAATAATACTACATAAACACTGCAATAATTCAAAACCCAAAGGACCATTTGCTTAAGATTAACTCTATGTCTCTTACTAGATAAGAATTCTTGCTGACCATTCAAGGCAATAAAAAGAAAGCCCTAAATTTACTTTGCTCAAATAGAAAGAAGCAAATCAAAGGCCAACACTACTAATTGCTTCCTTAAGTCTGGCCAAGAAATGTATCCCATTAGGCAATTAAAATAAAATACAGTTGCCTAACTACACATATAACAAAAGAATTTCTAAGGTTGTATGGACTAGCATTCCATTATTCAAATAATGAAAAATTATTTTAAGCCAAGAAAAATGAAAAAACAAGAACAAAATAAAATAGATTATCACCAGTCCACAAGAATATAGATTTCCATATTAAAACTTGATTAAAACATGCATAGGTTACAATAAAACGTATGCATGTTTACAATTTTCAATAGTCATTTTTTAAACCTCCTTCGAATTATAAAAAAAAAATCAAAGTTATGCTAACACTAACGATGAAAGACCTCAAGACCAAATCAACGGGTACTTAGTAAGCTCTCACAGTTACAGTCCTCTGAGCCATACTGAAGCGCAGTAATTAAAACCCATAGGGATGGTACCAGCAGCAACAGAGCATACCACACTACTTGTTAGAGTAATCTGTACCCTGGCCAGCTGGTACACACTCGTGCACTACCGAAAGGCAAATCTGCTGTCAGAAGAAGCAGAGTTAGGCCACACGGAGTTTAGGCCACAACACAGGAAACTGTACCCCCAGACATGTCTTACCATTTCTTGGTACACTCAACCATCAACTCCTGGTAGGAGGCCACAAACTGGAACTTGGATGCATGTTTTCCCACACGCTGCAGTCTCTTCCAAACTGAAGCCATGATGATCAGTCACTGGAGCAGTTCTGGGTTAGCGACACAGCAGCGTTAACAAAGCAGAGGGCCCAAAGGAAAGGAGCTTTGCATGTATGTCTGTACTTTAAAAAAAAAAACTCAACTACGGCTTGAAATGATGTTTGGGGTCCATAAGTCTTCTCCCTGTTTCACAGGGTAAATCCCATCTTAGATGAATGGCCCAGTCAAGAACAGCATGATACACATGACAGGATGAATGAGAGGAGGTTCCCTCATGAAGACATCACCATTCCACCTCAGGGGCTATAGGATGTGTATTCTGGAGGGCTGAAAAGCAAAACAAAGAGAAAAAAATAAGAGAGAAGCTTGAGGAGTGACTAACCACCCATGTTAGATAACACTGCAACAGACAACCTCAGTTCTCCGCATGTTTTTCAAACAATGAAACAAAACACCAACCTCAAAAGCCAGTAACATCAAGGATGCAAGACGTCAAGGAAGAAATTACAATTCACACCAAAGACGGAGAGCAACACATCAGGTAATCAGCATCAACAACAATCGAGAAACGAGAAACGCAAGTCGGGGCCCTACCTCCCCCTCCTAGCATCACAGAAGGGCGAGCAGAGCGGGAAAGTCTAGGGATGCTGTTTAATGTCCACCGCCAGTCAGAGGGAGGAGTGGTACATTTTTAAATAAACTTTGTTTTTCAGCCGATAATTAATAGCCTTCGGTCTTTGAGTATGTGCTTGGAACAAATTAAGGAGCAAGGAGGAATGCTGTTGTTCAGTCAGAGGGGGGAAATGGATGGGAAAAGAGGAGTGGAGGGAAATCTCAAGGCAGAGGGTGGGCAATGTCCGGGCTCCAGGCCACTTGGGCTCTCCACCTTTGCTGCCAACCGGAGGGAAATGGAAACTCCTGCCTGGGCGTGAAGCAATGACCAGCGGGGCAAGTGCACAGTGTGGGGTGCGGTGCCTCCCTCCCCCATCCGAAGGGAACAGTCAGCCAGAGCCTCCTCTTCTCACGCACAGAGCCCAGACCCCTGCCCCACAGCGGTGGCAGGCGGTAGCTCGCCCACGGTCCCTGTCACCCAGGCGATGCCCGAAGACCCCAGAGCCCGGTCCCCGAGCCCCGTCCCCGCCGAATGTCCACTCCCGCCCCCTCCTCACACCTCTAATCCCGCTGTCGGGCTGAGTCTGGCCCCGTTCCCTCCTCAGCGCCGCTCCTCCTTCGCCGCCGCAGCAGCAGCCGCCGCCGCCGCCACCGAGTCCTCCATCCCCGCCGGAGCCACATGGAACAGCCGAGCCAGCCGCGGCGCTCGCGGGAGCCGGGGTCTGCAGCCCCTCAGGCGGACGGCGCGCCTCACGCCCGCCCCCTCCCGGACGGAGTCGCCTCGCGACCGTCCCCCACCCTACAAAACCCTGCCAGAGCCGCTGCTCAGTGCCCAGCAACCCCTCCCCCGCCTTCCTCCTCCGCCACCATCATCATTACCTCCCCCGCCGCACCTCTCACACTAACCCTACCCACGGCTGCTCAACCTCCGTCCGCCCCGCCGCCATTGGCCGGGCACCACGCGTGCCCCGCCCAACTCGGCGGCCGGGCCTTTGCGCGGTGGGGGCACCTCATTGGCCAACCTGGATGCCCGTAACAGGAGCTCCACCCCCCAGCTTTGGAGGTGTTTTTTTCCCCCAGCCGGAACGCGGCGCACAGTCAACCCTTTTTTTAAAAAAAAATTGGAACCCACCAGGGACGATCCCGCCCACTCCTCTGATTGGCTTGGAGAGGGAAGCGATAGGCGGGAGGAGTAAAGAGTGTTTATAGTCAACTGGAAGATGTTTGATTAAACTGAGTGTCCGTCAAAGGTGCTCTGGGTGCCGGGCGGGGTCTCTGGCTCGACTCAGGGAAAGTAGAGCTGGGTCTGGCTTCGCTGACGCTGTGGGCAGTGCGGCTGCTGTGGTTTTCTCTCTGGTACTCTCCTGTCCCCACCCTAGGAGCTGGGTGCGCCTTCTCCGCCACTAGCAACGAGGGTGTTTGCGCACACGGCCTTGGTTTCACCCGATTCCTCCGGGGGTTTTCCCCTGACAAACTGAAGTAATGACCCTGCCAGCGCACGTCTAACATTCAGTCTCCTGGTCCTCAACGGGATTCAATAAACTGAGGTGGAAACAATATTTACAGTGCAATTTCTTCTTGTTCTGATTCTTCAACATTTCCTTGAATCTTGTTGTTGTTGTTGTTTTCCCCTATGGTCTTTTTCCCCTGTAAATGATTCGGGAGTGGCTGGCATATAAAAGGGTGGTTATAGGCAAAGAAGAGGATGAAATAACCTAAGCAGAGTGTGAGGGCAGGGACACTTAACCTTATTAAAAAGAGCCTAGGACCTTTCTGAGAATTTGAGGAAAGCTGAGAATTTGATGAAATCTACAGACACTTTCCCAAGGAGGAAAATATATCCTATCATAAAACACAAAAATTTGCTTCCAATTTTGGGTAGTTCATAGATCTCTGGTGTAGAGAAAGAGGGAAACGAATGATATTGAAGGGAGGGAATCCCAACATTTAAGGAATAAGCAGAGTAAAGTGGAAAAGAGACTGAGGAGGAATGGTCAGAGAAGTAGGTGCACTCCATAAGCAATCACCATATAGTTTGAAAAAAGAGAGGGTAGCTAACATGAAAAGAAAATAAACAGGTTGGGTCCCCAAAACATTTAAGGGCCATTGTTAATCTTACTAAGGATGGAGAGCAGAGTGCTTGGACAAAATAGCTTAAAAGGTTTCAGGATCTAGAGAAGGACTCTTTGAAGGACAGGATAGGAGAGTGGTGGTGAGAGTGGATCACATCTATACACACAAGCAGAGCAAGAAAAAGGAGAGAGAGAGATTGAAGAATCAGAAGAGATGGGGAGACAGGTCTTGAATTCAGTATCTAATTATATTTCCATTTCCAATAAAGAGTGTAATCTAATAATATCACAAGAACACAATGTGCACTTTACAGAAAAGAACATAGATACCACATATATTGCTACAATCTTAACTTTAAAATATTAAGATAACCATAATATTTATATTGATTCTTATTTTCTGTACATCTTAGAGTTCTCATGTGTCCTTCCTGAGTGGTTTACTAAGTCACTACAACCTACAGCCATTATGATCTCATATAGTGATACATTCGGCATCATTAACAGACTCTAAATGTATGAGTTTTTTTAATGACTAATTTATAGAAATAGTCATAAGCTATTTTCATCTAAGTTGCCCTTCAGGAACAACCCACATGATGATCAGGGGGGTTTTGCATCCCATTTATTATTGTTCTTCAGAACTTTTCAAACTTTCTTATGTGGTCAACCTGGTTTCATTTATTACTCTTTCCCATCTTCAGGGGGAAAAAAAAGGGAGAGAGAGATATTATTATAGAGAAATTATCTTAAAAGCAATCAATTTTAAATACATGTCTTTTTTTTGAGGAGGAGGAGGAGGAAGAAGAAGAAGAAGAAGAAGAAGAAGAAGAAGAAGAAGAAGAAGGAGAGAAAGAAGAAGAGAAAGAAGAAAACAAGAAGGAGAAGCAGTGTATAGGACCCCTAGAGAATCTTTCTCAAGAGACTGAAACAATTTCTTATAGGACTGCTTTTCTTTTGGGGGAAGTATTTTTCTTGGATGTAAACTCTTCTTTTTCATTCTAGCTGCATAGGTTGCTAAGAAAGAGACCAAGGTTCAAAATGAAGAAATTAAGAGCAGACCTTGACATTGTTCTGCTGCTGAGCTCAAGTTCATAGGCTAGCTCCTAGAGGCTCCACCAAACAGCTTCTTCTCTCATAACTTTTTTTTTAAATTTTTTTTAACGTTTATTTATTTTTGAGAGACATAGAGACAGAGTATGAGCAGGGGAAAGGCAGAGAGAGAGGGAGATATAGAATCTGAAGCAGGCTCCAGCCTCTGAGCCGTCAGCACAGAGCCCGACGCAGGGCTCAAACTCACAGACCGTGAGATCATGACCTGAGCCAAAGTCGGCCGCTTAACCAACTGAGCCACCCAGGCACCCCTCTCATAACTTCTTTTTAATAACCTGTTTTTTAACTAAATGTACGAAGAGACTTCCTTATAGAATATCTTAAGGGTTTTTTTCTCAGCTCTTAGCTGAAAATTATTGAAACCAGCTGAGTATTGATATTAAAGATAATTAATTGTACATAAAAGATACAATCCCTATTCTCAAGGAGTTTTCATAAACAGATGTTTAGCATGCATTAAGAAAATAACACAAATTACTTAACCTCTCTGAGTCTTGGTTTCTTATTCTGGCCAACAAATAACCATGCGTGCCTTTCTGGGGTGTTGAGAAATGAAAGATATGTAGGTAAAGTAATTGATACATAGTATAACCGTCACTAAATAGTAATTAATAATGTACACTATTGTGTTTGGTAGCAAACATAAACAGTCAAGGAAAAAACAACCAGTATTCAAGAATACTTCGGCAATACTTAGTTGCTACCAAACATAGCTACCTCAGGACTAGAGAAACAGTGCATTCAACATTCTTCCTTTCCCATTGTCTCAGTGATTGCCAAGAGCAGAAAACTAATCACTTATGTGGACTCAAGATTTTATAGTAATTACTATAAATTGAGTTACCCTCAATCCTCATGAACACCTTTCATGCCATACGTTAGCTGAGATCTTTTGGCATGCTGGGAGTTACCTTTTTCTTCAAGCCCCCATTCTCCCTACCTACCAGTGTGTACATCCTTCTGACCTAACCCCCACCCTTCCATACAAGAACTGTACCTCAAACCCTTTTCTAATCCCTTGCTTGCTCTGGTCCTGATTTATCATTTCCTTCCATTTCAGGCTTAAGCTGCAGTAATAGACCTGTGGATGGATGTTACTTTAATTTTCCTGTCCATTTGACCCAGGTGTTGACTGCAAAATTTTATAGATGTTTTACTTAACAAAAGATTCAACATTTAAAATAATTTTTATTTTTGCCTTTAAATTTCATCAAGCTCACAGTGAAGACAGAATACAAAGAAATAAGTGGAAATCCCAAAAATTTCAGTCTTCTTTGCCATGACACTTTTGAAATTATAAAAAGTGTTTTCCATGAAGCAGCTTTGCTAGTCACTGTTTCAGAAACCTCTGAAATGGAGATTTTAGTCTATGAAATGCAACCAAAGGCTTGAATTATTGTCATTCCTGGTGATAAAATTTTTATCTTTAGGTTTTACAGTTTTTGCAGTAAAATTGTCAGAGGTATTACTACAGGATTTAACTACTAATAGAACTTCTCTGTGCCTCAGTCATAGTAATAAGATTTACTCCCAATAATAGCACTGCAGATTTTTGCATTGTTTTCCAGTTACCATAGCAGTTATGCTGTATACAACATTACTGCAATCTTTATCTGTTAATGAAATTATTTCTTTTAAACCCATAGTAAATGAATTTACTCCTGACAATCCTACAGCAGTTCTTATGTCCTTAAAATACTTACTGTGGCAGGCTAATACTTTAAAATATTAACTGATGGTTTCTGTAGTAGTTGTTTTTCCAGGTACTTCTTATCTTAAGGCCTTTCTCCTCCTAGACCCTACCCTGATACACCCTCAGCATCACCCACCCTCATTTAGGCTGGTCTTTGCTCATTGTTTCAGAAAAAGAATGTAACAGAATGCAGAGAAACAGAGAACTTTTCCCTGGCTTTTAAGTTTCAAAATACAAGCCCTTTAGGGAGCAATGAAATGGAACCTATTAGAGACCTACACTCTTCAGTATAGGTATAATTTATAATTTCAGTATAGGTTTAACTTAAATTTAAATAGTCGCATGTGACTGATAGCTACCATAATGGGCAGTGAAGCTTACATCATACCATGAAGGTTCTGAAAAACCAAAACAATGCTTTCCAGACACCCAAAAGGGTGCAGAGGCAACAGAAACCACTAGACCTAAAGGAGCCTTGCTGATGGACCAAGATTGACCCAGAAGCAATCTGTGGGAATGGCTGCTATTGAGGAAGGATGCAAATTGGAAATCTTGGGAGCATGGTAGAGGTCTATTTTGAAATAGAAATTGAGTTGAGTTATAGAAAAATGAAATTACATTTCTTGAAAACCAGATTTTTTCAGATTGAGATTTGTACCTGCTATAAAACCTCAAATAATAATTCTAACAAAATACTTACAAATTAATATTTATTCTTTTAAAAAACAGCCTTTTTTTCTTTATCGTAGAACCCAAGTTCTTTAGTTGACCCGAAAGCTTAGAAAAGCTGAATCAGAAAACCGTAGCTCGGTGGATCATCCGAATCTTGATTTCAGCTCAGGTCACCATCCCAGGGTTGGTGGGATCAAGCGCCACATTCCACTCTGAACATGGAGCCTGCTCAAGATTCTCTCTCTTTCTCCCTCTGCCCCTCTCCCCCACTTATTCTCTCTCTCTCTCTCGCTCTCTCAAATTAAAAACAAAACAAAACTTAAGGACGCTGGATGTCTCAGCGGGTTAAGCGTCTGATTTCAGCTCAGGTCATGATATCACAGTTCGAGCCCCACATCAGGCTCTTACACTGCTGGTGTGCTTGGGATTCTCTCTCTCTTCTTGTCTCTCTGCCCCTCCCCCACTCTTGCTTAAAAACTTTTTTTAACTTAAAAAAAAGAACAAAACCATCTTTCCCCTAAAATGAGGGTATCCTTTTGTTAAATTGTTTCCATGCTAGTTTCCCAGGAACAAGTTATGTAGTTAATCATAATAAAATTTTGTACATTGAACCTGAGATGACACTAATTCCAGGACCTAATTTACATCCTAAAAACCTAGTTTTGTCCAGTTTCATAGCTTCTAGGAAAGACTAACCTGGGCAGGTTGGTGGAGACAGAGGAGCATCCTTAACTGCCTTGAAATTCAGATAGAGACAGAAGCAAGTCTGTAGAGACCATCCTTTGGTGATTCAGTAGGTCTGACTTCTATTGTTAATCTGCAGCAGTATATTGAATGATGAGAAGGCTCAGAAATTTTCAAGATTATTACAGGCATTGATGATATTCAAAATGTAGAGACTCAAAATGCTAGCAACACCACCACACAGACATTAGTCATTAGAATGGATGACAGCCATAAACCATTGGCCCAGCTATCCTATTGTGGACAGCTAAATACAACTCTGACTCTAGATTACACTTGGTGGTCTGCACCATCCTCTTGGTCTGATCCTTCAAATTACTTGAGATAATTTTGGGATAGTGAAGTCACAGTGCACAAATACTGTGTATGTGAAAGCAGGTGCAGTTAAGGGATATTTACACATCACAAATAAGGGGGCCATTACTAGAAGTATTGCAGCAAAGGTCTGAGTTGGAATTAGGAGTCATTTCTGAGAAAGTTTTTTCTAAATTCAGTAAATTTATCTCCTATAAAATCATTAGGGATTCTAGACTAAGATTTATTGGCCATTTTCCATGAAATGTTAAGAATCTTTGATGAATCATAAAAAGTAGACTAACCTCTGCTTCTTTTCTTCTATGTTTTCAAAAATTGGAATAAATGCTAGGTAACCAGAAACAGCATCCAGCCAGTGTTTTCCTCTGAATAATTCCTGGATGACTGTATTTAATGTGAACAAGATAATAAAATTAACATATTCTGAAATAATAAGGTTAGACAGGAGAGGCAAAGAGAAGCAGTAGGAACTCACAGTATGGGAGGGCACCGAATACTCACCATGTGGTGGTAAATCAGAGCATTTCCATCTCAAACTGCAAAAAAACAACAGCAAACTGAAATCAGGCGGAACCCCACTTACCAGGGCATTAGGCATGGGCCATACGAAAGAAGCCCTCTTGTAGAAGCTTGTCCCAGATGAGTAGACATGGAAAATGAACTCAGCTTTCAGAGGGCGAAACTCATGCACAGTTTGGGCAATCTGCTTAAGCAAGCCAAGGTGAAGAAAAATTCCAGGGCAAGGGCAATAGCATGGGAGCCAGAGAGAGCTGCAGTATCATTCCAGATCTTTCTTTTTACACCAAAGCACCAAATTAGTGACCAGGCTTACAAAGAGCAGAACCTAGCCTGCTAGCAAAAAGGACTTTGTGAGATGTGCTGGACATTTCTTCATAGCAACTTTCGGCTGCTATTTTTAAATATTCCCAATAACGAATCACTGATATTTTCCTCCAAAAAAAGAAAGTCAACTTTTGCGCAAGACTTGAGTTTTTGTGCCATAGTTCAGTCTTCTAAAGAAATCCTGATATCTTCAACATTAAAAACTATGACATCTTATTCCTGAAATAAATTTAGCCTATTTTAGATATTGAATATAGTGCTAACCTACACTTGGTGAAAAATAATTATCTGTCATTATCAAAGTCCCGTTTCTCATTTCAAAAACTTATGCATGCACCCTTCCCCCGATAACAAGTTTTATATACTTCCATGTAGAAAACAAGAATGTCGTACTTGTGCATCCCTCTTCATACAATATATACTAAAAAGATGTTTATTTAGAGGTCTACCTTGGTCATCTTTAAAATATTCACTCTGTCCTCGAACAACTGAAGCAAAAACAGGAAGCCCATTGGTGACTGCTGAACTTCTTTTATTCTGGCAATAACATACCTCCTACTTACTCACAAAGCTGCCTTACACATGCCTCTTCTCCAGCTTTACATCGCAGTTTACAAAATAATTACCAAAATCCTGCAGTGGGTGGTCAGTAAAGAATAAGGGTAACTTGTTGAGTGCTTCTTCATATATGTCATGCTGGAAAGTGGATGATGACAGTAACTGCTCTTCAACATTGTGTGCTACGGACACGTGCAATGCCCAGGAATGTTTTTTGATCAAATAATTTTGCCAGTAGTTCCTTCTGCTTTCTCATATTAACATCTTATTAATTTTCAGCTGATTTTGCAAGCTTTAAGGCAACAATGTAACTGGTACCTAGTTTTGCTACAGAGAGTACAACTTTGAATAATAGTTTTAAGATTTTGATTTTCTTTGATGACATTTTTAGTAAAAAAAATTCATTCATTCATTCATATCTTGTGAATGACTACTAAGCTTAAAGCATTGTGCTAAGTATTGGGAATGTAGTACGTCGATAGATAAAATCCCCGCCCTCATGGAACTCACATTCTGCATCAGTTAGAAACCATTATTTAATATTTGCTTTAGAAAAATCTCAGTAGATAAAAGGCCACTGTGCTTTGTTTAACAATAAAAAAAAGCTAACTGAGAAAAGTATTATAAAAGACAATGCACTGGGGACTAATATTAATAGAAAGCCCACTCAATGAAATTTAATTTTCAGATACTTATTGTTTCCAATTTGCCTTGTATTTCGTTCAAGGCCTTTTTAAATTCTTCCTCACCGTTTTTAAGGTCCTTGAACTCTGCTGCGCAGGACCCCTTGCACTCATCTATGCTTTTTTCAAGCCCAGCGATTAGTTTTATGATTATCATTCTATATTCGTGCTCTGTTATGTTGCTTATATCTGTTTTCATCAATTCTTGAGCTGTCACTACTTCCTGTAGATTCTTTTGAGGAGAATTCTTCCGTTTCGTCGTTTTGGCTAGGTGTGTTTTGGATTGTTTCTTGGAGTTGCCCTGGAAAGGAAAACAGACTGACAGACAAACAGAAAACAGAAATACTCAAACGTAGCGACAAATGATACAGACAAGTGGTTCATAACAGAAAAAAGAATAACAAATGACTCTCTGAGGGCAATGTCCTGAAGTACCAGCTACACGTTAAAGACAGGGTATGTAGCGTGCTGGTGGCAGAGCATATACAGAGAGAATAATGATCAGATACTTATTGTTGTACTTCCAATTTACACATTTATTTCCTGCGCAAAGTCACATATGGATTTGTCACAGCTCATACAGATTTATAATCTATGTTTGTACTGTTTATAATTTATGTTTATTTCTTTATTTGACTTGTAATGTTTACATTACTGTTTTATCATTATTTTATGCTTCATTGAACCACTTTATAATATCGATCCATTTTTTAAATTTATCGATACAGGGCAATACTACTGTAACTACAAAATGTAAAATTAACAAGCCAAAACTGAAATTACATTGATTGAGAGATTATCTGCCCTCTGTTTAAGGTTAACTAAGCCAATCTGATCAATGTGTTCCTTGGAGCTCAACATGCAGCTTTTAAGAATGATTATTAAGAGACCCACCTGGGTGGCTCAGTCGGTTAAGCATCTGACTTTGACTCAGTCATAATCTCACAGTTCGTGGGTTCAAGTCCCATTGTTGGGCTCTGGGCTGACAGCTCAGAGCCTGAAGCCTGCTTCAGATTCCGCATCTCCCTCTCTCTGCCCTTCCCCACTCATGCTCTGCCTCTCTCTGTCTCAAAAATTTAAAAAAAAAAAAAATTAAAGAAGAATATTTATTAAGAATGTGACAGGATTTTAAGAAAAACACACCTATCCTACTTGATTTCCCTTTCAACTTGGTAAAATAATTTTCAGAAAATAAAGTATGAAAAGCTTATTTTCACTTCCCTATGCTCAGAAATATTTTAGCTTTCTTCCTTGATATCCTTAGAGGTAAAATAATTATGAAATTAGTTTTTACCTTGTACGTGTTCTATGATTTAAAAAATGTAAAAATACATAAGAGAATAAAGACTCAGAGAATACACAATTTCATGTTAGGATTATGAATATAAAAAGATTTTTATGTAAAGATTATGAGTGATACCATTTTTTAAAAATCCTCCCTTAATGTTTTAAATTGTTTTTTACAATAATGATTAAAATTGTATAAATGTAGTCTTAGATTGAGGATATTATATGTCTTTATGTACTCTTTTTCTTTTTTAAAGTTTATTTGGAGAGACAGTGTGTGCATGCGTCTACAGGTGGAGGAGGGACATAGAAAGACAGGGAGAAAGACAGAATCCCAAGCAGACTCCACGATGTCAGTGTAGAGCCTAATGTGGGGCTCGAACTCATGAACCATGAGATCATGACCTGAGCTGAGTGGGATGCTTAACTGACTGAGTCACCCAGGCACACCTATGTACTCATTAAAATATTCTTTCACTATCTAAAGGCTTTTCATCTATAGTTTCTGTTTATAAATCACATCTAATTGGTAAAAATGAAAATTCTCTCTTGAATAAATTCATTCCTACTACATCGAAAGTGTTCTGATTCTGGATCCATTTTGCCCATGGACGCACCTCAGTTTGGGGACTGAATGAAGAATTTTCTTTCAGAAAACATTCTATTCCTAGGGGTATCGTCTGTATTTTATATCATAAAAAGAAGGATAAATTTTCATCAGTACTTTTTACGTGCTTGAATTGCTTTATTGAGATTTAGAACCATGAATTTCATGGTGCTGCTGGGTATTTTCCCCATCATCCTTTAAGTGAGGGCTGATGTTTAACTCCCCTCCTATTTTCACATTCTGTATGGAGGATTCTTTTCTCTGCTCAAACAAGCAAATATTTGCCAGGTGCCTACTATTTGCAAGAAAGTGTTAACGTCAAAACATACATTTTAAAATGCATAAAAGTGTATAAAATTTTTTACATTTAAAAACTACATAAGTCGCACCTGGAGACCTCAAGAAATTTAAAACTAATTTCAGAGGAAAAAATGTGATATAATAAAAATGTAAGCTATTGCAAATGTGATAGCTCATAAAATAAGAAACAGTTAAACAGAAGATGCTAAGACAGAATTAAAAGCGATGTTAGAAATCTGTTACTGTCTCATAGTCTGAAGTGATTCAGGCCGGTTATGGTGAAGCACACAGAGCAGAGGATGAGGCTGACACTGCGAGAACTGGGTTACTGTTGTAGCTCCATCACTTACTAATTGTGTCATCCTAGGAACTCACCTAACTTCTCTGGATGGAAGGGAAGGGGTAGACATACATATATATGTACACAGAACTCCATGTCGAGCCAGGCAGACCCAGTTCTGGGACAACGAGTAGAAGCAGAATGATGAGGTAAGAGAAGAAATCTTTTCTGGGACCGGTAGCTAGGAGGATGACTATTCTGCTACCGGAGACCTCCGCTAGAACAAGCCCACCTGACAAAGAAGCAGAAACTGAGAAAGCCAGGAAATGAAACTGAGAAAGTTTGCATCATTTGCCTCATCTGTAAAGTGGAAATGGGAAAATGATACTTTGCTACCTGGAGGTAAGAGCTAGAAGAGATACCCTCTTAAGACCCCTTCAGCCTTATTGCTGTGATTTAAAAAATTCCTGCCTTTAATAAATGGATACTTGTGTGCAAAATCTAAAAGAGGCATTTAGAATTTCTCAGCAGGTGTTTCCATTATGATAATCAAGTTTTTGCTACCTTAAAAAGGTTGTTTTTCCCCCTTGTGGGGCTACTTCTGTTTTTGTTTTTGTTTTCAATATGGTGTGACTTTTATTCCTGTGACTAACTCATTACCTAACTGGGAGTCCGTATCTCCTACTCCCTGCCCCCATTCCCCACCTCTGGCAATCTTCAGTTTGTTCTCTGTATGTATAGGTCTGATTCTGCTTTTTGTGTGTTTATTCATTTGGGTTTTTTTAGATTCCACTCTCTAGGTCCATCCATGTTGTCACAAATGGCGAGATCCCATCCTTCTTTATGGTTGCATACATATACATATATGTTATACATATATACACATATAATATATATAATATCCCATCTTCCTTATCTATTCATCTATCAATAGACTCTTAGGTTATCTCCATATCTTGGCTATCGAAAGCAATGCTGCAATAAACATAGGAGTGTATATATTTTAATTAGTGTTTTATTTTTGAGTAAATACCCAGTTACTGGAATTATTAGATCACAGGGTATTTCTATTTTTAATTTAAAAAAATTTCTTTTTTAATTTTAATGTTTATTTTTGAGAGAGAGAGTGGGAAAGGGGCAAAGAGAGAGGGAGACACAGAATGCGAAGCAGGCTGCAGGCTCTGAGCTGTCAGCACAGACCCGACACAGGGCTCAAACCCACAAACTGTGAGATCATGATCTGAGCTAAAGTCAGATGCCTAACCAACTGAGCCACCTGGGTGCCCCTCTATTTTTAATGTTTTGGGGAACACCTATACTATTTTCCATAGTTGCTGTGCCAATTTATATTTAGTTGTGGCTATTTTGATTGCATCTGTCTACTAATTTTCCAAGTGACCAAAAATTCAAAGTTTATAGTCACAGTTCCTATGAAGGCAGAATGGTTTGTTCAGAACATGGAAGATATTATTATTATATGTACCAATTCCTAATTCAATTGTTTATACTCCACTCTAAAAGGGACAGTAATCAGTCCATTTTGGTCATTTTGTAAATTATCTATGATAAATTATAAACAAAAGAAGCACTGATACAATGTATTACTCTTTTTAGAGTATATTGTTTATAACTTCAATGGTAATCCAGCCCAAAGAGTTCAGTCTTTTCCAGTATGAATTACTGAGGCTGTTTGAACCCTTTCTGGAGAGATACCCAATATTCACAATGATTTTATTGTTGCATTATGAGAATTAAGAGAACAAAACACCATATACAAAAATTAACACAAAAAGGAGTATCAACCCAAATGTTAAGCACTAAAACTATAAAACTCTTTCTAGAAACAGGGGTAAATCCTTTTGAACTTGGGCTTGGCAATGTTTTTTTAGATATGATAATAAAAGCATGAACAACAAAGAAAAATTGTGTTTACCAAATTAAAAACTTTTGTACTTTAAAGACACCATTACGAAAAGCTGAGATAGCCAACAAATGGGAGAAAATATTTGCAAATCACATACCTAATAAGGAACTTGTCCAACTCAACAATAGACAAATAATCCAATTTAAAATTTGGCAACAGATTTACATGGACATTTCTCCAAAGAAGATATATAATGATTAATAAGCATATGAAAAGATGCTCAACATCATTTGCCATCAGGGAAATGGAAATGAAAACCATAATGAGATACCACTTCACGTCCACTAGGATGGCTTAAAATCAAAGACAATAACAAGTGCTGGTGAGGATGCAGCCAAATCAAAGCCCTCATGAATTGCTGGTCAAATCATAAAAAGGGAACAGCAACTTTGGAAAAGAGTCTGGCAGTTCATCAAAATGTTAATCGTAGAGTTCTCATATGTTAGCATTTCCCCTCTGAGGTATATACACAATAGAAATGAAAACATATGGTACACAAAAATGCATATATGAGTGTTTATAGCAGCATTAATCATAATAGCCGTAAAGTGGAAACAACCCAAATTTCACCAGGTGATAGAAGGATAAACAAGCTACGGATATCCATATGACAGAATGTTATTCAGTCATAAAAAGGAATGAAGTTCATTCCTTTAATAGATGAGACAACACGGATGAAACTCTAAAATATGCTAAATGGAAGAGGTCAGTTATAAAAGACCACATGTAATTTCATTTATATGAAATGTCCATAATAGGCAAAACCATAGAGATGGAAAGTAGATTAGTGATTACCAAGGGGCTTGAGGAAGAGGGAAATGGGGAAGGGATTGCTAATGGATATAGGGTTTCTTTGGGGAGTGATGAAAATGCTCTAAAATTACATAGCGGTGATGGATACACAACTCTGTGAACATACGAAAAAGCATTGAATTGTACACTATTTTTTTAAGATTTTATTTTTAAGTTATCTGTACACCCTGTGTGAGGCTCAAACTTACAACCCTGAGACCAAGAGTCACATGTTCCACCAACCGAGATAGCCAGGCAACCCATGAATTGCACATGTTGAAAGTCACATAATGGGTAACACATTTATGATGTGTCAATTATAGCTCATAAAACAGATATTAAGAAAAACAAAACAATATAGAAACAGACCACCACCCAAAGGCACTCACCAATTATATTATTCTGCAGCCACATTTAACCAGATGTCACAGGACAACTGAATGTACCAGAGAGCTCAGGCAAAGTAGGATTCTAACACAGATATTTAAAATGTGAAGGTGCCCTACACTTGGATTTAGGAGGTGTGTGTTCTAAGTTTGCCTGGACCCCAACCAAAATTTGCAGGCAAAGATTGTTCCTTACCTTTGAATATCCATTCTCCTTTCTTCTGTAGCAATAAGAACCCAGATTTAACTGAGCCATTTCCAGTCAGCTGAAGACCTGCCAAGTCTCATTTGCAGATAGATTATGGCTTGTGCCTAAATTTGGCTAAGTCTTGTTGTAACTTCTAGGAAGTTTCCTCAAAGGGAGGGAATGTACCTTTCCTGGTCCCTCCATCCTACTGCTGAGATAGAGTTGGGTTGGCTCGATCTCTAGCAGCTGTCTTGGACCCATGAGGATGAAGGATACCAAGCAGCAAGCTGGAAGCAATCTGGGTCCCTCCCAAATTTGTAGAATAAGTACCCTTAACCCTATACTACTTACTGCCAGACTTCTTTTATATGAAACAGACATAATCACATAAGTCACAGTTCTTTTGTAGGTTTTCTTTTCTGTCACATGTAAAGGTACGAAATCCTAACTAAAACACAGAATTTATGAAGGGTAAAGAGGAAAAGGGCCTTTAGGTTGGTTTGGAGAAGGAGAATGTGCTCTTTAAAAAAAAGTTAAAACCTCCCTTTCTAGATGGAGCAACTTTCTAAGTTAACCTAAGGACATTCAAGGGCTCTCGATTTCATCTTCCAAAAGTTTGTTGACAATGGCCAAAATACCTAGAATTGTGCAAATCCGTCATCACTACACCTTCCCCCTCTCCCTGGCATTTTCATTTCAGCTGAGGTCAGCCAGAAAATTCCAAACTCTATGTGTTTCAAATCTGATTAGTTTTTAGAGAAAAGGTAGGATCTTTTCTTTGGAAAGGTTTCCAGTGGAATTCTAATTTCTTCTTCAGTCTACTCTAGTTTCCTAACCTTGACTAGCCTTGACATATGGTTAGTGAAACATTTGATTGAGGGGCGTAAGAACAGCCCCTAGTGGATAATAAAGTTTTAAAATCCTGCTTTCTTGGCTACTAGATCTTTCCATGGCTTTATAACTGATCAGGATTTGTTTGCAACCTTATGCAATAATTATTTTTAATTATTCAACTAAAAAGTCACCCATTACCACTATGTAATTTTAGAGCATTTTCATCACCCCCAAAAGAAACTCTATATCCATTAGCTTCCCCATTTCCCTCTTCTCCAAGCCCCAGGCAATCACTAATATATCTTCCATCTCTATGGTTTTGCCTATTATGGACATTTCATATAAATGGAATTATATGTGGTCTTTTATAACTGTCCTCTTTCATCCAGCATATTTTAAACTTTCATCCATGTTTTCTTATCATTTATGACAAAGGTGGTAAGAATATAAAATGGGAGAAAGACAATCTCTTCAACAAATGGTGCTGGGAAAACTGCAAAACTACATGTAAAAGAATAAAACTGGACCACTTTCTTACACCATACACATAATAAACTCAAATGGATTAAAGACTTAAATGTGAGACATGAAACCACAAAACTTCTAGAAGAAAACAAAGAAGTAATTTTTTGATATCAGACATAGAAACATTTTTCTAGAAATGTCTCCTCAGGCAAGAGAAACCAAAGTATAGCTACTGGGACCACACCAAAACAAAAGCTTCTGCACAGTGAAGGAAATCATCAAGGCAACTTACTGAATGGGAGAAAACATTTGCAAGTGATATATCCTGTAAGGGGGGTAATATCCAAAATATATAAAGAACTCATACAACTCAATGCCAAAAAAAACCCCAAAAATCCAATTAAAATAATGGGCAGAGGACTTGAATAGACGTTCTTTCAAAGAAGACATACAAATGGCCAACAGACATATGAAAAGATGCTCAACATCACTAATCATCAGGAAAATGCAAATCAAAACCACAATGAGACTATCACATTACTCTATGATCCAATAATTCCAGTAACTGAGTATTAAAAAAAAAAGATATATGTATGCACTCCTATGTTTATTGCATCATTATTTACAATAGCCAAAATTTGGAAGCAACCAGAGTCAATTGATAAATGAATGGATAAGGAAGAGATACACTCACACACACGCATTATGTAGCCATAAGAAAGGATGGGATAATGTCACTTGTGACAACATGGATAGACCTAGAGAGGATAATGCTAAGTGAAGTAAGTCGGACTGAGAAAGAGAAATGCCATATGATTTCACTTATATGTGGAATTTAAGAAACAAATAAAGAACAGAAAAGACAAACAAGAGAATGGACTCTTTTTTTAAAATCAATTTATTGTCACATTGGTTTCTATACAACACCCAGTACTCATCCCAACAAGTGCCCTCCTCAGTGCCCATCACTCTCTCTCCCTCCTCCCAAATCCCTTCACCCTTCAGTTTGCTCTTAGTATTTAAGAGTCTCTTATGTTTTGACTCCCTTCCTCTCTGTGGCTTTTTCCCCCCTCTTTTCCTCCCCCATGGTTTTCTGCTAAGTCTCTCAAAATCCACCATGCGTGAAAACATATGGTGTCTGTCTTTCTCCGATTGACTTATTTCACTCAGCATAATACCCTCCAGTTCCATCCATGTTGCTACGCATGGCCAGATTTCATTCTTTCTCATTGCCACATAATATTCCATTGTATATATATATACCACATCTTCTGTATCCATTTGTCAGTTGATGGACACTTAGTCTCTTTCCATGATTTGGCTATTGTCGAAAGTGCTGTTATAAACATCGGGGTACACATGTCCCTATGCATCAGCACTCCTGTATCTCTTGGGTAAATTCCTAGCAGTGCTATTGCTGGGTCATACGGTAGTTCTATTTCTATTTTTTTGAGGAACCTCCACACCATTCTCCAGAGCAGCAGCACCAGTTTGCAGAGAATGGACTCTTAACTACAGAGAAGAAACTCGTGGTTGCCAGAAGTGAGGTCGATGAGGGGATGAGTGAAATAGATAGAAGATTAAGAGTACACACTTATCTTGATGAGCACTGAGTAACGTATAAAATTTTTGAATCATTATATTGTACACCTGAAACAAATATAACACTGTATCTTAATTATACTTCAATAAAGTATATATATATATACTTCAGTAAAAAGAGAAAAAAACCAAAAGTTTACTATCAAACTATGGTTTCAAAGTCAAAAACTATATTTTAGGGGCACCTGGATGGCTCAGTTGGTTAAGCATCTGGCTCTTGATTTCAGCTCAGGTTGTGATCTCATAGTTCGTGGGTTTGAGTTCTGCGCTGATAGCTCTTGGGATTCACTCTCTCCTTTTTCTCCCTCTCTCCTCTGCTTGTGGTCTCTCTCTCTCTCTTTCTGCCTCTCTCTCAAAGTAAATAAATAAACTTGAAAAATATTTTTAAAAATATTTAAAATAATAATAATAACAATAATAATATTTAAATATTTAAAAACATTGCACACCAATGTTCCCAGGTGGGCTTTAGACAATACCAATGTGATTAAAGAGCAAACTTATCACAATTTGCAGACTTTTAAAACAATATGCATGCAAATTCTGCCATATGAAGAAATAGTAAATACTAGAAAATCCTGAGATACAACTTTTTCACTTCCTAAAGTTACAAAATCTACTTCTATTTTAGCAATAATTGTAATTGTTTTCAGTGTACATTTTATCATTCATGCACGAAAGTCTACAACTCACTTTAAATGCAAGGACAGATAAATATGCAATGAAGTTGTTTCATTGGGAAAAGTTCAATCAGGATTTGGTATTAATGTGATCATAATATGGTCACAAGATCTGGGCTCTTGCTCATGAAATCAAACACTTGCAATTTAAAAAATTTTTTTTCTTTTCTTTTTTTAAAAAAGTTTATTTATTTTGGGAGGGTTCTGAGAGAGAGAGAATCCCAAGCAGACTCTGCACTGTCAGCACAGAGCCTCACTCAGGGCTTAAACTCACAAACCGTGAGATCATAACCTGAGCTGAAATCAAGACTCTCACGCTTAACCAACTCAGCTGCCCATGGGTTCCTACTTTTTGTTTTTAATTGGCTCCTTTCCCAGTGTGGGGCTTGAACTCAGGACCCCAAAATCAAGAGTCACATGCTGTACTGACTGAGCCAGCCAGATGTCATGACATTTGTAATTTTTAAAAATTATTTCAATATTAGCAGAAATTTTGTTTTAGGGAGAAACATCAAAATAGATTCTAAACTAGCCTACTTTTGTTCTTTTTTTCCTATCACACTTGATATTTTCTGTGTTGAGGTTACACTTACAGATATTTGTTATATCCACAGCTCACTGATAAGGTATTGAGACTTCTGGACAATGGTGATGATGATGTGATCTCTGTGCCCAACATGGGGCTCGAACTCATGACTTCAAGGTCAAGAGGTGCTTGCTCTACTGACTATACCAGCCAGCACCCCAAGACTTCTGTCTTTTAATCAGTAAGATTGACTTGAGTTTTAATCCATTTAAAGGTCCTTTTCAATAAAAATGACTATAGACCTTGAAAGTTTTTAAATTTTTTAATATTTGTGCTGGATTAGTAACTATTAAAACATAACAGGCTTCAAATGATTTATATACTTAATTCTGGGACTCCTGAGTATGGATGGATGAAATGGAATACAAACATCCTTACTTAGAGTTGCATGAAAACAGCCTTTACAGTACTCATACCAGTGGCTTCCATGAATCAAAGTCAGAATAGTCATTCTGAAACTTGAATCCATTCCTGTATCAGTCCTCTACAAAGAAAGGAGAATTAATGTACAATTTCCAGGTTGTTGAGAAGATGGAAAAAAAGATCCTATTTTAATTTGTCTATTTCAAAAGCGGCTCTTTATACTTTCTCTATGATTAATGCTGGGTGGAGCAAAGGCAAAGAGATTAATAAAATGAAAGAATATGTCTGACATATGGAAAGTACTCAGTAATGCTGATTTCCTTCTTTTCTGTTCCTTCTGAAGAGAGATTTTAGTATATAACTTGTTGATTAAATTCATGAAGTGTAAGGGAGGAGATGGTATTGATCACTCATGCTATCTAAAATATCCAACTTATACATCCAATAATTTACTTTCTTTAATAAATCTCTCTCAAGCTAAAAATCAGAGCCTGAAAGAGTCTTCTAAAAATCTGCTTCTGGTTATATCACTTTGCCGTTTTTGTGAAGGTCGAGTCCCAATGAAAAGGAAACCTAAGGAGTCTTTTCCAGAGTCTACTTTTTTTTTTTTATGAAAGTGCCTCTCTTCTTTCAAAAGTAGGCACATCTAATATTTAGTATACTTACACCCTCAGGTAAAGAAGTCACCTATTAGTTCACTCATTTGAAAATTTCAGCAATAACTACTTTGGGACTAGGTCACTCTTGCTATCTTTCCTTGAATCTCCTCAATCCCAGACTTTATTAAGGACTTACTTACTCTTGCCTCTTAATCTTTCCATAGCCATCCTGCGCAGTTTCTGGAGCCCTTCAGGGTATCTTAGTTTTTCTTCTAAGTAACCAAACGTCGGGGGCTTGAATTCATTACCCCAAGATCAACAGTTGTATATTCTACCGACTGAGCCAGCCAAGCACCCCTAGGCATATCCTTAAAGTAATATTTGTATTCTTTGTATTGGAATGCTTACAGATGGTTTCATAGAACATAGCTGGCCTCTTGTATTTATCTTGGCACATCAATACATTAAAGAAAATTGGGAAAGCTTAATGCAAAATTAATATGCCATGTTGCAAACATATTTTTATTGAATTGAGGTAGGAATACACAGAAAATTCAGCAGATAATAAATGGTTACTTGTATTCCTAAATAGTTTATACTTCTACACAGAGGGGAAACCCATATATCACACAGCTCAGCCATACATTGTCTGAGACCCTCAGGACCACTTCAGGAGACTGGGATTTCCTATGCCCCCTTTGTGCTAGTAGAAGACTGCACATAGGTCAACAGGAAGGTAGGCCCAAGGCAAAACAATTTCTGAACTTTATTACTTCTAATCTTTGATGCAACAAAGGTTTACCCCCGTCCCTCCATCAATAGGAAGATAATCTTAGAGTTTGAAGAAGGAAGGTAATATTTAAATAAAAGGCTCACTCAGATTTCGAAAAGTAGAAAAGGAGTGATCACAGACAGTGTTTAGAGCTCAAAAGGATCTTAGGGAATATTTAATTCGATTCCCCTAAGAATAAAGAGACCAAGAAAGTATTTGTGTCTGCTTCAGGTCAAAGCAGCCAGAAAGCAAGAGGTCACATAGAGTAGTTGGAAAGAGCATGGACTTTATGCCTGACAGCATGGATTTAAATCCAACTCTTCTCATAACTATTTGAATGGTTTGCTCATATACAAATTGGAAATAATAGGACCTGTCTGCTAAAGTTGTGAAGAGTAAATAATATAACTTACATAAACTGCCTAGAACATCTGTTGGTACTCAGTAAATGTTTGGCAAATGTTATTCTCAGTGCAGGAAGCCACACTAGGGTCTTTTGACTCCGACTCTTGTACATAGCACTGCACTGCACTATCAATACAGCTGGCCAGAAGGATTCAAATATTTGCTTCAAATACAAGATTCCAATGAAATAAATTGTGCACGACATCAAATAATGTTTTAAAAACATTCACTAATCATTAATGCAAGCAATACCCAGTCCTTTTTAGATGAAATTAAATGTCCCACTTTTCTCAGTGATTTTTGCTGTTTTCAGATACACACAGCTCAGTACAAAGAGACGACACAAGGGACTTTTTATCTGCAATGCAGAGAGCAATACGGAGATAATTTACATCTGAACTTGCCGTTAGCTCCATATGGCATGTATTCATCATTTAGTGGGTTCAGTACCCTATCTTTAGAGCTTCAGTGATCAGGGTAGAAATTGCCTACTTATTTATGCTTGGCTGGACTGAAAATATAGAGAGAGGAAGAGGTGAAGGGAAATGCCACTCCCTGCAAGAACTGGTCCTGAAGTTAGGAGTCTAGGATTAACATTGGCTTGTCCAGGAATAGCAGACTGTTTTAAAGAGTAGGCAAGATGCAGATGACATGAGGTGTATTATTTATGGGTTGCAATCATGCATGTTATTCCTGTCTGCCCCACAAAGGACTTGACTGTGGTTAAATGTAGGGCTGTCTTCTTTTTGTTCAGCACAAAGCCTCACTCACACTGGGCAAGTGAGTATTTGCAGCAACATGTGATCAATTGGTTTGTATCAGAAATAGGAGAAATTGCTCTCAAAAGCCAAATTGGAAATTAACCAACCCCATTCCCGTGCTCCTACTTCAGAGAGGGGAAGCAGAAAGAGAAGCATTGTATTCTCCTGCCCCTACTGAGAGGAAAGTAACAACGGGTTCTCCTCTCCTATCGCTTGGAAAGTCAAAAGATCAGTCCCTTTATACAAAAGGAATTTTGATTTTCCTCCAATTTTTGCCTCAGAAGATACATAAATCTTTCAAGCTGGAAAAATCTGGTCTTTTATCCTTCAGTCACCATGATTATCTCAGTGATGGAAAAGAGGGAAATCTGAAGTGTACGCACCCCTCCCCAATGCCATCATAATATTAAGTATATATTTAATTAGAATTCAAACACCGGAGCAAAATGTGCAGCCACTTATAACCTCTGGAATATTAAGAAGGATTTTGGACTGTTACGGTTTGAATTGTGCACACACCCCCATATGCTGAAGTCCTAACCCCCAGTACCTCAGAATGTGACCTTATTTGGAATTAAGGTCATTGAATAGGTGGTTAGGAAGAGATCATTTGGATGGGCCCTAATCCAATATGACTGGTAACCTTGTAAAAAGGGGAAATTTTGACCTAGATGACCGCATGGGAAGAACACCATGTGAAGATGAAGGCACAGATTGGGGTGAAGCATCTACAAGCCAAGGAATGCCAAGGATTGCCAGCAAACCCCCAGAAGCCAGGGGAGAGGCATGGAGCAGATTCTTCCTCACAGTGATCAGAAGGAACCAACACCATCTACACCGCATCTTCCCTCCCTCCTTTCCTTCCTTCCTTCCTTCCTTCCCTTTCTTCCCTGCTAGACTTCATGGAAATGGAGGCTGGAAGATAGGAACATGATTTTCCTTTTAAGACACTGTTGGACTTTATGCTGTCTGTATCATTAAGAAATACAAATTCTTGTTAAAAGGCATATCCACACCCGATTGTAACTAAAAGTTTGGCAATAGTGGGCAAAAGAAGCTGCCCCAGGGGACATATATGCCAAAGTCTTCTCCATGTGCTCAAAGTCAAATTAATGGCTGCTAAAACTCAATGGCTCATTTTCAGCCCTCAAGAACTAGAGCCTTTCCCTTCTTTTGTTCCACAGTGACTTTTCCCTTCTTGACGGAAGAACCCATTTTTCAACTCGCTAAAAAGTTTTACTTTGTCCAGACTTACCCATCCACCTTCAAAATGGAGTAGAAGCAAAAAGCTATTACTTGTCCTTCTTTCTCAAGAAGTGACTTCCTCAACTCCCACACAGAGGAGTCTAGCCCAGGTTTTAACTTATTGTCCCCTCCCTTTTCTACCCACTGCCACACAAAAGATGAGTTTCCAAGACCACTGTTTGGCTACTGTGCTCTTCTGAGGGCTTCTGAATGATACAGCATCAAGACTACTGACACTGATCTGAACATTTATGCACAGCCACATATCCTCACAGAGTTGTTCTTTGTTTCCTAATATGGCACTACTAGATAAGCTCCAATGTGTGTGCCTGATACAGAGTAGCCTTGTCTGTTCTGAGAATATGAGGTCTTCTTGTGCCAAATGTACCTGACACCTATTCTTAGACTAAAGACCATCCAAACTCCAGAACTGGCTGGTGTGCTTAGAGCTGCTGTATCCTCATCTATGATGTAACTGGAGCTTCTGTTCATAAAATGGCAAAGTCTGATCTCCAGCTGCCTGGGTCTATAGCCTGTAGAAATTTCCCAGACATCCATGATGTGACCTCATTGCTTGAAGCTATTCTAACCAAATGGACATCTGTGTTTTTTGTCTGCCCAGCATTCATTCCTTCTCCTTCCCTTGTTTCCCATGTTTTGTCCTTGTGGTTTAGGTGCCGACCTTATTAACCCAACCCTAGGCCCCTACCATTAGTGTAGAAGGTGCACAAGACCAAAACCAAGCCAATGAAATCAATTTAGGGCCTCGTGCTGAAACTGCTGGGAAAGACGTGCTGTCTCTATTTGACTTGGAGTTGGGAAGAATGTAAGCCTGGAGTTTTTAGGGGCTGCAGGTGAAAGGAATCTTCTGAGAATGAAGCCAAGATGAGAGACAGATCAAGGGGAAGTGGGGGGTAAATGTTGTCTGGACATCATCTGCATCTTCCAGTCCAGCCAAACCTGAAATTTTTAGCTCTGTAAGTCAATAAATCTGCTTAGGCCATTTTGAGGTGGGTTTTCTGGCATTTCCAGCTGAAAGTGTTCCAATATACCCATTGTTTCTTTCGGCCTTCTGTCTTCTACTTCTTGCTTGTGTACAATAGTTGTTCTTGTGGATGACATTTACGTGTTTAGCTCCCTCATAACTGTTGGGATGAGCTTCACTCCAGTGTTAATAGGGCATTTGGTGATTTTTGCTCTTGTTAACCCTATTCTTCCAGTGAGAGAATTTATAGGTAGTTGATGATGACATTGTTCCCCCAAATCTAGCTGCCTGGAAGGTCAGAAAACATCATAATTTATTATAAGACTATGACCTAGTTAAGAGCTTGAAACGTGCTGGTACCATCTGTCTGTCAGATTTCTAAACGTTAGGATGATCTTGATTTATTTCTAGACTTTGTCAATCAGTTTACCACATGCTATCTGTGAAACAGTATCCAATGTCATCCTCGTTCCAGGCTGAGTATAGGATTTTCTTAGTGTGAGCTTGTATGTGGCTTTGGTTTTATAGCTGCTATAAAAACAACTGTTCACAGATGTTTACGATGAACAACCACCAAAAAAATCCCAAATAAAGTAGAAAATAAGGCTATTAACTCAAACGCACTGGAAAATCTGCTTCTTAGCAATTTTCAACCCTGGGAGACAGGAGAATGACAACAATCTCCACCTAGACAGTATCTACCCCCACTGCCAGCGAAGGACACATAGACCCCTTATTTAGCACTTTCTAGGACACATCACATCCTACTAAAGAATCAAAATATCTTAGAATTTGAGAGGACACGCTGTCATAGAGCTTGATTTACTCAGAATGTAGGCGTGCCCTCTACCTTTTTTTAAAATGGCAATCCAGACTTCTTCTGAATGTCAAAATATCTGCAAGATTGGGTTTCTCTGCCTATTAACGGAAAACTCACATTTACGGGAAGTATTTCCTGTGCTGAGCCACAGTCTCTCTCTTTGTAACTTGAAACACCAGAATTTTATTTAAGGAAACTTAGAGATCATTCAATCCAACATCTTCATTTTATTCCAATGATCTGCCTTCTGGAACAGAGTATCTAATCATCTTTTCTATAACAGCCCTTTCAGTATTTTATGGCAGCATTTGTGTTCTTCCCATAACACTTTTTACTCTAGAATAAATATGCCCAGGTGCCTCAGCCCTTTCCTTATCCTGGTCAGAGTTCTCTGAGATGCTACCCTAACTTCCTGTCTTCTAACTCCCTCTTGTGACATGATACAGTCTTCCCGACATCCCATCACTATTCATTCAGAGGCTAGGTTATTTCCTTCTAGGTGCAAAACTAATGGGGGGAGCCCAGTTTTCCATATTTTATGTTGTCCTAGCTATTCTAAGTATTTATGTAGAACTACTACTTTATGTAGCTCTTAAGCACAGAACAGTTGGTTATGAATGGCTTGTCAATGTTTCTGGCAAAGCCAGATTTTCTACAAATAAATTTGTCAGACTTCAGATCAAGAGTGTCAGCAGCATAGAACTGTGCTGTGAGAAGTCACCAGAGCACTTGCTTAGGCCACTGCCTCATTTCGGTTGTGCTATCTTACACGTATTTAGGTTTTTAAATACTTTATCTTTTTTTTAATTAAAAAAAATTTTAGTGTTTATTCTTGTGAGAGAAAGAGAGGCATAAGTAGGGGAGGGCCAGAGAGAGAGAGGGAGACACAGAATCTGAAGCAGGCTCTAGGCTCTGAACTGTCAGCACAGAACCTGATGCAGGACTCCAACTAAGTGTGACACCATGACCTGAGCTGAATTCAGAGGTTTAACCGACTGAGCCACCCAGGTGCCCCTTAATTTATCTTATTTGATATTCACTACGACCCTGGGAAGAAAGCTGGGCAATGTGTTATCCTCCCCACTTTGCATGTGAAGCACAACGACACCCCCCGGCCCCCGCCAAGGTTAGGGTAGTGGTAGAGGTAGGACTCCAGTCTCATGACTCTTGACTTTCAGCCTACTGTTTTGTTTTCTGTATAGCTATTGTCCTTTATCACCAAATAGCCTCACATTCTCCCTATATAGCATTACTGCACGTCAGCTGGTACCCAGTGGCTCACACCTGAAGAACCCAGACCTTCTGACTACTGGAGCCCAGTGATCTGTCATTAAACTCCAAGGCTTCACTCCCCTCCCTCAACCAGTTTATGCACAACTAGTTCTGAAATGAGTAAACATACTGGGAGTATTGGAAGCAATAATAATTGTTAAATGCTCATTTTCTCCTCCCCCTCCCAAATCTGCTGATGGGAATCAGAGGTTCAGTTTGCCATATGTTGCAAGAAAGGGCAACATTAAGTCATGAGCTAACAGTGAGTAGTGATGAAGGAAAATAAAACTCTTAATCTGTAAGACTTCCTATGTAGAACCTGAGGTTTATGCCCATTCGCCTTTTTCATCTGCCTGAGTGTAATTTACTTATTTTCAGATGCAATAACTTGAGGAATAAGGGAGTATGGAGCAGGGTGAGGGATATGACTGAAGCCAGAGGGCACTAAAAATGAGAGGAGAGAAATTCTGAATCCCTGTGGGCAGCACACAGTGTCTTTACAGGAGCAGGTCTCCAGCTAGGAGCAGAACTTTCCTTTTGGCCTGATGATCTTTCGTTAACTCAGTGAAAGGGTTCATAAAGAAGAAGACACAGGCTGGAAAATGTTTTCTTTTAAGATTCTTCTTTGGTAGATTAAAAAAAAGTCATAAAGAAGGACAAATCCCTCAATATTTGGGGAGAAATATTTCCTCAAGTTCTTTTACTTGGAAGTTGAATGGGAACAGTGGAAGAGGGTAATTTGTGGTGGGGGATTCATATGCTCAGTATGCTTTGAACAAATGCTCAAACGAAGTATGCCTTGTCCTCTTGCTTTCTGGATCTGCCAAAACTAAAATATGTCCCAGATCTCACTTTAGCTGTGGTTTTAGCTCCAGACCTCTAGGCATTTGGTACAACACACTTTGTTGGCAATGGTTGAGATTTAACCTTGAACTCAAGTTACATAATTTAACAATCCATATCCCTGGGTATGTTGGTGGCCAATACCATTTTATTTCTTTTAGATGTTGCTGTCAATACAACTTTTATACTTTGTATTGAGTGTCTGTCATAAGTCCTTAATTACTGTTGAGAAGTTTGTAATATATATACATATATATTCACTTTCAATAATGAATAGTATAAGATTTTCTAAGACCTCCAGGTGCTAGCTACCTAATGGACCTCCAGACAAGAGACTGAAATGTTAAGGGAGATGACTGGGGTCAGATGGAGTGGAGGACTACATTAATCAGATGGAAAACGAAAATAATCCAAAGAAAAATATGAATGCTAGGGTAATCAGGCTGATGATAAAGGAACGACAGTGGCTAAAATTTATTAGGTACAGGCACCCATGATGTAAGATCTGCAGCAAATCAGGAAAAGCCTCCAGATTGAATTCAGGTTAATGTCACCTGGGTTTTCTGGAGGAGGTTATAGTATCGTCAAGCTTTTCATATTTACGTGGGTTGTAAAAATAGCAGAACCAGCCAAGAGGCATCTGGGTTCCTAAGTAACAGGTATGACATCGATGTTAGAGTTAAATCAGTTTTCCATTATTTGGGGATTGATTAAACTGGTATGAATTATTGTGGGAGGTTAAGTAAAAAAGGGATACCATTTCGGTTTAGATTAGGCTGAAAAAATGCAAAGCATGGGCTTTAGGATCAGAAGATGGGGCTTGGAGTTCAGCTTGTACCTGTCAAGCTGAGTTGCCTTGAGTGAGCCAGGTAGCCCAAGGCTCGTTGTTCTCTGTATTAAAATGAATCTAATAAGAACGGCTATTTTGAAACTCAAATAAGCTAACATATACGAATGCATGTTATGAACTCTACAGTGCTTGTTACTGTTTTTATTCTTTTCTAGTGCTGACACCGGGTTATGAATCAAAAAGGAAACAAAACAACACACCCTATTCCATCTGGGGGACAAAAAGATGGGAACGAATATTGCTTTTATAGTATTTTCCTCTTTCTACTTCATCTGGATCTTTGAAAAGCTGCATTTTATTTGCTATTACGGCTTTACCCTCCAAAGCTCCTGTATTTGATGCCTTTTGGCCCTTACACACATGTTAAGAGCTGAGATAAACATCAATTATTGTAGGCCTGCCCACTGACAGCTTAAGGGAGCAAGTTATGGAATTTGACCACAACCCGTGGGAACTTAAATTCCACTGACTACAGGTGGGGTACCATGTTTTGCTTTTTGTTTTGGTTTACTTTTTGTTTTTATTTTCAGGGGTTTTAAATTTTTTTTTACCTTTTTAAAGCAATATGGTTTCTGCCTGCTCTTCCAACAATATAATGAATGGCTTGGACTTCTGTGGGTTGGGAAACCATTAGAAAACAAAACCAATGGATCTTGTATAATTCAACAAGCCCCACATGGAACTTTCCCAACCATACAGTCCTATAGGGTCATGGCTAGTGTGCCAGAGTCATGGGCTAACCTTCAGCTTTATTTATACTGAACAAATAGTCACTCAGTCACCAGGGTAAATGAAATAAAGGTAACCACTGACACTACCAGTGCCATTTTTGAAATGTGAATTCTGAAAGGAAAATAGCAGTTCAGTCACCAAAAAGTGTTTGTGAAATAGCACATCAGCACATCTCTCACTAGTCACTAGATTAGAAACCAAGATGAATAACTTTCAGGAGCCAAACTAAATGTTGTTTTATATCCTTACCTCTAATAATATCTTACTATTCACGGAGGTTTACTTGAAGACAAAGATCACGTTATGAAATGGAACACATACAATGCTTAACAGGGGTGTAAAGCTTATAACAAAGTATTTGTGACATTACAGTCCAGGATGACTGCTTTTTTGAAGAGGGTAGCTCTATTTTGGCCAGCTTCATTTAGGGAATTTTTAGTTCTTAATTAATAAGCAGATGATTTCCTTTTGCCTGAATTTAAACCCAAAGATCCTCAGGATAAGAAGACATCTCTCCATGGGTTCTTCCTTCTAGACGGCTTTTTTTGCGATTGGAAAGTTTTTCTTGGTGGCATTTCAAGAAACTGAAGAAAGACCTTATTTTGTATCTAGGCCTTTACATCCCATGACCTGACTTTGTCAAAATGCAAGCGCATCACTGGACTCTTCTCTAAGTCTCAAATCTACTTGAATGCCTGTTCAATATCCTTAGGTTACTCAGCCATCTTTTCTGCTTGAGAGCACAAGTGGCCACCATCAGTATATCCAAGAGAAAAAGAGTTTCCCAGGGTTTCCTGGAGTATCTTAAGGGCCATAATTTGCGCACAGGGGCACTTTTAAATCGTTTACTAAAAGGCATTCTGTAGAGGCAAATTACAGAAAGGGTTCTCTTCATTGGCACTAAGGGTTCCTGGTCAGGGAACCAGCCCCCCCTGCCCTGGCAAGGCACTTTTGCACAGTGCCCAAAACAGACTACCCTATAGGGCACCCTGGAGACATATTCACTTTGACCTGTTCCTCCCACATCCATGCTGAGGCCACAGACATCTGAAAAGACACTGTAGTATAATTTCTTCAGAACCAGAAATCTCTCCAATTTCTGCCTCCCAGGCTTCCTTCAAATATTCACTCTCTTCTAGTCACTGTAGTTCTTTCTATACCACTAAAATGAACTCAAGTTCTCCTTCTCCACCCAGTGATTCTCAAACTTTTTTGGCGTGAGTCCCCCCTACATGAGGCAAAAGGCTCCAAGACTCACATACTCCTCCAGTCTTTCCTACTTTTCAAAGAATTCTCTGATAGCAACAAACTGTTGCTGTGCAAACACATTTTGTTCAGATTATGTGAATATCTGCTTTAGGGGCACCTGGGTGGCTCAGTTGGTTGAGCGTCCGACTTTGGCTCACACCTCAGAGCCTGGAGCCTGCTTCGGATTCTGTGTCTCCCTCTCTCTCTGCCCTTCCCCCGCTCATGCTCTGTCTCTCTCTCTCTCTCTCTCTTTCAAAATAAATAAATGTCAAAAAAATTAAAAAAAGAAATATTGGTATAGACAGTTTCTATGTGAATTGAAATCCATATTACTGTTAATGTTGTGTTACAGAGAACTTACAGGTCATAAATTATGGTGGTATATAGGTATCACTATCCTACCATAGGGTTAATCAAACAGTATACTTGAAACAAAATAGATGATGATGAAGATAGAGAAGGGTAATTTATAATTAAAAAGCAGGAATAGTAACCACAAAAAAGAATAATCGACTCAATATAGCACTGATACTGATAACAAAACAATCTTCCCCAAAACTGAGGGCCCTCAACAATCTGCCCATGCAAGTTTATAGTGGGAGTTTGCAAATATTGCCAAGTGTTGCCTGGCGGCGTGGTGAATAGTGAGTTAAGCCTTCAGTAAACTCTAGTTATGTGCTCAATTCTTATTTATGAATACCAAATACTACCAACTCCTAAAAATTTCGCAGATACTAGTAAGTAGCCTTTAGAGACCCACACACACATACACACATGCACACACTGAAAATCTAGGGCATCAAGTGCCATTTGGTAGTAAGATCCAAAGAAAAGACTTACATTTGGGGATCAGTCTGTGGAACATCAGGAAGATGTTTGTGGTCTCCCAGTAGGCTAGAGTCCATACCTTGAAAATCACTGCTTGGAGAGTTGGCTTGGCTTTTTGATTCAGCTGCTCAAGATGCTGGCTCACTTGTTTCATACTCTACGGCTACAAGGACATCTTGACCTTGTGCCTTAACCATCTCCCTGAACCCCCAAGCCCGCAGTCTCTCTCACTGGAGTCCCTCTCTGGGAAGGAGAATCAGACGTTACCCACTACCTGGGCAGACTCCCAGTTACCACATTGTGGTATCTGTGATGGCATAATGTGAGGCCTTGAGTGAAACTTGGTAGAGGGAAGTCAGGAGACTTGGTCACAGGCCACCTCTGCCTTGACAGCTGTTTGACAGCAGGCAGGTTACCTCACCTCTCAGCTTAGTTATCTCCTCTATGAAGTGGATATAATAATCCCAACCTCACAGATTTGTTATGAAGATCGAATGAGATAATGTAAGTGATAAAACATGACATAATGTATATTTTATTTACAAGAGTAATATGTGTTATTACTGCAGAGAGGTAGTGTTCATGCAAACATCTGGACTGTTCTGTTTTCAAAGTTTAACTAATATTAGGATGCTATGATGTATAAGAATGACAAACAATATACACTGTCAGCCATGAAGATCAAATGCAAGGACCTCATAGGCCCTAGAGACTGTTGAGAAAGGATGTGAGTTCCTGATTCCATAATCCTGAAACATGTTACAAGGAAAAGTCCATGTCTCACTGGTCCTGAATTCTCTCTAGCCCTTTGCAGAAAGGTGATATTAGAAACTCCTCTCTAAGAATCAGGAGTTATCCAGGCAAAGAAGAGGATGAAGGCTGTATAAAGATGTTTTGAATAAATGGAATAGCATAAGTGAAGGCAAAGAAGCATGGCTTATTCTGGAAATTACAAACACTTAAGTATCGCTGATTGTAAAATGTAATGAGAAGAGACATGGGAGATGAAGCTGGCTAGGGAGAAACCTGTCTGTCATGTCACCAGCCTATTCATCATGTCAATGATGGGGAACCAATGAAACAGAGTAGCCCAAATACATGCCTGGATTTGAGTTACACAGAGACCACTCTGATGTCTGTTTGGAGGATGAGTCTGAGGGATGACAACCTGGAAATAGGCAGACATTTTTAAAGCGTTTCCAATAGTTCTAATAGGAGATATTGAGGTCCTGAGCTAGAGTAGCAAAGGCACTGGAGGGGCATATGCAGTAGTAAAATCAGCAGGCCTCACCCATTGTATTCGTCAGGATGATAGATTATGCTATGGCAACAGTGATCCCCACAGCTCCGTGGCTTATCACAAAAGCTTATTTCTCAATCATGCAGTTAGCCAGGCTTCTTTGACTTGGTGACACTACCATTTCAGCATAAAACCTCTACATTCAGCACAACAGGAGAAGAGGGATGCTTCAGGTAAAGAGAACCGAGAAAGTTTTTTTTTACTACTTTAGCCCAGAAATAAGATGCAAATTTTTATTCATGTTTCATTGGCCCATACTAGTGATATGGCTGCACTTACCTGAAAATGGGGTGGGAAGTATGTCTCTTATATGCCTAGGAAGAAAAAAACTGAATATTGGTAAACACTGGTGATGTTTACCACAGGCAAGGTCATTGTGGGATAGAGATGAGATAGCCACCACGGTGAAGTATGTACATGGTAGATGGAGAGGTGAAAGAAGTTTATGATAAATTTCAGATTTTTAGCTTGAAAAAATAGAGGTTGATGGTGCCAGTCAGTGAGACAGAGAAGGCTGAAGGAGCACCATATTAGGTAAAATAGAGCATTTTACCATAGGGTAAAATAATGGTTTTTGGACACATAAAACATCTCTAGGATAAGCACTGTATCCAGAGACAAAAAGCAAAAGGTAGAGTCAGGTAAAAGGTAGTACTGGGCAAGGCTGAAGGCAGTTACAGTGTTTAAATAGTTCAGAAGGAGCAGTAACTGAGTCATGGTCATGAGTGGAAGGGAAAGCAGACAAATCACCAGGAGAAGGTGTTTGGGGAAAAAATAGAGGCTGGTGCTCAAGGCTGCTTTCGCATCAGGCACACATTCCCCAATGCTATGAAATATGTTAAAGGTGCCATTGAATGCCTGACTGTGCTCCGAACCTTAGCTAGTGACTGAGGTTCTGGTTTTCCATCTCTCTGCAGCCATCCAGCCTCTCTGGGCCTGGATCCTGCTCCCATAAATGAGCCTTCTGTAGCCTGGCCCCATGTAGCCAACCCTCCTTTCAGCCTTGTCTAATCAGACCTTGGAATATGTCTTACCTGGCACCAACTAATGCCATAACCCTAACAGAGGTTGCTATCATTTAGACTTTGCTTTAGGCCCTTACCCCAGGTTTAAACTCACATATAGAACAGTTTCTCCAAACCCCATCCTGAGTCCCTCACATAGGCCATTGTCTCTTGCTCACTAGCCTTCCTGCCAACTCAAAAAATTGTAGTCCTTGCCTCATGCCATATGCTTAGGAATTTAAGAAGGTCAATAAAAGCAATGGTCTTGCATGTTTTCTCCCCAAAATATTTACTGTCAGTAAAGGATGAAATTTCTCTGAGATTCTAGAGAGAGAGGTGGGTGGCATTGTATAGGAACCAGCCCAGAAGCAATAAAGCAATCATTAAAGAGGTAAGCTTACTCCCAGCTGGACATAGGACTCCATGTCCAGAGTCCATGGCTGATTATTACAGGGGAACAAGCCTAGGGAAGAAAAAAATTGTCAGGAAGTTCACAGAGACTACAGGAAATAAGTCAACTGCCTTCCTCATCCCTCCTTTGTCAGGAGGATACTAAAAACCCACAATTAAGCCTATAAAAGGACACAATAGATCCACTGTAGCTGTAGGAATCAAGACTTGGGCTCCAGGAAAGTGCAGTGGCACTACGGCTTCAGGAACACCAAGAGTCAGAGTTAGTTTGCAGAACCACATTATTCTAGGAGTTCTAGAACAGTCTTGCCTCCTTCACTGCCCCCAGGAGAAGAAAGGCTGGCAAAAGCAAAGCAGCAAGCAAGGAGAACCTGATAGAGCATGGGGCAGCACAGGCCTTCTCACAGGTTGAACTTTGAGACCCAAGCTTAAGGTGATCAATAGGCATTGTGAGTGCCCCACGGGCCCCTCAAGGACAGCTCTACCTGCTAGAATCCCTGAAGCCTTTGAGCCTCTCTATGACCTCTGACAATGGCTTCTTCCAAGCTCCCATTGGAATTTGGATAAGAGCAGCTACACTGGTTGAATGGAGTCAATATGCTTGAGAAGGAGGGAGGTAGCTGTGACTGGGAGTTCACTAAAAAATCTGGGAGGTACGGTGTGGACAAGAGCTAAGAGAAGACTCAAGGATAATTGTCAAATCTGACATTCTATTACTTGTTCTAAAAGGTGACTATCTACAAATCATCCTTAGGATACCCAAGTTCATACTATTACTCAATGCAGTTAAAAAGTAGTTGAACTCTACGATTTTTTCTCTTTTTGTTTATCTTCCTTGGAATTTATCTGTTGAAGAAATGGTCTAGATTTTACTGATTGCATTTATATGCTATTGTTTCAAGTATGCCTCTTATGAGTTGTAATTATAAACTGGCATTTAGATCTAGATACTTGATCAAATTCAGGGTCAGTCTATGGGAGAAAGGTACTCCGTAGGTGGTTTGTGGACTTTCCTCGGGAGGTACATATTTTTCCCCCAATTTTATTAGCATATAATTGACAAAATTGTTTTTCATAATATAAAAAAATTACTGGGACCAATAAAAAAAAGAAGTAACAAATATGAAAGCACATTATATACTGTAACATTGAATAAATACAGGATATTGAAACTGTTTAAAAGTTAGTATGAAAAAATAGGCTTTATAGCCCCAATTTATGGACAGGTGCTATGCTAAGTGTTTTATAGACATCATTTTATTCAATCCTTCCCACAACTATCAAAGGTAGGTACTATTATTATTTGCATTTTATGGATGAGGAAACTCAAGCTCACAGAGTGTCTAATCAGGTTATGCAGCTAACTGGTAAGAAGCAGAGCCTGTGGTCAAGCCCACATCTGTGTTGATTCCGAAGAGTACTTCCCCCAAAGGCTGAGAATACTGCTGTGTCTTTGTTTCACATGTCCGGCTTAGCTCTCTCTTCACTCACTGTCTGCAGAGGTTAGTTCAGCAACACCAGCTCTTGTCTCTACTGCAAGCCAGAGAGCAACCTCTGGGAGATCTTGAGGAAGGCCTGGTTCTAGAGAAGGGCTCCTCCCATCCCCTCTTCTGCAACAAGCCTACAATGGCCAAGCTCTGGGCCTTATCTGGCAGCCCTCACATTCTTGCTAAGCGCCCCAAGCAGGACACATTCCTGACTGGGTGGAGGGAAGAATTCTTAGCATTCTTCAGCTGCTGTCCTCTTAAAAGCGCCTAATCTCAAGTGGGATAGAGAGAAAAAAAAAATCCTTCATTTCTAACATTTGGAATTACTCTGAATTAAGTCTTAATCTCCAAACCAGGAGAAGGGAGAACAAAGTGCTGAAAGGAGATTCAGAACCAGCGAGACACGTACTTTTCCTTATAACGTGTTTCAGGATCGTGGAATCAGGAGCTCACACTCTTTCTCAACAGTCTCTAGGGCTTCATGGCTGACAGTGTATATTGTTTGTCATTCTTATACATCATAGCATCCTAATATTAGTTAAACTTTGAAAACACAACAGTCCAGATGTTTGCATGAACACTACCTCTCTGCAGTAATAACACATATTACTCTTGTAAATAAAATATACATTATGTCATGTTTTATCACTTACATTATCTCATTCGATCTTCATAACAAATCTGTGAGGTTGGGATTATTATATCCACTTCATAGAGGAGATAACTAAGCTGAGAGGTGAGGTAACCTGCCTGCTGTCAAACAGCTGTCAAGGCAGAGGTGGCCTGTGACCAAGTCTCCTGACTTCCCTCTACCAAGTTTCACTCAAGGCCTCACATTATGCCATCACAGATACCACAATGTGGTAACTGGGAGTCTGCCCAGGTAGTGGGTAACATCTGATTCTCCTTCCCAGAGAAGCTTCCTGCTGGATTTACTGTCTGTCCTCCATATTCCCATAGCAACATCTACACATCAATATATTACATTATATTACATCTCTTTATGGGTCTCTCTCCCCAGCTTGACTGTGTGTCACATGGTAGATCCTCAGTTGTAGGAAACACAGAGGTAGGAGATTTGGTGGTGATGGAGATGCACAGGCCTCATCCTTGGACACAGAATTCCAGGATGATGGGCTGTGAAGTAGACTTGAGGGTTCAACCTGAGAAAGCGATCGTTCTAGTTGGTACACAGGTCTCGCAAGAGTAGGGGTGGGCAAGGTCTGACTCATGCCAAACTTAACAAATGATGGGCCTGAGTCAGAGATTATTAACCCAAGCAAGTTAGGTTCAAGAACAGAAAGGACATTTCATTGAAATGGGACCATGAAAAGACATCTCTTCAAGGATCTTGGTAAGGTAGAAGCATAGGAAAGATGGTGGAATCTGATACAACGTTACGAAATTGTTGATACTCTAAATAGATTGGGCTTAGGCAGAAACCACACAGTTTGGCTTTCTTGAATGACTACAATAATAAATGCAATAGATTTTCACTATTGTGGTACAAAGGTGCTGGGAACACTGATTAGCAAATATGGAACTACTGTTCCTAAGGAAAATGCAGGCTTTGGTTCCTATGAATCTGTGGTCACATTTTCATCAACTGATTAACACATAACTTTGTTTTATGTATGTTCCTGTTTAAGGATCATTTATTTCCTGATTTAACATCTATTATGCATTTATTAACATTGAACTCCTGGCCACCAACACTGTAACTTATGTCTTAACAATGTTTACCTAACACATGTTGTTCTCTAAAAGGGGATTCTTGTCATTAGGAAGACCAGAAGACACTTCAACACTGCACTTGGGAATCATTTTAAACAGCAAAAGCACCAGTAAAAAGCACAAAAATGTGGAAAACGTGGCACTAAGTAGATTATAAAAAGGACATTTATTTATAGTATGGGAACAAAACAAGAATAGTGTTACTTCAGCTGGGAATGTGTAGGTCAGGTGACTCAAATTTTTCATTGCTCTGCCCACATGCATGAAAGACCATGAAAGTGCCATGAGTATTGATTTGGGGGTTACACATAAATTTTAGGCAGTAGGCAAATTCACAAATACAGAACCCATAAATAATGAGAATCCACTGTATTACAATTTGTTGAACACCTACCACCTGTCATTGAACTAGGTGCTTTACACATACACACTGTCAAGCTTATTAGCTTTTCACACTTCAAATGACTCAGAGTTAACAAAGATGCACATATCCTTAGACCAATAGGTTAACGCCACTGGAGAAAGTAAACCTTGATAAGATTAATGTTATACAATTTTTACACTGAGCTTATGGATACATTAATGGAGCTAGAAACTTGGAATAAGCTAGGCTTCTGCTTCGCTTGGAAATTTCTAACTCCATAGACTGAGCTCTTATAGGAAACTCGCATTGCACATTCAGCAACGGGGCTACTGACTGATTATGCTTAAAAACCTACAACTTACTAAGGTCTGAAGAGAATCTTTCTTTCAGGGAAACATGACCAGCAGTTAAGAGCATAATCATCTTCCCAAGAAACATTATGTGAAGGCAACAATAGTCAAGTAAACAAATTAAGAGACAAATATGTCTTTCAGGGCATTGCCTGGCTGAGTAGGAACCTGAGAAGTTAACGGGCCTTAGAACATACCAAGTTTCGAAGCTTCATGCTTGCAGTATGATGGTCTTGGGCAATCTGAGCAGCCACAATCTTCCTATCTGCTGCTTGCTTTCCATTCAGGTCAGTCTGGACTCTGTTCCAAACTACCGTGCGCTCACTCTTCCTCCTCGTCTTTACTCTTCACACAATGGCGTTCTCTTCCCAGCCAAATCACCCTTAACTGGCCAAGCACCATTTAGTCTCACATCTTCCATTAAATACCTCCTGGACCTCCTCAGCCCTCTAATCTTCCTCGCATGGGGGAGGATCTGGGCCACCCAAAATCTAGCTCACTTGTCACTACGTCTGCAAAAGGGACATCATAACACATATTTCAGAGTTTAAGCAGAGAGCATGTGCACATGCACAGCATAGAGCCTGACACTCAAGTGGGTGCTCAACAGTGTTGGTGATTCTGAATCCAAATTCTGTTCTTCACCTTGGCTCACAGAAATTAACTTTTTGTTACCCTTTCTGAGACAACTTTTATGAAGAAAAGGATAATACCATAAGAGACAAGGCAACAGCAAGAAAGAACATGCTTTGGGGGAGTGATTTTCAGATTCTTAACTTTATGGATGAGTGCAAGAATTCGGGGAAATGACAGCATATTGCTCAATAGTTTCCGTTTGTTTACAATCTCCCCTAATAATATTTTTATCTTACATAATAATTTTTACAAAAGAAACACATTATAAAAGCGAAAAACAAGAACGTAATGTTAGGAGTTCTGAAAATGAATAGGGGCACCTGGGTGGCTCAGTCAGTTGAGCATCCACCTTCAGCTTAGGTCATGATCTCGTGGTCCGTGAGTTTGGGCCCTGCATTGGGCTCTGTGATGACAGCTCAAAGACTAGAGCCTGCTTTGGATTCTCTGTGTGTCTCTCTCTCTGCCCCTCCCCTGCTCACACTCTGGCTCCCCCTCTCAACAATAAGTACACATTAAAAAAAAAAAAAAGAAGAAGAAGAAAAAGTTCTGAAAATGAATAAATTCAGCTCCAGGAAAAACTCACCTCACTCGTACACCCACTTATCCTTTCTGTTCACTCATTGGCCAAATATTTGCTAAGTGGTGTGCACCAGGAATATTTATTTCTACAAGGTAAGGTACAGTGGTAATGACAGAGAAGTTCTCTATATTATGGAACTTATGTTTTTTGGTATCAGAAGACAGATCTGAGAAAACTCATGACCAACTGGTACCAATCCAGTCACTGGACCATGCACTGGCTTTTGAGAGTGGTCGCATGAGAGTACACCCCCCTCTACACCCTCCCACAGATGTAAGGTCCGGTCCCTGCTTCTAAGTCCTGAAGAAAGGAACAGGAAGGACTGGAAGTAGCTCTCCAGGTGATTGTCTCTGGCTCTGGGGCAGTGAATGTGCAGCCTGACAACCGGACCTCGGGCTGGTTACTCTTGGTGAGTACAATCCCCATATAAACAGATATCTTTCTAGAAGTTATTTTTGACTGTGAAGGACGACGACATATATTTAGTCCAAAGAAACCTGAAATATAGGTCACAAGTGATTTCAAACAGTGGTCGAAGTGTGGAGATGACTCCTGAGAAAAGAGAGAAGTGGGGGTGAAAGCCAGGCTGTATTTGAGGAGTTCCTCAGTTCGTTTCTCACCAGAATTAGAAAGAAAAGAGCTGGAAGTTGTGAAATTTGAGCTTTTAAAAGTGCTTTAGAAAACTTTTAGCGCTGTTAAACACGGAACACTCAGCCAACAAAAATAAGACATTTGCTCTTATTCCAAAATCCCAAATTAAACTAAGGTCAGAGTGATAGTTGTGTTTCCTGCTAGCATGCCTTGGTGAGAAGCCAGAGGAGAATCCCCAGGGACTGATAATCTCCCTTTAGCGTGATGAATTGTTAGGTTGGATAGAGAAGACATTACATATACAGTTGCCCCTTGAACAACACTGGGATTGAACTGCATGTGTCCACCTGTGCTTTTTTGTGGATTTTTCACAGTACAGGGCTGTAAATGCATTTTCTCTTCCTTTGAATTTAATACCATTTTCCCTATCTACTTTAGTGTAAGAATATAGTATATAATATATATAACATACAATATACATATTAATCAACTGTTTATGTTATCGGTCAGGCTTCAGGTCAACAGTAGGCTATGAGTAGTTAAGTTTTTGGAGAGTCGAAAGTTATATGTGGATTTTTGACTGCATGGAGGATTGGCCCCCCAACTCCGGTTTTGTTCAAGGGTCAACAGAACATACTGTGCTTTCTTCCCAAAAGTCACAGTTAAAGGAATGCAACACTTAACATAAACCATCAGAACTCATCACAGTACTTTCCATATGTAATAGATTAAGAATCTCACATGACAATCTCCAGTGCCCTGGCCTAAAATTTGTAAAATGGAGCAAAAATACGTTCTCTATTCCAGAGGAAGCCTCCAGAGCTCCAATAAGTGTTGACTGAAAACAATATGTAAAAACCCAACTGCATTTTCCAGAGCCGCACTTTTGAGAGCTGTTTGCCCTGCAGCATTCCATGGCAAGGAAGAAGCGAGCCTCCCTGAGGTGTGTGAGCACCGCTTCCTGAACACATTGGGAAAAGACCAAAGAGAAAATTATCAAGAAACCATAAGCGGAAGATTCTTTCTTGTCACCCATTTTAGGATTAAAAACAAAAAGATTTACTAAAATTAGCCACAATGTAAAACTCTAAAGCAGAAAGTTTTAAATAAGGCAAATGGCCTCAATGCTTCAGACAACTTTATCAACTTATGCTGTAAACCATAGCAAGCAAATTAATTATTCCCAGATGCTGGGGTTGAAGAATGCTTGCTGAATTGTTTTGCTTCTCGAAATCTCCAGTATAAACACACATTCACAGGACTGCATTCCCTTTTTTGGCTCCCAACATGCAAGTAATTATACAGTGTGCAGGATAGTGTTGGATGAGCTCTCCTTTGAATACCAAGCAAGTTCTGGGTTCTGTCAGCCTTTGGGATACTATGTCCACAAACATTTTTCTCTGACGGTCTTTAGTAACAACTTGTAAACAAATTGTTTCAAGTTCATAAAAAAAAAAAAAAAAGTTCAACAGCAGCATTAACCTCACTTCCAGATTGTTCCAAACCCCTCAAGAGCAGAAGAGGGCAAAATTCATTTCAAATACAGTACAGCCCTTGTCTTGCATCAAAAACAGTTTTTTCTGCAAGCCCTAGGAGGAGGGTCAGAAATCATAGCAGTTTTTATATTTTTATATATACTTTTTTATATTATATTCTTTGTATTTTGCCGACATGTAAACAAAGAGGAAAAAACCAGGCCGTGAATCAACTGTGTATTGAGAATACGTTTAGGATTAAAACCTAGATGCTCTGATTATAGCCAGAATAATGTGAATCAAGGGTCATTTTTCTGTTTCACCTCCAAATTTTCACAGGACAAATGAAATATGCCCAATGTTAGGTGAGTCAGAGCAAGTTCTAGGGGTTATCTGAGCCTAAAAACTTCTTGAAGTAATTAAACTCTGTGGATTTGTCCTGCATCTTTATATAATGAGGCAAAGGTGTGTGTGTATGTGCAGGCGCGCATGTGTATGGGTGGGGGAGATAAAGAAGGCGCACGGAAAACCTCAAAAACTGTTAAAGAAAAATAACGTTTTCTACAGAGGGAAGGAGAAATTCTGTAGTCCTGCCAAAGGCAACACAAACGAGAGGGAAAGTTCAAGGAAAGTTGATATTTAAAAATAAATAGAAGGAAATTCAATGAGAAAACAATATGCAGGTCAGGTCAAAGCCCAGAGAAAAACGCTCATTCAGAACTGGGCTGTCATCCTGCTTTTTCTGAAGTGAGCAGCTGCTGGTTATTGAAACCAGCCCACACAGTTGGGTCCCTGCCGCCATGGCAACACTCAGGCTGGCTGTGCTGGAGTGGCCCAGGCACAATGGGGCAGTTCCAAGGCCCAGAAGCACTTCTGGCTGCAGATTAGGGAGGTTTTTCTTTTTGTTTTTTCTTTTTCTTTTTCTTTTTGTTGTTGTTGTTTGTTTTTTTGGTTTTGTTGTTATTGTTGTTGTTGTTTTTATGTGTGTTGGGAGATTTTGATTCCTAGGTTTGTGGTTGGCTGTTGGAAACTTTTTCCAAAACCTTATAATAAACCCTGACCTAAGGGGCCGATTTTCATGCAAATAGCAGCATTGAGGTGTTCACAGACAGATAACTAATTTTTACTCTCATTTTAAATTCTCTTACAACTCTCTAGTAAGCTCTCGGCATTTATACTTGGTCCGCTATATTGCAACCTTAGAATGTTTTTGAAATAATGCTTAGCTTGCTTTTTATACTTGTATCTTATAATAATGCACGGCCCTTAAAGGGAAAACTATCTTTGTCTTGTGAGTTGAAAAAGTTACCTAGTGATTAATTGAAGACTTTGAAAGTAAAAATACAATCTATAGATTATATATTGCTATATGCAGAGCCTCAATAATCAGTATATTCAAGTAATGAACTCACCATCCTGGTTTCATCGTGCTACAGGCTAACGAATTTATCTAACCCACTAGTTATAAAGAAAATTGCAACATAATAACCTCATGATGTAACATAGTAATAGCATAGATTTTAGAGTCAAACTGATGGAGTTCCTATCCTGCCATTTATTGGCTGTTTAATCTCAGGCGAGTTACTCAAACTCTATGTGACTCTTTAAAATGAGGATAAGAGGAGTACTTAACTGGAAAAACTGTTCAAGCTAAGTGAATCGACATTTGTAAAGTACTTGAAACTGTATTTGGTCAATGTATAAGTGCTTAGAGAATAAATAAATGCATAAATAAATAGGTGTTGAGTTTTTTCTTTTTTTTTTTTTATTAAAAGAACCTCTTTTTTAATACTCTGGGAAATACTGCCTTTGGAATTTAGGACAGAACAGTGTATTTGTGTGCTTATGTCCCCAGTCAGCAAATGTTAGACTTCTTATTTATATCTATGGCTTTTAACTCACTTGGATCCATGCCTAAGGCTCCCTGACCCTGATAAAGCAGATTGTTTGTGAATTTAGTCAGTGTGTGTGTGTGTGTGTGTGTGTGTGTGTGTGTGTGTGGCGCGTGCACACAGAGGGGAGTGCTTTGAAAATACATACTGGATCTCCTGATTCATTTGGATCTCTACAAATCCCTAAGTTTTGTTAAAAGCACAAAGCACAGTCTTGCTAAACTGAGCAAGTATGAGACGCAGCCCTCAAATTGGGAAACTGATTGCTGTACCCGCTTACTCTAGCAGCAGCCAAGGAGTCTCAGCTTCATGGAGATGAAAAGACCAGTGCTCTTTCACCTCCATAAGAGGATGAGGTGCATGATTTCATTTCATTTTTTAATGTTCATTTTTGAGAGAGAGAGAGAGAGAGAGAGAGAGAGAGCATAAGTGGGGGAGGGGCAGAGAGCGATGGAGACACAGCAACCAAAGCAGGCTGCAGGCTCTGAGCTGTCAGCACAGAGCCTGACGTGGGGCTCGAACTCATAAACCGTGAGATTGTAACCTGAGCCAAAGTCAGACGCCTTACTGACTGAGCCACCCAGGCACTCCCCATTTCATTTTTTAACCTTTTCTTTTTGACAAATAGAAATATTTGTCAAATATTTAGGGTATTATGTATACATATATAGTGAAATGATACCGCAATCAAACTAACATACTCATCACCTCCCATATGTTACCTTTTTTAGCGTGTGTGATAGGAACACTTCAGACCTACTCTTGTAGCAAATTCCAAGTTTATAGTACATTTCTATTAACGATAGTCACCATGCCATATATTTGGTCCTCAGAACTTACTCATCTCATAAGAGAAGTTTATACCTTTGATCAATATCTCCCCCCTTTTCCTATCCCCATTCTGCTCTCTGTTACTATGAGTTGAACTTTTTTTTTTTTTTTAGATTCCACACATACGTCAGATCATGCGATATTCATATTCATCTTTCTGTGTCTGGCTTATTTCATTTAGCACAATGGCCTCCAGTTTCATCCATGTTGTCTCAAATTACATGATTTCCTTCTTTTTAAAGGCAGAATATTATTCTATTATGTCTATGCCACATTTTCTTTATTCATTCATCTGTCAACAGATACTTAGGTTGATTCCATCACCTTGGCTATTGTGAATAATGCTGCAAAGAACACGGGAGTGCAGATATCTCTTTGAGATCCTGTTTTCACTTCCTTTGGCTATATACCCAGATAGGATTGCTGCATCATATGGTAGTTCTATTTTTCATTCTTGAGCTATCTCCATACTGCTTTCCACAGTGGCTGAATCATTTATATTCTCACCAACGGAGAACAAAGATTTCCTTTTCTTCACATCCTCACTAACACTTATGTCTTGTCTTTTTGATAATAGCCACTCTAACAGTGTGAGAAGCTACTTCACTGTGGTTTTGATTTGCATTTCCCTGATGATCAGTGATACTGAGCATCTTTCCTTGTGTGGGTTGGCTATCTGTATGTGTTCTTTGGAAAACTACCTATCCATCCTTTTTCCACTGTTTAACTGAAGTGGGGTTTTTTGCTTGTGTTGGGTTTTTTTGTTTTGTTTTGTGTTTTCATTTTTGGCTTTTTGTTTTTGTTTAGCCACTGAGTTGTATGAGTTGCTCATACATTTTAGATACTAATGAGGTGCATGACTTCTCCCAGAGCTTGTCAAGGGTTTTCCGCTTCATCCCAGAACTCTTCCACTGGGACTGAAGAGCCTACTCACGGGTTCAGATGCACAACTTTCATGTTGTCCATCTATCTGAGGCCATGTACTTCCTTATAAGATGTGGAACTGCATTATCTCCTACAGTGGGGCCAAGACTAAAACTGGCCCCAGGAACAATCCTGTTCTTCTATGTACACTTCCTTAGTTAAATGAGACAGGGATCTAAGTGTTTTTACAAATCTTGTTGGGATAGTTGGATGCTTTCCACACAAATATATTGTTTCGCCAGCCAGGGGATTTATAATTTTCTGGAATCCAGTGTATCTGAGGCTAAGAGGTTAGTATTTTAGCCAATGTTCTCAAATTAAGTCACGTGCCTTCAGTTCTTTTTTTTTAATGTTTATTTATTTATTTTCACAGAGAGTAAGAGGGTAAGTAGGGGAGGGACAGAGGAAGACAGGGAGAATGAGAGAATTCCCAGCAGGCTCCGTGCTGTCAGCACAGAACTCCATGTGGGGTTCAAACCCACAAACCCATGAGATCATGACCTGAGCTGAAATCAATAGTCGGACCCTCAACTGACTGAGCCACCCTGGCGCCCCCACACACCTTCAGTTCTAAGTACCGGGACCAGAGGTCATTTTGGTACCTCAAAGAAAGGAACTAGTATCTATTTCAGTTTGCAAAATGGCAGAATCTTATCTTCATACACTGAAAGTTTTTTCTCCTTTTACAACTGTTTAAAGTGGGGCTACATATCTGGAGATGGGGGTACACTTGAGTGTAGGGCTGAATACTGAAAGGATGAGGAGTGAAATACACAAAATTCATTTAAAAAATCAAGGTCACTGTGCAGATAAACATATATCCTACTGTCTAGGAAAACAGGTGTACTATCAGATCAAGTACAGCTTTCTATGGAAAAAGTTTTGGAGGCCAGACGCAAAATTGGAGAAAGGAAGTATTCCATAGTTGAAGGAAACAGAAGCTGCCACCTGGAAGAATTCAAACTGAGCTGAAGCTATGACACCTTCAAAGGACACAGAATTGAGCAAATTGACTTTATTGTCCAAGGAAGTTTAAATGGAAACCTTGAAAAAAGCAGCCTCCTTTTTCTATATCCCACTCCAGGAACTGAAGTGGTCTTAAATAAGAATGTTGGTTCTAGGGGCGCCTAGGGGGCTCAGTGGGTTGAGTATCCAACTCTTGACTTCGGCTCAGGTCATGATCTCCGGGTTTGTGAGTTTGAGCCCTGCATTCGGCTATGTGCGGACAGTGCAGAGCCTGCTTGGGATTCTCTCTCTCCCTCTTTCTGCACACACCCCCCCCCCCAATAAATAAATAAACTTTTTTTTTAAAGAAAAGAATGTTGGTTGTAGCAACGTTTAACTGCACTTAAAAGAGGAGGGAAATTATGGGTGCAAGGAAAGGTGCCCTGCATAACAGCCAGGAGACCTGAGCCCCATTTCACTTTGGTCACTTGGCAATGTCTGTGAGGTTACTTTCCCTCTCGGAGATATTAACAACGATGGTGCTGGTGGCAGCAGTACAAGTAGCAGCAGCAGCAGCAGTAATAGCTGGGGGAGCAGCAGTAGTAGGAGCAGGAGGAGCAGCAATAGCAGCAGCAGCAGGAGCAGCGGAGGCAGCAGCAGTAGTATTAGCACTAGTAGCAACAGTAGTATTCATAGTAGCAGCAGCAGTAGTAGCAGGAGTAGGCGCAGGAGCCTGCAGCGGTAGTCGCAGCAGTGGTGCAGCAGCAGTAACAGCAGCAGAGCAATAGCAGCTGTAACGGCCGTAGCAATCGCGGTAAAGAGCAGCAGGAGTGGCAGCAGCAGCAGGAGTGGCACTTTCCACTTACTGAAGGTCTACTGTCAGCCACTTGGGTGGGAGCTCCACAAATACGATTTCTTTAAACTCCATGTCAACTTTCCAGTGTAGGTACTGTTATCCTCAGTTAACTATCGAGGAAACGGAGGCTCAAAGAGGTTAAGAATTTACTTAAGGGCACTTCGCAAGGGAGCGAAAAATCTGGATTTTGAATCGGGGACGGCCTGATTCCGAAGTCTTGTCCTTCTCCTGGGAGACACTGTGGTACGGGGCAGTGTTTCTCAAACTTTAATGTGCTCATGAACACATAAGACCGTGGAGATCTTAAAACTGATGCAATCAGGCTGGTGCAAGGCCCGCGATCTCGCCTTTCTTTTAAAGGATTCTTTTTTTTTTTTAACGTTTATTTATTTTTGAGAGACAGAGCATGAGCAGAGGAAGGGCAGAGAGAGAGAGAGAGAGGCAGACGCAGAATCCAAAGCAGGCTCCAGGCTCCGAGCCATCAGCACAGAGCCCGGCGCGGGGCTCAAACCCACAGACCCTGAGATCATGACGTGAGCCGAAGTTGGCCGCTCAACCGACTGAGCCACCCAGGCGCCCCCGATCTCGCCTTTCTAACAAGCCCCCAGGTGCTGCTGGTTCTAGGGAGCATACTGTGATAGTGCAACTGGGAAAGTATGCTTCCCAGTCAGAATGTGTGGCCCTACTGTACTCATCTGGGGCATAAAAGAGTTTGATAAAATGAGTTTTAAGGTGCATTCCAGCTCCAAAATCCCCATACTATAGTATTCAGAAACCAGATCACACAGGAATGACTTTTAGCTACATGAATTTTTAAACTGGCTTCAGAGGAGATTCGGGCTGTGATTTATGTATCTTTCTGCAGCATCTCTGACAGGTAGGATCGGACGCCCTCACTCATATTACATTGTTGTTAAGCTGTAGACTGAGCTAAATCTGACTGAAAGAGTTCAAAGCACTTCTTTTCATAAGCATCTTTAAAGATTATAAATGTAAAAATAGTTTCTTATGAGAAGCTTAGATGGCAGGGTTTTTCTTTTTAATAACAGAAATGAGAAGTCTCCAAAACTGTAATGGTAGCACAATCCATAAAAATATGTTAATGCCTCATCTTAAAGTCTTACAGAAATTGAGGTTTTCTGAGTTAACAAAATAGGCTTCATCACAGATGGTCAGAATGATAAAAGGAACCAGCACACTAGTGCAGCAAGACTAAAAACACTGCTCCTAGCTAAGCATGCTGAAAGTCTTTAAGAAAATCTTTCTACATATAGCTCTGTTAAGTGTTGAAGGAAAAATGGTTTTGATTGGCAAGGGCACTTCAAATGCTTCAAGCAAAGCTCAGGGCCATAGGGTATGCAAGTTTTATGAAGAAGCCATTTCTATTTAAAATGGATGCCCTTATTAAGATGCATTTTCTCATCATCTTGTATGTAACACAGGATAATGAATGGCACCAAAGAAAGTGGCTTTTGCTCTCTTCTAAGAGGTACAGTCCAGATCACCAAGACAGATGCTATGAACTCCTTTTCCTGAACTCAAACGAGGGCTGCTGCAGGAGTAGGGCATAGTCTGTCTAGGAGTCTCTGATGAAAAAGAATTTACCAACGGTAAAGACTGTTAAGAACTGAAATCAGAACCCTTTATTGTGGTCTTCAAAAATCCGATATAGAAGACACAGCCATCATGAATGGCCTAAGTAAATTTGTGTCTAAAGAAAGATACCCTTGGGGGCTCCTAGATGGGTGGCTCAGGTGGTTGAGTGTGCGACTCTTGATTTCAGCTCAGGTCACGATCCCAGGGTGGTGGGATTGAGCCCCACATCAGGCTCCACGCTCGGCATGGAGCCTGTTTAAGATACTCTCTCTCTCTTTCCTCCCCTCTTCTGTCTCCCTCTCCCTCTTCTCTCTCCCCTTTCTGCCTCTCTCCCCTAGTCATACACTTTCTTTCTCTAAAATAAAAATGTTTTTAAATGAAAAAAAAAGAAAGAAAGAAAGAAAGAAAGAAAGAAAGAACGAAGGATACCTTTGAAATCAGGGAAGATTTGAACGTCACAATGTTTTTTATGGCCTGCAAGTGTGGTCCACATTTTTTAGCCAAGTTTTAATTACATGGCAATGATAGTCAAACTTTTTAAGAGGTAGAGTCACTCTTTTCTAAATAATTTCTTATGAAGAATCGCAAAATGTGAAATAGATACAGAGCTCCTTCATTCCAAGTTTGGAAAGAAAGGTTGCCCTTAGACCCTACTTTGGTTGCCAAAGGTCATGTTCCAGACTTCTACTGCTATTTAACAAACTACTCATAGTTTTGTGGGTTGACAAGGCTCAGCTGGGAAGTTCTTGCTTGGGGACTGTCATGCAGTTACAGTCGCAAAATCCTCTGAAGGCTCTGCTGGGCTGGACATCTGAGATGACTCCTTCACACCTATATCTGAGCTTCAGTGCTCCTTGGCTTCTTTCTGTCTCCGTGTAGCATCTGATCCTCTAGGGTCTTTCCGTGTGGTGTGGGATTCTCGTGGGGTGGTTTCTGGTAGTCACACTTACATAGCAGCTGGCGTCCAAGAGGTAGGATTTGAAACTGCCAGGCCATTTAATGACAAAGCCCAGAACTGGCACAACATGACTGTCAAACATGACTGGCACAACATGATTGTCAAAGCGATCCTGGGGTCTTCCCAGGTCCAAGGGGGCAGAGAAATGGCAACCTCTTGATGGAAGGTAACAATGTCACACTGTAGAAGAACATGTGGGAGTGGACATATTGTTGCAGCCATCTTTGGAAAATGCCATCTGCCTTAGTTACTAAGCACTATGGCAATAAGGATCTGAGATGATAGAATCAAAGTTTACAAATAATCTTACAGTCTTTTTTTAGTATAGTTGACACACAATGTTACATTAGTTTCAGGTGTACAGCATGGTAATTCAAAACTTTATACCTTACGCTGTGCTCACCACAGGTGTAGCCACCATCTGTCACCATACAATGCTATTAAGATACCATTGACTGCGTTCCCTATGCTGTACCTTTTATTCAGTCTTAAGGTCTTCTTAAAAATCCCTTCTTAGAGATTTTAATTGTGATCTTGTGGAAAATTGAAAATAGTAAATTTGGTTTTATTTCTGGATATTCTTTACTGGCAGAGATATCAAGGTTACATCCTATTGGACAGTGCTAGGAGTTGCTACTTATTTGGGAAAAGAAGTGTGGGTAAGAGAAGGTAAGGATGCTGAAGATGTTAGTCATAGCCAATTCTCCCCTTTACTATTTTTTAAGTCACAGAAAGTGACTAGAATGGACACAACGTGGCACTAGAACACTCAGGTTAGAAAGACAGACAGAAAACTGCAGCAACAGGTAGCCATTCCTGCCGATCAGTAAAGTGGGCAGTCAGCATTTTGCAGAACACTTCGAAAGAAAACAAACCTTTAAAAGAAAACACCTGGCAAAAAAAAAAAAAAACAAAAAACCCAAACACCTGCACTTTGAGAAATATGGAAGCAAAGCCTACAAACCTGATATTAGAAGGAAGGGCCCTGAAAAGAAAAGTGGAATCCCAGCCCAGGAAGCTGAGACAAAAGGATCTTTAGAGCCTAGAAGAAACAAAATAGTTCTCGGGCCACACTAATTAGGAGTTTCCTCTACTTCCTTAATCAGTAAGAAAGGGGAAATAGCAGAATCCATAATAAATGATGCATTAAGCATAAAATATTCTTTATTATTTATGATAAAACACTTAAATATTAAAATTCTCATTTCAGAATGAAGATTCTGTTATTTTCAACAAATCCTTCGGTTGCCTTCCTAAATTTCAAAATTAAAGTGCCCTTCCAGGCTTTAGTTATTTAGTACCTGAGCTGAAGTCATACTAGTTGCATATTATGGTCAAGGGTCATCTATGTCTGGATGTGCCACGTGTTGTATCAACCTTCCACAAAGATGGTGGAAGGGCGCCTCGGTGGCTCAGTCAGTTAAGTGTCCAACTTTGGCTCAGCTCATGATCTCGTGACTCATGAGTTCAAGCCCCACATTGGGCTCTGTGCTGACAGCTCAGAGCCTGGGGCCTGCTTTGGATTCTCCTTTTCTCTCTGCCCCTCCCCTGCTCATGCACGCGTTCTCTCTCTCTCTCTCTCTGAAATATAAATAAACAACAAAAAAAAATTTATGATGGTGGAAAAAGAGTACAGCATAGTCTGATATTCGGTTTGGGTTCTATGAATTAGAGCTCCAACTGGAGCAACTATTTTGAACCTATCTGACAGCCAATATGGATTAGAAAAGCAGGTTCCATATGTTTTATTACCTAGGGAAATTACCTTCTGGAAATTGCTCGATTTATTATTGGCAAAGTCTGCTATTGCCAGGGCAAGATTTTCGGAGAATTGTTCTCAAACAGATGAAGTCTAGTCAGTTGTAGTGAAATTACATTGTAAGTTTGGCCTGATCCTAACCCGTTTTTTTAATGTTTATTTATTTATTTGGGGGTGGGGGGGGACAGAGAGAGAGGGAAAGAGAATCCCAAGCAGGCTCTGCACTGTCAGCACAGAGCTGACATGGGGCTCCATCTCATGAACTGTGAGATCATGACCTGAGCTGAAATCAGGAGAAAGACGCTCAATTGACTAAGCCACTCAGGTGCCCCTGATTCGGACGTCTTGAAAACAATTCCAGGAGTCACAAAACATCACGTAGTTTTATATGTGTATGTGGAGAAGGCAGTGATGGTGACAGTGTGGTGTTGGTGAGAAGGGCATCAGTGGTCCTCAAGAGAAGAAGGAAGAAAAGTGAAGAAGAAAATAATTAAAGAAAATTATTTTTAAAATAATCCCTATGATTTTTTTTTTAAGGTTTCAGTCTATAGGGGTTTTACACATCAAACTTATCTTTGAATTTGATGCTAGTTTTCTATTGCAACATGAGTCTTCCTGGTCAGTCTTCTGCCCCCTTTCCAGTTTTTCTCACTAATTTTTATCTTACCAACTCCCAATGCACCCTGCAGGTCTGTGAAATGGCGCTCACTCCCTCAAATACTATATAATCTTATCCAGCTTTATGTCACTGTCCCTTGAATGTCCTTTCCTTTTTTTTTTTTTTTTTTGATACCCAGGAAACATTTATTACTCATCTTTTAAACTCAAATATTACCTCCCCTATGAAGTCTTGGCACACCTTCAACTTTATCCCTGCTCCCAGCCAAGGACAATTGACCTTTCTTTGTATTCAAGTGTCTATTGCCTTCTTAGGAAGTAAGCACCCTGGGGGCAGCTCCACGATCCTTTTAGAGACCTAAGAGGTCTGTTTCATTAAAATTTTTAAAGAGTTATCAGCTCATTCCAATAAATTAAACTTTTGTGCTCAAAATTAGCCAAAGAACATTTCTATTATGTATCACCACAGCACCCTAATGGTGGCAGAAAATATACTGAAGCTGAACCAACTGCCTGAACGGAAGGGACTCAGGAAGCTTAGAGCACAGAGAAAGGAAACCCAGAGTCAGGAATTGGCAGCGTTTGTCTAGCACCCCTCCGAGGAGGGTGTGCCTCCTCTGGGAATTCCCTGAAGCTGGTTACTAGAAAGACCTTCTCCATTGTGGGTCAAGGATAATTTTTCAGATCTCATCATGACCTGAAGAATATTTCCCCAACCATCCTTTACTTTTTTTCTCTGATTCCCAGCTTACTAGCCAACCTGAAATTCAATTCTCAGGGTATTATGAGATCAGGAAGGAAGTAACCTTGGTAATTGGAAAGGAATATTCCCGAATGTAAGTAAATAACATCTCTAAGTGAATAAGGTTAAATGACAGTGTCTTGACAGTTTGGACAGCCCATATCAGTTGTTTCAGTCTGATGAACTACAGAGTCCTAGCAAAATTGAGCTTCTCAACCTGCAAGACCAAGTCTAGCCTGAGGTGACCTCACTGAGGTGGTGCGACCCTTTGAGGCTTAACTGGGATTCCTCTGTTTCTCTCGATTATATTCTTCCTTCCTACCATACCTCATTGCACTACAATAATCAATAATATGCCAGTGGTGTATAAATCTCCAAGGTCCACATTCTTTGCTATATATAACTGTACACAGTAAGTAAAATCTAACTAATTCTAATCATTAGCTATAATCAGAAAGGTAAATGAGCAAGGTTTAGTTCTACCTTTGAGTGATAAAAGGGTTTGTTAACAAAGCTGATGATGTAAAACCGTAGTTCTCTCCTCTGCTTTTTCTGTGACATATAAGAATGGTGTGGGCTTGCGCAAAACAGGCCCGCATGCGAGTGCAGTTCCTGGCTTCATTTCTGTAAACTCAGCCTGGCTTTTCTCTCAAGAAAGCATTTTGAAATGCAAATGTATGACCGTGATATGATTGGGATAACCTTACATCACCTCTGGCTTCTTTTTAAAAATCCTTCATTTGCAAGCCATACTTCTACGATTGGTATCAGTCTGTTTGCAACACATCAGTGCGTCCTGTTGAGACCTGCTGATGTAAATATTAAAGGGAGAATGTTTACGCTAATTATTAACTAAGTTGTTTATCTTTTTTTTTTTTTTTTAGTTTTTGCAGAATTAACACGTCAATATCATTCTTTCTTGTCAGGCCCAGCAGGAGGGACAGAACCACAATTTGGTAGTATTGAGAACTTCAACTGAAGTAACCATGTACCTTAGAAACCAAGACATCACTTCTATTCTCTAGAAGTTGTGTGTCTTGTGTCCATCTCACAAATTCATGCTGACCTTCCCGATTAGATTGAATAAACAAGATTTTACTGAATAGTAAAAGTGTTGATAAAGCTCAGTCACCTGACGCTGATGCTGTTTTCATTCTGAGATTGTTGATTTAGACCCCTCCCATCCACAGTGCTTAATCCCTGGCTGCAGGATCTTCACATCACTTGCAGATTTATCTAGTACTTGACCTACAATTTTTGCCTCTAGAATGATAGACCTATTTGTAGAACTTACAAAAGCAAGTGATACTTAATGAAAGGTCATAATGAAATGTTTTTCATGTCAATATCATACAATACATCGAATTAGGCCCTACACTTTAGAGTCACAAGCTGTGCTGTTTATACCTTGCACTGATGCCTTGGGTACCAAAGAGTCTTTTAAAAAATGCAGCCTTGAGCCTACATCCTGCATGCATGGAATTGCCTAGGAACAGAGCAATGAATTAAAGATGGCCCAGCTCCCTTTGCTTAACATTTCCTATTTTTCAGGGGTTTGTTTTGCAACTTTAATATTATTAATCTACACAACCTTTTACTTTTCATTCAGAATTTATATCAGAATCAAGCTAATAAATTAAAGATGAGTTAGTTCATTGTTGGGTGGTTTAACATAGACCTAGTATGTTAATCCTGATGTGCTTGTTACTAGGGTTTTAAAATTTTTATTATTATTATTTTTCTGCCTCGTAGCCGTGGTTAGGCAGCAGCAATAAATCAGAACAAAGGAATGAAGGTATTGGGGCTTTAGGGAAAACATGTATTAGAAAAAATTGGTTTGGCACTAAGTGCTGTATTTCATTAAGATGGATTTTAGAGATATAGAGGTAAGAGAATGTAGACAAATAAATTGTATAAATAATCTGAGAAATAGAAAGTCTGTACAGACCCCGAGTAACCCTGTAAGCTACCATCAACAGGACTTCCTAATTCCTGTTCAAACAGACCAAACAGGTACACTCTACTTAAACAAATAGCCAGGAGAAATGGGCACATGGCTAATGCTAAGGAAAGTGGGAGGAACAGATAAAGCTCTTTAGAATAGCCCAAAGGATTGGAATAATAGAAGTCAGCGTAGGAGTCTGACATAGCATCTTCTGTGAATAGGGCTTTGTTGCCACTCCAGGCACTGATATTGCAAACACATGCTAGGACAACCAGAAACTGGGAGCCTCACAGTGAAACTCATGCCTGAGAATGCAGTTCTCTGCAGGAGGGAATTCATGTCGGCAGCCTGAATGCGGAGGAGACATGAAGGAGCATTTAGATAAGGTTAAGCATATGAATAAAAGATGTGGTGTGGAAGGTGGAGTTGATAGGCACTGGATAGGGCCATTCCAGGACCCTTAGGAAGTACAAGGATGCTGGGAAGTACAGAAAGAATAGAAGGAACAAAGGGGACTTCTCCCAGAAGCCTAAATGGTACCTGAACTAAGAGCCCCAAATGTTTTAGGTTTTATTCTCAACTAAAACATAAACGCTCTGTAGATATGGAGACACAGCTTGTATAAAGCCCAGAATTTGCTTTTGTGACTCACATATAGCTTTTTCGTCTCTAGTTCTTTCCCCTAAGTTGGTCCAGGCATACGTCACCGTGCAGAGAGCAGACCTGGTCTCCATTCTTATCTTTGGTATTCACTAGACCCCTTTCCTATTTGTTCCCTGGCCCAGCATCCCATCCCCTGGATCTGCTTCATGCCTGGCTCCTTACTGAGTCCCTGTACTCCACCTTACCTTTCTTTATTTTATCCTTTTTTTATACATCCTCCCTCAGCTTCCCCAGTAAGGTATTCGACAGGGTATGACTGTTAAATCACTATTTTCTCCAAGATAATAGTAATCATAATACTAACAACCATGTTATCCCATACAGCCTGGCCGAGTTTTGCGCAGTCATAAAAACTGGGTATATTTTTGGCTTCAGAGGCCCAGAGTACCCCAGTGCCGGTAGAGGTTAGCACTTTTTCAACTCCCTTCCTTCTCCTCTTTTTCAAATAAGAATAATACATGGACCTTGATTTCAAGGGACTTCAAGCTAATATAAATGATTAAATATAAATGTTGAAAGTTCAACAACAGCAAGAAGTAAATAATTGTTGGGAAAAGACAGTAAGGGAAAAAGTCACAAGTCAGCACATGGCTACTTGGCAAATTAATGGGTACTAATTGGTACAAAAATTCAAAATCAGGAGAGAAAGACTACTTTGAGCTGGTGAGGTCAGGGGGAACTGCTAGGCTTATTTGTCAGGGAAAGTAGAAGGTTTAGGCTTGAGCTCTTGTGGAATTTCCAGGGTTCTAGCTGAGGCAGGGGATAAGAAAGAGAGGGCATTTCATAGCGTGGGTACCAATGAGCAGTTGACAAGAAAGGGCATGGGCAGATAAAGCTCACCCTTCATAGTGAACTTGACTACGACCTTTTATATATATTCCTGTGAAGACATACGTATCCCCGTGATCTTGGTGTGCCTAAAACTTAACAACGTGTTTCTTGAAAAAGCCTGTGAAATGTGAATTGACAAGAAAATTCTATCTGCAGGTCAGCATACACAGCCTAAGAAGTTTTTGCTCTTCTACCAGCCTACAGCTAAAACCAGGCTATTTTTACTCTTTTGGTTAAATGCTAGCTAAATTCATTTTAATATTGCACTGTCAGTATTTTATTTATTTGTCTGGATGCCACATTTCCTCTCCCAAATCTCTCTTGCATAAATGATTTACTATTTGTTCCTAAAGCTGAAGATGTTATGCCTTGTCTTTTTTTTCTGATAAGAGGATATTCCAGCAGCTTTCCTTTTATGCTGCTGATGGTTTTTATTTTGTTAATTCAAAGTTCAGCAGAGTAACTAGTTTAGTAAGGCACAGAAAACCAAGGGGTTCAGCCCTCGAAATGACTAAGACAGTAAATCTTCACTGGCCTATTATCACACAGAACCCTGTTGAATTTGCTTTCCTAAAAAGTAAGTTAGTAAAGTGTGGTTCTTAAAATAGGTTTTACATTTTCTTAACTCTCTAAACTAAGCATATTTAACTGCAGGACACTTAAGGTCCTTAAGATAAAGTTATGAAAATACAGTTTTACAATGGAAACCCATAAATCTTGAAGAAGAAAAAAAAAGGGAGCAATTTTTTCTGACTGTACCCTCGCTAGGTCTTCACATAGAAATGTAGAGTGCTCTACATTTAAGCCAGGGATTACACGGTTTAAAAAAAATTTTTTCCCACTTTCTTTTAAGGCAACACTTGGGATGTTAATTTATATTAAGAAAGTTATATGCCATAGTCCTTTGTGGTGGTGGTCACTAGACTAAGCTAAAAGATTTAAAATAAAAACAACAAACAAACTCGCAAAATCACTTCACCAGGTCACTACTGTCCAAACTCTAATTTTACTAAATGCAAGTCAAGAGAAAGTCTATTTCATACTAAAAACAGTTCAAGCAGAGACCTGACTCCCAACTTTCCTCCCTGGGATTTGGGGACTAAATTGGTTCTAGAACCCCATGCACGTGACTCTCAGAACCCTTCACAGTCTCTTGAATTGCCCTATTCTTTCAAAGTTTCTAGTCTACAGACCCTGGAAAGCAACAAATACTCAATGTTCAAGAAAACTGATGAGAAATAAAAAAGAATCAGCCTAATGGTTGGGTACCAACACAGTAAGTGCATTAAATGCAAGGACAGGAAGTGGCAGAAACTTGCTGGGATGTTTTTGTGATGCTATGTAAATAGATTTCTCCAGTTTTAATTAGTTACATTTCTATTCAGGAACTGTGGTTACATATATGATTTAGGTTTGGTGCTTTTTTACTCTCATAAAATTATAGAATAATTCACAGTCTAAAGAAAACCCACACAATTCACTATACAAAAAATTATAGGCAATTATTAAGAAAACAGGTATGTATTAGAAATTCTAATTAATAAATATTATTTTTTAGGGGCACCTGGGTGGCTCAGTCAGTTAAACATCTGACTCTTGATTTCAGCTCAGGTCATGATCTCATGGTTGTGAGATCAAGCCCCACATTGGGCTCTGCACTAAGTGTGGAGCCAGCTTGGAATTCTGGCCTTCCCTCTTCCTCTGCCTCTCCTTTGCTTGCACGCATGCTGTCTCTCTCAAGAAATTAAATAAAAATTTACTTTCATTTACTATTTCATTTACTTTTCATTTCCTGATGTGTGAATAAATTAAATTTAAAACTAAAAAAAAAATAAAAAGCACACTTTAGTGCATCTCTCTAAAAACCTGGCAAATCAAGTCAATGAAAACAAATGAGGTTATAGAGAACTGATTAACACAGTTACAAACTAAACCTTATAGATATGCAGAACTTTATACACAGAAACAGAAAATAAATATATTTTTTCCAAATGCCTATGGAACTATTACAAAAATTGGTCATGTATTAGGCCACAAAAACAGTTCCCATAAATTCTTGAAGTTGAAACCATAGATGTTACATTTTCTGACCATATTGCAATACACACACTCACACGCGCACACACACAATAGCCCTAAGTACAACCATTTAGAAACTTTAAAATAGGCTTCTAAGTGAAAGCAACCTTTGGATTAACAAGAAAGAAACATGACAAGATTACAGAACTTTTGGAAATGAAGGGTGATGACAATTTCACATATCAAAAGCTATGAAAGTCAGAGATGTGTTATGAGAAGCTACTGTTGAGAACTCTGAAGACAGAACAAGAGGACCATGAGTCAAGAAGTGCAGTAGCCTCTAGAAACTAGGAAGAACCTTTCAGCTAAAGCCAGAAAGCAAATGGGGACCTTAGTCCTACAAACACAAGGAACTGAGTTCTGCAACAATATGAGTGAGCAGAAAAACATATTCTCCCCTAGAGCCCCCACAAGAATGCAGCCCGACAGATATCTTGATTTTAACTCCATGAGACCAGTGTCAGACTTCTAACTTACAGAATTGTAAAGTAATAAATTTGTTCTGTTCTGAACCAATATGGTTGTGGTGTTGTTATGGAAACAATAGAAAATGAATACGGGTTAGGTACCAGGAAATGACGGGCTACTGTAACAAACACCTAACTGTATGGAAGCAGCTTGGGAATTGGGGGAATTGGAAGCTGGAAGAATGTTGAGAACCATGATAGAAAAAGTCTGGATTGCACTGAATAGACTTTTAGTGGAAATATAAGTAGTAGAATTTAGTAGAAATCTAGTAGAAATATAAAATACTTTAAGAAATTGTATATCCTGCAGTTATATGGAAAGCAGAATTTATAAAGGTGAAAGTGGACATTCAGCTGAGATTTCCAAACAAGTATTGAAGGTGCAAATGGGTTTCTTCTTGTGGCTTCTGGTAAAATGTGAGAGGAAATAAATAAATTGAGTAAAAGAGTGTTAAGCAAATAGGACCCAGGATTTGATGATTTGGGAAGTTCTCCACCTATATAGATTAGAAAAACACTAGGGGTGCCTGGGTGGCTCAGTAAGTTAAGTGCCTGACTCAGCTCAGGTCATGATCTCATGGTTTGTGAGTTTGAGCCCTGCACTGGGCTCTGTGATGATGGCTCAGAGCCTGCTTTGGATTCTCTGTCTGCCTCTCTCCTGCTCATGCTTTCACTCTCCAGGATAAATAAATAAACATTTTTTTTAAAAAAAAGACACCAAAATTAAGAAAGTCACTGTCAAAAAAGTGTACTCTAGAGAAAAAACTGAGGGTATGGCTGGACAAACTTTTGCTGATACCTCAGAAGAATCAAAAGGTCTGAGTATTAAGTCACACAAAAGGTCCTTTGAAGAGATTAGGAAGTGACTCACAGATCTCCCTCAAGCAAACCAAAGAGCTTCTAGGAAGCTTTAAAGATTTTGTCCCTCAGACAGGTCAGCAAAATCCAAAAACAGAGATGGAATTATCTAGGAAAGATCTGTGGATGAGCCTACTCTCTAATAGAGTAAATCCCTGTGGCATACATGGGAGACCCACAAAGTTCTTGAGAATTTTCTTTCAGCAGAAATACTGTCAGCTTGGAGCAAAAGAAGGAGAGAGAGAGCATGAAAAGAAAGGAAGATGTGAGATTCTCACTACTCTACAGGCAGGAAATAGGCTGATAAAATCACACAGCTGCAAACATGTATTTCTTTCATGAAAAAGAAAGAATGACTCATCCCATGCACCATAGAGGATTATTCCAGACCTTGAAACTTAATGGAGTTTCCCCAGCTGGATTTCGAAATTGCTTGGAACCAGTGATTTTTTTTTAAATCCCCTTCCATTTTCTTCCTTTTTGAACTGGAATATGTTAAGTGTTATCCTATGCTTGTCCTACCAGTGTATTTTGGGAACAGATAACTTGTTTTCTAGTTTCACAGGTCCACAGATGGAGGGAAACTGTGCCCTAGGATGGATTATACCCTGAGTCTCACCCATACCTGATTTAAATGATGAGAAATAGAAAACTAACACAAGATGTAAGGAAAATGTGATAAAAATACATAATTAAAAATTATCTTTTTATTTAACAGGTATTCAACAGACTTTCTTGCATGCTTACTTATTTGAAGCACTGTACTTAAATATAAAGTCATTTATTTATAGGTAGTAGTTACTACTATGATTTTTAAAGATCAGTATAAATGCAAATCCAAAAATTACCATCTTTATGGAGTTTCATTTTCTTTTCAGAATAAAAATGAGGATCTCAATAATCTTTTCCCATAAAAAGATTATGCTGTAATCTCACATTTTATGAAAGTTATTCTTATCACCAATTAGCACAAAGTAATATACATATAAATTTTAGTATAGTATAGTCTCAAAAGACCTTAGGGAAATAAAATGAATGTAACAATATTATCCCATTTCGTAGAAGGGAAAATAGATACTACTTGGTGGAGAAAAAAAGCTTGCCTAAGGGAATATGCAAATTAGTGACTGACTTGGAGTAGAAAATGTTTGCTGAGTGTGAATTTTTACCTAGTGTATCAACTATTGCCATGTTTTTCTCCCATGACCTTGATTAAAGTGTGACTGGTCCTCACTCTCAGAAATGTATGCTAATATCTTGGAAACTTTTCCTCTACTTAGGTATTAAAACAATACAATTTTAGCATTAAATGCTGAGAAACTAAAAGTTTTCCTTTTAACATTAGGAATAAGAAAAAGATGCTCACTCTTTCCACTTCTATTCAACATAGTGCTGGTCAGAGTGCTAGTCAGAGCAATCAGGAAGAAAAAGACATACAAGAATCCAAATAGGAAAAGGAGTAAAATTATCTCTGTTTTCAGATGACACAATCTTTTACGTAGGAGACCCTAAACATTCCACACGAAAACCTGCTGGAACTAATAAATGAATTTAGCAACATTTCAGAACACAAAATCGACACACAAACTCAGTTGTATTTCAACACATGAACAATGAATAGTCTGCTGTGGAAATTAAGAAAACAGTCTCATTTATAATAGCACCAAAATGAATAAAATACTTAGGAATGAACTTAACCAAAGAGGTAAAAGATTTATACACTGAAAATTGTAAAATACTGGTGAAAGAAATCAAAGATTAGAAAATGGAAATACAGTCTGTGTTTGTGGAATGGAAGACTTAGTATTCTTAAAATGTCCATATTACATAAAGCAGTCTACAGATTCAATGCAATCTCTATCACAGTCTCAATATTATTTTTTTCAGAAATAGAAAAATACATGCTAAAATTCATATGTAATCTCAAAAGACCCCAAATAGCCAAAACAATCTCAAGGGAAGAAAGCTGGAGGCGTCAAACTTCCTGATTTTAAAACCTATTACAAAGCTGCAGTAATCAAAACAGTATGGCACTGGCATAAAAACAAAGGTAGATCAATGGAACAAAGTAGTGAACCCAGAAATAAGTCCTCATGTATAACGTCAAATAATCTTTGATGAAAGTGCCAATGCTAACACAATGGGGAAATGAGAGTTTCTTCAAATTGTGTTGGGAAAACTGCACAGTCACATGCAAAAGAATGAAGTGGAATGCTTACCTTATGCCATATAACAAAAATTCACTCAAAATGGATTAAAGACCTAAACATCAGATCTGAAATTATAAACTCCTAAATGAAAACACGGGGGAAAGCTTCATGACATTTGATTTGGCAATAATTGCATGGATATGACATGAAAAGCACAGGAAAAAAAGCAAAAATTGTCCAATAGAACTACGTGAAACTTAAAAACTTGGTGCAACAACAACAAAAAATAGTCAACAGAGTGAAAAGACAACCTATGAAATGGGAGAAAATATTTGCAAGTCATATATCTGATAAGGGTTTAATATCCAGAAAATGTAGAGAACTCCTACAGCTCAACAACAAACCTACCCAATTCAGATGTGGACAGAGGACTTCAGTAGATATTTCTCTGAAGAAGATACACAAGTGGCTGACAAGCATAGAAAAAGATACCTCATATCGCTAATTATCAAGGAAATGCAAATCAAAACCACAATGAGATATTACCTCATACCCATTAGGATGGCCACCATAAAAACAAACAAACAAACAAACAAACAAAAAACCAGAAAATAAAAAGTTTGAGGAAAATGTGGAGAAATTGGAACACTTATGCACTGCTGGTAGGAATACAAAATGATGCAGTTGTTATAGAAAACAGTATGAAGTTTCCTCAAAAAATTAAAAATAGAATTACCGCATGATCTAGCAATTCCACTTATATGTATATCCAACAGAACTGAAATCAGGGACTCAAAGTGATACTTGCAGACTCATGTTCACTGCAGCATTATTCACAATAGCCAAGAGGTAGAAGAAACCTAAATGTCCATCAACAGATGAATGGATACAGAAAATATGGTGTATACACACAATGGAATATTATTCATCCTTTAAAAAAAAGGAAATCTTGCCATATGCTATAACATGGATGAACCTTGAGGATGCTATGCTGAGTGAAATAAGCCAGTCACTAAAAGACAAATTCTGTATGATTCCACTTACATGAGGTATCTAAAATAGTCAAACTCTTAGAAAGCAGAATAGTGGTTGCCAGGGGCTTGGGAAAATGGGCAAAGAGGAGTTGTTGTTCAATGTGTACAGAGTTTTAGTTTTTCAAAATGAAGTTCTGGAGATATGTTGCATAACAATGTGTATATATTTAACACTCCTATACACTTAAAAATGGTTAAGACAGGAAATTTTATGTACGTGTTTTTTATCACACAAAAAACTTTATAGTTATTATATTGAACTGTATCCACAAATAGCATAATTACAAACCAATTCCTAATTTGAAAATTCCAGAGTTCAAATGTTAATTTAAATAAAATATTTAAATTAAATGCTAGAGTACTACTTCAATAATATTGAATTCATAATTAGGAATTCCACAATATTGAAGTACTAATATATACATTAAAGAATATAAAAAAAAGTACTTCCTTCTAAAGAATGATCATCCAAAGAATAACAGTTCATTTTGTGATATACAGAGAATGCTGTTTTAAGCTAATTGAATCTAATGTATTTTTAGCAGCTAACAACATGTGGTTAATTATTATACAGGACTTGCTATATAATACTAATTACAATGAACTCTTTTTTTATAAGAAGAGGAAATAAGTTGGTTTGGGAATATAGTACTTTTGAGGTTTTATTATAAGTTAGACTTCAATAAACTTTGGAATTGTATATGAAAAACAAAAAGTTTTCTAAATAAGTTTTAAAGTTGAGGCAAAAATATCTTTTAGGGAATAATCTTTGTAGATTTGACAGCTACATAAATAAAGTCTGTTCTACATTTAAAACATATATTTGAAGCATCGTCTTTATGTAAATCACTATACTTGGCATTGTGAGAAATATAAAAATGAATCAATTCAATCCCTGGACTCAAGGTTTCTGTGTTACCAAAGTAATTTAAAAATTTCTGATTCCTTAAACTGTGTTCCAATGAATTATTTAACTTCATAATTCTCTTTGATTACTCCTTCATCAAGCAGTCTAAAGGCTTTCTTCTCATATCAAAGTAGTTCTCAAACCTGGGTCAAAGTCTAATTACCTGATGATCTTTTAGAATATACACATGTGAGGATCACATCCCCAGATTTCTGATGGACGTAGTCTGCAGTGGGATTTGGACATTTATGTTTAAAAAAAAAAAATGACTGGGTACCTGGGGGTAAGGGTAGGCACTAGGAAATGACTGCAAAAGAGTAGAAGTTTTCTTTTCAGGGTGATGGAAATACTCTAAAATTATATTATGATGATTGCACAACTCTATAAATTTACTAGAAACTATTGAAATCTGTAATTTATACGGTGAGCTTTACGGTATGTAAATTAAACCTCAATAAAGTAGATAAGAAAAAAACCTCAAAATGTTACTCAGAGGAGTGTAGTCTTTCTAGACACATCTACTGGTGAAAAAAAGACTGAAAAGAAATAAACAGCATTCAACATAAGAAACTGGAAAATAACAAAAACCACAAAAATAGAAGGAACTAATAAAGATAAAAACAGAAATTTGATAAAAATAATATCTTCAACCCCCAAACAGCTTCTTTAAAAGAATAATTTAATGAACAAACCTCTACTAACTCTAATAAATAAGAGAAAAAACACGATAGTAGCAACAATAATAAAACAGGAGTATAGCCATAGATATAGGAGATATTAAAAATATTAGAATAGTGTATGCAACTTCCTAATAATACATTGAGCAACTAGATGAAATGGAAGAATTACTAGGAAAATATAAATTTGCAAACTGTAAGAAAAGGTAAAAAATAGATCAATATCCTTAAAATATTTTTAAGTTAGTCAAACATATTCTTCCCTCCAAAATTCCAGGCCTAGATGACACTGTGAATAAATTTTCTCAAATGTTCAACATACAGGTAACTTTCATGTCATTTAAACTGTTTTGTAAAATAGAAACAGATGAAAATCTGTCAAATTCCTTCTATTCGTTTAATATAATGTTTATACCAACACCAAACAAAAATTATACAAAAGAAACAAAGAAAATATTTGAGCCTACTTTCATCTGTGACTATAGGTACTTAGAACCTAAATTAAATATCAGCAAACTAATTACAGTTGTACATGAAAAAACAACACATCATGATCAAATAGAATTTAGAAATGGAAGATTAGTTTAACATCAGAAAATACAACACTTTAATCCACAACGTTAATATAGTAAAGGTCATTTACTCATTTTGATAGATTCAGAGGAGGCAATACTAATGCTTCACAAAACTTTTAGTAACCTAGGAATAGAAATACTTAATTTGATACAGAGAATCTATCAAGAAGTCAATAGCAAACTTTATATGAAATCTTAAACACTAGAGATAGAATGCCATTGGAATTAGAAACAAGACAAAAATGCTTATCATCATTAATATTGTTCAACAATGTCCTGGAAACCCTAATCGGTGTAACCCTAATCAATGAAACAAACTTGTTTCATTCCCTTTCTATGTAGATAGATAGATGCACCCACACATGCATACCATACAGATAATACATAAGAGAAATATGAGAAAAGATGAAACAAAATGCCATGCTTATGTATTTTAAAAAGATACAAAAAAATTTGATTTAGAAAAAACTATCAAACAGGGATTTTGGTAAGGAAGCCACGTCAAAATACAAATTACTAATACCTTTTGTGGATACCAACGGTAATTAATTAGAAATCATGAAAAAGGACCCCGTTTGTATTACCAACAAAACTCTCAACTACAGTGGAATAAACTTATCCAAAAATACACAAGAGATGAAGAAAAGTATAAAACTTCCTAGAAAGTATTTTAAAAGACCCAGAAAAGGAGAAAAAACATGCCATAATTCAAGATGGGAAGATGAAATATTATAAAGATCTATCACCTCAAATTTAAAAGATCCAACAGAATTTTTTAATGGGAATTGGCAAGGTAATTTCACATTTATTGATGAGTAGATTAGCAATGATTACAAAGCAAATTACAAGAACAAAAATAATGAGAAGGAACTGAATCCTTTAACAAAGCTTACGATAAAGCCAGCATGATTAACATAGTGTAATATTGGTACAGAAATAGATCGATTGAATACAGTAATATTCAGGAACAGATGCATATGAATTTTAAATTTAGGATATGAAAAATATATCATTTCAAACCATTGTGAAAAGAATGGACTAATCAATAGTTTGAGGTCAACCGGATGCTGATTTAGGAGAAAATATTAGAGTTCTCTTCATACCATACATTTTAAAAACTAAATTCCAAAGTGATAAAATAGTGAAATATAAAAAGGCAAAACTCTAAAAGTTCTAGGATAAAATATAGGAAATATTTAATAATACTGGGAAAGATCTTCCTAAGTAAGATATAAAACTCAGAAGCCACCAAAAAAAAAAGATAAAGCAATGATTGCATGACCTTCATAGAAGACATACAGGGAAAGTATTACTACTCCTAGTATAAGACCAACTCCTATAAAGATAACACCCAATAAGGGCAAAAAAATAGGAACAAGTAGTCCACAAAAACCCAAAATGTTAATGCCTAATAAACATATGAAAAGATGTTCAGTTTTGCTGGCAATTAGGAAAATGCAAATTAAAAATGAAGTCCTATTTTTGTTCATCAAATTACAAAAAGTTAAACATATGGATGAAATCCAAGTTTTCCTAGGATACAGAGAAAGAAAACTCATATTCTCCTGGTACAAGTGTGAACAGTGACAACCTATTTGGAGTGACAACTGTCAAATAATAAATATCATCACAAGTGACAATAACTATCAAAATTACAAATATTGTTAGCTCGGTTTTAGATTTACATTCTATAGAAATACTTGCGCAAGTGTGCAAGGATATATGCATAGGGATATTATTTGTAATAACTCAAACTGTGAGACCACTAAGTCAACAATAGGAAAATGGTTAAAATTTGGATGCTAAAATAGTTGTAAAGTGGAAACCTCTGTGGCCATTTAAAAATTAGAGGTAAGGGGCGCCTGGGTGCCTCAGTTGGTTAAGCGGCCAACTTCGGCTCTGGTCATGATCTCACGGTCTGTGAATTCGAGTCCCGCATCGGGCTCTGTGCTGCCGGCTCAGAGCCTGGAGCCTGCTTTGGATTCTGTGTCTCCCTCTCTCTCTGCCCTTCCCCTGCTCACGCTCTGTGTCTATGTCTCTCAAAAATAAACAAACATTAAAAACAAAATTTAAAAATTAGAGGTAAGTCTGAATTATTATTAATTATTATGTGAAAAGATTATGTAACAATACACAAAGTATGGTTTCATTTTGTAAAAACAGTGTGTATGCCTGAATATTCTTCTAAAAAGGCTGGAAAGATACCAAAAGCTTGACTGTGTTTGCTTCTCGGGGATGGGTGTGGAAAGAGGTGGGGCAGTATTGTAAGTGGTTAGAGATTTTTACTTTCTACATTATAACTTATTTATATATGTGTATGTGATCTATAAATAATTCTGTATTCATCGATTTTCCTTGCAATTAAAAATAATAAATATAAAATGAACATATGCAAAAGGATATGAGAAGAGGATCAATTGTACAAAATATATTCCATTGAAATTACAATGTAAAGCTGGGTAGAATGGAAATAAACTGGAACTCCCCTAAATCCTACACAAGAAGGAATTTGAACCCCAACTCTGTTTTTTATGCATTTATATGAATTGTGAAACTGATGCAAAATTTAGGGACTTAACTGGGACCAGAGCCAAACATGTATATTCTCTAGAACAATAGTGGAGTATTCAAATATTCATGCATTTTGTTTTGGACCTGGCCCCACCCATGCAAGTGAACACCAGCATAGACATTGGTGCCTTGCCTCTGGAGTTCATCTAGATTTTCACTTATCTTTTCATTCCAGAAAAGCCATTCTTCACTCTGAGCTTAGCTGGAGGAGGAAAAGGAGAACAAGAAGGGGAAGAAGAAAGAAGAGGAGGAGGAGGAGAAGAGCTTTAACTTATAATACAAATATGGTTCTAAAACTGAATATAACCACTTACTCAAAGTACACAGGTATAAGTCTATAGATCTAGCCTTAAACTGCAAGTATATTTGGTCTCAATTTGGACTCCAGATCAACATTAAATAAAGGTGGCTTTTGGTCTCATTTTGATGCTGGCAGGCTGGGTGGAGGACCTGGAGGGGGTCCCGCAGGACAAGCCAAGAGGGTCCTTGGCTTCGTGCAGGATGGAAATCAAATGTGAGCCAGCAGCAGATGAAAGCAGAGTTTATTGAGGACATAGAGAGAGCAGATAACAGACTCATATCAGAAAGAAAAAGAGGGAGTCTCTCCTATATTCGGGGTCTGGGGTTTTTACTGGAGATGGTGGTCTTGTGCATGTGTCCTTTCAGTCATCCAGGAATTAGTTAAAACAAAGACAAGAGTCAAGGTGTCATTTCTTGGAGCCAGGGAGACTTGGCGTTGAGATGTCTAGCTCCCAATGGTCTGGAATTTGCATAAGATGGCTTCCTCCAATTATTCTCACTTAGCCCTTTTTTAGATGTTGCGTATCCTAGAGAACTAGTAACTCTTTGTCTCTTACGAGGCGGCTATTTAGAACCCATGTGTTAAGTGGGTGGGGGTGCAGGTCCTAGCATTAATAGAAGCAGGAAAAGGAGCAAAAAGGAAATTTTTATGGAGTTCCTCAGATTCCTGGTCTCAATTTCAGTAGTTTCTTCCTTACTTCATTCCTTCCTTCGTTCCTTCCTTCTTTCCCTCATTCGTTCCTTCCTTTGTTCCCTCTTTTGTTCCTTTTTTCCTTCCTTTCCTTTCTTCCTATCCTTCCTTCCTTTCCTCCCTCCCTCCCTCCCTCCCTTTCTTTCTTTCTATTTATTTACTCTGAGCTAGAGAAAGAGAAAGAGAGACAGAGAGAGAGAGAAAGAGAGAGAGAGAGAGAGAGAGAGAGCTAGGGAAGGACAAAGAGAAGGAGAAAGAGACAATCCCAAGCAGGCTCCACACTGCCAGCATTGGAGCCCAATGCGGGGCTCCAACTTATGAACTGTGAAATCATGACCTGAGCTGAAATCCAGAGTCAGAAGCTTAACTGACTGAGCGAGCCATCTATGTGCCCCTCAGTAGTTTCTTTAAAAACCAGGTGGATCCAAACAAAGGCCAGAATTGACTAGATAGCCATAAAATTTAGTATAATGACAGGATTAATGTACTAGTCTCTAAAATACCAGAGATTTGGCATTGCATTCAGTTCAGTGAGCTTTCCTTAAACCTGAGCAACTTGGCTAGAGACAATTTACTCTAATTCACTTTGTAATCTGAGGACAATTGAAGAAACTTACAGCATGAGTAATGTTCATCTAAATCTACGAATCCGTTTGTAATTGTGATGTTATTTCTATTGAATAGCCATATAATATAATGTTCCAAAATCCGATTTCACTGAGCCAAAGGCAGTTCTTCAATGTGAAATAAATGAGGACTTCAGGTAACATCTACAAAATCGACATGGTCAGTTTGAGTCTCAATACCTGTACCTCCTTGAACAAATGCATATATTTGTTTTTCCTTTCCTAGATTTAAGTTCCATTTCCTCGCTTTCTAGCCACATCAGTAAGAAAATACGATCTTGTGAGCCACAACAGAGATTCTCAAATCGTATCAAGGCATTTAATTCCCAAAGACCAAGAGCCAAGAAAACTTGAGTTAAAAAAAAATCAACCAAGTTTCCTTGATTTAGCTCTTCAACTGCTTTAAATTAAACAAATGTTGCTTCAAAGTTCTTTCAAATATCCCATACCTTGGTGACAATAAAAGGCATTAAGGTGAAGAAAAAGAAAAATCACATCCTCCACCACATATAATGATGTCTCACACTTGAAAAGTTAAAAGCATGAATATTCAGAGATTGAAATAAAAGAAAGAATAAACTGATGAACCCTTTTTTTCCTTTGTCTTACAGGTGTCCTATCTGTGCCAAATAAGCTCATCTTTCTCTGTGGTAACATATAGAACTAAGAGGAAGTAAAGGGAGATGGGAAGAAAATATAATAACTCAAGAGAATGTCCTGTAAAGTAATAGGTTTCATACTTGCCAATGGCTGGCCATCTCTGCAGGTAATTACAAAAGAGGATTTCTAATGTTTTATCTGCAAAGGCCCAACACTTACACATAAGTAGTCAAACTTCCAAGATGACTACTTTAAAAGATAATACTCCTTTTGGATAAGATTGTTTTTAAAATAGCATCACTATCTTATCTTTGCCTGATAAATCTAATTCTTTAATATCCTTTAAAATAGCTGACAAAGGAAGAAAATCCGAGCCATAGTAATCATTACAATTTATTTTTAAAAAGTTTTTATTTGGGGGTGCCTGGGTGACTCAGTCAGTTAAGCAGTCAACTCGTGATTTTGACTCAGGTCATGATCTCATAGTTTGTGAGGCTCACAGTCTCTCTATTCTCCCCTCTCAAAAATAAATAAATGTTAAGAATTTTTTTAAAAACTAGTTTTTATTTTGAAATAATTGCAGATTCCTGGGAAATTGCAACTGTAGTATGAAGAGTCCCATGGACTTTTCATGGTGTCCTCTTACGTAGCTATAGTATAACACCCAAACCAGGAAACTGACGTTAGTACATTTCTGCTGATGCAACGATCACAGATGGTATGTTACTCAGCTGCCACCATTTTTTTAACCTGCTTTCATTTGTGTGTGTGTGTGTGGGTGGGAGTGTACTTTATACAATCTAATCTGTATAGATTTGTGTAAACACCATTATATCAAAATTCAGCAAAATAATTCCCTGGTGTTACCACTTTGTATTAGTGCCCCCCGCTTCATCCCCTCTGTGTCATCTGGCTACCACTACCTCTTCTCAATCTCTATAGTTTTGTTATTTCAGAAACATAATATAATAGAATCTTACTCCTTTTAACCTTTTGAGATTGATTTTTTTCACTCAGAATACTGCCCTTGAGGTCCATTCAGTTTGTTTGCATGTATCAATAGTTTGTCCTTTTGTATTATTGCTAAGTAATATTCCATTGCATGTCATACAGTGTGTTCAACCATTCGCCCACAAAAGATCTTTTTGGCTGTTTCCAGTATTTTGCTAGTAAGAATAAAGCTGCAATGAACATGCTTGTACAGGTTTTATGTGAACATAAGTTTTCGTTATTCTGAGATACTTGTCCAAGAGTGTGATTGCTGAATTATTGTTTAGTTTTGTAAGAAAATACCAAGCTGTTTTCCAGAGTGGCTGTACCATTTCAAATTCATACCTGCAATATATGATGGATTCAGTTTCTCTACATCCTGACCAGTGGTATGATCCCTTTTAAAAAATTTTAGTCATTCTGTTAGGTATGTAGTGACATCTCATTGTGGTTTTAACTTGCATTTTCCTAATGACTAATGAGGTCAAACATTTCTCTGTGTCATTATTTGCCATCCCTACCTCTTCTTCTGGGAAACCCTTTCATGTATTTTGCCCGTTTAATAATTGGATTTTTTTTATTATAGTTTTGAGAGTTTAAATACACACACACGTACACACACTAGATGTAAGACTTTTATCAGATTTGTGGTTTGCAAATATTTTCTCCCACAAATTCATTTTTATAAGACAAAAATCAGAACTGGGCCATGGGTAGAAGGACATTTCACTTTGTAGATATAGGATTATATTCAAGGCTACATGACTTTGTTGTTAAATCTCCCCAAAGAGAGACAGGCACTCCCCCGTACGGCTGGTGGGAATATACAATCTTTCTGAAGGGCAGTTGGGCAAAATGGATCTGAAAGTATGTGCTGTAAATATTCTTATGCATAGAGAAAATCTGGAAGTATATGTTAAAAAATAATTCTTTTTAGATAATGATTTAAACATCCTCCTTTTCTATGAGTATTTCCTACAATTTTTTCTCAAAAGTGTATGTCTAAAATAAGAAAACTGGGTACCACTTTTTTTTTTGCTTTTTGTTTCAAGTAAACTCTATGCCCAACATGGGCTTCGAACTCAGGGCCCCAAGATCAAGAGTCACATGCTCTACCAACTGCCCAGCTGGGTGCCCTCCAGCTACCACTTACTGAGTTCTGATATGCAGTAGGTGCTTTACAGATATTACATAATTTAATTTTTAAAATGACGTTATGAGGTAGGTGCTATTATTCTTACCTTACAAATGAAGAAGTTAAAGCCCAGAGATGTTAAAAAAAATTTTAAAATGTCATGGCCAAAAAGTGGTACTAAATGTAAACTCCATGAGAGTGAGGGTGTTGCCTGTTTTGCCACTGTTCTATCTCTAAGATCTAGAAGTCACCAAATTTTTTTTTATTTTATTTTTTAAATTTTTTTAATGTTTTTATTTATTTTTGAGAGACATAGAGACAGAGTGTGAGCAGGGGAAGGGCAGAGAGAGAGGGAGACACAGAATCCGAAGCAGGCTCCAAGCTCTGAGCCATCAGCACAGAGCCCCACAGGGGGCTTGAACTCACAGACCGCGAGATCATGACCTGAGCTGAAGTCGGCCGCTTAACCGACTGGGCCACCCAGACGCCCCAAAATTTTTTTAATGTTTATTTATTTTTTGAGAGAGAGAGACATAGCACATGTGGGGGAAGGGCAGAGAGAGAGGGAGACACAGAATTTGAAGCAGGCTCCAAGTTCTGAGCTGTCAGTCCACAGCCTGACGCAGGTTTCAAACTCAGAAACCAGAAGATCATGACCTGAGCCGAAGTTGGATACTTAACTGAGCGAGGCACCCAGGTGCCCTCACTAAATATTTTTAAGTTTATTTATTTATTTTGAGAGCGAGAACATGAGCAAATGGGGGAGGGGCAGAGAAAGAGGGAGAGAGAGAGAGAGAGAAGAAGAGAGAGAGAGAGAATCCCAAGCAGGTTCCACACCTGTGGAGAGTCTGATATGCAGAGTCTGATGTGGGGCTTGATCTCACAAACCATGAGATCATGACCTGAGCCAAAATCAAGACTTGGCCACTTAACAAGCTGAGCCATCCAGGTGCCCCGAGAACTCACTAAATATTTTTGAATGAATGATAAGCAGAACCAGGCTTTGTAGCCAAATATGCTTTACTCCAAAACCTCTGTCCAAACCCTTGCTCTAAACCAAAACTACAAAGAAGTCCCTCTGCAGCTCATGACCTTGATAAATGTGTTTCTTTGCATTTAATTTACTTCATTTAAAATAGGAATAAGTGACCAAGAAAATGAGAAATGTATATAGAACATGTTAATGCTCTAGGGAATATGAAGTCAAAGACTGGGTAACTGTTGTTGTCCTAGGCAATAAATAAATTAGTTTATAGATAAGCTTAATAAACTTTCTATTATATAACATTTATATTTTATTTAATATGGTGTTGGTAGCCAATGCTAGGAAAATTTGGAAATTTGATCCTTAGTTATGAATATAATTCTGAATTGATTACACTATTATTTCTATGGAAAACTCAGTTTATCTCATATAATTTGACTTCTAATAGTTTTTCCAATTCTGGAAGACTGAATTTTTTTGATATCATTACTCTAAATCATAATTTATTCCTTAGTAGCTACATAGCCTTTTAAATCAGCATGAGATACTATTTTTGGAAGAAGCCTGACATTCAAACTATAATTCTGTGATAGTTGTAGCAATGTCAATATGAATTAGGATAAAGCTTCAACTTAGGACAAACATCTTATTTCCAGTTTCTGATTAAATTTTACTAATAGAACCACAATATCATAATTACTAAATCTTGGCCAAAAGACCAAGAAGTGTAAGTTAGTCAGTTATTAAATTTATAAAAGGCTAAGTTTTTCATATAGCAATGTTAGATCCCAAGCTTTGCCCTATTGCTGCTCCCTCACTCAGTGTTGGTGACTAGGCTAAGGCATGAAGAGTGGTATTTAAGATGATATTACTTAGAGAAGTGCCTTCTTTCATCATTTTGACTTAATGTTGTTTTGGGAGTTCAGGCCAGTGTAAGAAGAGAGATGAAACAAACAAAAAAGAGAGAAATAGTAGAAGAAACAAAACATCAGTATTTGAAGACAATTATATAATCTGACAAAATGCCCAAAAATCAGCTAAAATTCTTACACTAAATAGACTAATTAGTAGACAGATAAAATATAAAATATAGAAAAGTCATTAAGATTCTTAAATACCAATACAAATTAGAAAAGCCTAATTTAAAAAAGAGATCTATTTTACAATAGCAATAAAATATAAGGAGGAGTAGACTTAATAGGAAGTGTTTATTAAAATAATAAATCTTATTGGGCAGTAACATCTAGAAAAAATAAAATATAAAGATGTTGATTTCTCACATTATTTTTAAACCTAGTGCAATCCCAATCAAAATAAAAATGGACTTCTCTTTATAATTTAAATTTAAAGAATGTTATAATATTCAGTTAGAAAAGTAGAGGATAACAAAAATATTCTAAAATTAAGAAAGGAAATGAATGAACAAAATAGAAATATAAGCCAGTGAAACAGAAGACTCAGAAATAAGCCTCCATTGTATATAAGGATTAAGAAATGACTGAGAGCAATACAAAACAATAGAGATGATTTTTAAATACGCATTTGTGGAAATCATTAGAAATTTGAATTACATTATTCTAGATCAAATATTTCATAACACCCCCCAAATATATTCCGAAAGTCTTAAGAAACTAAATACCTTTAAACTCATAAATAAGCAAATAAACAAGAGTGAGTGAATGTTGATCAGATCTCAAGAGATATGATAATTTTCTTTGACTTGGAAGCGATAGAAGAAATTACAAAGGAAGGGATAATGGTCTCAGACATAATTTAAAAAACATTTATTCAACTTAAAAATAGGAAAACTACATAGAAATTAGAGAATTATGTTAAATTTTTAAGTTACTGGAACTTGCACGGCCGATTGTATTATTCTCTGCACCTTGCACACTGTAAGGTACATAGTAAATGTTCAATAGATATTTGTTGAACAAATGTTACAATAATTAACTAAGTAGAATTTGATTAATTATATAAGACAAGGAAGTGACCCTAGAGTCCAATTAGCCAGCTGCAACTAGGAATGATGAGGGCAAATTAATTTCTTTGGCCCAGATGCCTAAGAACCATGGACAGGAGGCTGCCTAATCAGCTGTGGAATGGGCAAGAGATGACAACAACAGGTGGGCTGTGGAGTGCTATCAGGCCAAATCATGTCACACTATAAGCATTAGCTGTTGGTGGGTGATAGCAGCCAACAGGCCACACTGGTCTCAGGGAATCAGCAAATGAATGGCTTGACTCAGTCATGACATCTTGTTCAACTTGGGAGGCCCGGAGACCAGGGTGCTGAATGACAGGACTTAGAAACAGCAGTCTCAGCTGCTAAACAAAGGGTGTGATTGTGTTTGGAGAGAAGAGAGAGAGGACCACATACTTCCTGTCAGTCCTTTTTTAGGATAATTATTCAATGGAGTGAAACATCCTTAAGCACTTAGACTTGATGGTTGCTGCATTTTCCATCTGAAACAGTCAGAGGGATTTTTAACATGAGTATATGATTGTTTCCAATGTATATATAGTAAAGGAAGCATTAATTCAAAATTGTTTCGTAGTCGGGGAATCTGTGCAGTAAGGTATTCCATGTTATTTTCAGTCTACTTTGTGCTGGTGGCTCACAGCATTCAATACATTTTTGCTGAATCAGTAAATGAATTGCACATCATTTGGATAAGGGTAAAAAATGTTCAGCGTGTTTTGTCAAGATCTGGCTTTCTACTTTGACGTTGGAAACTGGTTTTGGAAACATAGAGAACTGGTTTATTTTTTGCTATGTTATGAATCTATGTGTTTCCATCTTTTCAGCTCTGTTTTCCCAGGGTGATGAAAATAAACACATTGACAGAAATTAGGAGCACAGAATTGTCCATCTTCTCAGCATGTCTGGATCCAGTGTTTCTGTGCTATAATGATGCCCCCATAGGCCTATCTAGAACAATTGCCCACCTGTCACCTAGATTGAAAGATAGTCCTTCAAGATGGGTAGACATTTTTTTATATTATTACTTGACCAGCAGACAGGTTACTAATGGAATGGGCCAAATAAGTTGGCAAGCCATTCATTTCCTACCTATCCCTATAGCAACTTCCTGAGTACAACAAGGAAAGGAGAGCAGGTTTTTAAAAAACTATTTGTGAAATAGCTGGTAATGACAGGACCAGTGTTAAGCACATGTAAAAAGGATATTTCTACATAGTGGCAGGATGAGAGAAACTGTTATGTCAAATACGTCATGATCAGATTGGAATAATATCAAAAGTGATTGTCATCTGAGGCAGTAGAATTCAATTTTCCTTGCATTATGGAGATTTCTCTGAGCAGACCCAGGTTCAATGATTGCTCTGAGGTTGATGACACACTGATTCCTAGTGCCAACAATGACTTCAGCCTGATGGCAACGTTTACAAATTGCTTCCTGTAAATTCTTTGTGAGAATAACAAGCAATTCATTTTGCTTGAGAGTGACTTTTAGCTAAGGGACTCCACCCAACATTCTGGATTTAATAAAACAAAATACATTTTGGTATTACAAACATCTTTTTTGAGATGTAAGTTCCCCACATAAGTTGTTGTAGGAGCAAAGCATTTTCATTTTCTACTCAGTAAAAGCCAGATAGATCCTTAAGCATAGCGAGCCAACTATTACTTAATTTATCTGAACAGTTGGTAGGCAAGAGAAGTAGGGGAGGAAAGGCCACTGAGGAGCCACACGTGTGTGTGTGTTCATGCAAGATATTCAACTTAATATTTGCCAAAGTCTTTAAAGCCACAACGAGAACAATGGCTGGTCACTCAACCATTTTTTCATTCATTTGTTCAGCACACAGTATTTACTGAGCAACTGTTGTAAGCTCCAGAGTATACCAGAGTTGAACAAAATATACAATATTTTTGCTCTCATGGAACTTATATTCTAGTGGCAGAAGACAGAAAACAAACCAAAAACTACTCAAAGAAAAAGATTTTTAAAGACAACTCCATGTATTTAACGGGCAAGATAGAGGAATTATTTGTTTACAGGAGAGTAGGTATTAGGAGAACGTATGTCTTTGTGACTAAAAGTAGATAAAATCATATTAGTAAATATTTAAGCTTGGACTGTTCAGACCCTGTGTATATAATTTATGGCATTGTTTCTGAACCTGGAGAGTTTACAGTTCTAACTTGTAAGGTGTTTCTGCATATCACGGAGGCAAAGAGGACAAGAAGAGCTAAGAGATATTTTGTATTTTGCATCTGAATCAGAGCTACATTGCCTTCACGGGTCACAGTAAGTGTGAAGTAGGTTTAGAATCCTTGGACCTTTTGGAACTTAAATAAGAATAGTAATTCTTTGACGCTCGGTGTTTTTTCCTACTTGGTAAAAACCAAAACAAAACAAAAACAAAAACTCCACAGTCTCATCATTGGCATGACAGGGAAACTGGGTGTTTCTGTGTGTGAAACAATGTCCATTCCACTTTGCTTATTCTACTGAACTATGGTTAAAGTCTTTTTTAAAAGTTTTTATTTAGGGGTACCTGGGTGGCCCAGTCAGTTGAGCATCAAATTCTTGACTTCGACTCAGATCGTGATCCCACAGTTCGTGAGATTGAGCCTTGCAATGGGCTCTGCGCTGATAGCATGGAGACTTCCTGGGATTCTCTTTCTCCCTCTCTATCTGCCCCTCTTCTACTCATTCTTGCTCTTTTTCTTGCTCTCTCTCTTTCTCTCAAAATAAATAAATAAACAATTTTTTAAAGTTTTGTTTAAATTCCAGTTAGTTAACACACACTGTAACATCACTTACAGGTGTACAGTATAGTGATTCAACGCTTCCATACATCACCTGGTGTCGATCACAATAAAGGCTTTTTTAAAAATGTTTATTTATCTTTGAGGAAGATGAGAGCATGTGCATGCACAGCTACTCAGGAGCAGGGGAGGGGCAGAGAGAGAGGGAGGCAGAGGAACCAAAGGGGGTTCCCAGCAGAGAGCCCCTGTGGGGCTTGAACTCACAACTCATGAGATCATGACCTGAGCTGAAGTCGGACGCTTAACCCTCTGAGCCACCCAGACACCCCAAGGCTTTTTTTTTTTTTTAAACCACCATAAAAAGAAGGGCCTTGACCTATATGAGGTAAAGACCATAAGAATTCTTTAATATAACATCTCTGAAATTTCTTCTCTAACTTCTATTCCCACTTATTCTTTCTTCAACTTTCCTCTTTTCAGTGCTCTTTGCCAGCTGCAATCATAAATCAAGGCTACAGCTGTTTTCATCATCTCCAGATATATCTTCCTCAGAGCTCATGAAATCAAAATCGCCTTATGCTTCTGCTGTCCTTCTGGAGTCCATCAGAACAACAACACTCACCTCTTCAAGCTGGCAGAAGAAATAATATTCTTTAATTTTTTTAACGTTTATTATTTTTGAGGGAGAGCGAGCAAGCATGAGTGGGGGAGGGGCAGAGAGACATGGGGACAGAGGATCTGAAGCAGGCTCTGCACTAATAGCAGCAAGCTCGATGCGGGGCTCAAACCTGGGAACTGTGAGATCATGACCTGAGGCCGGTCAGACGCTCAAGCGACTGAGCCACCCAGGTGGTCCATAGAAACAGTGTTTTTAAAGACAACCATTCTAATGTCTGCAAACACAGTTACTTATTGTTCAAAACTATGCCTCCAGGTCTTTTGTCTCCTCGTAAGAACACTTATTTATCCAACAAACATACGTGGTGTAACATGGGGCAACTGGGGCCTACAAACATGTTGAAGGTACATGGTTCCCATCTTCATAAAGCTTATGGTTGAAAAGACGGTCATCTCCACAGATAGCTATAAAACAAGGGCAAGCACCATAAGAGAGAGACGGATGGGGGCACCTGGGTGGCTCAGAGGGTTAGGCCTCTGACTTCAGCTCAGGTCATGATCTCATGGGTTGTGAGTTTGAGCCCCGCATCAGGCTCTGTGCTAACAGCTCAGACTGGAGCCTGCTTCAGATTTTGTGTCTCCCTCTCTCTCTGTTCCTCCCCTGCTGGTACTCTGTCTCTCTCTCAAAAATAAATAAACATTAAAAACAAATTTAAAAAATAGAGAAAGAGAGAAAAATGAAGTGCCATGTTTGCTCTGAGGAAGCATCTGGTTGGAGCCTCGGGGACAGGTAGGATTGCACCAGATCAGGGACAAGCAAGCAGATGTGAGTTTACCTTTTTATTTATACTTTTTTCTCTTCTTAGTACATTATGCAGTCCTCATTTTTACTTGTATTCTTTACACGAGGTTTTCCTAATAAAAAAGTCTTTTTTTAATCTCATAAACTTTTCTTTTTAATTTTCTTCCATGAGTATTATTTTAAATCTTTAATAAGTTTGCTTTTAATGGGGTATTTAATCAATTTTACAATGAAACTTAAATAGGAATATCTTAGTACCAAGAGCAACATGAGCTTTCTTTAAAAAATCTCCTCAAATTTCCATGTTTTCATAAGCCCTGAAGACTTTTTCCTTTCTACTGCTTGCATAAAAATGATTGTGCATAATTGTTAGGAACCACTGTTTATCTTGCTAAATTATACATTTTTTTTTCTCCTCTGCTATTGTTTCCTATAGTCCTTAACTAATTTTTTTCAAATTTATTTATTTATTTTTTTAAATTATTGTCTTTAACTCATTTTTTATGTTTCTCATACTTATCATTCCAGCAATATAATGTTTTATTGTATCAATGTATCACAGCTGATTTGCTGCCTTCTTATTTCCCTACAGATATGTTTTGGGGGGAGGCACTTCTTCTAGTTTTTAAATATACTAACGAGTACTTCTCCACACATCCGTATGCCCTTTCTTTCCTATGAATTACCTACTCAGGGTATGATACATTTTCCAAAGTTAAATAAGGTACTGTATAATGTATGGCAAAGGGTGTGAGTGCTGAGAGACTGGCTGTGTTTGAATCCTACCACTTGCCATCTGTGAGCAAATTACTTGAGCAAATTATTTACCCTCTCTGAGACACAGTTTCCTCATCTAAAAAGTAGGAATAATAGTAGTTCCCACCTCACATGATTAATGTGAGAATTATATGAGATACTATATACAAGAAAATCCTTAGGACTGTGCTTAACACTTCAAAAATGTTGAATAATGGTAGTTAATCATTATATATGGTTCTTGGCATACTGCTTATTGGATTCTAAAACTCAATAAATGCCAATTTCCTTGTTTTCATCAAACTACAATTTGGACAAAGTATTGATCATTTCTATTAATCATGGAATTACAAGCTCAGGGTAGTGAAGAATTCTAGAGATTTAGTCTCTGATTTATGTCAGATGTGTTCAAGATGCTTTCCAGAAAAAGAACGTTAGCTTACAGAATCATCAGATGCCTCCAAACTTTCATCTTTGTATATTGTTGTTCTTATTTTATTGGTACAGGGATCCTACCTTACCTTTATTACACTTGTAGTTTTCCATTGCAATAGGTGGAGCCTTGGGTTCAAGGAAAAAACCTCAACCTTTCACAAGAAGGACAGGCAAGAGGACAGCTGAGTGCTTGTTTCCTCCCTGTCTCTGGCCTCTGCTCTTCTCTGTGCATTGGTTTCATTTTTCAACCTGGCTTCCCCCAACCTAATAGAAAACCTGGCCACTGGGACCTCCCAGGCTTCCTCTGACAGCAAATGCACGTCTTTAACAACTGCACATTCCCAGCAAAGGAGTCTTATAGGCCTGGCTCAGGTCAGTTGCTCACTCCTAAACCAGTCCACTGTGGCCAGGGAGCTGGCTGCTGTAACTGGTGGTCTCGTCAGAGGCATTTAGCTGGAGTGGAAGGAAAAGCATTAACCTAAAGACCAGGTGCAAAACAGAAGGGCTCTGGCCAGACCAATCAATAGATTCCACCAACTCAAGTGATTAGAGGGCTTGATGTGTTTCAGATCTGTTTACTATTATTGTGTGAACCTCTTCCTCTTATGTGAAATGTTCATATATCTGACCATTTGTCATCAAGATATATTTTTCCCTTGCAAAGTTTGTCATTACCCTAATGATTTTGGGAATACAACTGCGCAACTACCCAAAAAAATTTAGACTGTATCAAGATTATTGAAGAACTACTATGTTTAAAGAGTTGTTCTCCGTGCTATGAAAAGTTCAAGAGCTGCATTACTGTAGAGAATTCAGTTTCTAATGGGGTTGAGTATAAACAAAAAAAAAATGAAATTAAAAAGCTGTGTACTGTTGCTCCTCAACTATGGAGACCATATTCTTAAGAACTCTGAGGCAGGGGCACCTGGGTGGCTTAGTTGGGTTGAGTGTTGAGCGTCTGACTCATGATTTCAGCTCAGGTCATGACCCTACTGTCATGGGATTGAGCCCCGTGTCAGGCTCCATACTGAACGTGGAGACTGATTATGATTCTCTCTCCTGTCTCTCTCTGTCTCTCTGTGTGTGTGTGTGCTCCTCCCTCACTCACATTCTCTTTTTCTCAAATAAAATAAAAGGAAAATGAAAAAACTCTGAGGCAGAAGGACCATGGCACAAGAACTTAAATCCCTATGATAGAAATCATGTTAGGGGAAATGATATTGAGTAAACCTCTGAAAGCCATTAGAATTATATTCTCTTGGGGGCACCTGGATGGCTCAGTCAGTTAAGCCTCCGACTTTGGCTCAGGTCATTATCTCACAGTTTGTGAGTTCGAGTCCCTGTCGGGTTCTGTGCTGACAGCTCAGAGCCTAGAGTCCGCTTTAGATTCTGTGTCTCCTTCTCTCTCTGCCCATCCCCTGCTCTCTCTCTCAAAAAAAAAAAAAAATAAACATTAAAAAAATTTCTTTAATAAAAAAAGAATTCTCTTCTCTTGTACAAAAATAAATATGACTTTTATACATCTTAACTCAGTAATCGTGACTACCACACGGACATTCAACTCTTTACCATTTCACACTCACCAGCAAGATACCTTTCAGGATCTTTTTTTTCTATAGTTTCATTAAGATATTTATAAATCATTTTGTAGGATGGCTAAAAATATCCATAGTGAGAAGAATTCTTTCTGGGGTTGGTCCTCCTCTGAACATTCAAGGTCTTATTTTATGACTTGGTGGTTCTGTCAGAAACACTACTGTAATGTCTATATTCCTTACACATCAATGGCTTCCTATGAGAATCTTTGACTTTGCCTGAGGCCTTCCAGCTACAGAGCAGACGTGGACAGAGGCAGGCTAGAAGTACTAGAGATGTAACACCTCCAGGAGCAAATGAGAGTTGGTAGAAAAATGCATGTGTCCTCACTTCTCAGGTGGGATGACTCAAGGTGGGGGCTATATAGTGTCCCAGAGGTCTTTAGAGGGATTGGGCCCTAGATGACCACATCAGTAATGTGTTCATTAAACTTTGTATTGAACTCATAGGATAACATCTAAACAAAGAGCTTGCCTTAAAATCCTTGTTTCAGGTGCTGCTTTTGGTGGGGACTAAACCCATGAGGAAGTTTGACTCCCATCTCCTGGTCTCTGCCTCCTACATACCTGGGTTCTCAAGAAATGTTGGAGGCTTGAGAAAAGCCTTCGAGAATTAATCCTCCCTACAAATACCCAGAGTTTTGCAGCCCTGCATCTGCCCATTTTAACTTCATGCCAGGTACATGCATTTCTCTCTTACTCTCCTCACTGAAACCACAGGAAGTGATTCCAAAGTCCTGGAATATTACAACTTGCCTTCCTTAGTCCTGCCTAATCTTTCATTTCAAAAATATCTACTTTGTCATTGCTTTAGTGCTTCTCTGTTTTCATTCTCCATTTCTGGCTTTCTTCAGCTACCTATGGAAGAAGTGATCTGCAATTTACAAATTCCAGGACTGAAATTCTATAGTTGCTGATAAAATATAAATCTGTATATGTTAAATAAGAATCACGCCTAAGAGAATGTCATGATTATGGAGCTTAAAATGGTATATATCAAAAAGGAAGTAGAGGAGTGCCTGGGTGGCTCAGTCAGTGAGTGTCCAACTCCGGCTCAGGTCATCCATGATTTCAGTTCTGAGGTTCAAGGCCCGAGTAGAGCTCTGTGCTGGCAGCTTACTCAGAGCCTGGAGCCTGCTTCAGATTCTGTGTCTCCTTCTCTTTCTGCCCCTCCCCTGCTCTCACTCTGTCTCTCAAAAATAAATAAATGTAAAAAAAAAAATTTTTTTTAAAGGAAGTAGAAATACAACCTGAGCAATCAGAGAAGGCTTCACAGAGAAGTTTGAGTCTACTGATCTAGTCCTATTACCCATTTTACAGATAGGGAAACTGAGGTCCATGAGGTTAAATGACTGATTCAGAGTCCTACAGATTACAACTGGTGACTGACCTCCACTTCTCACCCCTCAGTCCCTTCTGTGCTCCACCCCGTGCTGCCCACTCACCATTTGTCCAGAGGCAGTCTTCTGTCTGCCTTCGTCTTTTGTTGGCCTTGAGGTTTGCCATGAGGACAAAGCCTGGAACAGGATGAGAACAAATAGCACATTCTCCTAACCACAGTGCACAATATCAGTTGTCCTGAGAGGGTTTTGATATGGGTTGAAAATATTGTTTTGTTTTAAATCTTGAAAAAATTCTAGTTGCATGGAATTTTTTTCCTCAGAATTAATCATGGATAGCATACTCTTTATCCTTGTTCTTTGAGGAAGCAGAAAACAAAATAACCATTGTAGGCCCCCTTTGTTTACACCCAGGGGCTAATGACGTTGTGCACCCCTCCCACTGAGCGACTCTCAGATATTTGTCTCTCTGCAGAGTGCTGAGTACCCAGGGTGCTGAGTAAGCCCTCCCCGACTTCAACTTTTTCCAAGGAGACAATTCCTCTGCTGTTTGTTCTTGAGCTTAGTCGTATCAAATATTCTCAACAAGTTCTTCCAATTTCTGTTTTTAAAATAAAAATAAAAAGACCAGCACATTCCTTTTATGTTTGTGCAAATGAAGTAGAGGCAAGAAGCTGGGGAAACTCTAGCAAAAGCCTTTTCATATGTAACTTGAGTGACTGCCTACTGAAGTCCTCAAGTATAAATTAAAATATATTTACTTTGTTTCAGCTTTCAAGATTGTATTTTTGGTACGTCTATAGACCTTGGAATCAATATTCTAAGAATGGGTCTGTCTTTATTAACCTCCAGTAATACTGACTCAGGCATAATTGGGGATCCATTAAAATACAACTTTCTTTTCCCACACCATGCATTGTTTTAAAGGGGAGGCATCATTAGCTCACTTAGTGTTTGCTGTAGTGTAGTGCTATTGACCATGAAGTCATTTCAGGCAACCCAATGTCAGCTGAGGGATGCACAGATATTAATATCGTGCACACTCTACAGCTCTTATTTTCTGCATTGATTCATTGTTGACTTGGATATAATCAGGCATGTCTCACTACAGAAAATACTCTTTTTATGCAAAGATTTTTAGGACCTGAAGTGTGCCCTGCTGGAAGGCACGGATGTAGGATATCCACATAAGTCCTCAGCCTGCCTTGTGTGTAATATGTGTGTCACCAATTAGAAAGTGAACAAAACCTCTATTCCATTCCTCCTTCCTTAAGATCGCTCCCCACCAGGGTCCCTGCTTCTCCTACAAGGGAATCATTGTAGAAAAAAAAAAACAAAAAAAAACTAGAGCCTCTAGAAAGTCAGGATTATCTAAGAGAAAAGACAGAAGAAATTATAGGAAGCAGGAACAGCTGGGGGGAGTTGTTTCCAGGAGCAAACATCCAGCCAGGGATGACCTTTTTGGTAAGCATCCTCATAAGAACAAACATAACAAATATAGAAAGAGAGAGGAGGGGAAAAAAAACTTCTACGAAAGCACTGTGATCATCTGTTATCTTCATCTTAATATGGTTTGGTTCAACCAGATTGCTTTCCTTCTTACAACCAGCTGCACCAAAAAGATGGAATTCTGTTTTCAGGGAAAGAAAATTAGATAATTCTAGAGCATGGTGCCCCTCTGAAAGAGGGGCAGTGGTGTGTGTGTGTGTGTGTGTGTGTGTGTGTGAGAGAGAGAGAGAGAGAGAGAGAGAGAGAGCAAGGATGCCCTAGGAAACACGTAAAAAGGAAGTAGAAAAACACCCAAAGCAAACATCATTAATTCAATGTGCCCAAAGAAAGGTGTTAATTTTCTGCCCTATGTTCCTTCTTCATCTCTTTCTTCTCCTATGTTCTCCTTTCTCCTCCCATTTGAGTTTCGAGCCTGTGGCCCTGAAATTTAAACCAATGTCATTAGTATAAGAATTTAGCAGCAATGGGGCGCCTGGGTGGCTCAGTTGGTTGAGCGGCCGACTTCGGCTCAGGTCATGATCTCACGGTCTGTGGGTTCGAGCCCCGCATCGGGCTCTGTGCTGACGGCTCAGAGCCTGGAGCCTGCTTCAGATTCTGTGTCTCCCTCTCTCTCTGCCCTTCCCCGGCTCATACTCTATCTTCTACGTCTCTCAAAAATAAATAAACGTTAAAAAAAATTTTTAAAAATTAAAAAAAAAAAAAAAGAATTTAGCAGCATTGTTCATTAAATTGGCTTTTCTGGAAGTATAAACCTAATTGCCATAGTAACTCAATCATATTACTAATGACTGATAATAATTATAATTCTCTTCTGCCTTCTCATCCTCCTCCTCATCATCTAAGTTTCTTTGAGGAATTTTGTGTTGAGTTCCAAATTTTTATACACTGCAGCTCCCAGTCTGGACAATGAAAGAATTCAAGAGGAGTGGGAAAACAGGCAGAGTGCTGGGTTTGGATGGGCAGACTGGGTCCTGTACCTCAGGGTCAGGCCAAGAGGCTGAGTGGAGTCTGAGATCCAGTCTGTGCTCTGCTGTCCATGCTGAACATTTTGGCTGCTAGCGCTTCTGTAAGGAAGATGGGATATCTTTTCTCATTTGCACAGAGGTTGTGGGCCGGCCATGCCCTGAGACTAAGAGTCGATAACAGCAAGCACAGGACATGCTACACCTTTCTGGAGGAGTTCCAAAACCAACATTTGGGGGTGTTGAGGCCACATCGAAGAATAAGCATTTTGGAGAATGGTGGGGAGGAGATACACAATCAAATGTTTAGGTTTAGGACTGCCCCAGCTGAGGGGCTCCTTCCTTACTGCTCTCAGGGAGTATTCATTACATTGCCTATACCTCTGGTGTTTTCAAGGTACTCTTTGGCCTGTGCTGTTAATATTTTATCTAAGATTTTTAGAAACTCAGTTTGGTCAAATGCTGGGTCCTACCTGTATTGGAGGAACCCTTAGAATTTCCTCTTTATCTCCATAAATCTCTTTACTTCTCTTATCTTTAATGACCTAAGTAAAATTTGGTCCTTGAACAAGTAATCAGATTTGCCTGATTCTTGATTTGACCTGAGAACAGCTTTAAGCAAACTTGTTGGAAAGTGAGCTAAAGTGTGGCTTGTTAGTGTGCGGCCTATGGAGGACGTTACAGCTGCCACAGTGAGACAAGCAGGCTTTGTTTGTATTGAACCGCAGCAGGGTCTCGTGCTCTTCCTTGCTCTCTGTTTAGCACTTCATCTTTATCTAATCTTTAACAAAGCATAGTCTGTGTAGGCAGTCTGTGGTAAGCATAGCGAATCAGCCTATCCTTCTGGAATGCAGCAGCAGGGAACAATGCCTAAATATTTATTTCAGATATCTATCCTGTAGTCCTCTACATCCAAAGATTTTCCAGTTTGAGATATCCTATAGTTCATATGGCTTTTGCAGTAAGAGGCCAGGAAAATGGACTCGAGCATCACAATCACTGCCAAGCTGGCAGAAACCACACAGCTGGCCCTCCTAGGGATAGCACAGAGAAGGAAGAGGACTCTGCTTTGAGCAGGACTGCCTCACAAGATTGTGCATATTGCTGGGAGGTCAACTGTGGTATGGATGGCTATGAATGGACATGTAGGAGACAGAATGGACTAAGCTGTCTACAGTAACAAATAGTCCCAAAGTCTCAGTGGCTCATCACACCGGAAGTTGATTGTTGGTTCATGCTAAATGTCCAGCATGGGTAGGCAGGGGGATACAGACTGAACTATTCTATCTCACACATGTTTTTATAATTTCCTCAGCACAGAGAAGAAAATACAGTGAATCATGCACTGGTTCTTAAATGGCAAGCGACACATGTCACTTCTGTTTCTATTTCTTTTTAAAAAATTTTTTTTAACGTTTATTTATTTTTGAGAGACATAGAGACAGAGCATGAGCAGGGGAAGGGCAGAGAGAGAGGGAAACACAGAATCTGAAGCAGGCTCCAGGCTCCGAGCCGTCAGCACAGAGCCCGACGCGGGGCTCGAACTCACAGACCGTGAGATCATGACCTGAGCCGAAGTCGGCCGCTTAACCAACTGAGCCACCCAGGCGCCCCCACTTCTGTTTCTATTTCATTCGCCAAAGCAAGTCACATGTCCATGTCTAATTATAAAAAAGGCAAGGAAGTGCACTCTTCCCACATATCCTGAAGAAGAGAATGGGAATATTTGGAACAACCCTAACGAATCGTGCAAGGGGTCCATTTGGAAGGACTCCAGTCTTCCTTACCTTTGTGTTCTAGGAATTCTCAAGTAGATCAGGAAGAACTATTTCCATATTTATATGTCTGGTAGCCACCCTTACAATTCAAGTGTCTTATCTTCAGAGGTAGATCTTGTAGGCAATGACCTAGAGAGAAAAGTAGTAATTCCTAATTTTTCCAAGCAGGTTCACTATAACTTTCATCTTTAAAATAAAGAATTCTGGGTCCCCTGGGTGGCTCAGTCAGTTAAGTGTCCAACTCTTGATTTTGGGTCAGGTCATGATCTCAGGATTCTGAGATCAATGCCCTCATTTGGCTCTGTGCTGAGCATGGAACCTGCTTAAGATTCTCTCTCTCTCTCTACCCCTCTCTCTAAAAAAAAAATACCTACATTTAATTCAAAACAAAATTAAGTTAGATTAAATTAAAGAATTCCATAAAACATAGACATTATTATTGAAAATTGCATAAAGAAGAGACTAATTCTCACAAGCTTCAGAAACAAAACATGCCTCTAGGTACTGGACACTACTTGTCTGAAGAGTATACTGTTTCTGAGTATTGTCCTTCTTTTCCACATTTGAATCACATAGTGAAAGTGGGGGGAATCTGGCAACCGTTAGGTTCAACATGAACCATTCTCCAAGACAACATATTGGATCAGAGTGGGTATCTGACCAACACTGGGCCAGAGTTTCTTCCCTAGGAATTTGGAGTTTGGACTAATAGAAACTTGAGAAAACAAGAAGTTTGGCTAATTGGTCTCAGTTGTCTGTTGACAGGAGATGTGACTTGATACTGTTAGTGCTTGCTTACTATCCATTTCTCCTCTCCATTTCCCAGTTTCCTTTGCAGTTAGAATGGATCCATGCAACCAAGTTCTGGCTGGTGGGAAATGGACATAAATGATATAAGCCATGTTTAGGCTTTGCCGTTGAAAATATCCCTCATATCCCTCTACTTTGTTTCCCCACCACAGTGACCTTGGAGGCCACAGGTTCAGATGGCATAGCTAGAAGATGGAGAGGGGCTACCCAACTCGTAAAAAATTGTGAAATGAGTAAGGGAAAAAAATTATGGATTAGGATTTAGTTTTTGCTTCAACAAACCGTAGACTACTCTGACTAACATAGAACCAACAAAGGAGTGACTTTGTTCGGCCAAGAATCTAAGAAAAGCTGATTTGCAAAGAGGGAGAAAAATGATGGACATGTGCAGAGGGGGGCGGAATTGAAAAAAAAAGAGTCCCTAGGTCTTAATTCCTGGTTCCAATTCCTTCTCAAGGGTAAATCACATTTATGTCCTTGGCTTCTGTGATGCCCTTGTATCCTTACTATAGTAAATTTCCTGTTTTTTATTAACCTTGTACTAGAGTTTCTGTCTTTTGCAACCAAAAAGTTATAACTCTTATAACTTTTAATATCTCTCATATTGGGGCACCTGAGTGGTTCAGTAGGTTAAGTGTCTGATATTGGTTCAGGTCATGATCTTGCAGTTTGTGAGTTCGAGCCCTGCGTTGGGCTCTGTGCTGACAGCTCAGAGCCTGGAGCCTGGTTTGGATTCTGTCTCTTTCTCTCTCTGTCCCTATTCCACTCATGCTCTCTCTGTCTCTCTGTCTCTCTCTCTGTCTGTCTGTCTCTCTCTCTCTGTCAAAAACAAACATTAAAAAAATGTTTTAATACCACTCATATCTCCACATTTCAGCTCATGCTTTACTCATTATACCATGAAAACAACTAATGAGTTAATAGGTATGATGCTTAGATTTTTAATTCCTTCAGACCAGAAATGCCAAGAACTACTAAAATTTTGTCCTGATGTAATTCCATAGTAGAGTCAGCCCTTATAACACAAGTCCAGAATCACAGATCTTGTTTACTTATCCAAAATTCAAATAAAGGTGGATAATCTTTTCAGTTTTATTGGTTACAAATGACCAGTTGACAAGTTACTTAACTTCTGCAATTGCAATAAAATTCTAGAGCTATCAAGAAAAGACTGCTTGTTCAAGAACAGCTAAGGAATTGATTGGGTCTTCAGAACCTATGCCAACTTCCTTTCTGCGGGCGGACTTAATAGTGGATACCTTTTATAGAAAGAAAGCCATCATCCTATGAAGAACAACTCTTTCTCTGCAATGAACAAGCTGAATGCAATCACAGAAACTGCAGACAAAAGAGCTTTTGATGACAGATATTGCTGATGCCTGGTGCCTTCAAAGGCATTCCATGAAAGGTGAAGGAATATTATGACTAACAATAATTCATGCTTCTTGCAAGATGTTACTCATTGGACCAATGGATCACTTGAGAAATATGTCAGTGAGTCAGTTCATGCTCAGTTTGGCAAAAATGTCCCAAGTCCCTATGCTGTTTGCACTGAACTGAGTAAATCTCAAATGATACATTCTCTGGAACAAGTAAAGGCAGGAGAGCTTTGATAGTAAAAAAGAGTTTGCTCCTTTAGTATCCCCAACTACCACTCTATCCCATATATCTGAGCACAATGAAATTATCAAGGCCAATGAAGAAAATCTTGAGCATACCCTTCAAAAAGATAAAGGACCCAGGGGAAGAAGAAAGGCAGAAACACCAGTAGAAAGTCTAATAACTCACCAAGCATTTAAAACAACATGAACATAAAGCTGATATTGCAACTTATATGATATGAGGATATCTCAAAGTCCAGTTAAAATAATCATAGTTACAAACAAAAAGCTTGGATCGGATGGTCTAAGCTCTTTTATTTGAAATTCCATGATGAAATGACTATGTGGATTGGTGTAGGTCAAAGGGCCAAGGTGCCCATTGATTAAAATTATCCTATGATAATGGTATTGACATTCATTATTTTATTTTATTTTATTTTATTTTACTGTGTCACATAATCATAAGAGCTTATTAAAATATATGGTTTAAATAAGAATGAAACCCAATATCCATGTACTTACCATCTAGCTTAGTTTTTTTTTTTTAATTTTTTTCAGCAGATTTTTATTTTTTTAATGTTCATTTATTTTTGAGAGACAGAGCATGAGCAGGGGAAGGGCAGAGAGAGAGAGAGGCAGACACAGAATCTGAAGCAGGCTCCAGGCTCTGAGCCATCAGCACAGAGCCCGACGCGGGGCTCGAACTCACAGACCGTGAGATCATGACCTGAACTGAAGTCGGCCGCTTAACCTGACTGAGCCACCCAGGCGCCCCCTTAGTTTAAGAATAAAGTGTTAACAATACTTCATAAGCCCGCTGAGCCTACCACAGCTGCATCCTCCTCTGCTTACTCTCTCTCTCAGTGACCACTTAAGGGTTACTACTAGTTCACACTCTTATATTAATCATTCCCCACTTTCTTTAAGGTTTTAACAACTATGACTATATGCCCATACAACATATTGTATTGTTTAGTTTTGAAAATTTCGTAGTTGCATAGAGATCAGCTCCCCCTGAGAGTTTAAGAGCCCTTTCTGGAGAATCGGTGAGCAAAGATGGAAGCTAGTCCTAGCAAACGCAAGGCTCTGCACAGTCAGGGCATGAGGCAAGGCTACCAGGTGAGCTTGGTACTGGCATCAGGCAGAAATACTGTCAGAGAGCATGGGATGCTTTTTATTTTCTGCCCTATCTCCAGTTCTCAGACATAGGGTTAAGCAGAAAGTTTGATGAGATGAAATGAGTGTCCTTAGGTGATCCAGGTAGCAGGGCATGTAAAAGAGAGCAGGAACTTTATGAACAAATGGTCAAACCATAGATTAGAATCTAGGCAAGGCTCATTCAAGCATTCTGTCTTCAGGTTGAAGAGAAGGGTAAAATAACAGTGGAAACTTGGCTCTGACAGCTACCAACATGTCTGTCCCTTGAGTCTCATGTTTCTCTCTGGGATAGTTAGTTGTCCTCTATATCTACTGATAGCTGTACTGGAATCCCTTCACTCTCTCATGAGCATTCTCTTTGCCTTCCTCCTGAGGTAGATTGCCTGTTTCTTGTATTCTGGACTGGAATACATAATTTGTGGGGATGGGAGAAAAGTGAAAATGCAGAATCCCTTGTTAAAAAATTATTAAGAATTTCAAGATGGTGACAGCAGATCATCAAACAAGTACAGGACCCTTCTATGTGTGGGACCTGTGCAACAGCATGGGTTGATGCCAGAAAAACCAGCCCTGTCTGTATGCCATGTCTTTCTCTTTCCTAATTTACTCTCTTATTCTAGTAGAGCACATTCTTCAGTAGTCTTTTTCAAAGAGTGTATGGGAAATAAGTTTTTGAGACTTGAATGTCTGAAAATATCTTTGCTCTCTCCTCATACTCAATTGTAAGCTACTTTATTGTACAACATTGTATTCTGAATATTGTTCCCTGGTGTTGTGTAATACAGTAGCCCTTCTTGATTGATGGTGTGGCTTGGTATAAAATTCTAGATTGGAAACAATTTTCCTTCAGAATTTTAAAGATATTGCTCCTGGGGCACCTGGGTGGCTCAGTCAGTTAAGCATCTGTCTTTGGCTCAGGTCATGATCTCACAGTTCGTGACTTCGACCTCTACATCAAGCTGTCTGCTGTCACCACAGAGCCTGCTTTAGATCCTCTGTCTCCTTTCTCTCTGCCTCTCTCCTGCACTCTTTGTCTTTCTCTCAAAAAATAATAAACTTCAACAAAAAAATTTTTAAAAAGATATTGCTCCACTTTCCTATTTATACTGTCACTGTAGAGAGGTCCAAAGTTGTTTGGGTCCTTAATTCCCTTTATGTGACCTATTTATTCCCTCTCTCAAAGCTTACATAAATTTTCTTTTCCCCAGAGTTCTTAAATTTCACACTGTGCCACTGTGAGAGTCTATTTTCATTCACTGTGCTTAGGACTCTATAGGCCTTTTTGATCTGTCAACTCATGTTCTTCAGTTGGGAGAAATTTTCTTAAGTTACTTCGTTCGTGATTTTCTTTGCTCCATTTATGTTCTTTCTGGAGCTTTTATTATTTGGATGGTGTGCCTTCTGGAACAGAATTCTCTCTTACATTCTTACTCTTTCCTCTTTGTCTACTCTGCTTGCTCTACTCTCTGAGAAAATCCTTACTCTTACATTCTACCCATTCCAGGTATTTTTTTTTTCATGATTATGTCTTTAATTTCTCAGAGCTCTTTTTTGTTCTCTAAATATTCTTTTCTTATAATGTCCTGTTCTTGTTTCATATGTGCAGTGCTCTTTATTATCTGAGGCTATATGAATTGTTGTTTGTCTCCTCCCTACATAGTTGCTGCTGCTCCACATCGCCTTTTTTTTTTTTTTTTTGATCTCTACCTTGTTTGCTGGAGACTGTCCTCAGGTACCTGGTAATCCTTATTTTTCAGCTTTTGATTAATAATGGGGAACTAAAAAACTGCTTAAAATCACCAAGCAAGTAGATGGGCTTGCTGACCTTGAACTGTATTCTAAGGTGGACCTGGGTGGACTATTTCAGTATTCAATATGGAAGTCGGTATTTTTATATTTTCTTCTTGTGCTGGTCAGATTCCTAGGGAAGAATATTCCAGTCTCCTGCCTGGTGGATGAGAGTCTGGCTGAGAAACAAGTGAGCAAATATGCCTGGAAAGTCATAATATATGAGCTCAGTTCCCCCCAGTAAGAAGTCCTGCTCTCAACTGTGCCTGGCATCCTTCAGGCTCAGACCATCTATATTACCCTCTATAGAGACAAAACCTCCAGATTTCTGTCACATGGGAGAAGGACACCAGAAAGAGGAAAAAGGAAGTTAGGAATGCTATTGCTTTTCAAGTAGTTTTTCTTCCTTATTTGAGGTCTACCTTTTACCCCAGTCTTAGGCACACTTGACTCTGCCAATCGCTGAGCCTCCTGAGGATTCTGCAGTTTGAAGCCAGCCTTCTTGGGCCTGTTGGACAGTTATTACTTGTCCAGGTGCTTTCCAGCTTCCAAAATTTTATTGCTCTTACCATCTCTCCTATTTTCACTGTACTTATACGTTTATGTCTTTGGTGAAGAATCTCTTGGGGTCACCTGGGTGGCTCAGTCGGTCAAGCACCCGACTTTGGCTCAGGCCATGATATCACAGCTTGTGAGTTCAAGCCCCACATCAGGCTCTGTGCTGATACCTCAGAGCCTGGAGCCTGCTTCAGATTCTGTGTCCCCCTCTCTCTCTGCCCCATCCCTGCTTACACTCTGTCTCTCTTTGTGTTTCAAAAATGAATAAACATTAAAAAAAATTAAGAATCTCTTAAAGGTAGCCATAGGCTGTTTCAAGAAAAAGTGAAATTGGATACATGCAATCAGTTCACCATTCAAACTCAGACCTCCACTTTCTCTCTTTTTTTTTTCTTTCAGTTTTTTTTTGTTTTAAGTAAGCTCTAAGGTTCAACACAGGGCTTGAATTTATGACCCTGAGATCAAGAGTTGCATGTTCTACCGGTTGCAGGTACCCTATAATCCCACTTTCTTTAAACAGCCATTTTAGAATTTACCATACCTTGTTTTTACTTATTCAAATATATTGATGATGAAGCTGGTACATTGTCATGGCAGTGATAGCTAACCTTCAGATTCCAGGCATGGATTTGGCTAGTGGCTAATTACCTGCCCTCCTTTTCTCCAAGAGCTCCCCAGTTTGGCCACTCAGGAGCTGACATGTTCTTACATGATTTCACCTGCAGGTTAGAGTTGGTTAGCTTAGGGCAGTCCATTACCTAATCTAGACCAATAACACACTTCTCTGGGATTCTTGGATATCAGCCGGAGGAACCATCCTTGGTGCAAAACTCTAAAACATAAATGCCTCACCTCCTGCCACCCAAATTTTGTTGCTGCATTAAGTTTACCTGCACTGTTCTTTCTTCAACACGTGTTATCTCTTAAGAGAGTCAAATTGCTTTGGCTTCCACCAATGTAATCCAAAGCCCCTTCCTCCTGCGCACCTTAAGTCCCATACCTCCAGGATGGAATTAGAGCATGAAGAAAGGGAATTCAGAAGAGCCCAGACTAGTGGGGGGCAATTGGGAGTTCAGAGCTTTAATCTTCTATAATGCTGATGATTTAGTTTTTTCCCAAAGGGAGTGGGGTTTAAAAGTGTTTTATTATAGGGGCAACTAGGTGGCTCAGTCAGTTAAACATCCGACTTTGGCTCAGGTCAAGATCTTACAGTTTGTGAGTTTGAGCCCCGCATCAGGCTCTGTGCTGACAACTCTAGAGTCTGCTTCAGATTCTGTGTCTCCCTCTCTCTCTGCCCCCCTCTCTTTCTCCCTCTCTCAAAAATAAATAAACATTAAAAAAATTTTAATGCATTTTAGTATTAAAATGCAACTTTTACCAGTGATTAAAATTTTTCCCTCAGGAAACTCTTAGTGGAGTAGAAAAGGTATTGACTTTGGATACAAAGAGTTTTGAGATCTATATTCAAATGCTGCGACTTTAGGCAATTTATTTTATCTCTTTTACCTCAGTTTTTTCATTTGTGAAATGGAATCAAAATCACAGAGATTTAAAAAGACACAGTATAGGAGCTGTCTGGCATGTGGTTAAGCTCTATAAATGTACAGTCTTCACCACTTTCCTCACCTGTTAGCAAGAACACTAAGATAATAGAGCCTGTTCTGTGCAGCAAATATCCCCAATAGTTTTAAAGGAGGGACATATCAGCAAAGGCAAAAATGATCTACCTGAGGCCTGGGGGATTATAAATTCGAGACCGACGTTGGGTGTAGAGATTGCTTAAAAGTAAAATCTTGAGGTGACTGGGTAGCTCAGTCAGTTAAGCATCCAACTTGGTTTTTGTGTTAAAAATTTTTTTAAAGTTTGTTTATTATTTTGAGAGAGACAGAGACAGTGCAAGTGGGGGAAAGGCAGAGAGAGGGGGTGCCAGAATTCCAAGCAGGCTCTGTGCCTGCTTCCAGAAGAGCTCAGACTAGCAGGCCAGTACACGACCTCAGCCAAAACCGAGAGTCAGAGGCTTAACCAACTGAGCCACCCGGGTGCACCCCAACTCTTGGTTTTGGCTCAGGTCATGATCTCAACTTTCGTGAGTTTGAGCCCTGCATTGGACTCTGTGCTGCCAGTGCAGAGCCTGCTCGGGATTCTCTCTCTCTCCCTCTCTCTCTGTCCCTCCCTCTATATTGCTCTCTCTCTCTCTCTCTGTCTCTCTCTCAAAATAAATAAATAAACTTAAAAAACATTTTTAAAAAAGTAACTGAGAACTCCTATATTTGTTAGGCATGGTGGAGGGATGTTTAACTTGGACTTTCTTTTTTACTTCCTTATTTATTTTAACCATGAAGTCCCTGATCCAAATGCATTTGAAATATAATACACACGAGGCCAATATTAGTTTGGTAACATTTTTTGAGTCACTGATCCCTCTGACACTTTCCCCAGAAAAACACAGGCTTGTATTTGTACTAATACAACTACACTTTGCAGGCGTTCGCCCATCTCCTAAAGCCAAGGACATCCCGTTAGTAAACTCTGACCTACAAAAGCACTTTGATTGCACTGCACACCTTCTCTGCACCCCCACACCACCTGCTGCCAAGCGAGGAGACTGGCAAGCCCCACTGGACTCCAGAAATGCTGGCTTTTAGCCAGACACCTGGGGATGAAGCTGCAGTAGGGCTGGAGCTGGGAGTGGGAATGGGGTGGAGGTGTCAGGGCAGCGCGCCCTCCAGCTGTTCTGATGTCCCTGCAGAGCTGAGTCGCAGTGCGTGCGAGTGAGTCAGAGTGAGTCAAGCAGCAGTAGCCCAGGACAAGCAGTGCTTGGGACACAGCGTGTGGGCAGTGCCCTGGAGCGTGGAGACTCCCACTGCCCAGCATCCTGGCCGAAGGGGAGAGGGAACCCAAGAGAGGGAACAAGACAAACAGTGGAGGAAACTGCACCCTTCAGAGAACTGCCAAAGGACAGCAACCTTACCTCCCTGTCTTGGGGGCAAGATTTTTCACTAGAACCTGGAAGATTTTCCCCCTCTTCTGTGAGAAGCGTACTGCCATGTCTAACCAAGGGGCTTCTAGGGCTGGGCAGGGACAGAAAAATAGCTGAGTATTTGTTGGGCATGGTGGAAGGAGTTTTAATGTGGACTTTATCTTAAACTGCAAAGTCCTGATCATAGTTGAAATAGAACCCACACATCACACCAATATTAAGTAACATTTTCTGAGTCACTGATTTCTTCAACACCTGCTCCATGGTGGGGAGGACCAAAGAGCCAGCAGACCTTGAGCAGTAGATGGAACCAGCCTCACCAGGCACTGGAATTACCTCCAATGATTCCCAGAGAGCAGCAAGTCTGGGTGGATTTGGGGGCCCGGCTCAGCAACTCTGAAGCCTTTAGGGGTCTGTATGAGGTCCAGACTCCTGCCAGAGTCAGGGCCGAGCTGGCCTCCTGGGGGTGGGAGTGAGGTGGGGCATGCTCCATTACCTGCGGGCTGGGGGTCAAGGGGCAAGTGATTATCATCCTCCTGCAGGACCCTAATCCCTGGACCTAAAGGGAGAAGGCACACCAGCTATGAATTCCACAAGCTCTTCAAAGTACAAAGGCCTAAAACAGACACCGCAGGCTACCTGCACTAATAAATAACAACTTCATCCCTAAATCTTTTCGGGGGCAAAACATGGAATATTTAAAAACAAGATAAAGGATAAAAGTCATACCTGGTTCTTAGAATTAACTTACCTCCCTCACTTTACCCTCCCTCCCACTGAAATGGGTGTTTTTACCTCCCCTTTTATAAATGAAGAAACTGGCTCTGAGGTTGCTCGAGGTCACACAGTTAATAAGTGACAGAATCAAGGTCCCAGCTAGGTCTGACTCCAAACTGGTGTCCTTAGTACTGCATTCCCATCTCCAGGGTGAGGCGGTTGTATCTTCATCAGGCTTAGCAAAAAGAAGCCCCCGTCTAAATAGATAAAGATGCCACTGCCAACGGGCCTGGGAAAACTGTTGCCTTCCCTTCTTTTCTGACCACAAGGCTGTCTTTGCTCTGAACTGTTTATACACTTCTCCCCACTTATGAAATGGTTTGCGGAATTTAAGACTGCATCTTATGAAGATCCACTTTTTGCTTTCTTTTTTGAGTCTAACTGGACGTATGATATTCCTAATTGGCCCATGTTCAGACCAAGTGACCCAACCAGACATAACTGACAAATGGTACACAGTCCCTTCCAATAAACGCATACTTTTAAACTGACTTTAACCATCAATTATCCGATCTATCTACAGGTATTTAATGAGTAGCTCTGCCTTCTCCATGCTAACCTACTTTCTTCTCTGCCAATTATTTTTTTCAAACATAGTTAACATCCAGTTACTCCTTTGCTTAAAAATCCTCAGTGATTTCCCACCCATCTACAAGGATAAAGGCAAGATTTGTCACAAGAGGCTCCTCCCGGTCCTCATAGATCTTAAATTTGGAGACGAAGTGAAATCCCAAAGTAGAGCCAAATGATTTATGTAGCTGCAAGAGCACTGATTCTCGTCCTCAGATCCTATGTGAGAACCATCAGAGTATAAAGTATAAATAGTAAATAAAATCCTTCATTCAGCCCACACCGACCCTACAGAGTTTGGTACTCAGAGAAATGGGGGCTGCTCAGAGTGAGGAGGTCAGAGTTCTCTTTCTTTATAACCTACTCCTATCTCTTTTGAAAAACAAACCTGAGAAGCTTTAGAAAAAAGTTAGCTAACTAGAAATCGGCAGGCAGGATCAAAGGAAAAGGGAAATGTAAATATTCTAGGTCTTTAGGGCTTTATGCTTCAGAACTGACTCTGGGTCTCCTGGTAGGCAGGGCAAAAAAGGGAAGCAGGGTATATTATTTGAATTTTGTTGATAGAAAAAAAAGGAAACTTAACATTTCTTGGAAAATAAAGCAAAATATTTTATGTTACTGTTTTTATCTTTCTTCATTGATTTTTAATTTATAAAATTAGCGCATGTCTTTTGTAAAAAACCCAAGTAACACAAATGTTTATACAAGAAAAAGCGTAAGCCTCCTTACATGTATCTCCATTCTCCTTCTCCAGAAGTGAGACTAATCATTTATTTCTAGAGGATTTTTTGTTTTTGGTGTTTTGATTTTTGGTTTTTATTTATTTATTTATTTTTGGCCCTTAGAAGTACTTACATAGCTTTCATAGAGCATGGGTTTTGCTTGATTGCTTTAAAAAAATAACATAAAATATGGGGCACCTGCATGGCTCAATCGGTCAAGCATCTGACTCTTGATTTCGGCTCAGGTCATGATCTCCCAGTTTCATGAGTTCGAGCCCTACATCGGGCTCTGTGCTGGCAGCATGGAGTCTGCTTGAGATTCTTTCCCTCCCTCTCTTTCTCTCTGCCCCTATCCCACTCATGCTGTCTTGTCTCAAAATAAATAAACTTAAAAAAAATAACATAAAATTGCTTATATACAACATCCAGTGCTCATAAAATAAAATAAAATAAACTATGCTCTTTTGTAACTTGAATTTTCACTTTTCACTTCACAGGGTCGTCCTTCTATGTCTATATCTATCTATCCATATATCCAACTCTTTCATTTTACTGACTATAATATTCCATTATATGGAAGCAGCATAATTTATTTAACTATTCCCTTATTTAAATTATTTCTGATCTTATAGTCTTATAATAGGCAACCTTGTACATACACTTTTGTACAGAGAAAGGAGTACTGCCACAGGAAATACTTCTAAAAGTGGAACTGAAGGATCACATGGCTCATACATCTAAAAACGTGATGAGCTGTCTTTAAGAAGACAGCACCAATTTATAGCCTCACCAACGGTGTTCGAGAGTGCCCATTTCCCCATTCACTTGCCAACACTAGATCTTATCGACGTTTTTGATTTTCTGGCATGAACTTCTGAATGGAATTTCTCCTGGCAAGGCCAGTATAGTTTAATCTAGAAAGGAAACTGAGTAGACTATCTTGTTTCTCTTGTTCTAGGGCGGTGGTTTTCAGGCTCTGCTCCTAGAAACCCCACGAATTGTTAGGCCCTGGCATGGGGGGAGTGCAAAAGGACAAAGCTTCTACCTTCCTAACCAGGGCCACTGAGGCTTTATCTGTCTTACATTTTGTACTTTGGGATGAGATTTTATTTGAAGATAAGATTCTGTTGCTGAAAATGAGTTTGCGAACCACAGACCTGGGCCTTGTTTCTTACCGGACCATTAACAGCTTGAAGAGAAATTGAAAACATATTCCTTCAAGGCAAAGAAGGGATGTCAAACAGTGAATCTCCAGATGCAGCCAAAATATGCTCATTTTACACATTATGTGTGTGCGCACACTCGTGTCTGCCAATGGCCTTGTTTCACTCGGCCTCACCCTATAATACCCTATTGCTATCTTTCAACCAATCCTAAACCACCATTTCTTTCAAGATTTCGATGAAAATTCCCCTTCTTCAACTATCTACACCCCTTGCAAAACACACACACACACACACACACACACACACACACACACATTTGTATCATGTCCCTCTCTACTTGCAGAAACTGGATGTCAACCGAGGCTTCTTTTCTCCCGCAACTTGGGTAAAATTCCATGGCTCATGAACATCTAAAGACTTTTGTGAGCTCCTCTGCACCTTAGACCCTTATGGCCTCTTCTGCCTCTTCCTTCTCTGTTGCTCTCTTTGAGATTCATGATGTAAAACTCAGGTCGTTCTTTGATAGACACGCACGCATGCGCGCGCGCACACACACACACACACACACACACACACACACACATAAACAACAACAAAGAGTTTCTGAGAGGAGTCCAATTTACTATTGATAGCATTCTGGGAAAGTCAGAGAAAGAGGAATTTGAGTCACAAGGATACAAAGAACTTCAATATGGCATGGTGAGCTTCTCATGGCCTTTCATGGCCTACTACCAGCTCTTCTTATCTCACTGGCTCCTCTGTTCACTCTTTCCATTCTTTTCTTTCAGCCACCATCCCCTGGAAAATATTGTCCTGTATCCAGCTCTGCAAATGAACTCTTTCCAGCCTTTGACCTCCACCTCACATGCCAACCTCTTCCTAGTGCTCATCTCTCTAAAGGGGCTTTCCGTTTTGTAGAATCAATTCTTTGGCAGAAGGGGTTTTCTTTAAAAAAAAAAAAAAGTAATAGAAACATTGTTTTTCTTCCTCTATATCCCTGCTATTTCTTCCTTACTGAAACACTACCATTCTATTTCTTTTGTCCTCTTATCATTTGATATATCTGGATCCTCCAACCAAATAGTAAAGCAACCCAAAGACAAGAACTCTGTCTTTCTGTAGCTTTTTAAATGCCCTGTGTTGGGACGCCTGGATGGCTCAGTTGGCATCCAGCTCTTGATTTCTGCTCAGGTCATGATCTCACAGCTCCTGAAGTGGAGCACTGACAGTGCAGACAGAGCCTGCTTAGAGTTCTCTCTCTCTCCCTCTCTTTCTGCCCCTCAACCGCTTACACAAGTACATTTGCAAGCATGCATGCTTTCTCTTGCTCTCTCGACATCTCTCTCTCTCTCTCTCTCTCTCAAAATAAATAAACTTTAAAAAAAAATGCCCAGTCTCTGGCATATGCCTCACAAATGTGAAGAAAGCAACAACTAACATACCATTAAAAGAAGAGTAAATGATAAATGAATATAAGAAGACTCGTAGATATTTTGTAAGATATGGTAGATATCTCCTTGTAAAAGTCATAAAATCAGCAATTCTTAGAAGTTCAGTTCAAACATTCAGACATATTTTCAACTTACATTTATCTTTTAGGACATCCATAAATGAAAGGTTATCCTACTCAAAATATTCACTACTTCACATTTCTTTTTTATGGTGGCCTTTACTCTTCTGAAGTTTGTTCCTACTTCTCCTATGAGCTAGCTATTATTTTTGTTTACTGCCTTCCCACCTGGCCAGATAGGAAGGAAGCAGAGATGATTATCAATACAATATCTCCTCTTGCTGGGATCCTAAGAATAAAGAACACTATATAAAGTAGCATGCTATGTAAACCAAGGCTTAACACATCCTTTAGTGAACTATTGTAAAATATCACTTGAAATTCCTACAGGATCTTCTGCTTGCTATGTTTAATTCCTAAATCTCATGTTATTAAAAGAAGTCTGTTTGCTCTTTTACCTACACTCACATTATACAATGTTTTTTTTCATCAAAACTGGCTTAGTTTGGAGTGAGGAAGCAGGAACATACGACAAGTTAGAATTTCTGATATTTGACCCTTTGCTATATATTTAAGCCCATGAGTAGCTCAAAGCTCAGAAGCCAGGCCCAATTCCTTCCACTGTGTGTGTGTGTGTGTGTGTGAGTGTGTGTGTGAGTGTGTGTGTGTATGTATAACAAATAAATAAATATATTCTGTCATACAAACAATAAAACAGAGTCTATGCTTTCTCTGGAAAATAAAATAAATTTTATTGGACAATAAAATTAGATAAACTACAAGGATACATTCCTAGAAACATACAACCTCCCAAGACTCAATCAGGAAGAAATAGAAAATCTGGACAAAAGAATAATAAGAAAGGATACTGAATACATAATCAAATTTTATTTTTCACAGAAAGCATAGACTCTGTTTTACTTTGTTTGTCTGCATGACAGATTTTTGCCAAAACATTCAATGAAAAAACTTTCTCCCAGCTATATGCTGCCTACAAGAGATTCACTTCAGATTTAAGGACACATATAGGCTCAAAGTGAAGGAATGGAAAAGATATTCCAGGTAAGTGGATACCAAATGAAAGCAGGATGAAGTATACTTATATCAGACAAGAGAGACTTTAAGCCAAAAATGGTAACAAGAGACAAAGAAGATCGTTATGTCGTGATAAAGGGGTCAATTCATCAAAAAGAAATAACAATTGTATATATATACACATCCAATATCGGAGCACCTAAATATATATTAAGCAAGTAATAACGGACCTGAAGGGAGAAACTGACAACACAGAAATAGTAGAGGACTTCAGTACCCCACTTTCAGCAATGGAAAGATAATCCAAACAAAAGCAACAAGGAAACATTGGACTGAAACCATATGTTAGACCAAATGGACCTAACAGACACTTACAGAACATTCCATCTGACAGCAGCAGAGTACACATTCTTCTCAAGGGCACATGAACATTCTCCAGGATAAATTATACGTTAGGCCACAAAGCAAGTCTTAGCAAATTTAAGAAGATTGAAACCATACCAAGTATCTTTTCCAACCACAATGGTATGAAACTAGAAGTAAACAACAAAAAGAAAGCTGGAACATTTACAAACATGCAGAAACTAAACAACACACTCCTGAACAACCAATAGGTCAAAGAAGAAATCAAAAAAGAAATTTTAAAAATCTCCAAACAAATGAAGATGAAAATACAACACATGAAAACCTGTGAATGCTGCAAAAGCATTCCTGAGACGGGATTTTATAGTGATAAATGCATCTATTAAGAAAAGAAAAAGATCTCAAATAAACGACCTAACTTTATACCGCAAGGAACTAGAAAAAGAAGACACAAACTAATCCCAAAGTCAGGAGAAGGAAGGAAATGATAAACATCAGAGCAGAAGTAAATGAAACAGAAACCGGAAAAACAAGAGAAAAGATCAATGAAACTATGAGCTGGTTTTTTTGAAAAAATAAACAAAACTGACAAACCTTTAGCTAGAGTAAAAAAAAAAAGATAAATTTCAAATAAACAAAATTAGAAATTATAGAGGAGACTTATAACTAATACCACAGAAATACATAGGATCATAAAAGACTACTATAAACAATTATATGACAATATAATTGAATAATAATATTGAATAACCTACAAGAAGTGATATATTCCTAGAAATATACAACCTATTGAGACTGAATCAGGTTCAAAACATACAAATCGCTACATGTAATACAGCACACTAATAGTATGAAGTCATACTTCATGATCATCAAAATCATGATCATCTCAATATATGCAGAAAAATATCTGACAAAATATTAAATTCTTTCATGACAAAAACTCTCAACAAATTGGGCATAGAAGGAACACACTCCAACATAACAAAGACTATATACCATAAACCTATAGTTAACATTATACTCAACAATGAAAAACTGAAATCTTTTCCTCTAAAAACATAAAGAAAACAAGGGTGCCCACTCTTACCAGTTTTATTCAACATAATATTGGAGGTCCTAGCCAGAGCAATTAGACAAGACAAAGAAATAAAAAGCATACAGATCAGAAAGGAAGAAGTAAAATTGTCATTATTTGCAGATGACATGATCTTATATAAAGAAAATCCTAAACACTCAACCAAAAAAAAACTGTTGGAAATATTCAGTGAATTCACTAAAGTTGCAGGATATAAAATCAACACACAGAATTAAGTTGCATTTCTATATACTAACAACAAAATATCTGAAAAAGAAATAATGAAAACTATCCTGTTCACAATAGCATCAAAACCAATAAAATATTTACAAATAAATGTAACCAAAGAAGTGAAAGAGCTATACAATGAAAATTGCATGACTTTAATGAAAGAAATTGAAGAAGATACAAACAATGAAGAGATCCCTTGCTCATGGACCAGAAGAATTAATATTATTAAAATGTCCATGTCCATCTATAGATTCGATGCAATCTGTAACAAAATTCAAACAGCATTTTTCATAGAAATAGAAAACACAGTCCTAAAATTTCCGTGGAAGCATATAAGACCCCAAATAGTCAAAGCAATACTGAGAAAGAATAAAACTAAAGACATCACACTTCAAACTATACCACAAAGATGCAATAATTAAAACAATATGGTACTGGCTTAAAATAGACACAGACTGATGGGCCAGAATAAGATCCCAGAAATAACCCCCTAGTTGCAAAAACTAGATACTCATATGCAGAAAAATGCAATTGGGCCTTCATTTTGCGCAAATGAAATAAAAAATAATATTTTATTATTTAAAAAATAAATAATATTTTTTACACAAAAAATAAATTGATATAGTTAAAGACTTAACCATAAAGCCTGATACCATAAAACTCCTAGAAGGAAACATAGGGAAGAAGCTCCCTGACATTGGTCTTGGCAATGAATTTGTGAATATGACACCAAAAGATCAGGAAATAAAAGCAAAAACTGACGGGTGAGACTACATCAAACTAAAAAGCTTCTGCATAACAAAAGCAACAATCAACAAAATGAAAAGACAACTTACTGAATGGAAGAAAATATTTGAAAAGCATATATCAAATAAGGGGTTAATATCCAAAATATATAAATAACTCATACAACTAAAAAACAAAACAAAACAAAACAAAAAACCCACCAAGCAATCTTATTAAAAATGGACAGAGGAAAACAAATGGGCAGAGGACCTGAATAGACATTTTTCCAAAGAAGACATGCGAATGGCCAACAGGTACACAAAAGGATACTCAACACCACTAATCATAAGGGAAATACAAATCAAAACCACAATGAGATATCACCTCAGCTTTACCAAGAAATCAAGAGATAATAAGTTGGCATAGATGTAGAGAAAAAGAACCCTTGTGTACTGTTGGTGGAAGTGTCAATCAGTACACCCACCATGGAAAACAGTATGGAGATTCCTCAAAAAATTAAAAATAGTCTACCATATGATCCAGAAGTTCCATTTGTGGGTATAAAGCCAGAGGAAATGAAAGCATGCTGCACTCCCATGTTTACTGCAGCATTATTCATAATAGCCAAGGTAAGCAAACAATCTAAGTGTTCATTGACAGATGAATGGATAAAGAAGATGTACACACACACACACACACACACACACGGAAATATTATTCAACCATGAGAAAGAAGGAAATCGCCTCCATTATGGACCTTAAGGGTATTAATGCTAAGTGAGATGAGTCAGACAGAGAAAGACAAATACTGTGTGATATAAAAAATAAAGTTCCTATAGTTTAGCAAACTTATTTGGTATCATGTAAGAGAATGATCATAACCAGATGTTTCACAGCTAAAATATCATCCAGTCACTTCTAAGTCTAGTGAAAAATGTTGACCTGCTTACTCAATGACACTCAGCTCCTATCTGCTATCATTCCAGCTGTCCAGTCAAGTCAATTACAGTAGAAAAAAAAGTTTCAGAAACCAAAACCAACTCACAAAAGAACAAAAAGGCATGTTCATAAACCAGATGTGCTGGCAAAATGAATTATTTCATTTTAAGCCCTTGTGTTTTCTGTGGTCCTCACAATAAATATGACCAATACAAAGACTAAAGATGAAAGCAGAGTATTTTAAGATGTGGCTTAAGAGTTGCCCCCACCTGGGTTTGAATTCTGATTCTACCACTGTGACCTTGGGAAAGTTGCTTAACTCCTTTAGGCCTGTTTTCTCAGCTCTCAATTGGCGGCAATACCTTTCTTGTATTGCTACTGTGGAGACAAAATGCAAAATATGTGCTTAATAAGTGGTACCTGTTTTATTGTAATTATTGTCTCAGAAATTTGCTATGTTGCGCTTTGCCATCCTAAATTAATTTTTTCATTTGTGTTTCTCTTTGAGCGTCTTCAAAATACTTTTCTTTTTAAATATTTATTTTCGAGAGAGAAAGAGAGTGCAAGCAGGGGAGGGGGAGAGAATTCAAAGCAGGCTCTGTACTGACAGCAGAGAGCCTGATCTGGGGATGGAACTCACAAACTGCAAGATCATGACCTGAGCCAAAGTCAGTCGACTGAGCCACCTAGGCACCCCCAAAATACTTTTACATGCATCATTTTATTTGAATCTCCTAACAACTTGTGAGAGAGAAGAGGCATAATTAACCTCATTAGAAAACCAAGATCAATGCTTTTTGCCTCAGTCACCCAACATCTGATAAAGTTGGGACAAGAATCCACATCTTATCCTTATCTTCGAGAGCAATCTTCCAGTATGGTCTAATAGCAGCTGGAGGGAGCTCTTAAAAGCACCACTTGATCATGGGACCCTCTGCCTTCTTGTCCCCTTCCGCTCTCTGTCCTCTCTCCTTCTCCCTTTTTCTCTCCTTCTCCTTTGAAGTTGCTAGTTTAGATGGGGCACCTGCAACTCAGTCGGTTAAGCGTCCGACTCTTAATTTCAGCTCAGGTCATGATGATCTCACAGTATGTGAGATCCGGTCCTGCGTCTCTCAAAATAAATAAATAAACATTAAAAAAATAAAACACTCTCAGGACTGCCTTTGCTGCGTCCCAGAGCGTTTGGATTGTTGTATTTTCATTTTCATTTGTTTCCATGTATTTTTTAATTTCTTCTCTGATGGCTTGGTTGACCCAGTCATCTTTTAGTAGGTTATTTCTTAGCCGTCATGTTCTTGGATATTTTCCAGGCTTTCTCCTGTGGTTGATTTCAAGTTTCAAAGCATTGTGGTCTGACAGTGTACACGGTATGATCTCAATTCTTTTATATTTATTCAGAGCTTCCCTGTGCCCCAGAATGTGGTCTATCTTGGAAAATGTACCGTGTGCAGTTGAGAAGAACGTAAATTCCTTTGCTTCTGGATGAAAGACACTAAAGATGTCTGTGAGGTCCATCTGTTCTAATGTGTCGTTCAGGGCTATTGTTTCTGCGGAGATTTTCTGTTTTGTGGATCTATCCAATGCTGAGAGTGGAGTGTTGAGATCCCCTACTATTAGGACATTTTTATCGATGAGGTTGCTAATGTTTGTAATTAGTTGTTTTACAAATTTGGGTGCCCCCGAATTTGGTGCGTAGATATTTACAATTGTTAGCTCTTCCTGCTGGATGGTTCCTGAGACTATTATATAATGTTCTTCTTCATCTCTTATTACATCGTTCATTTTAAAGTCTAATTTGTCTGATATAAGTGTGGCTACTCCGGCTTTCTTCTGACTTCCAGTAGCATGGTAGATAGTTCTCCATCCCCTCACTTTCAATCTGAAGGTGCCCCTCACTTTCAATCTGAAGGTGCCTGAAGGTGCCTTCAGGTTTAAGATGAGTTTCTTGAAAACAGCAAATAGATGGGTCTTGTTTTTTAATCCATTCTGTTATCCTGTGTCTTTTGATTGGCGCATTTAGTCCATTTACATTCAGTGTTAATACTGAAAAATATGGGCTTACAGTCACTGTATTATCTGTAAGTTTCATGTTTGTAAGGCTGTCCCTGGCAGTTTGTGTTCTTTGCAACCTTGCCTTCATAGAATGTCCCTCAGGATCTCTTGCAGTGCTGGCTTATTTGTGATAAATCTTTCAGTTTTTGTTTGTTGGGAAAAACCTTGATCTCTCCTTCTATTCTGAACGACAGGCTAGCTGGACACAGAATTCTTGGTTGCATGTCCTTCTTGCTCATCACATTGAAGATATCCTGCCATTCCTTTCTGGCTTGCCAAGTTTCTGTAGATAAGTCTGCTACTACCCTTATATGTCTCCCTTTATACGTTAGGGTTCTTTTGTCCCTAGCTGCTTTCAGGATTCTCTCCCTATCTTTGTATTTTGCCAGCTTCACTATGATGTGCCGTGCAGAAGGTCTATTCAAGTTACGTCTGAGGGGAAAACAGTGTGGAGGTTCCTCAAAAAAATGAAAATAGAGCTACCCTATGACCCAGCAATAGCCCTGCTAGGAATCTACCCAAGAGACACAGGAATGCTGATGCATAGGAGCACGTGTACCCCAATGTTCATAGCAGCACTTTCGACAATAGCCAAATCATGGAAAGAGACCAAGTGCCCATCAACTGACGAATGGATAAAGAAGTTATGGTACTTATATACAATGGACTACTACGTGGCAATGAGAAAAAATGAAATCTGGCCATGTGTAGCAAGATGGATGGAACTGGAGGGTATTATGTTAAGTGAAATAAGTCAGTCAGAAAAAGACAGATACCATATGTTTCCACAAATAGGTGACTTTGTGAGACTAAGCAAAAACCAGGGGGAGGGGAAGAGGGGAAAGGAAAAAAAGACACAGAGAGGGAGGGAGATAAAACATAAGAGACTCTCAAAGACTAAGAAAAAACTGAGGGTAAGGGGGATGAGGGAGGGGGGAGAGGGGGTGATGGGCATTAAAAAGGGCACATGTTGGGATGAACACTGGGTGTTATATGTAAACCAATTTGAAAATAAACTATTATAAAATTAAAAAAAAAATAAAAATAAAACACTAAAAATAAAAAATAAAATTTCTAGTTTGGGACTGGTCTAGAAAAAGCAAGTCCTGACTTTAGCTCAACTGAGTCAATCTTCACATAGGAAAGAAAACCTTATGTCCTGTGACCTCAGTCCAGAGAAACACCAGAAACAAGGAAAGAACAGGTAAGCAGCAACCTAACTAAACTACAAGTGAATACTTAGCAGCTTTCTCTGGCCTCCTTCCTTCTACCTAACTCTCATTCTGCTCTGAAAAGGTCAGAGGGCCCTCCACTTAACATTCCTCTGCTAGAAAACAGAAAGCAAAATAGCAAGAGGAAATTCTTTGGACAAAAACATTTATACTCGTTTTCTTCTCAAAACTGTTGTGGCCAAAAGTATGAGAAGAAAATACGAAACTACATGAAGCACTGCAAATATGCATCTAATATCCTAATATAAATTTGCTGTAGGTCAATGACTTCTCAACATTTTCAGAGTTGGAACATTATCCTGTAAGAGTTTCATACTGTTTTAAAAATTAAATACAATTAAATCAATTTGAATAATTCTGGCTCCTCTTTAACTGATGTTATAAGACCAAGACTGCTTTATACTGAAATATAAAAACTTGTAGATTTCAAAGATGACCATAACTGTGATCAAGGTATTATGAGGATAGCATATATCAAGTCACTTTTATCCACAGAGGAAGCAGGTAGACATCTGTATAATGTGACACATTGCTATGTTGAAGGGGGAATTTCTTCTCAAAACCCACTTTTCTCTCTCCTCCTAACTCTATCACTAATGCCTTAAATTTCATTATTAAGTGTCATTTTTTTTAGGGAAGCGACACTACTTAGTACCACATTTATCAAAACAAAGATATAAACAACTGTAAGACGTGCCATTATTTTACGTGCCACTAAGAAAGAAAAACCGATGCCAATTATAATAAAATACTATCAATTGTAAGAGGCATCACAATTTCAAAAATATTAGAATATGAAAAATGTGCATATAGGGGCACCTGGGTGGCTCAGTTGGTTAAGTGTCCAACTTCGGCTGAGGTCATGATCTCTCAGTTTGTGAGTTGGAGCCCTGTCAGCCTCTGTGCTGACAGCTCGGACCCTGGAGCCTGCTTTAGATTTGTCTCCCTCTCTCTCCCCCTGCCCCCTTCTCTCAAAAGTAAATAAACATTTTTTAAAAAATTTAAAAATAATATACTCATATCTTTATAAACAGCATGTTAAGTGAAAGGAGCCAGTCATACTACATGTCATATGATTTCATTTATTTTTTTTTAGGTTTATTTATTTATTTTGAGAGAGACAGCACAAGCAGGGGAGGGGCAGAGAGAAAGGGAGAGAGACAGAATCTGCACTGACAGTGCAGAGCCTGATGCAGGGCTCAATCCCACAAACCATGAGATCATGACATGAGACAAAACCAAGAGTAAGAGGCTTAGCCACTGAGCCCCCCAGGTGCCCCTATATGATTCCATTCATATTAAATGTCCAGAATACACAAATCCATAGAGACAGAAAGTAAAATAGTGGTTGCCAATGACTGAGGGGAGGGGGAATAGGATGTGGCAGCTGAAGAGTATGGGCTTTTTTAGGGTAATAAAATTAGAATGTAGTAATGGTTTTACAACTCAGTGAATATACTAAAAACCATTGAATTGTACCCTTTAAATGGGTGGATTTTATGGTACATAACCTATACTTCAAGATTATACAAAGATTAAAAAAAAAGAAAGAATACATTCCCTTATTGAAGTCTAGAACTAAACTTTTAAAAAATTCATTTTACTTTTTAAAACAATAAAAACAAGCAAACACATTTAGAATAATCAATGTATCCACTTTACGTTAGGTTATACTTAAGTCGCTAAAACTCACAAAGTTCACTTAAGGTTTTCACTTTATTTTCATCTACTACACATAAAAATGGCCAATTCAAACACAGTCGTCAATTTTGTGAACTTCAGAAGATTTAGCCACAGGGATAATGATTTGGTCGGTCATGAGCCAACAGGCATTGTGCGCTGGGAGTGCAGACGAACTTATATCCCTGGAAGAAGTCAGGCACTGAGTAAACAAAACGAATGTTAGCTAGAGGCCCCCTGCCCTTAGCTGCTGGAATTGGGAGGAGTTTGAGGACCCAGGAGGAAGGTCCAGATAAACTGAAAGGTGTGGGATTGGGGAATGAGAGTACTTGGAAGCTCCAGCAGGGGTGTGTTTAATAAGAGATACAAAAGATTTCCATACTTTAGCAGCTCATTAGAGCTGCTCAGGGCGTATCCATCTACCTTATCTCTGGTATGCCATCAGAATCCTCACCTGGCTCTCCAAATATGAGCACAATAGATGCTCAAGAAGGAGAAACTTAAAGTATAGAGATGATGTCTTCCACTCTTGACATTTTACAGGTAAGAAAACCAAGGTTTAGGAAAGCCAGTTGCCCACCATGCATGAACAGTAACAGAATCAGAACAAGAATCCATGTCTCCAAAATCTCAATCTAGGTCAGATGTGGCAGGGGAAAATGGGCCAAACATCCTCACGTTCAGTTAGCTTGTCCATTCATAATTTTTAACCCTTTCCAAAGCAGAGTTGCAATTTATTTTCTAGCTGTGTGCACAGAAAAAACGTATATATTCATTATGAAAGTAAAAGACCTTGAACATAAAAAACAAAGGAGCAGTGGGTCCAGACTTCTGGGTATTATTTTTAGATTACGTTAATGGGAAGCATCGTGATATACATGTAGCATCTCTCAACAGAATCTGTACATCATTGTCAGAGCAAATTGGAAGAGACTAAATCAAAGGCATTTAAAATAAAATGCACAACTTTTGTCTTCCTAGATATTAGAAAGAAAAGGCCAGAAAACAAATGAGAAATGATAGACAAAAATGATCCTCTTCACCTTAAGTCTGAGTTAGAGAATTGCCAATAGAAAGCTATAGGATGACTTTTTGGATGCTTAGGGTTTTGTGTTTATTGAGGGAGAGATGAGAGCATTCATTCATAGTTTAATAATAACTACTGATATTTGAATGGCCCTTTACAGTTTTAAAAGTGCATTTCATAAACAAATAAACAAAGAAACAAGCTTTCTTAAACCGTAGCAGAAGACTATTGATGTGGGAAATATTTTGCAATATATAGCTGAGCGGAAATGCAGGCTACAAAAAAGTTTGCACAGTTAAAATGCTATTTTTGTGCAAAAGAAAGCATGTGCTGTGTGTATGTGTACATGCGTGCATAGAAAAAAAGATTGAATATATATTGTAATACGCTCTATTCTCCCTGGTTGGTATGGGCACTTGTTTGGTGTTTTCCGTTGTCTTTCTTTTCTCCATCTTGGTTCTCCCCATTTTGGACATGTATACTTTTGTAATTAAGAAAAAAATTTAGGGGTCCCTGGGTGGATCAGTCCGGTTAAGCATCTGACTTCGGCTCAGGTCATGACCTCGCAGTTTGTGGGTTCGAGCCCCGCATCAGGCTCTGTACTGATGGCTCAGAGCCTGGAACCTGCTTCAGATTCTGTGTCTCCTTCTCTCTCTGCCCCTCCCCTGCTCATGCTCTGTCTGTCTCTCTCTCTCAAAAATAAACATTACAAAAAAATTTTTTTAATACTTCGATGTATATTTTAATTTTATTATTTTTAAAACGTTTATTTATTTATTTTGAGAGAGAAAGAGTGAGTGCATGAGTGGGGAAGGAGCAGGGAGAGAGAGAGGGAGAGAGAGAATCCCAAGCAGGTCCCATGCTGTCAGCGTAGAGCTGGACATGGGCTCCATCTCACAAACCGTAAGATCATGACCTGAGCCAAAATCGAGAGTTAAATGTTTAACTGACTGAGCCACCCAGTGCCCCTTCCATGTGTATTGTATAGTCATTGAGGCTCATAACAGTCATGTGATTTATAACACTTCATCCTTTATAAGAGGATGTTGAATCTCAGAAGAACCAAGTGACCTACTAGTAGACAGGTAGCAAGTACTCGAGCTTGAGTTTTCATCTCGGCCATTTGACTCTAAATCTTACGCTCTTTCCTCTACATTACAATGCTCCATTTTTAGAGTTGGCTTATGTGATGACTCACTGTGGTGCATTCCAGGCTATCTTTATGTTATCCCTGCAGTAGAGCACCATCCACTCATCTGTACCTGTTAGTCATCCTACAGAAAGCAGTTCTCCAATTAAAATAGTAGTTGTTCTAGAAGTGGCACCAAAGGCTTGAAGCAATTAATTTCCCACAACAAATTCCTGCAGCTTTATTCATTTGAGTGACAATTATTTCAAAGCAGTACACTACATGCAGCTCTCAGCTCTTAAAAGCTTCCTGGATTCTCTCCTAGACCCTGTCCTCTTTATCTATATCCAATTTCCACTCCTATCCGTTTTTCAAGGTATGTTTTTTTCTGTGATCTTTTCCTTAAAAGGCGTTTCTTGCTTCCTAATAGGCCCTGTTGCACTGTGAAAAAGCAAGGACGACTCTGGGAAAAGTAGAGCCACGGAGCGAAACGTGACCACAAGCTCTGCTGGAACCCTGACGACCTAGCCCATTACGCCATCGTCACGGTGAGCTCAGAAGGCTGCTGCTGATTTTCTGGGCAGGGAAAGAGCTCCCAATCAATCGAAAGTCTCGGCCTTAGGATTTCCTGAATACTCTTTGACTCTCTGACTTTTCACACAGATTTTGCAGCATCAGGTAAATGTTCTTAACAGGAAAGATTTGAAGTGGAAGTTCTATAACTCTTTGTGAGATGCAGAGGGAAGTTATGGATTAAGCCGAAATATTCTGCATTTTGTGCACCTTGCCAGGTGAAACTCTACTTTCGTCCTTCAGAGCTGAGCTGTGTTGTTCTGGACCCAATGATGATGGTTTCCAGGTGTTTGTTTCTTTATTCTGCTTTTTATAAACACTGCCTATCTTCAGCCAGAGGAGAAGTTGCTGATATCTAAGTAATGTGACCAGCCCGTGCCTGGGCCTCACAGGCAGCCCTGCCCTGGGCTCACAGACTCAGCACTTCTAGACTCGACAAGAACAAATTTAACTTCCCAAGACATTAACAAGAAGCATAGTTTTACAGATTTCATGGAAGGATACATGAAAGGGTTGTAATCAAGTGCCACATGACAAACTTTAATAGAAATTCCCATTAAACATCTCGGTTCTCCCCATAGAGTCCCCCTTGGCTACCTCTTCGCCCTTTACTCTTGTCCTGACATAGGCTCCAAGTTTTCCCTGGTTCTGGATTTCACAGCATTGTCCCTCGTCCTTGCCCTTCCCCTCTACTTCCTGCAAAAAATAATAAAATGTTTCTAACGCAGAACAATGTAGTGAACTCTCAATCTTGCATCCTCATACCCATCACTTTGTTCAGCAAAGACTTCCTATGGAATCAGCTGGGTGTTTATACTTGCAATTTATACTTGCAATCATTTGTGACTAAGAATTCAACAAGTTTCTCTTGTCACAATAGTGTTGGTCTTCACTACTTATTAAGGAAAGCAACTCAAAACTACAATATTACCTCACACTCGTAAGGCTATCATCAAAAAGACAAGAAATAACAGATGCTGGTGAGGATGTGGAGAAAAGAGAAGCTTTGTGCACTGGTAGTGCGAATATAAATTGGTGTAGCCATTATGAAAAAAAGTATGGAGGTTCCACAAAAAATTAAAAATGGGGGGGAGTTGGTGAGAAAGATGAGAGAAATAAGTGAAGGAGATTAAGAGGTGCAAATTTCCAGTTATAAAATAAATCAGTTATACAGATGAAAAGCACGACATAGGGAATATAGTCAATAATACTGTAATAATGTTGTATGGTGACAGACGGTAACAATACTTACCATAGTGAGCACAGCTTAATGTGTATAGAATTGTTGAATCACTGTGTTGTGCACCTGGAATTAATATAACGTGGTATATCAACAATACTTCAATAATAAAAATTTTTCTTAAAAATAAAAATAGGGGGCACCTGGATAGCTCAATGAGTTAAGCATCCAACTTTGGCTCAGGTCATGATCTCACAGCTCGTGAGTTTGAGCCTGTGTTGGGGTCCATGCTGACATCTCAGAGCCTGGAGTCTGCTTTGGATTCTGGGTCTCCTTTTCTCTCTGCTCCTCCCCCACTTGTGCTCACACTCTCAAGCTCTCTCTCTTTCTCTCTATCTCTCAAAAATAAACATTTTTTAAAAATTAAGGGGCGACTGGGTGGCTCTGTCAGTTAAGCATCCAACTTCAGCTCAGGTCATGATCCTGCGGTTCAGGAGCCCCTTTTAGGCTTCGTGCTGACAGCTCAGAGTCTGGAGCCTGCTTTGGATTCTGTGTCTCCCTCTCTCTTTGCCCCTTTCCTGCTCATACTCTGTCTGTGTCTCTCTCTCTCTCTCTCTCAGGAAATGAATAAACATTTTTTAAGTTTTTTTTTTAATTAAAAATGGAACCACCAAATGGCCCAGCAATTATACTTCTGAGTATATATCTGAAGGAAATGAAATTAGTATCTCAAAAAAATATCTGTGCCCTCTCGTGTTCACTGCAGCATGATTGACAATAGCCAAGATATGGAAACAACCTAAATGCCCATTAATAGATGAATACTTTAAAAAATTGTAGTATAATACACAATAGAATACTATTATGCTATTTAAAAAGAGAAAATCTTGTCATTTGCAACAACATGGATGAACCTGGAAGGCACTATGCCTAGTGAAATGTTAGAAAAAGGCAAATACTGTGTGATCTCACATGTATGTGGAATACTCCCTAAGTTCCCTGTCTCTATGAATGGCTCCACTGTCTATTCAGTTGCCTGAGCCAGAAAGCTGAAACATCCTTGATAGCACTCCCTCTTCCATACCCAACACCTAACCCATCAACCATCAGGTCCAACAGAAAGGAACCCTGCATTATCTCTGGAATCTGGCCACCTCTTGCTACCAGCGCTTCGGCTCGCTTAATTCAGGGGACCCCCATCTCTCACTGGGAACATTCTCATAGCCTTCTCCTCTGGTTCCCCACTCTGCCTCTTTTCATTCCATCCTCCACCTGACAGCCAGAGTTTAAGATACAAAAGAGCTGAACAAAGTGTTGGATGTGAGGATGCAAGATTGAGAATTCACTACATTGTTCTACTTTAAAAAATGGAACTAGAGTGTGTTATGCTAAGCAAAATAAGTCAGAGAATTTCACTCATATGTGGAATTTAAGATAAAAAACAGATGAACATAGGGAAAGGGAAGCAAAAATAAGATAAAAACGGAAAGGGAGGCAAACCATAAGAGACTCTTAAATACAGAGAACAAAACTGAGGGTTGCTGGAGGGAGTGTGTGTGGGGGGGAGGATGGGCTAAATGGGTGATGGGCATTAAAGAAGGCACTTGTTGGGATGAGCACTGGGTGTTATATGTAAGCGATGGATCACTAAATTCTACTTTTGAAATCATTATTACACTATATGTTAACTAAATTGGATTTAAATTTCTAAAAAAAAAAGGTTTAAATTTAAAAAAGAAAAGAAAAACTGATTTGTTTGCCTTGTGTTTTCCATAGTTCTTAAGTTAAAGACTGTATTCCTTAAGATAGCTTACAAGGTTTCTCTAACTTGCACTCCACACTATCGAGTTTATACATTTTTTTCCCAGTTCTTCAAGAGAGCCATGGTCTCTCTCACTCACAGGCTTTTACATATTCAAGTACTGTTTCCTGAATGCTCTGACTTCCTTACTTTTGCTTTGCTAACATTCAAAAGCCTTTCTTGACTCCCTTCCCCCAACACACACACACTTAGTTATCACAGCGCATGCTAATTACTTGTTGCACATCTTTCCACTAGACAACACTAGTCCATGAGACAGGGACATGCCTATTTTTACAGTCTTTTCCAGCACCTAGCACACTGCTTTGCATATAGAAGTTCCACTGGTATTTGTAGTACAATGAATAAAAACATGAACGTGTTACCTCTTTGCACTAGCAGCAGTATCAGCATCTTAAGCCTATTTTATGTGCATGCAGTATAAGCTAATTAATGAATCCAGGGACAGTATTCTAGTTCTGTTTTCTTTTTGTAAACCTACCTTTAGACAGTGGAACTCTTTTTTCAAATAAAATATGTGTTTGAGCTCAATTTATCTAAAATGGTCAAAACCAGAAATGCTCGTATTGAAACTGGTGTGGGAAGTTCCATTTACTTAGTCCTCTTAATCCTGAGAAATATCCAAGGAACCCATTAGGACACTCAGAACTTAGTTTGAGAACCACCCATCTCACCAGTAGCACTGCAACTAGGCAGGAACATTCATGTCACCTGAGACTTTGTTTTTAAAATCTTCTGAGAAGCACCCGTTAGCAGGAGGAGGGGCTTACCTAAAGAAATAAGGAACCTGACAAGGGACTCCCAAGTAATTCTATTTCAGCTTTCCTGATAATGCTTTTCTAACCTAGAATGAAAGAGCAAAATACTCTTTCAAAGACTTAGAAGCTCAAAGTACTTCAGGGCACAGATTGAACACATTTTACCATGAACCTTGACATCGGGGGCTGGTTCAGAGTGAGTTAAAGCATAAGAGGATTTACCCTGATGCCGTCTTTGCTTTGGTTGGAGCCCGAAGTCAATGACACATATAGAGGTCTAATCCTCGTGCACTTGCGCTTTTCCTCACGTTGCTGATACTCAGCACTGAACTCTAGGCTTCTTTTCATTAGAATTTCTTTCTCATGAATACTGTTTTCTGTCGAAGGGAACGAACTTGCTCCAGACAGAGCAGCATTTAGAAAAGCACAAGAAAGACATTTGTCAATAGGAAACCACACAATGAATGTCTCTTGAGCAGATGAGCCGCAGCTTGAAGAGCTGACAGGAGAGTTTAGTCAAGGCCCGCATAATACACTGGGTAAGGCCGTGGCACACACTACTATCAAAGGGCCACGAACACTTAATGTACCAGTAGAATCCTTGGCCTTAAAACCAGAATTTCCTCTAGATTTCTTGGGGGGAAAAATGGGAACACTTTCAGGCTTATAAATACTATTTATTTTGACTGTAGGCAAAACTTGAAGTATGAATAAAATTTTGAGTATTCTAATGAGTATATGACTGGGAAGCATGCAACAACGTCTGTTAGACAAAAATATGGTAAAAAATTTATTACTTTCTTTCACTGACTATAATAGTAAGAAGGAATCAAGAACAATAATCTATGTAATAGTGATTAAATTTAGGAGCTCGTGCCATTGGAAAGAGGCTACATCTAACTTTGCTTATGTTTAGCACATTGTTGGCAATAAACTCAACATAATTGTACTATAAAAATTTATTCTTTGCTGAGGCAGATGAGGCAAATAGGTCATTTTCTTAGTAGTACAGTCAAAGCATAAGTACTGAAAGGATGTTCAATTCAGTTCCTACCTCAAGAGCTTGCAATCTAGCTTTAGTCTCTGAATCAGGTAAGTAAATGAAGAATTGTAGAGTGTATGGTGGGTGTTGCAATGGCAGTAAGGACAGCACAGGAGAGGAACACCTAACCCAGGAAGGGTCTCGGGGGAGGCTGCTAAAAGAGGTGATACCTGGGTTAAGTCTTGAAGGATAAGTAAGAGAGAAGGGAGAAGAAAGGACAAAGGGCAGTGGGAATAGAATGGGGTAGGAATTCTAGATGAAGAAACCAGTATGTTCCAAGAAAAGAAAGTGTTGCTTGTTTAGTAGTGTTGCGTGGTTAGAACACAGAGTGTTTGTGGGAGGTGACAAGAGATGGACTAGAAAAAAGTAGGCAGGACCAAGGCCATGAAGGACAAGAAAGTATCAAGCTAAAGAGTGTGAATATCGGTCCTTAAGATTACAAGGGAGCCATTAAGGTAAATAAGCAGACAAATAACATGATCAGAATGCCAATTTGGAAATAATTTACCAATAGCAGCATGGTGTCAAAGCATAATTTTTAAAAAGTTAAAAACATGAGTCTCACATTAATTAATAAAACATGAGTCTCACATTGGTCAAAGATTTTAACTCATTAAATAATAAGAGAACCAGTAATTTAGTTAAGCTGGTTCCAAGACACTTGGGGAATGGGCATTTATATAGGCCATCAGGAAAGAAATCAAAATTAGTTTTTTATTCTTTCAAGTTAAAGACAGATCTGCTTAGTGTTAGAGCAATAAAGTCTTGGGATTATCTCTTCTATGAGACAGAAATGTTTGCGTCTCTATCAGGCAAAAATCTTGCAAGTTAACATGTAACTGCACACAGTGTGAGTCCTTAATTTATAAATTCCAATAACAACAAAAAACAATAGTGGGACATCCCCCAATGAAATAATTCCTGAGTAGACCTATTGAACAACACTTCACCCTCACAACAAAATGACCTACTGCACTGTCTTGAGTCTAGTCTGGAGAGTGTTAACATGAAGGGATAATCAACCTATAAAGTGATCTCCAGCAGTGGGCCTTGTCGCAGAAGACCACACTGGAGATTCAGACAGAAGAGTTGTTTGTATACAGGTAGTAGAGTGCATGTGAACATTTCACTTAACACAGCTAACTATTCACCTTTGGGAAAACAAAAGGGATAAAGAAAATCAATAATTAAAATGACAGAAGGACTTTTCCCACCATTCCTCTCATAGAGCATATGTCCCAAAACAAACATGATAAGAGAGGCAGTACTCTTAGCAGGTTTCATGTTCCCTGGGCTGAACATTCTCCCATGCCGAGTGTTGGTCTCTTATTTAAAGATATACTATCCCTATTTTTTAAAAGTAACCTCTGCACCCAACATAGGGCTCACACTCATGATCAAAAGTCAGATACTTTAACCAACTGAGCCAGCCAGGTGCAACCTATTTTTTTTAACAGCTATGGTCCTAGACCCAAGTTAAGTACTCAGCTAAAACTCAATAATCTCTTCCAATGCTGGAGGAAAAACTCTGGACTTACAGGAGATGGTGCTGTGCTGTGCTCATGGGCTATTCAAAGGATTTCAGTTATATTATACTTTAGCTTGACTTTAGAATCTTCTTCTCCATCCACTCCCTGAAACTCCCTGTATCAAAATGTGACCCCACCATAGGTAAATGCAAGCATTTCAAATGTCACCCAAGCAAACTGGAAAAGGTGAGGGGGTGGAGATTCTAGGATGTAACCCCAGAGAACACTGACATCTAAGCAGAGTCTAGGGGACTGACGTTCTTGAAGGAATCTGAGGAGTACTGGCCAGCAAAGTAAGAGGAAGATAAATCAGAAGAGGATGAAAGTTAAAGAAGGAGTTTCAAGAAAGGAATGTCTATAACTTCAAATAACCATTGGGTAAGATGAAGGCAAAAAAGTCCATTTGATTTGGCAATAAGAAACCATTGGCTTGGGGCACCTGGGTAGCTCAGTTGGTTAAGTGTCTAACTCTTGATTTTGGCTCAAGTCATGATCTCATGGTTGGTCATGGTATTGAGCCCCGCGTTGAACTCCGTGCTGAGCCTGGAGCCTGCATCAGATTCTCACACTCTCCCTCTGCTCCTCCCCTGCTCTCTCTCTCTCCCTCTCTCTCTCTCAAAAACGAAAATAAAATAAAAATTTTTTAATGTTAAAAAAAAAAGAAACCAATGGTCTTAGCACCAAACGTTACAGGGAAATAGTAAGGGCAGAAGCTAGATTGCAGACAGTTAAAAGGTGAATAGAAAACAAAGAAGAAACAGCATATATAGCTTTTCTCTTTTTTCCAGGAAGAATGACCATAAGGGAAGGAGAGAATAAGGGAGCCATTCCATGCAGTTGCTCAGGCTGTGCAGTGGTCAGTCCCAGGAGACCTTTTCACCTTGTTGAATCTGTGAATGGTGCCAGGGATATGCAGTTCGCAGTGGTTTTGAGAGAGATACTGGGTTTGAGGAAGGGTCGTTTGTTTGCTCATTTGTTTAGTGTTAACAATTTTTAACTTATTTTTGAGGGAAGAAAAGTATTCAGAGAGGAAGAAGTTGTAGAAGGGTGTTTACATCAGAGAGAGAAAGAGAGAAGGGAGAATGATTGAGAGCATGAGGTTTCTGATGAGGCAGGAGGAGGTTTAATTGGAACATATTAGAATATTTAATGACACACAGGTGAAGACCACTACTTAAGGTGAAATGGAAAGAAAAGGTAGGAAAAGATAATTTGATAGTGGTAAGAATCGGGGTTTATCAGGATGTTGGGGTGTATGTGAGGAAGGAGAAAAATTCATTTATTGGAAATAGGGGAAGAGAATAACTTTAAGCGAAAAGATAAGGAAAAGAGCTTAAAGTTTGAAATAGCTACTGAAGATAATGAAAGCAGGGGAATTACTCAGGACCCAAAAAGATAAGTGGTTTGAGGGTCTGGCTGAGAGAGGAGACCACGACTTTGTGGTGGAAATAACCGTTGACAGTTTGAAAACAAATCCTGAACCAGTAACAAGGAGTAAATGATGAAAAGTTTCCATTTAAGCCTTTTTAGTGTGTGTTTGTGTGTGTATATTTGTGTGTGTGTGTGTGTGTGTGTGTGTGTGTGTGAGAGAGAGAGAGAGAGAGAGAGAGAGAGAAATGACTGGGGTTTGTAATCTACTGAGAGGCAAAATAGTATAGAAAAACTATTACAGTCATTCATTCAGTATGCGCATAAGCAGACTATTTAATAGTCAACCATGAAAGTGAAAGAAGCAATGTTACATAGACATCAAGTACCCAGGGCTACCCCTAGAGTATGTGGGGCCACAGTCAAATTTCTTTTTTTTTTTTTTTTGGCCAGGTCCTCTCTATATACAAAACCTGATTTTAAAATTGCATTGCAAAATTTATGGGTCAGTCTGAGGAATAGTCCTTTATAGATGAAGATTTAAAATAATTGACAGAAAAGGATAAAGTATTTGTGTATTGTCCAATCAGTACCGATGAAGAGTCCTCATCGAGTTCAGATACCATTTCTCCATGTTCTTTATTGTCAAATGAGTTATTCCTGGTTAATTTCACATGTCCCACAGGGAAAAAGGTAGCAACACTATTATTACTCACAATGCCATGGCTCTTTGGAAACTGCTAGTATTTTTTTTTCATATTTGTTTATTTATTGAGAGAGATCGAGCACTCACAAGCAGGGGAGGGGCAGGGAGGGAGAGAGAATCCCAAGCAGACTCTGCACTGTCAGCAGGCCTCAGTCTCACAGACTGTGAGATCATGACCTGACCTGAAATCAAGAATAGGTCACTTAACCAACTGAGCCATCCAGGCACCCCTGGAACCTGCTAGTATTTAAACAAAACGGATTTCTTGCCTCTGCAGTTCCCTGGTACAACTTACTGTATTTAATACTGGTTATATAACTACTCATGAGGCTGTGTCAATCATGTCACTTGTGAATACTGGCTGCTAGCTACTCTTTCAAAAGTCGTTCCTGGTGCTTTGTTGATGATGACTACAAATATAAGTCCAGAGTATGCAGAAAGATGTGAACAGTAATTTGTTTTCTATAATTTGTTTACTGAAAGGAATTTTACAGCAAGAACATAGAACATCTTCTAATCTTGTCTTCTCTTAAACTCATTAGGCTTTAATGACCACATGTGGCCCAGAGTCTGTAGTAGACATAAGGTGACAGTGATGAGGGGAGGAGGGCGGGCCATAGCATACAAGACACCCACCACCACCCCACTGCCCTCAGGTACTGAATACTGGGTGGAACACACATGGGTGAGAGCCAGTGCAGGGCTGATACACATAGCTCAAGTCCAAGTCAGTGGGACTTGGTGACCCCAAAGTCCCAACCTTGTCCTTAGTCCAAGATGAGTAAGAATCTCCCAAAACCCTCATGTCCACACCATTCTAGTGGCCCTGTCATCCATGAAATGGCTTACCTCCTTATTTAAGTATCCTTTAATGTTTCTTTAATAAAAGTTTACACTTTTCTCCATAAAGGTTTTATATTTATTTTGCTAGATTTATTCCCAGGTACTTGATATTACTGATACTGTTTAAGTGGTATACTTTCAATTTTATATTTTTAAATCATGTTGTTGCTAGCTGATAAAAATGTAACTAATTTTTGTCTATTGATTTTGTAACCAACAATTTGGCTAAAATTTCTCATTTTCATTATGTGTGTGTTTGTGGGATTTTGCGTGTAGATGATCACATATCATTTGTGAATATGAGAGTTTTGTTTCTTTTTAACTATGCATGTTTTCTTTGCTTTTATTTATTTATTTAAATTCATTTTTTTAACTTTTGATAGAGAATATGGGCAATAATACTTTCATTTCTTTTATCCTTGCTTTATTAAGCTAGCTAGGTTTTCCAGTACAATGTTAAATAGAAGTAGTAATAGTATTGTCTCTTTCCTAAGCTTATAGGGAATATTCTCAGTGTTTCACCATTAAGTATGCTGTTTGCTGTATATTATGGCAGATATCCTTTATTAGATTAAGAATTTCCTTCTATTCTTAGTTTAAGAATTGTTAATACCCAATATATGGAAACAACCTAATTGTCCACCAGTGGATGAATAAAGACAATGAAAATTAAAACGTGCTATACATGTGTATATTTAGGTATATGTATATATATGTAATGGGATATTATTCAGTCATACAAAACACCTTGCCATTTGCAACAACATGGATGCACCTTGAAGGCTTTATATTAAGTGAAATAAGTCTGACAAAGATAAATACCTTGCGATCTCACTTAGACATGCAATCTGAAAATAAAAACCAAAACCAAGTTCACAGATCTAGAGAACAGATTGGTGGTTGCTAGAGGCAGGGGGTGGGGGGCCGGCAAATCGAGTGAAGAGATTCAAAAGGCACAAACTACTAGTTATAAAATAAATAAGTCATGGAGTGTAATATACAACATATTAACCACAGTTAATAATATTCTATTGCATATTTGAAAGTTGCTAGGAAAGTTAAGCAAAAGTCCTCATCACTAGAAAAATAAATCTGTAACTATGTATGGTGGCAGATGTTATTATATTTCAATATATGCAAATATAGAATCATTCTATTGTAAACACCTGAAATTAATATAATGATGTCTGACAGTTATACCTTAATTTAAAAGAATTTAAAAAGAACTGTTATCAAGAATGTACACTGAATTTTAAAATTTTTGTCACCTGTTGACACAAAATCATATGATTTTCTATCTTTAACATATTAATTCCAACTAATTTCATTAGCTGGTTATCTAATGTTAATCCAACTTTGCATTCCTGGAGTAAATCCTCTCTGGTCATGATTTATTAATTTTTCCATATACTTGAGGGTTTGATTTGTTAATATTTTATATTTTTTGCATCAATGTTCGTGAGACTGGCCTCAAGATACCAAAGTTATGCTAACTTCATAAAATGAACTAGGGAGTATTTCCTCTTTTGTCTTTGGACAAAAGATTGGATTTGTCTCTTGAGTATTTGTTAGAACTCACCAGGAAAACTATCTGGTCTTAAGGAACTACTGCAGACTCCAAGAGATTCTGGTTGGATCTTGGATAAGAAAAAGAATATTGAGGGTGCCTGGGTGGCTCAATCAATTAAGCATCCAACTCATGATCTCATAGTTCATGGGCTTCAGCCCTGCATTGGGCTTTGTGCTAATGGTGCGGAGGCTGCTTGGAATTCGCTCTGTCCCTATCTCTCTGTCCTGCCCCCCACCCAACTCACTCACTCTCTCTTAAAATAAATAAATAAACAAAAAAAAAAAAAAAGAAAAAGAACATTAATGGGAAAAGTTGAGAGATTCAGAGATTAGTTAATGCTCTTGTATCAAAATTTACATCTCAGTTGTGATTAATTGTATTATGGTTATGTAAAATATTAATAATAGGGGAAACTGGGTAAATGGTTTATGTTTATGTGTGTGTGTGTGTATATATATACATATATATATATATATGTATATATATATATCACAGAATATAATGGAATATTATGCAGCTATAAAAAAGATGAGGTTGTGCCATTTGAACCAACTCTCTAGGATGGACCTAGAGAGTATTATGCTAAGTGAAATAAGTCAGACTGAGAAAGGCAAATACTGTATGTATGATTTCACTTACATGTGAAACCTAAAAACAAAAAGAAATGAGTAACAAAGAAAAAAGCAGAAACAGATCCGTAAATACAGAGAACTGATGGTTACCAGAGGAGAGGGCAGTGGGAGATAAGACAAATAGGTGAAGGGGAGTGAGATATACAGGCTTCCAGTTATGGAACGAGTAAGTCACAGGGATAAAAGGTACAGCACAGAAAACATAGTCAATGGGATGGTAATAGTATTGTATCGTAACAGATGGTAGCTACATTTGAGGAAGCACAGCATACCATATAGACTTATTGAATCGCTATATTATACACCTGAAACTAACTTATCAATATATGTCAGCTATAATTCAATAAAGATCAAAATAAATAAAAAATAATTTTCTTTAAAGGTGGGGGAGAGAGGAGGTTGAATGAAAAGAAAATGCTAATACCACTGAAGCTGAATAGTGGGCATATATGAGCCCATTTTATGATTATCTCTACTTTTTTTTGCATGACTGAAAACTTTAACAATAAAAAAATCTAAAAAGGAAAATAACTGAACAAAAAATTTTGCGGTCTTGGTTATTTTGTGGGATGATTTTAAACAACTGATTTATTATCTTTAAAAATTTTTTTTGTACTATTATTTTCTCTTTTCCCTTGAAAGAGTTTTGGTAAGTTACATTTTTCTAGGAAATTATCCATTTTCAAATTCATAGCCTTAAAGTTGTTCAGAATCCTTCTTTTTAACTATTGATTTGTCTGCATCAACTGTAGTTATGATCTCTCTTTTGTTTTAATATTTATCTGTAAAAGGCTTTCAAAGGAACAATTTGTGGTCTTGTTAATCATTTTTTGTACTTTCTATTTCATTGATACCTGCTGTCACCTTTATCATTTCTACTCATTTATTTTTTACTTCCTTATTGTTTTTCTAACTTCTTGCTCATTGTTAGTCTTTCATCTTTCCTAGTACATCTTTTTCTAAATTTCTTTTGATGTTTATTTTTGAGAGAGAGAGAGAAACAGAGCACAAGCAGGGGAGGGGCCGAGAGAGATGGAGAGACAGAATCCACAGAAGCAGGCTCCAGGCTCTGAGCTGTCAGCACAGAGCCCAATGTGGGACTTGAACTCACCAACCGTGAGATCATGACCTATGATGAAGTCAGCCACTTAAACAACTGAGCCATCCAGGTGCCTCTGTTTTCACACATTCTAAATATTTCTTCATTTCCATAATTTTTTCTTTGACCCGCAAGTTAGTTAGAAGAAGATATCTTAATTTTCCATATATAGGTTTTTCTAGTTATATTTCTATTATCAATTTCTAATTTAATCGCATTATGGTCATAAAGTGTGGTCTGTATGATTTCAAACCTTTGAAAACTGTTGATATTTGCTTTATAACTCCGCATGTAGTCAATTTTCAAAAATACTCCATATTGCTTGAAAAGAATGTATATTTTGTAGTTGTTAGGTGCAATGTCCTAAATATGTATTCAGTTAGAGTCAGCTTATTGTGTTATTCTGATCTTCTACCTCACCTCCTCGCTGATTTTGTCAACCTGATCTAAGTCCTCAGAAGTTTAGAGAACTCCTCACATTTTCCTGAAGAACTGAAACATTTATCCTTATGAAATGATTCTCTTTAAAGCTTTGTGTCTTAAAGACTCTTTTGTCTGATACTAATATACCAACACCAACCTTTTTTGGATTAGTGTCTGTATGCTATAATTTTTTTCACACTCTTATTAGCAATTTTTCTGAATCCTTATGTTTTCTTTTCCTTCTTTCCTTCCTTCCTTCCTTCCTTCCTTCTATCCTTCCTTCCTTCTTTTTTTTAAAATTGAATCCTTATATTTTAAATGTGACTTAAATAAACAGAATATAGCTGGGGTGTCTGGGTGGCTCAGTCAATTAAGCATACAACTCTTGGTTTTGGCTCAGGTCGTGATGTCATGATGCATGAGTTCCAGCCATGCGTCAGACTCCGTGCTGACAACAGAACTTTCTTGGGATCCTCTCTCTGCCCTTCCTCTGCTTGTGCTCTCTCTCTCTCAAAATAAATAAATAAATAAGCTTAAAAAAAATAAGCAGAATATAGCTGAACTCTTTAAAACAGAATGTATATGTATACAACACACACATACATACACCATCTGTAAATCTTAGGTCTTATAAGTTGGGAAGGTAGTCTATTTTTGCTTATTTTAATTCCTGATATATTTGAATTTATTTCTAAATCTTATTTTGTGCTTTTTATGTGTCCTGAATATTCAATATTTTTTTCTCTGTTCTCATCTACTTTTGTATGAATTATTTTTTACCTTTTTAGTTATGGTGGTTATGCTAAAAAATTTAACTTGGATACTGAATATCTTTATCATTTTCTCAAACAATAAAAAGGACTGAACACTTTAATTCTGATCATTCCACTCCAAACTTACATGCTATAGACGGTTGTATATTTTTTAAAAAGGTTATTTATTTTGAGAGAGAGACAGAGAGAGTGCAAGCGGAGAAGAGGCATAGAAAGAGGGAGAATCCCAAGCAGGCTCCACTCTGTCAGCACAGAACCTGACATAGGGCTCAATCTCACAAACTGTGGGATCATGACCTGAGCTAAAATCAAGAGTTGGACGCTTAACTGACTGAGTCACCTAGAAGCCCTATGTATTTCATTTCTAGCTATTTTTTTAACCTCTTAAGATATTATTATTGTTGTTCTTTTTAGTCAATATTTACAGTTAACCACATATTTTGCATTTTTCTTGATCCTCATTTTTTTTGTATGTTTACGTTTTTAAAAACCTTTTTTAATGTTTATTTATTTTTGAGAGAGAGAGAGACAGAGCGTGAGCAGGGGAGGGGAAGAGAGAGAGGGAGACACGGAATCCAAAGCAGGCTCTAGGCTCTGAGCTGTCAGCACAAGGCTGGGCTCAAACTCCTGAAATGCAAGACCTGAGCCAAAGTCAGACACTTAACTGACTGAGCCACCCAGGTGCCTTTTTTTTTTTTTAAGTTAGTTTATTTATTTTGAGAGAGACAGAGACAGTGCCTGGGGAAGGGACAGAGAGAGGGAGAGAGAGAATGCCAAGCAGGCTTTGCACTGTCAGCATGGAGCCTGATGGGGCTCGAACTCATGACCTGAGCCAAAACCAAGTGTCAGATGCTCAACCTATTGAACCACCCAGGTGCCCCTTGATCCTCCTGTCTTTATTCATCTCTGACCCTCCCTTTGTTCTCACTTTCTTTCTGCCTTTAGAATTTCTTTAGTGAAGGTCCTTTTGGTGGCAAACTTAGCTTTTGTTTGCTTATTTGAGAATGCCTCCTTTTCCCATTGTTCTTGAAAGACAATACACAAATTTAGGTTGACAGTAATTTTCTTTCAGCACACCAAAAATTTGTAACCTTTTTCTGGCTTCCATAGTTATTAAGAAATCTAACTGTTGTCTTGTTGAAAGTAATCTTTATTTCCCCTAGCTGCTTTTAAATTTTTTCTCTTTGTTTATGGTATTCTGAAATTCTGCTAGAATGTGTCTAAGTATAAATTTCATTTTATTTGTCCTTATTAGGATTGACAGGCATTTTGAGTCTGTGGTTTGTCATTTCTTCAAAATTCTCAGCTATTATCCCTTCAATTATTGCTTTTATGCCTTCCATCATCAACTGTTCACCTGGAATTCCACTAAAATGATTGTTTTGTTTCTTATATATGTCTTCATGATTTAGAATTTCTTTCATATTTTCCATCTCTTTTGACTACATTATGTAAAAATTTTTGGATCCATCTTTCCTAATCAATTCTCCAGCTATGGTTATTCTGGTATTAAATCCATCCATTGTGTTTTTTTATTTCAAATATTATAGGGACAAATCTTGTTTTATTGCGCTTTATTGACTTTGCAGATACTGTGTTTTTACGAACCAGAGGTGTGTGTCAACCCTAGATGAGCAAAACCATTGGCGCCATTTTTCCAACAGCATTTGTTCACTTCATGTGTCTGTGTCACATTTTGGGTATTCTCAGAATATTTCAAACTTTTTTATTATTATTATATTTGTCATGGTCATCTGTGATCAGTGATCTTTGATGCTACTTTGTAATTGCTTTAGGGCACCATGAACCACTGTACGTGTTCTGACTGCTCTACTGAACAGCCAGCCATTCTCCCATCTCTCTGCCTTTCCTTGGGCCTCCCTATTCCCTGTGACAGCACTGAAATCAGGCCAACTAATAACCCTACAATGGCCTCTAAGTGTTCAAGTGAAATAGTGATATGTCTCTCTTTAAATCAGAAGCTAGAAACAGCTAAACTTAGTGAAGAAGGCATGTCAAGGGTTGAGGTAGGCCAAAAGCTAGGCCTCTTTTGACAGTTAGCCAGGTTGTGAATGCCAAGGAAAAGTTCTTGAAGGAAATGAAAAGTACTACGCTGGTGAACATACAAATGATAAGAAAGCAAAACTACCTTACTGTTAATATAGAGAAAGTCTCAGGGGGCTGGATAATAGATCAAATTAGTTACAACATTCTCTTAAGCCCAAACCTAATTCAGAGCAAGGCCCTCACCTCTTGGATTCTATGAAGGCTCAGAGAGGTGAGCAAGCTGCAGGAGAAAAGTCTGAAGCAAGCATAGGTTGGTTCATTAGGTTTATGAAACCATCTCCACAACCTAAAAGTGCAAAGTGAAGCATCAAGTACTGATATAGAAGCTGCAGCAAGTTATCCAGAAGATCTAGCTAAGCTCATTAATGAAGGCGGCTACATGAAACAACAGATTGTCAACGTAGACAACACAGCCTTCTATCAGAAGAAGATGCCATCCAGGGTTTTCATAGCTAGAGAGAAATCAGTGCTTGGCTTCCAAGCTTCAAAGGACAGGCTGACTCTCTTGTTAGGGGCCTAATGCAGCTAGTGACTTTAAGCTGAAGTAATACTCATTTGTCAACCCAAAAATCCTATGGCTCTTAAGAATCTTGCTAAATCTCCTCTACCTGTGTTCTATAAACAAAACAACACAGCCTGTTTGAGAGTAGGTTTACAACATGGTTTTACTGAATATTTTAAGTCTACTCCTGACAACTACTCTCAGAAAAAAGATTCCTTTCAAAATATTACTCCTTGTTGACAATATACCCAGTCACCCAAGAACTCTGATTGAGGGATGCCTAGCTGGCTCAGTGAGTAGAGCATGTGACTTGATCTCAGGGTTGTGAGTTCAAGCCCCACATTAGGTATGGAGCTTACTTTAAAAAAAAAAAACAAAAACAAAAACAAAACTCTGATTCAGATGTACAATGAGATGTACATGTTGTTTTCATGCCTGCTAACACAACATCCATTCTGCAGCCCATAGATCCAGGAGTAACTTCAGCTTTCAAGTCTTATTATCAAAGAAATACATTTTGAAAGGTTACAGCTGCCATAGATAGTGATTCCTATGATGGATCTGAGCAAAACAAATTGAAACCTTCTAGAAAGTATTCACCATTCTAGATGCCATTAAGAACATTCATGATTCATGTGAAGAGGTCAAAATATCAACATGAACAGGAGTTTGGAAGAAGTTGATTCCAACGCTCATGGATGACTTTGAGGGATTCAAGACTTCAGTGGAAGAAGTAACTGCAGATGTGGTACAAACAGCAAGAGAACTAGAATGAAAAGTGAAGTCTGAAGATAGGACAGAATTGTTGCAATCTCTTGATAAAATTGGAATGGATGAGGAGTTGTTTCTTAGGATGAGCAAAGGAAGTGGTTTCTTGAGATGGAAACTACTCCTGGCGAAGATACTATAGAGATCATTGAAATGAAAATGAAGGATTTAGAACACTACATAAACTTAGTCAATAAAGCAGTGTCAGAGTTTGAGAAGATCGACTCCAATTTCTAAAGAATTCTACTGTGGGTAAAATGCTATCAAACAGAATTGCATGGTAGGAGAAATTATGAAAGGCAGAGTCCATTAATGTGGCAAATCTCATTGTTGTCTTATTTTAAGAAATTTCCACAGCCACCCCAACCTTCAGTGACCACCGCTCCAATCAGCGAGCAGTCATCAACATCAAGGTAAGACCCTCCACCAGCAAAAAAGATTACAACTCACTGAAAGTTCAGTTGATGGTTAGCATTTTTTAGTAATAAAGTATTTTTAACTTAAGGAATGTACACTAATTTTTTTAGAATGTACTGTGAATGTAATAGACTATAGTATAGTGTAAGCATAGCTTTTATATACACTGGGAAACCAAAATATTCATTTGACTTGCTTTACTGCAATATTGGCTTATTGAGGTAGTCTGGAACCAAAACCACCATATTTCTGAGGTATGTCTGTATTTTAAACTTCTAGAAGTTCTTTTCAGTTTTCAAATCTGCTGGGTCATGTCTTATGTATATTTTCAACACTTTCTCTTATTTCTTTAAATATATATAACATATTTTATATTCTGTGCCTGGTAATTCCAATAGCTAATGCTTTGTAATCTGTTGTTTCTGCTGGACTTTGCTCATGGTATATTATTTCCTTTTGTATTTTGTAATTTTGACCATGAACACATATTTCTTTAGAATTTACTGATGGGAAATCTTTGAAGGCTTTTTTGAAGTTGGGTACCTTTAGAACAGATTTGCATCTGTTTCTGCTATGTGTCTAGGAACTACACATTAAGGTTTACTTTAAATCTAATTCTTGACTTCAGTTTTTTTGGACTCCCAAGTTTAGTGTGAATTTGGGCTACAAGCCTGTGAGTTCTGGCTATGCTACAAATTCTCAGTTTTTTTCTCTCCCTTCATTTAGAGTCAACTCTCAAGGCAGGTAATTTTCCTTGCAATTTGCTGGGGAGTGTGGGGACATGGAGGAGGTTTCTTTGTAATTCATCCTTAGTAGTCTTTTCGGGACCTAGTTTTAAGCAGAGTCTTTATACTCAGACTTGTCACTTTGTGTACACCTTAACCTTTGTATTCACTCGTTTGGCAAATGCCCTCAAAGCAAAAGCCTCTCCAGGTTTTTGCTTACTTCCTGGGTCCTCATCTGCATTTAGTTCTTGGCCTCTAAGTATTCCTTACTTTACTGCCAGCATAAAATGTGTTTCAAAAGAGTAAAAAATACTTTGTCAACTATTTTTAGTTGCCTTCAGCAAGAAGATTACTCAGGATATCGAGTCTGTCCAAATTGCAGAATGGGAATATTGTGAAGTCTCTCTGCCTCTGTCTGAGGCTCAGAGTTAATCTCCAGGGTCCCTTCTTGAATCCTCCTATCTCCTTAATCCTACACGCGCTCTCTCTAGACAATTTTTTTCATTTCTACTACTTTGATGCTTCTTACCAGTATTCCCTAACTCTACCTCTCTTCTAGTTTTCTATAACTCCTAAGACCACTTTACCACAAATTTGATGGTTTAAAACAAGACACGTTTGGGTGCCTGGGTGGCTCCATGCTGACACTCAAAGCCTGGAGCCTGCTTCAGATTCTGTGTCTCCCTCTCTCTCTGCCCCTCCCCTTCTCATACTCTGTCTCTGTCTCTGTTTCTCTCTCAAAAATAATAAACATTAAAACAATTAAAACAACACACATTTATTTTCTTACAGTTCTGGAGCAAAAGTCTGAAATCCATTTCTCTGAGATAAAAGTCAAGATGTCGGCAAGGCTGATTTTTCCTGGAGGCTCCAGGGAAAAGGTCCTTCCTTGCTTCTTCCACTTTATGGAGACTTCTTGCATTCGTTGGATAATGACCTCTTCCTTCCATTCCAACATCTTGCTTCTGTCATTGATTCTTGTTCCTTCTTCCTTAGCCAAATCTTGTCTGCCTCACTCTTATAAAGATACTTGTTATTATATTTAAGGTACACCTGGATCTCAAGATCCCTAACTTAATGGCATCTGAAAAGTACCTTTTGCCATGTAAGGTAACATGCACAGATTCCAGAGCTTAAAACCTAGATATCTTTGGGGGCCATTACTTAGCTTCCCACAACTTCCAATCCTGACCTCCAGACTCAAATCGCCAGTTTCCTTCTCCTACTGGTTGTCTCCCAGGCATTTCAAACTCATTTTATCTAAAACTGACCTATATTTACCAGATCAGTTAGTGATCATCCTCCTCCCTAGCATCCAATTTCAAAGTCAGTATACGCTGCTTCTCCTTCACTCTTTATATCCAATTGGTCACTGAGTTCCTGTCCAGCCTACTCCTAACAGTGCTCTCAAATCCACTCCTTTTCTTTGTCCCTGACTGCTACTTCCAGACCTTCTTATCTACTGTAATTGTGACCTAAGTGAACTCCTTACTTCTGTTTTTCTCCCACCTACAATTACCCTGTTGTCATAAATTATCTTTCTAAAACTCAGAGGAGTATACTACTCTTCTGATAAAATATCCCCAACGGTTCCACATTTTCCTACTCATTAAAATCCAAAGTCATTCAAGGCCCTTTGCAGTCTGGCCACAATGTGTGAGAACAGCCTCATTGTTGCCATGCCCTACCAAGTACCATGTGTGTTAGCCACTCAAACTATATGTTACCTGAACGAGCCATGCTGCTGCAGTCTCAGAACATTTACACATTCTATTCCCTCTGCCTTGTGAAAGGAATTAAATCTAAAATGGAACCAGAGAATATGATATGGAGAACCTCATTCATGTGTCCTCAGGAAAACAAAACCGAAGGACTGAGAGACTGATTTCCCATAAATGCCTGATATATATAAAACTGAAACTTATCCCTTGACCAATGAATATCCACCAAGAACCCCTCCCCACTCTCAAGCCAATGACCTTGCTACTTGGACTCTAGCTAAACTCCCCCTTCTTTGCACTCCTTTCCCATAAATGTAGCCTGGCCCAAACCCACAATAGACTCACCTGTAGATTGCAAGTTTGAGTGTCCCAAGTAGCAATTCCTGAATAAACTCAACTTTCAGTAATTTGAGCTTGCCTCAGTTTACCTCCTTTATATAAACTGACGGTTTGGAAGTCTTTCCTTATCGCCAACCTAGAAAAAGTCTTTCCAACCCTTCAAGAACCAGCTCAATTCTTAATTTTTCTGAGAAGTATTATAGGACTCTATCATGCAGTTAGGATTAAGGTTCTGTTAACACTTCAGATATTGATTTAACTATTCACAATATTTATTGAGAGCCATACATGCCAAGGACACTAGGGAAAGCACTGGTTATAAAATGGTGAATAAGGTGTAAATGGATTGTTCTCTCACAGGACTCAGAGGGGAGAGTCCTGTAGGGGAATACAGATGAGTAAACTGGCAGTTACAATATCACATAAGCGCTCTTGTAGGAAAAGCCTCAGATGATGGAGGAAAAGACAGAAGGGGAAACAATATCTGTCTATTGAGGATCATTAAAAGGTGATAGCTAATCTGAAACCAAGCCATGAGTAAGAATTAATGAGGGAAATGGGTTGGAGAGAGAAAATATTCCACTGGGAAGACATGCTAAATGTTTGTGCCCACCTCATTCATATGTTGAAAAAAGGTGATGGTTTTGTAGGCAGGGCCTTTTGGAAATGATTCGGTCATGAGGGTAGAGCCCTTATGAATAGCACTGGTCCTTTTATAAAAGAGATCCCATGAAGCTCCCTAGTCTTTCCTACCATGTGAGGATAAAGGGAGAAGTCTACAACCCAGAAGAGGGCCCGCGCCCAATCATGCTGGCGCACAGACCTTGGACTCCCGCCTCCAAAACTGTAAGCAATAAATTTCTGTTGTTTACAAGCCACCCAGTGTATGGTATTTTCTTATAGCAGCCCAAACAGACTAAAACACAGCATGTAGAAAAACCTAGATATAAAAGAAAACATGCTACAGCCACAGAACTGAAGAAAAGGTCTCTAAGGCTGGAATGTAGACAATGGGCTAGGGAGTGCCCAAAGATGAGGATGGGGTATAAGCAAGAGTCAAATCATGCGGGGCCCTGAAGACGATATTCAGTAGCTGGGTCTTTATTCTAACAGTAAAGGAAAGCCAGTGAAGAGCTTTAAGCAGAGTAACATAACCCAACGAATGTTTTAAAAGATTATTCTGGCTGCAGCAAGGGTGATGATGTAAACAGGACAAGAATATCAATTAGGAGGTTATTGCAGAAAGCCAATTAAGAGCTCTCAGATGGGGTGCCTGGGTGGCTCAGTCAGTTGAGTATCTGACTCTGGATCTCAGCTCAGGCCATGATCTCATAGTTTGTGAGATCGAGCCCCACACTGGGCTCTGTACTGAAAGTCCAGAGGCTGCTGGGATTCTTTCTCTCCCTCTCTCTTTGCCCCTTCCCTGCATACATATGCATGCTCTGTCTCTCTCTCCCTCTCTCTCAAAATATATTTTTTAAAGAGCTCATAGATAGCTAAGCAAGGCAGTGCTAGTGTAGATGAACAAAAATCTGATGGATTTGAAAACTATATAGGGCATTATGAAGAAGACAGAGTCAAAGATGCTGCTCAAGTGACTGGTTTGGGCTGCTGAGGGGACGGCAGAGCTAGTTCCTGAGAAAGGGATACGGAAAGATGAGCCTCGAGTAGTCAGCTCAGCTTTAGCATCTTGTGGAGCAATGTTTTTTGTGTGCTGCTCTCCATCTCCTTGTCTCACCTCTGATTTCCATGCAACTGTAGGGAACAGGGGCCTGTACTCTGACAGAATCCCACCTCTTCTGTCTGCCTCACAGCTTTCTCTGGAATTGGGAAAGTCCATTTGACTGGCAAAGGTAGACCTCAGAAGTACCTCAAGTTACCATTTCCTGGGAATAATCTTCAACTAAAGGGTGCTGGGAACTGGTGGATAATTTAGAGTGACAAATCTGAGTCACAGTGGCAGTGATTACTAGTCTATGTTCACAGTGATTACCAGTCAGTAATGTCCTTTATCAACTTTTCTCCTTCTCTTACTATTCCTGCTCCCTCACTCCTTCTTCCTGGGAAATAAACTTCATTCATCTAAGCACTTGTCTTAGGCTGTACTTGAGGGAAGGGGAGCCAAACTGGGATAAGCATCTATAGGACTTCAAAGTGAAGATCAAGTTAGACCTTCAGGAGAAAAGATATGGGGTAGAATAATAAATGTGCGTTTTCTTCCCAAAGGAGGCTGAAAACACAGCAGTAGATGAAATCATCCAGTGAAAAGAGAAAAGGGTCTATGAAGGAAACTTGAGGAATAGTAATGTTTCATGCTGAGGAAGAAGAGACAAGAAGACTGCCAAAGAGATGACCGAGAGAAAGGAGAAGAACCAAGAAGGTTTACGGACACGGAAGCCCAGGGAAGAGAAAGAGAGTGGTCAGTTATGTTAAATGCTATTGAGAAGTAAGAAGAAAAAGGTATAGAGAAGTAGCCATCAGATTTATCAGAGGTCAATTGTAACTTGGTGAGAAAGCAATTCTAAAGCATGATGAGGCTTAAGCTAGGTTACAATGTGCTGAGTGTTTGTGGGGAAGTGAAAATATGAAGAGAGTGAATATGGGGAACTCTTTTAGGAAGTTTGGTTTTGAGAGGGAAGAGAAAGTCAAGGAAATAGCTGATTGAATGAGGTAGGGGTGTATGTGTGTTAAGATGAGAGAAACTTAAGCTTGTCCAACTGTTAAAGCTCATAAGAAGCTAGGCAGGAAAAAACAAAAGAAGAAGCAGCTAGACAGAGAAAGAGATTGAAGGTAGGGGAGAATGAGGAACAATGAAGATAACGAGTTTCTGAAAATGAAAGTCTAGGATGAATTCCAGGTAGATAGATTAGATTCTGTCTGATGGAAGGATTTGGCTTCCACTGAAATGGTATCGCGGTTACTTGATTTGGATAGAGAATTCCAAAGCCTGGCTACACATCGTTTTGCACTACATTATCTTTATCTAATGAACTTCAATTTAATTTAACCTTTGATAGTACTAGATAACAAATACATACGCATATATATGCCCATCAACTGATTTACTGGGTGCTGCTATGAAATGAAGACTGGAGTCCCTCAGATGTTACGTAGGTATTTGCTTGACGTCTATGAAAACCCCGTGTTTCTCAGGTGAGGAAGGGAACCATTAAATTTCACTCTAGCTATTTGACATCCTAGGACTTCAATCTGCCTTTTTTTAGGGGAAGCCAACAAGTCATTTACTGCTTTGGGGTCAGTTCCCCATAAACTGAGACTAGTATAATAGGTATTTATGATACAAATTATCCTTGGATATTGGTTATAAGTTAAGCTTCCTTAAGTTAAACTTTTATTACCTATAGATTATAAATGAAGATAGCGTTCCTGAAGACCCAGTTTATACTATAAAATACCAAAAGCAATCATGAAAAGACAACTATAACGACAATGATTTTTTAAGTTTGTAAAGAAAAAATCGTAAGTGATAAACCACTGGGTTCTACTCCTGAAATCAACACTACACTGTATGTTAACTTGAATTTAAATAAATCATTTAACTCTTAAAAAGAAAAACTTCACAAAGTTTTAAAAAAAGTCAAAGTTTTAAATGATCCTCTTGGAGGATTCTTCTTATCAACTGGCTGAGGCTTCTTAAAATACAAATCCAAAAAATTCTAACAAAACGGTATTTTATTTTTCTGATAAATCTCCCTGAAGCAAGTAAATGCTTCAGTGCTCTGAAGACCTTCAAACTGTGATCAAAATTAGAACCATCTGTGTAAAAACTATCACTGCAGACTCAGTGGGTAGAAATTTCTTTGAACATTAACATTGCCTCTGTTGTGGCGTTCTCTTCCTTTTTTCTCCTCCTGCACCTCCTCATTCTCTTCCTATCTCTGCTCCTGACTTTATCATCATTAAATACCCATAGCACACAGTAGCCTTCATCTTTGGCAGACTTTGTGGGCAAATTATTTGCTGCTACTCTATTTCTTGTAGCTTCTTCTCTGAACAGTTAATGTTTTGCCAACTATACTCTGAACGTGATCCAAACCGCTTTTACTTGCAAGAAAAACTTCTTCCTTTGAGGAAGGTCTTGATGTAGCTCTTTTTCAATATAAATGAACAAAGCCTTTGCAAGAGCATTGGCTAATTCAGATGTGCGTGGATTTGCTTCATCTACACTTGCATCCGTAAAATCACAAGTTTTTATACATCTAGCACAAATTGACATAAAAGCAGCTTCAGTTTTCTTGTTACCTGTGGTGAGAGTCACCGGCAATCACATGGCAAGATTTGGCCAATACTGGTAGAGTAATATTTATAATAATAAAGGTCATAGAAGCAAAGGTCGAAAAGTGAAGCAATTTTGAGTCAGGAGTCATCTGTATCCTTCATCCAGGTTGATGGTGAGAATTAAGAGCATAAAGTGCTTTAAAGACTGCAAAACCTTATACGAATGGGAGGAATTACTGTAAGCCAAAACTGGGTAATATTTACAAAAACACACACACCAAACAGCATTAATGCATGGCTTATACAGGTCTGTGTAGTTAGAATTTGGAGTGTTTCTTTTCCATAAAAATCACAGGCTGCCTCTCATTGCATTAAAGAAGCATTCTGGTCACCACAGAAGAGTAACCCAAGTGAACAATGTACCTATGACTAGAAAAGGGGCCCTCCTCCTCCAACCTCCTCCTCTGCCTCCCTCCCTATGAATCAACCACTGTCTATCTCCCTGGCCCTTTGCAGAGCTCACTGTCTGCAGCTCGGGAATGACATCTCTTGCCTCGGAGTTCTGGGGCTTGAAAAATTCTGACAGACACCCATGAAAGCACGAATAGCACTGTACCATTCAAATCTGAACCAGTCTTCTCCCTCAGTGACAGACTGTTAAATAAAAAAGTTTGCCCCTCCCAAAAGCTTTTAAAGGATCAGTGTTCTTTTTATTTAAGTACAAAAGAAGGAAAGAAAAACCGAACTAACTTGCTATAAACAAAGCAATTTGAAATTCTAGTCACATTCTGAAAAAAGTCAAGAGATCATTTTTCCACAGGAACCCCCTATTAATGCCTTGTGTGACTTTCGGGAAGGCTTCGGGCAGTAGAATGCATCAGAAATTCAATCTGGGTTTTGCTGTCCCACCTACTCCAGTAGAACTGAAGTGCCAAAGTGGCTCTGAGAAAGGAGGCCTCAAAGCAAGTGCCAAGCCACTTCTCCCTTAAATTTCCAAAAATTAACATAACATGGGGATGTTGGATCCATTCATATGCATTTATTCAGTAATGTTTATTATGTCCCAACCACACCTACGTATATTGTCCCCTTCTCTTAGCTGCCTCTGATTTGCTTCTTGTGTTTCTTACATCACTAGAACAACAGCTACAATAACAACCACAGGAATTTTCATTAGAATAAACATGATCAGTAGCCCTCAGAATTCTCCATGGAAGCTTAAGGAAAAAACAGAAAAACATGAACTATGTTTCCCTTGAGTCCTACCACGATTCATTTCCACGCTTACTTCCATCATTAGTTACTTGAAAGGCAGTTGATATATTTTTCGAGTTCCCGTCAAAGACTAAACTGTAAGAAATAGACTCTTGGATCTGACTGGTATGATGCTTCCTAGTTTACAGAGCACCTTTGTGTTCTTGATTTCCTTTCATCTACACAATAAAAACCGTTGGGGAGGTATTACTGTAGATGAAGAAATTGAATCTCAGAGTATTCAGCAGTCACAGCTAGGAAGTAACAATACTCAAAACAAGACCATCTGATCCTTTCCACCACCCCATGTCTCCTTAGGTAGATGAATATAAAGATAATAAGACATAAGGAATGATAATATGTGAAATGTTCAACTATAAAGAATATAGAAAGATTAAAAAGTGAGAAGAAAAAATACTTAAAAAACAATCCTGATTTTTATATACACACACATCACTGTTTCTAATTTTTTAAATTATAATCCAGTTTTCTTCTAACAGGTCTGATGGTGTTAATGCATTGAAAAAAATAAAAACTAAACAAAAACCATTTTAACTAATGTGTGTTTCTATTGATTTATTTGTGGTGGTGTTAACACTGGAGCTGCTTGTAGGCTATCTTCTCACACATAATAATTATTATTTACCGATGGCAAAGCTCTGTGGATGCAACCAAAGTGTCAATGACATAAAGAAAAGCCTGTTTAAATGATCTGGAGAGCAGGGCCACAGCTGTATCTTTGCCCTGGCAGAGCCTGTCAAGTAAATAGCATGATCTTTTCAAACACAGCCATATTATTTTCTTCCTGGCATTTGTAATTTGCTAAAACTCTCAGTGTGCATGCCTTTCTTCCTAATAACAATGGCAAATGGCCAGTCTCTGTACTTATCTCTTGCACACACATTACTTCTATGTATATTTGATCTAGTTTCTATGTTTGAAGGAGATATATATGTATATATATATCCACACATATACATATATATACACATATATATATACACACACATAAATATATATATATGAAAGTACCTAACTGCAAGTTTTATATACCATTCTGTGACTGGTGTGATATAACCTATAACTCAATGATGTAAAACTCAAAAATTCCAAATAAAAGTATTTCATTGAGATTCTATAAAAGTAGCCCAAGATCAACTGCTGGATCTGCTTAGAAGGAAAAAAAAAACCATGATGTTTCAAAACTGCTGATATTTGGTTTTGTAAGACACACTCCATCTGATATTTATAGGCTTAATTTTATTGCCAGAGCCCCAAGAGCGTCTGTCTGGGATCCCAGCCATTGTCTACCAACTTATTTGTACCTTGGTAGATATGTGAATATCCAACAGCTTTCTAATTTAGAAATGATGGGTGGATTTTCAGTAACTTTTACTTTATTTATAACTTAGAGATTAGATACTAAAACAGGAGCCACCTAACATTACTGCCAAAAAAAATGATCTTTAATATAAATCCCTTTAAGCGTGACTTTTCTCCACGTACAATTATACAATCTCAGGATTTGACAAAATCTTAAAGGTTAGTGAAGCCAACCATTCTTCCCAGCCAATTCAGTACATTGGTTAAGAGTTCGGGTTCTGGAAACAGATTGCCCAGACCTGTTACACTTACCATCTATGTGATACCAGGCAAGCCTTTAGACTCTCCAAGCTTCTGTTTCATTTGTTACATGGAGTTAAAATAGAACGTCCCTCCTTGGCTTGCCATAATTAAATGAGATAGCACGTGGCTCAGTACATGCACACAGTGGGTGTTCAAGAAATGTGGGCTTTTTAGTTTCTATGGTATGAGGGAATCCTGTTATCTTACCATGTGATCACTCAGTCTTTGGTTAAAACCCTCCAGTGACAAAGAATTTTCCACCTGGTAAGGCATAACTCTCCCAATTTTGAATCACTTGCACCTCAAAAGTTCTGCTGGAGTTTATATTTCTCTTCCTCTTGCCTCTTACTGACCCTGATTACACTTCCTTGGGCCTTTCAGGGAAAAAATAATAATTTCTGTTCTGTATAACAATTTTTCCTTTAAGTAGCTCAAGACAAGGTAATTTCGCTCTTTTTTTCCTCCCATGAGTCTTTTCCCCAGGTGAAATATTCCCAAAAGTTCCCTCCTCTTCACCACTCTGATTATTACTATGTAAATCTCCTTCGGCTTATGTCCACACAATGTTCTTAGAAGGTGATACACCCAGCTAACAAAATTGCCCAGGTAAGGACTAAGTTAAAAGCATATGAAATTCTGATCCTGAATAGTGACAGTTTTATTTCTTCATTTCGAATCCTTGTAGCATTTCTTTCTTTTTACTTCCTTGCCTGATTCAGTGCTGAATAAAACTGGGGGGTGGGCGGTTTGCAGGCAATAGTAAGTATCCTTGTCTTTTTAATTTACTTACATACTTAATTAAAGTAAGCTCTACACCCAACCTAGGGCTTGAAGTCACAACCCTGAGATCAGGAGTCACATGTTCTACCAACTGAGCCAGTCAGGTGCCCCTATTATTTTTACTTTAAAGGGATTGCTTGTATCAACAAGTACTATGTCAAGGACATGTTGGCAAAACTTGTGCTAGGCCTATTGGAAATGGAAGTGGAAATAGAGGAGGCAGAGAGATTTTCTGGAAAATGTATAATGCCTGTGATGTTTTTATCAGACAGTCTCAAAGAAAACCAAACTGTTGAAGCTATATATTTTTTTTGTACTTTGTTTCACTATGAAAATTGTCTGTCTTATCTTGAGGATGAGGATGTATTTTTGATTACAGATTCTGCAACAATTGTTGAAATATTAGCCAATAAAATAAACAATCTCAAGCACATTTAAATCAAACATACGCTGACACTTGATTCTTTTGACAGTGTTATAGGACTATAGCTTTCCTGGTTCTGCACCCTAAGCTTCAATAACAAAGCCTAAGATCCCAATAGTTTTTTTGGCAGCCATAGCACCCAGATGTTAGCAACCTCTAAGCTCCTTCATCCAGAAATTATGCAACTGTTATTCAGAACCCAAGAGCTTGTCTGTAATCTATTCATATCAAATATTATATGATGGAAGATATAGGTAAATAGTTATATAATTGGAGGATATCTTTGTAAGTAGGACATGAAAGGCAAAAACAATAAAATGATAGGTTTAACTTAAAAATTAAAATCTTTGTGTCAAAAAAAATAAAGTTCATAAAATACAGATGACAAGCTTGGAAGAAATATTTGCAACATGTACTTCAAAAAATTGGTTAGTGTACTTAATATAGAAAAACTCTTAAAGGGCATGGTAGATAGCTCTGTTGTTTAACCATCTGATTCATAATCTCAGCTCAGGTCATCATCTGATGATTTGTGAGATAAAGCCCTTCATCTGGCTCTGTGCTGACAGTGCAGAGACTGTTGGGATTCTCTCTCTCTCTCTCTCTCTCTCTCAAAATAAGTAAAGAAACTTTAAAAACAAGCTCTTAAGAAACATTAAAATATATACTGTAGTAGAAAAATTAACAAAAGACATGAATATACATGCCCCGGAACAATAAATATGAAAGGTCAATATAGATATGAAAAAATGTTCAGCTTTACTAGTATTCAAAGAAAATAATAATAAAGCAAGACTCTAATTTGTGCTTATAAAATTGGCAGGAACTTTGAAAATCATAATATCTGAAAGGGAAGCAACAGGGAAATGAGCCAAGATTCTTACACACTGCTATGGGTTTATCAAAAAGAAGTACCTGATACTTTTCCAAAAATAATGCCATAAGAATACTTATGGTAATCTTAAAGACAAAAAGTACGGTGGGGAGGAAGAAGCATTCTAATGGCATATTGATTCAATAATAATGGTACACTCATCCAATTGAGAGAATAATATTTAATAATTTGGAAAAATGCTTATAATTTTTAAGCAAAAAAAGTTTAGAAAACAGTATTAAAGCATTATCCTGAGAAGAGATTGGGTAAATAAATGATGGTATATTAAAATAATATTATAAAATAATATTTAATGATTTGGAGATGTTTATGATATTTACATGATACTATTAAAAATAGTATTAATTTATTATCCTAATTATAGTTTTCACCAAAAAAAAGTCTATAAAAAAGAGAATAATTTTCTCAATATTTGGCAATAAGCATGTATTCTTGTTTTTTTTTAATTTTTTTAACACTTTTATTGAGACACAGAGAGAGAAAGAGCATGAGCATGGGAGTGGCAGAGAGAGGGGGAGACACAGAATCTGAAGGAGGCTCCAGGCTCTGAACTGTCAGCACAGAGCCCAACACTGGGGTGGAACTCACAAACCACGAGATCATGACCTGAGCCGAAGTGAGACCCTTAACCGACTGAGCCATCCAGGTGCCCCTATTTTTGTAATAAAAATGTTTTTTAATGTTATCTTGTCAGACTTAGACATTGTTTCAATTTTTAGTATCCTGCTAAACAATGTGTTTTTCCTCACTGAACGTGATAAGCATGCTTTCGACAAAGGTGGTGATAAAAATGTTAAACAGAACAAGGTCAAGGGGAGAACTTTGTATTAAAAACAAAAGCAAAAGTAAAAATAAAAACAAAATCAATCTCCCTTAAGGCTGGAGCAATTCACAAATTAGTATCCTTTGAGTATACTCACTTAATAAATTTCTAATTCACTAATTTACATTCACATTTAGTGAAAATATCTCAGTTTTGTCCAAAAGTACTACATGTCTTAATGAAATACTTTGCTGGGCTCAGATACACATTCGGCCACATTTCCTGATAAATTAGTCTCTCTCTCTTGAGAGAGAGAGAATCTTAAGCAGGCTCCATACTCAGGGTAGAGCCAGACGCAAGGCTCAATCCCACAACCCTGGGATCACGACCTGAGCTGAAATCAAGATTGTCAGATGCTCAAGCAACCTAGTCAACCAGATGCCCCAGGTCTCTTGATTAAAAGACAAACAGACTCAGGGCACCTGGGTGGCTCAGGTGGTTGAGTGTCCAACTGTTGATTTTTGCTCAGGTCATAATCTTTTGTTTCTTGAGTTAGAGTTTGGCATCAGGCTCTGCGCTCCCAGCGTGTAGCTTGCTTGCAGTTCTCTCTCTCTTCTCTCCCTGCCCCTCCCCTGTTCTCTCTCAAATAAATAAACAAACATTAAAAAAAATAAGTAAAATACAGACTCATTTAGGTCACCTTAAGAAATGAGGTTTCATGTAAGATTACATGTCCAGGGGCACCTGGGTGGCTCAGTCAGTCAAGTGGCCAACTTTGGCTCAGGTCATGAGCTAATGGTTCATGAGTTCGAGCCCCGTGTCAGGCTCTGGGCTGACAGCTCAGAGCGTGGAGCCCGCTTTGGATTCTGTGTCTCCCTCTTTGTCTGTCCGTACCTCACTCACTCTCTGTCTCTCTCTCAAAAATAAACAAACATTAAAAAAAAAATTAAGATTACATATCCAGTACACAGAAGTAAATAGAGTGCAGGAACCAAGGCAGTTCTGATGAAAATATGCCCTTTTCATCTATCTTTTATGACATACATGGTGTCCTTTTCAAGAATTTACTTCTGAACAGGATCTGCTTTGCTGTCCTTTTGAAACTGATTAACCAGTCCTTGCTACATTGCCCTACTCCAAATCACAGAGATAATCTGATTAGCCACCTCTGTGCAAAGAATAGCCCAACTCTGTTTCCCTAACAGGAGGTTGGGCTGAGTCATTTTCATCTAGAAGGAAACATTGGGTATGGTAGGCACTGTAGCTAATGTGTCTGTTAACACAGATTTGCTAGTTCCAGCAAAGATGTAATTGAGATTAGAATGACATGATTGTTTGTATTAAACACACTCTGCCTAATAATCACTAACTTTGCTTTTAAATATGCACATAAACTAAAGCACAGAGAAGAAAAAAAGACAGAAAAGACATTTTTATTAAATTATTTATTTGAGAGAGAGAGAGAAAGAAAATCTCAAGCAGGTTCTATGCTCTGCATGGCGCCTGGTGTGGGGTTTGATCCCATGACCCTGGGATCATGACCTGGGCTGAAATCAAGAGTTGAAGGTTCAACCAACTGAGCCACCCCGACACCCACAAAATACATTTTAAAAGCATAAGGGATATGTGGAATGCAGTGAAAAGTTTAATTTTAGGTATAATTGGAATTCTAGACATGAAAGGGAGAAAGAGAAAATGGGAAGAAATAAATATGAATAAATAAAGGCCAAGAATTTTCTAAAAATTGAAAATGTATCAGCCACAAGAAGTGCTATGAACCTCAAGAGATGAAGTGTAAGAAATTTAAAAATTTACATCTACCCATGTCACAAACACTGGAAACCAAAGACAAAGTAAAATCTTCAAAGTAGTCAGAGAAAAAGATACAGTGTCTTCAAGAGAATGAGAATGAGACTGACAGCTGACTGCTCATCAGAAATAATGAATGGTAGGAGAGGCAACGGTACATCATCTTTAAAGATTCTACCAGCTGAGAATTCTATACTCAGTGAAATATCCTTCAAAAATGAAAGCAGGTGTTCCTGGGTGGTTCATCTGGTTAAGTGTCTGACTGTTGATTTTGGCTCAGGTCATGATCTCATGGTCACAAGACTGAGCCCTGCGTTGGGCTCCTCACTGAGAATGAAGCCTGCCTGGGAATCTCTCTGCCTCTCTCTGCTCCTCCCCCACTCACACACGTGTTCTCTCTCCCTCCCTACCTCTCTCTCTCCCCCTCTCTCCAAAATAAACATTTTAAAAAATTTTTAAATTTTATTCAGTTTTGAGAGACAGACAGAGTGTGAGTAGGAGAGGGGCAAAGAGAGAATGAGACACAGAATCCAAAGCGGGCACCAGGCTCTGAGCTGTCAGCACAGAGCCTGACGCGGGGCTAAAACTCATGAACAGTGAGATCATGACCTGAGCTGAAGTCGGCCACTTAACTGACTGAGCCACACAGGTGCTCCCTCCCCATCCCTGCAAATAAACATTTAAAAAAATGAAAGCAAAATAAAGACATTCCATACCAACAAAATCTGAAAGAATTTACTACTATTAAACAGATACTAAAAGGAAAAGGGAATACAATCCCAGAAAGAACCACAGAAGTGCTAGAAAGAATAAAGAGCAATAGAATTAAAACCTAGGTAAACCTAAATGAACATTAACTACATAAAGCAGTAATAGTAATAATAAGAACAACAATAACAACATACTGTGGGGTTTCAATTGTGTATATAATTAAAATATGTGACAATAGTACCACAAAAGGCAGGAAAGACGGAAGTATAGTGATCTAACGTCCTTATATCGTATGGAGAGTGATAAAGTATTCATGTGTATTACATTCAAGGATACTTTTCATCTCAAGGGTAACTACAAAAGGAATAATAAAAATGTATACTTAACAAGCTAATAAGAGGAGGTATAAAATAATTTAAAATAAATCCAAAGAAAGCAAGAAGAGAGAGGAAAGAGAACATAGAAAAGTCAGAAAAAGAGAAAACAAACAAGATGATAGATTTAAACCCAGATATTTTAGTAATTATTTAAAATGTAAATGGACTAGGGGCACCTAGATGGCTCAGTTGGTTGGGTAAGCTTCCAACTTTAGCTCAGGTCATGATCTTGCCGTTGGTGGGTTCAAGCTGGCATCGGGGTCTGTGATGACAGCTCAGAGCCTGGAGTCTGCTTCAGATTCCATGTGTCCCTCTCTCTCTGCCCTTCCCCTGCTCGTGTTCTGTCTCTCTTCTCAAAAATAAACATTAAAAAAAATCTCAGTGAATTAAATATTCAACTAAAAGAAAAAGACTACCAGGTTGGATTGACAAAAACCCTATATACTGCTTATAAGAGATATATCTTAAGAACACAAAAGAGTTGAAAGAAAATATAGTATCAAACATTTGTAAGAAACCTAAAAGAGAACACAATAAAGCAAAATATTTCTAGGGTTAAAGAGGACATTTCTTACTGATAAAAGGTCAATTCACCAGAAAGGCCTAACAATTCTAAATTTCTAAGTTCCTAAAACTTTGAAAACTTGTTTTTAAAATATCATAAAGAATACTGACAGAACTAAAAAGATAAATGGACAAATTCTCAGTCAGGAGGGAAGATTTTTAACACACCTTTCTCAGTGACGGGACAGACTGAAAATCAGGTTTTGGAAGATGTGACTAAAATATTTAATAAGCATGACTTAATCAAACTGACACAGAATGTTTCTATTATCCAGAGAAAAGGAATCAATAGGACACAGAGATAGAGATATATATGGAGATTTATTATAGGAATTGGCTCACTCAGAATTATAGAGGCAGAGAAGTCCCACAATCTGCCGTTTGTAAAATGGAGAACCAGGAGAGCCAGTGGTATAATGCAGTCTGAGTCTGAAGTCATTCAAGGAAGCCAATGTAAACTTGAGTCCAAGATCAAAGGCTTAAGAAAAGGGCCACTGATACAAACCCCAGAGTCCCAAGGCCTGAGAACCAGGAGCTCTGATGTTCAAAGACAAGAGAAGATGGATGTCCCAGCTCAAGAACACGGAGAGAGAAAAATCATCTTTCTGTCCCCCTTTTTGTTTTATTCAGGTCCTAAGATTGGTGAAGGTGGATCTCTTCTTTTAGCATACTGAATCAAGTACTAGTCTCTTCCAGAAACACCCTCACAGACACACCTAAAAATAATGTTTTCCCAGCCATCCGGGCATCCCTTAAGACAGTGAAACTGACACATAAAATTAACCATCAGCACTGCATCCAGTCACTGTAGTAAACACATTCTTTTCAAGTATACCTGGACATCTCTTAACATTGACCATATGTTGGGCTGTAAAGCAAGTCTCAACAAATATCAAAGGATTGGAATAAGGAAATCAAGCAAGCTTTCTGACCAGAATGGAATTAAGCTAGAAATGAATTACGAAAAGGTAACTAGAAGTTTCCTAACGTCTGGAGATAAAAACAATACACTTCTAAATAACCCAGGGGTCAAGGAAGAGATCTCAGTGGAAATTAGAAAAAGAAAAAAATTTTTTAAGTGGGGTTCACACCCAGCGTGGAACCCACTGGAGGGCTTGAAATCATTACCCTGAGATCAAGACCTGAGCTGAGATCAAATCCGACACTCAACTGACCGAGCCACCCAGGTACTCCCAAATTAGAAAATATTTTCAAAAAAATGGTAACAACAATACTACATAATCAAAATTTGTAGAGTGCAATAAAAGGAAAACATAACGTCTAATGCATATATTAAAAAATAAGAAAGTTTGAAAACCACTGATTTATACATCCATCTAAAAAAATCATATCCAAAGAAAAAAAGGAAAATTAAACCCACAGAAAGTAGAAATAAGGAAGTAATAAACAGAAAATACACATACAATAGAGAAAACCAACACGCCAAATGTTGGTTCTTTGAAAAGAAAATAGAGTTGTAAGCCTCTGTCAAAACTGATAAAGGGGGCGCCTGGGTGACTCAGTTGGTTGAGCAGCCAACTTCAGCTCAGGTCATGATCTCACGATCTGTGAGTTCGAGCCCCACGTCGGGCTCTGTGCTGACGGCTCGGAGCCTGGAGCCTGCTTAGGATTCTGTGTCTCCCTCTCTCTCTGTCTTCCTCCTGCTCACTCTATGTTTCTCAAAAATAAATAAATGTTAAAAAAAAAAAAAAGTTTAAAAAAAAAAACTGGTGAAGAAAAGAAACAAAGAAGGAACAAAAACCAGTATCAAGAAGAACAGGGAAATCAATATAGATCAGAATATACATGTCACACCTATCAGAATAGCCATTCTCAAAAAGATAAGAAATCATAAATGTTGGCACGGATGTGAAGAAAAGGGATGTGCTGTTGGTGGAAATGCAAACCAGTGCAGCCACTATGAAAAACAATATAGAGGTTCTTCAAAACGCTAAAAATAGAACCATAATGAGACAGCAATTCCACGTCTAGGTATTTATTTGAAGAAATTAAAAACACTAAGTTGAAAAGATATATCCACCTTCACGTTCATTGCAGCATCATTTTCAATAGCCAAGACATGAAAGCAACCTAAATCTCCACTGACAGATGAATGGCTAAAGACAATGTGATATGTATATACAATAAAATATTATTGAGCCATAAAAAAAATGAAATCTTGCCATTTGCAAAAATAAGGATGAACTTCGATGGCACTATGTTAAGTAAAATAAGGCAGACAGAAAAAGATACATACCCTTACAATCTCACTTGTATATGGAATCTAAACAAACGAACCAACAAACCTGAGCTCATGGATACAGAGAACAGATCGGTTTTGCCTGACGCAAGAGTGGGGTGTAGGCAATATGGGTAAAAGGGGTCAAAAGACACAAATTTCCGGTTATAAAATAAATAAATCACAAGGATGTAACGTACAGCATGGTGACTATATTAAATAATACCGTGTTGCATATTTTAAAGTAGGTAGGAGGAGATCTTAAAGCTTTCATCACGAGGAAAAAAATTTTAACTATGGTGATGAAAACTTGTTAACTGGGGTTATTGTGGTGATCAATCTGCAATATATACAAATACTGAATCATTACATTGTACAGCTGAAACTAATATAATGTTATAATAATTATACCTCCACTTAAAAAAGAATATAATAAGACACATTATAAACAACTACATATCAATGAAATGAAAAAATTCCTAGAAATATGCAATTTACCAGAGTGGAAAAAGAGGGGAAAAACTCTGAGTAGTTCTGTATCTATAAACAAAAATTAAATTCATAATTTTAAGCTTTCCCACAAACAAAACGCCAGGCACAAAAGGCTTCTCTGGTGAATTCTTCCAAACACAATAGGAAAAACACGGATGTTACACAAAATCTTCCAGAGAACAGAAAAGGAATATTTCCATTTTAGGAGGTCAGTTTAACTGATTTCAAAGGTTGGCAAGAACATCATAAGACAGGAAAATTACTCTCTCAAAAACATAGATGTGAAAGTCCTAGATAGAATATTAGCAACTACTCTTTGTAATAGCCCTGAACTGGAAAGAAGCCAAATGTGCACCACCATTTGTATAAATAAAATCCATAGTATATTAAAACAGCAAAATATTATGCTGCAATGAAAAGGAATGGTTTTTACTTACTTCTATACCCAACAACATGATGTATCTCACAAATGTCATGTTAAGTGAAAGAAGCAAACACAAAAGATATATAATGTAGAACTTCATTTGCAGAAAAATAAAATCAGGCAAAATTGACCTACAGATACAGAAATCTGATAGATACAGAGATAATAAAGACTTTAGGAGGAAGAGGGAGATAATGACTGACAAGTGACTTAAGGGGGTATTTCTGGGGTGTTGGTAGTGTTCTATTTCCTGATCTGGGTGCTGGTTTTACAGGTAGGTTCACTTTGTCAAAATCATGGCAAATCACTGTATACTTTTTTGTATGCATGTTACAATTCAACTAAAAGAAAAGACAAAAACATTCTAGTCTCTTACTTGAATTGATATCAATCTCACCAGTCTGTGTTACTGGGAATCAACCATCCCACTCTCATAAAAATCAGAACTCTATTTTCTTTTGTAACTACTTCTTTTTTTTTTTAATTTTTAAAATATTTATTTTTGAAAGAGAGCAAGACAGAGCACAAATGGGGGAGTGACAGACAGGGAGACAAAGAACACAAAGCAGGCTCAAGGCTCTGAGCTGTCAGTCAGTACAGAGCCTGATGCAGGGCTCGAACCCACAAATCGCAAGATCATGTCCATAGCCAAAATCAGATGCTTAATCAGCTGCAGGTGCCCCTGTTGTAAGTTAAGGACTCTCAATTCATTGGAGTATAAATATGAAACGGCTTTATTTTTCCAATAATTCCCCCCTACAAATTGTGCTATGGCCCTGCCATTTTCTTGCTGGTTGTAAACTTTCTTAATATCACACTTTGGCTTGATTCCATTTATCAGCCTCTTCAAGTTATTAGGATCATCTCATTCAGGCAAGTAAGGTTCAGTTCTGTTCATTTTCAATTAAGCTTCAAACTGAATTAAAAATTATTTTTCCTCCCTTCCCTCCAGAGTTTGTTATTAGTGGCTTGGAGTGTATGTGGGGGTGGGGGTGGGGGGAAGTGACTTTCAGGACTGGAGTACTCAGATCTTTACACCTTTCCCTCTCCTTCTTTCTAGTATTTGTAAGGACAAGAGTCAGAACAGGGAAGTAGATCTCTTATATGGCTCCAATATAGGAAGATTGCAATTCTATCTCTATAGGATGCTGCATCCCTAGTTAACCATGTCAGACTTCTGACACTCTCTATACTGGAGAGTATCCAAGTAAAGGCCCCCTCACTGGCAAGGATCCCTGGGATCCCTCCCTGCAGCCCAGTTCCTTGAGGCATACCTACCTGACCTCTTTCACAAGGGGTCCAGCTAGCAGACTATCTTAGAGAGGGCTGAAGGTACTGCCATGTCCCTTCCCTCCCTCCCCTCGGCCATCTTCCTGCTGCTTCCTCTCCTTGTCCCAGAACATTAAGTTGTGTGGTCCAGGAGAGGTAAGAAGGAGACATCACCAGTCTCCAACCTAGTAAAGTAGGAAGGTTGAACATCTCTAAACTTCGTAAGCAATTCTCCTAAGGTCTCTTCTCTAGACTTTGAGAGGAAGAAGTACCTCCATGTCTTCCCTTACAGTGAGAATGGGGTGAAGGGAGAGACTAGGGTATGCTTACAAATCTCCTACTTCACAAGAGGCTTCCCTAGTTCTCTTTTAAAAATGTTTATTTATTTGAGAGGGGGGAGGCAAAAGAGAGAGAGAGAGAGAGGCAGAGAGAGGGAGAAAGAGAATCCCAACCAAGGTCCACGCTGTCAGCGCAGGGCCCAACACGGGGTGGCAGGGCTCAACATGGGGCTTGATCTTACAAACGATGAGACCATGACCTGAGGGAAATCAAGAATTGGCCGCTTAACCAACTGAGCCGCTCAGGTGCCCCAACTCACTCTTATACTTCAGGGATTAGGGACGATGTGGTTTGGGGAATGTTCGATGGTGGACTGCTTCACTGTACTAACATTTCTTAGTAGGGTGGCCTAATCATGGGTGGTCCCTGAATTTAGAATATGCGAACTTACCACCTTCTGTGCACAGTTTTGGGACTTATCCAGGGTCCAAGGAACATCTCTGTTGACATCCTAATACACTTGTCTCCAACCACCTGGAACTTCCATTAATCTTCACAGCATGTATTGGGGAAAAAAAAAAAAAAGAACAATTCTGTATTAACTTAAAATACAGTGGGAAAGGGAATAGGATACAGGAATAATTGCAGTCATTTTCTATTTTGCAAATCAAATTTACCTTCAAGAAAATTTGAAGAGTTGTGTTTTTCATCTACATAAATACAACAAATAATTCAAGTTTATTTGGACTTTTTACCTATGTGTACACTTTTTGCTTTAATACTTAATTGCCTATTTACAGGATTTCTACTGTTACAACCTTGATGTGTTTGGGAGTCAAAATTGAACACGACTAAGCAATGTGTAGCAAGCTTTTGCAGACAAAGTGTGCTATGCTAAAAGCACAGAATCACAATTTGTAACAAAGAAGTTATGATATATCAATATTTAGTGCAGGGGGCAATATTATAGTCAACGAAAGGTAAAGATTAATTTTCTTCTAGAAGGGGGCACATAATCTACATTTTATACAGTGTAATATAAAAATTTTATTCGTACAGTAATACTATCATTACTCAAAATAGAACTTATACATATTCAATAAAACGGCCACTTGCTTCTAATCAGTATCACAATTCACTTGACAGATCTGAGGTTTCCCCAAGCACGTTTTGCTTTGCTGATCTTCCCAGGTTTGTCATTCCCATCTCCCGCGTAGTTTGATGCATGGAGCAGCTGTTTGCCATAAGAGATGAGCAGTGTGCTTGTCTAGCATGAAGAAATGCCACAGAATCAAAAAACTGTAATATAAACAGCATTTTAAAAGGGAAAGAATTTTCTAATAAAAATGTTCAGTGGGGATGTCTTCAAAGACAAAATACTAACGGCAGCCTTCAAATACCACTTCATATGGTAAGAAAAATTCCTTTCACGAGGTTTGAATTTCTATGTAATTCGTAGCCTGACTCTTTCGAAAAATATTCTGAATGAAATATATTGTAGTGAGATTCAAAAAGCTTTTGCCCACCCATTAACAACTTCGAGATTATAAGATTACATTTCAGGCAATTTACAGTAAGATTTTTTAAATATGAATGCTGATGTGGAATCATATCTGAAGACGCTACCCCTAAGTATATAATTTATCTTTTAGATTTATATAAATTCTTAGAAATGTCTCAGTTCATTTCAATGCAATAAACTGAATAACATACTCACTCTAAAATACCGTTTCTAACGTCTTTATTAGCATCGGAAGGTAAGAATTTATATCTTTATTATGCCAAGGAGTGATTTAAATAACTCCCTAAATCAGCTCCCTTGTCACATAGGATAATACATTATTATCAAACAACTTTGCCTCTTATAAAAGGGAGAGAAACTATTCCACTAGGCTCAAAATTTTTGTGAAAGTAAATATTTAGGAAAGTAAGCCATACATGTAAATAAACCCCAAAGAAAAACATTAAACAATTATTGGAGAAGCAGTTTTACTTTGACCATCATCAGGGGAATAAACAGTAAACAGCTTAACTTTATAGGGTTATTTATTAATCTTGCTGAGAACGATTCCCATGATTTTAAGAACAAAGACCCCCATGCTTCTTTCTTGATTCTGAGTAATAATAATATGGGAAATTCATATTAGTCTCTCGATTCTATAAAAGTGGATTCCTTTCTTTATTTTTCAGTACTACACTAATGTGATTGCATATAAATATTGTGAACATCAAGTAACAAATTAATATTTGGAAGGTTTTTTTCAGCCCTTTGGACAATTGGTGACATCAATAATAACATGATTCTGTTTAAACCATAATTTTTTCCTCTTAAAACTCTTCTCTATATACTTTTGTGCCATTGTTGCCTCTTCCTTTCAATTTCTTTTAATAAGATTTATTTCAAACTGTGAAATGCATGATTGTGGGAAATTTAAATACCAAATAAAATTTAAAGGAAAAATTCCCATAATTCTAATAGTTTTTTCCTCCAGGATTTTGATGAAAAAATTGCAATCGCAACTAGGTGTTCCGTATCTTTTTTTTTAATGCCAGGAAAAATCTTTAAAAGAATTCACTCAGGCTTTTGATAAATTTGGTTAACATGCTTTTGTACTGTTTTATGGTTAGTTGCATCTACTGTCTTTACTAGGAAAGCAATGGAGATACTGCCTCGCAGGTGCAATCGAATTCAGAAAATCAAATGCTGGCATGATTTCACTCCACTGTAGGGGTTTCCTCTGCACAAACATCATTTTAATAGATGTGTCAGTAATAGCTATCACTAATAGAAATCCTTTTCTATTGATATAATCTTCACATCAACCATAATATTAAGCTACCATTATAATCACTTTATAAAACGAAATCCTGAAATCAATTGCACAGCTCTTAGGTGGTAAAGTGAGAATTTTAGGGGATTTGAACCCTCCTCTCTCTGCTTCCAAGGGTATTTTTTTTCCACTACAACCCAAAACTTCACTGTGAATATCATATTCTACATAGCTAGGCTTGTGGTTAGGCACATCAAAAGGTCCCTCACCGTTTTTTGTTTCTTTTAATTAATATCAATGATGTTAATTTAATATCTTGGTATATAAAACTCTATTTATAGTTTTTATGATTGTATCTCCAAAACAGAGTCTCAAATTTTGATTGTGTTAAAGGCGGAAATATTTTTAAGACAATTTGTACATATTGTCAAAAACTTCCCTCAATGAGACTGTTCAAATCATAATTCAATCAGCATAGCATTAAGCTTCCTACTTCACTGTGCCCTTTATAAAAATCTTGGCTGAGTTAATAAATGAAAATTGATTCTTTGTTGCTAAGTTTTAATGCTAAAGGGATGCTATAACTTCACTGTGTTTTAATCTACTAATTCTTCATTAGAGTGAACCCTACATAAGGACTGGCTAAGTCCTTGGACTAGAAATGGAAAGATATGGTAGTGGTCTTTAGATCTTTTATTCCCTTTATTCATTTGGTAGTTATCTAGCTCCCACTCAAGGTCAGGCACAGTGCTAGTGTTCAGGATATAAAGGTGAAAGGTCACCCCTGACCTCAAAGAGCCTGTGAACCAGCAAGAGAAACAGACACAGATAGACAATCCTAGTACAGCCTGACCAGCACCGTGACCGAAGTAGTACAGAGGAAGATGCTTTGAGGAACACAGAGGAGCCACTTAAGTCAGCTTCAGGGAGGTCCTGGAACCTTTTTGGAGATGCTGAGACTTAAGCTCCATCTTGAAGAGAAGCAAAAGTGAGCCAGCTTTTCCCTAACATCCTCGACCAGAGTTCATTGCTTCCTCATCTCTGTTCCTTTACTAAAATATACCATCCTCATTTGTTTCCACATCTCACCCTCTTATTGGGCTGAGTTTTGGTGTGTTTGTTTTTGGTTTTTGCTTGATTTGTTTTTTGGTTTTTTTTGTTTTTTTTTGTTTTTTTTTGTTTTTTTTTGCTGAGCTTCTTGATGGGGAGAGTCTATGTCCCTAATTAGCCTAGTACAGGGCCTCCAAAAATAATAGAAATGCAATTAATATTTGTTGAATTATTTACAAAGTCCAGCCATGTTGCTATTTCCTCCCATACCTTCCTAAACATACCTTGACATTTAATAAGTGTGGTTTTCCTTTTCATTGTAAAAGCAATACTGTTCACCATACACCACTCAAAACGGCTAGGAGAAAAGGATGGAAAAATAACAAGTGATGGTGACAGATTTGGAGCAACAGGAATGCTTATACATTGCTGGGGGCAGTAGAAATTGGTACGACCACTTGGGAAAACTGTTGGCAGTATCTATAAAAGCTGGGTCATACCTCATAAGCCAGCAATTTCACTCCTAGGAATAAGCTCAACACAAATGTACCCATATGGTCACCCAGAGGCATATTTTTACCAACAGTGGGATTACTTAGAGCAGCTCCCAACTAGAAAATACACAGGTGCTCCTCACTGGTAGAAGGGATAAACTTATTGTGGCATGTCACTCACAGCAAGGAAGAAAAACCTACACTCAACAACATGAAAGAATTTTTTAAAAATTACTTTGGGGGGGGGCGCCTGGGTGGCTCAGTTGGTTGGGTGGCCAACTTCAGCTCGGGTCATGATCTCGCGGTCTGAGGGTACGAGCCCCGTGTCGGCTCTGTGCTGACGACTCAGAGCCTGGAGCCTGCTTCCGATTCTGTGTCTCCCTCTCTCTCTGCCCTTCCCCTGTTCACACTGTGCCTCTATGTCTCTCAAAAATAAATAAACATTAAAAAAAATTTTTTTAAGTTACTTTGAGGGCAAAGAGGCAGATTTTACTTTTAAAAAGCACTTACTGTAGGGGCACCTGGGTGGCTCAGATGGTTAAGCCTCTGACCTCGGCTCAGGTCATGATCTCACACAGTTCGTTAGTTCAAGCCCCACACCGGGTCTGTGCTGACAGCTCAGAGCCTGGAGCCTGCTTCAGATTCTGTGTCTCCCTCTTTCTCTGCCTCTCCCCTGCTCATGCTCTGTCTCTCTCTGTCTCTCAAAAATAAACAAACTTTTAAAATATTTAAAAAGCACTTATGATATGATTACTTTTACTATATAAAGCATACGAATAGGCAAAGCTATTCTATACTATTAAAAAAGTCAGGAAGGGTCTGTTAGAAGTGCAAGATTAGTGATTGTAAGAGAATAATAGGCTGTAGAAACTTCTGGAGGTGCTGGTAAGGTTCTGTTCCAGGATCTGGGAGCTGGTTACATGTGTATATTCAGTTTGTATCCCTTCTATAAGTATCTTACACTTAAATAGTTTTTTAAAAATAATGCATCCTATTTGAGGAAAAGCTGGAAGATACACAAAATGTTTTTAAAACTTTCAATCACCTACAACCCACTACCCAGAAATAACTATTAACATTTTGGATTATTTCCTTCTAGTCTATATTTTCTTTTTTTTAGCCACTGTGCTTGTGTCACCTCCTCCACCTCTGTTCCTCATATATTTTCTGTCTCTATCTCACTCACACACACATTTTGCAAAATTAGGTTCACTTCTACTTGGGTTTTCTTTTTTTTTTTTACTTAAAACTAATCCACATAATCAAATATTCGTTGCAAGCATGTTTTTTAAGATGCAGCAATGTTGCACCAAACGTGTGTGTGTATACATATACGCTTAGTTCTAGGAATGTTATATATTATTAAAATATCCTATTAAAATTATTGTATGTATATGCATATATACTACATATCAATAGTAAAACTTTTAAAATATATATCATAGGAAAGGAGCCACCTGGTCGTAAACATTCTTTAAGTTCTACATTCGTTCTATATTTCCTCCCAGAAAGCTTGCATCCCACTGGCTAGGTGTGACGGCTCCTCATATATATCACAAATCAACCTTTGCTCATTTATTCTTGTTTCTATTTGTTTTTAAGATGATGGGGCTTAACACCGTACTATGGAATCTGCCGTTTCGCAGATGAGACTGAGGCGCTCGCCAGGACACAACTCTGAGCACACCTCTCCTTTCTATGCGTTCGTGTTCGCGACCCGCGCTTCTGCCCGCAGTGCGGCCGCGCGTGCGCCTGGGCCCCTGCATCGCGCACTGTCCGGTTGCCGTGGAAACGGTAGAAGGAGGCAGCGTCCGCAGACCTAGCTGTAAGCCGTACCGAGGCCCGGGCATGGAGCTGCCGGATCCGGTCCGCCAGCGGCTGGGAAACTTCAGCCGGACCGTGTTCAGCGACTCCAACCGGACCGGGCCGGAGTACAGCGAGGGTCCGGGTGAGTGGCCGATGGCCGGCGCAGTGGATATGGCCTGCGGAGTACCTGGCGTGGGTTCTGGAATGGCCAGAGTTTGCCCGGACCTAAAATGGCGGCCGCGCCTTCAGCTGGTTCCCCGCAGTGCGGAAAGCGACCTGGAGGAGGGGCCGAGCCATAGGCCGCGGCTGGGGTTGGGACACTATCCCTAACGGTCCTGGCCGGTCAGCTGTAAACCTAGCTGCTGAGGTGGCATCGGCCTTCCTCAAAAACCTAAAAATACGAACACTGCCTTCGCAGCACACGTCCGGTCCCGCATCCTCCGCGAAGGCGAAGGTGTTTTTTCTCTGTGACTTCCGCCCTGGCGTTTCTGGACAGGCTGGACTGAAAACAGCCCAGGCAGTCTCCCCTTCCACTTCCCACCTTGGTTAAAATATCTTACCCTTTTCTCCTTTACTAGCAAAACGAGGACGTTCCACCGCAAGTTCGTTTTCTGGCGGAAGAGATGGAAAGTTTTTGGGTTTTTTTTGAGTCATGTTAAACCGCTGTCCACTCCAGAATGGCAGCTGCCACACTAGAATCGCTTCCAACAAAGTTCGCCTCCTTTGCTACCATCTCCTCCACAATCCCCTCAGCATGTATACCTCTTTCCCTAAATCCGGTAACAAAATATCACGATACTGCATCCAACTTGACGGCAAGTGATAACTCCGTTTCCTCCAGAATAGTTTCCCCTTCTTAAAGCATGATGATAGACAACATACTGTCATTCAAATCCATGTGGCCTTTATCACTGAACTCTGCTGGGAAATAGAAACCTTTTCCTCCTTCTTGGTCTAGGGACTTTTAAAAGAGGGCAGAGAAAAGGAAATTCCCTTAGTTGCATTGTTTCACCCTGAATTTAGGCCTCTTTAAGATTTAGGATATACAGAGAAAAGCATCATGTGAAAAATTAGGTTAAGTTTTGATTTTTAAAGCTGAGGCTTAACAGGTACTAAAATCTGATGATGCCGGTATCAGGGGTCAGCAGATATTTTCTGTAAAAGGTCAGGTAGCAAATATTTTAGACTTTGCAGGCCATAGGTCTCCGTGGCAATCACAGATAATGCTAAGTGCATAAACGTGGCAGTGTTCCAATAAAACTTTATTTATGGACACTAAAATTTGAATTTCATATGATTTTCAGTGTCACAAAATATTATTCTTTGATCCCCCCAACCATTTAAAAATGTGAAAAACCATTTTTAGCTCACTTGCTGTACAAAAACAGGCAGCTGGCTGGTAGTTTGCCTACCCCTGATTTATATAATGTTTTAATTTAAATTCCGTTTACAGAACTCAACTTGTACTTTTGCAAAATTTAGTAAATTCATGTCTTGTGCTTTCAAGGTTCATTTACATATTAACTTGATTTTCAGTTGCATGATTATAAGTTTGAAATGCTGTATGGCTATAGCGTAACTCTTAAGATGCTCGTGTATGCAATTTCTAACATAAAAACTTCTTTGCAAAATTTGACTAATTCCTGCTCCAAAGGTATTAAAATTTCCAGCTTAATTTATCATTTTTTCCCCACATTTTCTTCCTTGTGGATCTGAAGGAGGTTTGATTATTTGCGCTGTAATTACAAGTGTATACCATTCCCACATCCACTAAGAGCTGTACTGTTATGAAAAAAAGAATCCTAGTGCGGTGAGTTGCCTTCAGGTTTAACAAATTTTAAAAATTCATTCTTTTATCAGTGGTCATCTAAAAAATAGGTACAAGCAAAAAAAAGTAAGTAGATGCAAGCAAAAGTAGACCATAATAACAGTAAAAATAAGTAGATTAATAATCAGGCATATTCTTGGAGCTAAAGGAGACCTCACTGTGAGAGACCAGGCTTATTTCTTATATTTTAAAATTATTAAATGACAAATATACTCAGCTGTGGAGAGAAAAAGATGTTTTTAAGAAATTTATTTCAGAGCCTTTATAAATTGTTATATTTAGGGCCATTGATTTCAAAATGCATTATCTGTTCCTAAATTGTTAGAATTTAGTTGAATTTAGAATGTATTTTTAGGGCTCAGTTAAAAAAATCAAATTCTTAATTTAGGACCTTTCTCCCTTACATAGAAGCAAAGATATTATGCAATCACCCTTAGATACATGAACCTCATGCATGAATCACAAATGTGTACATTGACAATGTCTTTATGACAGTATGTTTCCATTCTTTCTGCTTATCCATATTTGATATATACCATGTGTACAGCAAGATTTTAGGTTCTATGAGTATCTCGAATTGGGGTAGAATGTAGTCTGTGCTTACAGTGAGTCTGTGTATTAAGTAAAAGAGAAGGAACGGAACGGGAACTAATGTTACTGAGTGCCTGCTAAGTACCAGGCATGGTGGTAGGGTAAAGTAATTAATACTATCTCTAATCCTCACAAGCAACCTGTGAGGTGCTTTTAATGTTACCATTTTACAGATGAAGAAATTGAGACTCAAAGAGGTTAAATAATCTGACTCAAGTGTGGCATGGAGGGTTCCAGGGGTGTTTGAGGAGTTATGGGTTTACTCGGACTCCAAAGATCCTCATCTCTCCGCACATTAGACTGTCTAGAAAATGCTAACACTTTCTCACACATGGGTTAGAGGTAAGTACCTAGAGGGTAAGAGATTTCTGTCGAGGCGGGGGAACAGGATCAAGAAAGGACTATGGACAAACTGGCATTAAATTGGGTATTAGTGAATGGGTGGAGTGGAGTATGCTGAAGAGAGGTGTGTCTGTTATTGAGGGGGATTAGTTTTTGTATGAAGTTAGTTTATATGTGAGAGAGAAGTTTTTATGTATTTTATGTGTTCATTTTATAGGCTCTTTACATAGAACAATACAAAGGAGGTAATGATCATTATTGTTATCTGTTCAATAGGATTCATATTGATATCCCACATTTAATCTACACCATTAGTGTGCAGAAAGTCAGCAGACTATAATGGCAAAATGATAAAGTAATTGAAAAATACGAAACATAACCTCTATGAGGGGTGCCTGGGTGACTTAGTCAGTTAAGCATCTGACTTCCGCTCAAGTCATGATCTCACGGTTCTTGAGTTTGAGCCCCAAGTTAGGCTCTGCACTGACAGTGTGGAGCCTGCCTGGAATTCTCTCTTTCTGCCCCTCCCTCCACACACACCCCCCCCAAAATAAATAAATAAACTTAAAAAAAAAGAAGCATACCTCCACAAAACCAATATATGAATTAAATAGTATTATGATGAATATTTCCTTTTGCTGTCAGTGATTTTCAATAGGCTTAAGTTTTGGAGTTTTGTTGAACCAACACTACAGTTACTAATCTTAAGAAACTAAAGGACTTACAGGGCATTGACCAGAATTAAGAGTTTGTTCTTTCTCTGTTTCTTTTGTAGATAATGAAATGGTTTCCAGTTTGGCACTGCAGATGTCACTTTATTTTAACACTTACTTTTTCCCACTTTGGTGGGTAAGCAGCATTATGATGCTTCAGATGAAGGTAAGTCTGTGCTTTAGTACTTCTGCTGAGGTCTTGTCCGCCCATTCCTGGCATTGTTGCATTGTCAATAAAATTCAAGTTCTTAATATTTATTTTCTATCTCAGGTCAGTTTTACTCTATGTGAGATTTTACAAACATGTTTATTTTTGTTGTTTTTTAGTATTCCATCTTGCCTGATTACTACAAATTCATTGTGGTCACCGTTATCATCTTAATAACCTTAATTGAAGCTATCAGGTTGTATCTGGGCTACATGGGGAACCTACAGGAAAAGGTAGGCTCTTCTTTCCTTTCTCTCAGCGCTACGCATGAAGGCAATAATGTTTTCACAACGAGGAAAAGGCAAGGAGCTGTGGTAGAAGGAGCAGAGGCCTGCCTCCAGCTTTACTATTTCTGTCCCTATGGTCTGTTCAGTCTCCTGAGCCTGGGTTTCTTTGTTTATAAAATGGGGTGGATATTTACTGCAAGGTTTGTCGGGATTAAATAATTTATATAAAATGCCTATGAGGCAGTTAAGAATTGACGGTTTTCCCTCTTCTCTACCTGCCTTGAAAATACTTGGTCAGTTCAACATGTTTGGATCCTGAATAGGAAAATGGGGGCGGGAGGGATTATAAACCAGGAATCCTAGGCCAGACACGTTTTCTGGATCATTGTGTTGCCTCAGCATGTACAGTTACCAGAGCTTAGGGATAATGCCTAACGAGTTCTGTGATTTTCTAGGACCGGTCTCACTGTATTTCTAGTTATTTCCTAACCCAAGCATCCATTCCCAGCTGACATGTTGATTCCTAGTCATGCTCATCTTTGCTTATCTACTTTCTTGCCCCTTTCTCCTTCTACCCAGCTTCATCAGCCTATATGCTTGGACTCTTTCTTTCACCAAATCACTCTCATCTTATTTCTTTTTTTAAAATTTTATTATTATTTTTAAAAATAATTTATTGTCAAATTGGTTTCCATATAACACCCAGTGCTCATCCCAAGAAGTGCCCATCTGTGCCCGTCACCCACTACTCTCGTCTTATTTCTTACAGTATTTAATTCATGCCTCTAAGTGATGCATTTAATTATCAATTAATCATTCTTGCATTGCCACATAAGTTAGTTTTCACTTTTAATGTAGACTGTAAGTCTTTGAGGACAAGGACCATGTCCTACTCCTTTTGAGTTACAGGGCTCATAATGTAGGTTCGCAGTAGTGCTGATTTATGTAAATGCAAGACTGTACTTGACTGATCTGATTACTCTTTACTGTGTGTCCTCGCAGGTTCCCGAATTGGCTGGCTTTTGGCTTTTGAGCCTTCTGCTGCAACTGCCTTTAATTCTATTCTTGCTCTTTAACGAAGGCCTAACGAATCTGCCCTTGGAAAAAGCAATACACATCATCTTCACTTTGTTCCTTACTTTCCAAGTTGTTTCAGCCTTTCTTACCCTGAGGAAAATGGTCAATCAGTTGGCAACTCGTTTCCACCTCCAGGACTTTGACCGGCTCTCTGCCTACAGAGGAGGCATGAGGAGAATGAGATCCTGTATAGAAGAGATTTGACCCAGTGCTGTTGAGTGAAAAGCTGAAAGATCGTTCTGCAAGACTTTGAGAGGACCCTATCAGGGATCTAGCAGGAGGGAAAGGACAAAGCAAGTGTTTTGAGCTGTATATTCTCTAGCTCTGAAATTCCAAAGCTGGGGGCAGTGATAAGGCTGATTGTACGGTACGTGAAAGCAGTAAGTCAACCCTAAAGCCTAGATATTGTCCACCTGGGGCCAAACATCTTAATATCTTTGTTGTTGACTTTTCAGGTGTATAGAAATCTGCGTTGGTATTCACAGTTTACCAACTTTATGGTAATAGATCTCGTTAGCACCTAAACCTAGAAACGTGTATATCTCTTGGAAGCTTGTTGACTATTCATGTCTTGGCAGCACATCTGAAGCGCATGGCAGTCCTTGTCAATATCCTGATGTATTAACTATATTTATAAATCAAGACACCAAATTTTCATGTCTCCTGGGGTTAAATTCTAACCCTACAGTTAGCTTTGATACAGAGGTTAAAAACGGGTTGGGTTATCATGGTATTTAAGAAATCATAAAATTGTAACTTTTATAAAGCCGTGTTCAGTATTTATAGTGGTGGTGTACAAAAACGTCTTTATAATAAATTATGAAATATTTAAGTATCTGCAACAAATCGTTCCTGTCTTGTATAGCTCTTTTGGGCTGTGGGTTTATTATTTTTATTACAGGCTTGCAAGGGAAGGATAGATAGATTGATTGATTAGAGAGCCTTTTATGTAGTGGGCACTGCACTAGGCACATTCACTAACCCTTGTGATCTCAGCTACTAAATCACCGTTCACAGAAGAACGCATAACCAGTAAATTCACATGAGGCTTGATTTGAAAAGCAGCATCCCTGTAAATGCACAGTGAGAGCTGAGACGGGCAGAGGGACCGCACTCATGATCTTCAATGAGCATGTTTCCTTGCTGCTTTTTAAAGAAGTTCTATTAAGAACAAAACTGCATGGGTGTATCTCAACATTTTTAGTGATGATTGAATCGTCTTAAGGGTTGTAATATTTTCTTCTTTGCTATAGGGAAATGTGCCTTTCATAAGTAATGCATTTTACTGAGAAACAGTTGTAGCTACATTAAAAAGTGTTCTTTCCAATTTTCCTTTTCTGTAATTCAGGCTCATCCTAGTATCTCTCTGTTTTGCCTTATTCATTCTTATATTGCTTGCTTTTCGAAAACGTTTTCACTCATAATTATACCTGCCCAAACTTATCAGGCTAATTTTATTATTTCTGCTTCCTATTATATATAAAGTTCAGTCAAAGATTTCTTCTCCCCCAATGCAAAGAAGTTACTATGTATATTCCAATACTTTGAAATCCAAAATAGAATTGTTTGGTTATTTTTTTTAAACTTACATTTGTTTGCATTTGTTTCCAGATGGGGATAGGTGTGTTTTTTTTAATTGTTTTTAAGTTTATTTATTTTGAGAGAGAGAGTACATGAGTGGGGGGTAGGGGCAGAGAGAGAGGAGGGAGAGAGAGAATCACAAGTAGGCTCCACACTGCCAGTGCAGTGCCATGCTGGGCTCCAACTCACGAAATGTACCATAGGATCATGACTTGAGCCGAAAATAAGACTTGGATGCTTAACTAACTGAGCCACTGGGGCACCATGAGGGTAGATAATTAAGAAAATATAAAATAAGAACATTTAGTCTATATAGCAGATAAATTAACGGAATTATTAAGAAAGACTGTTCTATATAACAGTTGTTTCCAAAGTTTTATCTTAAATATCAGAGCCTTTGAAATACATTCAAACTTTAATTTAGTATTAAAAGATTAATAGGTACAATATTAGAGTCATAATCAAATTTTAAAGCCTATAAAAATTGGGGGGGAAATTTGATTAAATTTTCTACAGAAAAATTTTTTTGGTTGTATTATCTATATTGCTTAAAATGCAAATATGAAAAGGGTAGGAAAAAAGAAAGTAAGAAAATCAACTGAGAAGATGACCAAGTCATTTGTTTTTCATCTAAACAATAAAACCATGATTTTATGTTAGGCCAAACCAGTATTTTCCGTTGGAGTATACCCTGTTCCCTATGTAAGCATATGAAAATTGAGGTAGAAGAAGATACGGTATTCATGCAGTCCTTGTTTTTATTTTATTTGAATAAGTTTGTCCATTTTTAATTCCAATTACATCTTTCTTTCCAGGGGTCCACAACACAGTTCTGAAAATTTCTAGTTAGGATTTTGACCTTCACAGATATTTTGTCTTTCACGTATTTTTTTATTCCAGAGGCTTTTTCTTATCACGGACAAAGTGGAAGCAAATTTCTGTAAATCAGAAATTTGATTTTGAAAATTGGATTTTAATCAATGTATGTTTGAATGTCTAGTATGTACAAGGGAATGGTAGAGGGTTCACAGACAACGAAGACTGCTGCCAGTTCTCAGGTGTATGGTGTGGGAGGTACAATATTTGCAGGACACCCTTAAGACAGAGTAGGGAAGTCCAGCTTCATCGGGGTGAGATGCACTGAACAATTTCTACCTGATAAGTACCTGACAGATAACAGTCCTTCACCTCCAGCACGTCTCCCCAGTTTGTTCCTGGCAGCTGGCGTCTGGGATTATTAGCACGTTGGCCCTTCATCAGCAACTGAGCACCCGCTATTCATCTCACCGTCAGAGTACGGGCAGGGGACATGGTGAGGGGTGCGGGGAGTGTGGTTAGACACACACACGCTTGCCTGTGCCCTACAACCAGTACACTGTCTGGTGGGAAAGGCAGATAAGCAAATCAGTGATCGTACAATATCATGGGCACTGTGGGATTACAGAGAAGGGACTTAGAGAAGATGCAGAATCTGTGAAGTCTTTCCAAAGGAACACTTAAGATGTGAAAAATGTGTGGGTATTAACCGTTTGTTTCAGTGTTAAGAAACCGAAGTAACAGTGACTCTGAGTACTGCTTCAGGTGTTATGTGTACTTGGGTAAAGCTGGCGGGAAGGGTGCATGAGAAGAAAGGACAGAGAATGAGGTAGAGAAGCTTGGGAGTAGGTAGTAAACTAAGCTGAAGATTTTAATGTTCTCAATCCCTGAGTGATTTATCAACAGGGGAATATCACAAACAGATTTAGGTTTCAGAAAGATCTCTCTGAAGACAGTGTGGAAAGAGATTGAAAGGTTGGACCAGATGTTGACTCGATGAAGTAACTTTGGAGAGAACAAAGTTTTAAAACATTTATATTTTAAAATAGGTATCGAAAATTTTTTCCTAATTCAATTTTTTGGGGGATTACACACAACGCTAAACACAATGACAAACTCACTGCACTATTGCCATTTTACAGTTGTTAGATTGTCATTGGACTTAAATAGAGCTCTATTTGAAATAGTCTTTTATGCCTTTTATTTGACATAACCTAAATGGTTCATAATCTGCATCGGTTAAAATTATATCTTTTAAAAACTTAATAACTTTTAAAGGAAATTTAATCAAGATTTTGAGAGTAAAGAAAAATCATCTACAATTCCACCACCCTAAAATAAGAACTATCAGCAAATGCCATGCTTCCTTGCTGTTTTCCCTTTGTAAATGCTTTGTAAAAATATAGTTGTGATCATTGACACAATTTTGTACCTTGGTCTTCTGAAAACATAAATATCCATCTTTCTAGCTGGTCACAGAACCATCATCTTTAATGATTGCACAGTTTCCATCAAGGAGATAGATGCTAATTTTTTTTAACTTCTCTCCTATTGGATATTTGCACTGTTCTTTTCTTTTGCTTTTATAGATAACATTGTAATGAGCATCTCCCGCAGACTGCTTTTTTCAGATCTTAGATGGTTCCTTTTAATTAATAAGCTAGATCCACAGAAGTGAAATTGCTGGCTCACAGGATATGAACATTTTTAAGGACTCTTGATGCATAATGCCAAGCTATAATATCCACTTTCTTCCGTTTACCACTCACACTTCTAAAGATAATACGATGAAAATTTTGATAAGGACAGACTTAGGGACCTCAGTTACCCATTCATCCTTGTGCTTCTGAGTGGCTACCACAGGAACACTGAATCTCCTAAGGAGGAAAAAACCTAAAAGCTATGCAAGAAGAAGTGCAAAGAATTAAAAATATATATATATTTTTTTGAATTAAGGGAGAACCGATAAGGGACAGGAAAAGGATTAGGCAAGCTGGTCACAGTCAGCAACAGACAGGGAGATGTGACACAATGAAAACTGGGTCATGGAGTAGGGACAGCCCTAGGACATAAAAAGACTGAAATGAAGTAAAGCTCTGGATTACTTTGTTCTTGAATATTGAATTTTTTCAGAAGCATAGAGCATGAAATATTATAGTGATAAGCCAAGATTGGAAACATAGCCAAGAAAAAGAGGTCTTTAAGGGATTGTTTAAAATGTGCTGAAGGAATAATTTGGTTTGGTCTTAAACGGCTCAAAAAGTAAATTGACATAAAGCTTTTGCATAGCAAAATAGGCATGGAGGCAGAAAACAATGAGGCAAGGGGAGCAGAGTGCCCTACTCGTAAATTTGTTCCAATGTAAAAATTAGATTTTGGTCCTAGATAATGTTCATCAGAAAACTTAAATGCTGTATTTTGAAAGTGCTACCAACATTAATTTATTATGGGTATGTATCTTTATCCTAGTTTTAAAAGATGGCTAATTTGGAGGTTTGAAGTCAGTAAAAAATAAGACAGTTCATTGTAAGAATCATTCTAAAAATCTCCCCTCCCCACCCCACTGTTGAGGCATTTAAAAACATCAGGCCCTAGAAAGATGTGTTTAAATACAGGTTTAACCACAATGTTTAAATTTATCCTAGTCCTCACATAGATTTACATCTTTCTAAAAATGAGACCAGTCAAGAAAGTATAGAACTCTTATAAAACAAGATGAAAACCCGAGGATAAATGGAGCGTCTATTGTATGAAAAACCAAAGACACTTGGCAATTTATCTTCTCAACATGCTAAGTCTAAACACGTTCCACAGCAACACCCTTGGCTGGAAGAAGCTTTTTAACCTCACTAGGTATATAAAATCCCAGTGTGTACATCACAGCTATACGTCCTTCATGGCACCGCAGTCCTACGTGTTTAGCAGTAGGTCACATTAAACGTGTAGACTTTTAAAAACAATCAACCAAGAAAGGCCTTCGAATTCATTAGAACTATAATAGCACTGTATTCAGTTGATAGGGAAGTGGTATTGTCAATTAATTTTTAAAGGATTTTAGTTACTGGTCTTGAGTTATTAATATATTCTAATCAAAACCATGTTGGAGACACTCCTCACTAGTATAGCTTAAAAGAGAAAAATGTTCGATACTCCAATTCAAAATCAAAATTCAAATTCCAAAAAATGTTTGATACGCACATTTGCTAATTGTTTTATAAATGCTTGATTCATTACTGCCTAGAATTCTAGTACTAAAATGATCACTAGAGAGAGTGGAAGTTTAGGACTTTGCTTCCTAAAAGGAAGAGATAGAGTCAAATTTTTTTTGCTGTTCTAAAAGCTTAGAGCTCCCTGTGGTCAACCAACCTTTGCTAAGGAAAGCGGCAGGGCCGTTTTAACTGCTGATTGTTCAGTAATTCACAAAGCAGAGCAACAAAGGATATTTATGCCTTTTATTTTTAGTATGCTAAGATTTTGTTCTGCAAAGTAAATGTGATTTAGTCAGCTCCAACATTATAACCATCCACTGTATTTGATATTTCAGGACAAAAAGACAAATAGGATTGAGTTGTGCCCTTCCAACTAAGGCTCTCCTCTCTGAAGGAGACAAATTTAAGGTGACTATAATGGCTTATGATAATATTGTAAGAGAGCAAAGTAGGAATATAAGTGAGGAATCCTATCTAGGGGGTAAGATGGTCTCTAGGATAGGTGGAACAGCATAGGCAAAGTTACGGACATTTGAAAACATAAGGCCAGAATGAAACCCAAAGTGGTTTGATGTGAATAAAATATAAGGCACGTAGAGAAGGGCTGGAGATAAGCTGGAAAGATTGCACCAAGATGTTTTCAGTCTTTTATATATTATCATAAAGAGTTTGAACTTTCTCTTGTAGACAATGAATAGTAGTATATCTATATTGAAACAGAATTAGAAGACATTGTTGCCATATTTGAAAATGATAGAAAATTGAGGGAGAGCTAATTTGATAGATGATACGATCTTGGTTTCAAAAGAATCTCTCAACAGGCTGAAATTCTAGGCACGAATATATTTTATACACACACAAACCTCCTCGAACATACACTGCTCAAAAAGTCAGTTCACTGGTCCATAATTAAGGAGCCTGTTGTGTGCCATTTTTCAAGGGAAGAAATCTGAGTGGTCTGAGGAGAGCACAAGCACGTTTGTATTAACAGATACAATGACCAGATCGTACAGGGTAAAAATCTCACTGTACTCTGCCATGTTGCAATAGTGTCTCGACTTTTACAGTACCTTCCCTACCTTTGTGCTTATCGAGAAATCTAAAATCGGATCTAACCATGTTGCTACCCTCCTTAAAATTCCAAAAGACTCTCCATTTCCCACATATTAGCACCCGAGCTCCCTAGTGTGGCACACCTCTTCATACCTGTCTGGCCTCGCCCAGGCCACCCCTTTGCAACATCTGCAGCTCCTGCTGTCCCCGTTCTGGATGTGTGCCTGCGGACAGTGTCCCTCCACACCACTCCTTTTGCCTGAAGTAATCTTACCCACCTGGTGAAAGTCTGCTTACCTTTTAATGCCTGGCGCAACCGTCATACCCTCTATGGAAATTTCCCATTGTCCCCTATCTACTTCTAGGTAACGCCTAAAGACTTTTTTTTTTGGTATCTTGTTGCTCATATTTTATAACTGCAAACAAAACAATTTGTTATTTGTATGTTTATATATTACACTCCCGCTCCTTAATTGTAAGGTCTTCATGACGAGTGTTTTATTCATCCTGGTATTTCTAATGGTTAACACAGTGTAAGTGTTCAATAAATATTTGATGATAAGTGAATGAATGGGTTTAGTTGACCGAGTCAGTGTTGCACAGTGGTTAAAAGCATGGGCTTTGGAGGCAGATAAACCTATGCTTAAATCCTTCTCCATTTATCAGCTTGGCCTGATGTTATATGGCTTGCCTAATCTTTAATTTATTCATCTTTAAAATGGATGCTTCTAGGGGCACCTGGGTGGCTCAGTCAGTTAAGCATCCGACTCTTGATTTCAGCTCAGGTCATGATCTCACTGTTCATGAGACTGACCCCACGTTGGGCTCTGCAATGACAGTGTGGCGCCTGCTTGGGATTCTCTTCTTCTCTCTCTCTCTCTGCCCCTCCCCTGCTTGCCCTCTCTTTCTCTCTCAAAATATATGAACGTTAAAATAAAATGGGTGCCTGTAGGGCTTTTGCAAGAATTAAATGAGATAAACATTATAGTAGGTATTCATAAATGGTAAATATTATAATTTAATATTCTAAATTTCCTGGGCAATTTAACTTCTTCAAAGTCTTTTGAACTCATTTTGTTGCTTTTTAGGACCAAAAACTTTACCTCCAGGTTTGATTAGACAGGGGTATTGATTACCTTTATCTAAAGTGATAAGAGACTTACTGATATCGTATAATAGAAGCTATATCTGGTCTAAGTACCCGAAACACCAGGGCACAGGCATGAAGCTTCCCTATCCTGTGGGGCCAGATCCATTTAGGAGATCAAATTATAATTGCAGAGGCTGCTTAGAAAGCAAAGCTTCAAAAGGAAGGACATTAGATATTGTTACAAGGATGTTTCTAACAAGTGAATATGCATCTGTTAGGGACATTCCCCTAGAATAAGTCACATTCAAGTTTGTTTGTTTTTTCCTCCCTTTCTCTTGAGGCATTGATGATCTCAGAATTGTAAAAGGCCTTTAGAAGTCATTGTTGATATAGGGAGGTGAGACAAATACATTATCTCGGGAGCCCAGCTAATTACTTTGGTGTGGTCTATGTGGGTTTAGCAGTTTTATCCTTGGCTTTCTGTCTAGAAATTCAATTTTAACTAAGAGACTCAAAAAGAGTGACCATAGAAACTAAACTCACGAAAGACTGAGGTATAAACCAGGGTTTAGCCATTTATAATGCAAACTACAATTGCCAGTATATTTTCTTCCTATAGAAATCTATTTAAAAAGCCGAATTATAATCAAAGTTACTTATTAATCATGAAATGGAAGAAATGGGTGTTCATACCATCTAGCTATGCTAACTTGAAGCACTCACTCGTATTCTAGAGATGTGTCTGCCTAGGAACTGGCTACTTGAATCCATGCTGATCAGGGCTCCCCCTTCCTAGCACTGGGGGATGCCATCAACAAAGTTAGGGAAGCCAGAAATTTCACAATGTGTGTAGAGAATTATAAGCAGGGTGTGCAATGCTCAATGTAACAAGAGAGCAAGGGCGAGAGAGATGAGGCTGAAGAGGTAAATGAGACCAGATCATGGGATGTAGAGACGGGTGAAAGGAGTGGCCAGGGCCACAAAGCTTTATTAAGCAGCACTGAGAGCTGAGCTGGGCTATGCGCAGCTATTCCAACCTGTGCAATCAGATCATTTTCTACAGCTTCTGGGTCATCTTGCACAGAAGGTAGATGGTTATGCTGATCCAGGGTGAGGCATTTATAAAGCAAAAACACAGATATTTCCAGGTGTTGCTGAGGGTGGCACAAGGAACGAACCATGAGATCTCTACTAGATAGAAGGGGAAGTGAAACCAGGAGGGATAGTCATCAAAGAAGGTGCGGCAGAGGTCCTGATGAGGTAAAAGGTCAGTCTGAATACTGTCTCCTCACAGTCAATGAGCATCTTGAGGACAAGAATCAGGTCTTAATGCCTGGATACCCAGTGCCTAAGACCATACCTGGCACACTGTAGGCTTTGAACAATGTTGACTGAATGCACGGATGAATGAATAAGCCGGCCATGTTAGAACTCGGAGCTCCTGCCTCCTGGTCTTAATATACAGTCATTTCTTTAATCAGTAAACTCCCTAGAAGTTAGAAATGTCACATTTACTCATACCTATCTTGGGGGCATGAAAAATAATTCTAATTTTAAAAACCAACAACCGCTCCTATGCGTAAGAATAAACTTACAAATTTGGCTGGATTCCCAAAACGAAACAAGTAACAAGCATCATTTCATGGAAGGACTGCAATTTCTCAGCTGCTAAGCTAGGGCTTTATCATGATCTCATTTGATTCTCACGACAACTCTGTAAAGCAGGAATTATTTCTATTTTACAGAAGCTGAAACCAGGTGCTGGGAGAGGTCTAAGGACCTTGTCCAGAGTCACACAACAAGCAAACAGAAGACAGGATTTGAACCTAAGCTGGTTGGGCTCTAAAGACCCTGCATATTCACTAATCAGTGCTCCGTCTCCCCAAACACATGCTCTGGAGATGTACTTGGGTTGATTTAGACCTGTTCAAACTACAAGCCAAAGCAGGAGCAATGATATTTCTCAACCCTGCACCCCTAGACCTCTAATGGACGAAGAAAGTAGTTTAAAAAAGGAGAGGGGGGTCCACAAGTTACCGTCATTGTTTTTGTTTGTTTGTTTTTTTAATTGAATAACATGTTTACCTATACAAAGGCTGAGAAGGGCCACTAAAAATCTGGATTTTAAAATTTTGCTTGAATTACACGCAGTACACCCTTGCTCATTTCATCAAAGTCGAGTAGCAGTTAAAGAGATTTGTGTTCGATTAATTTTTTACATGGGGAAAACTTCTGGTAGACTAAATAAAAGGATTGTCATTTTTGAAGTAGATCCTTGTGAAAGCAAAGTACTTTCCATTCACCGCCTTATTCATTCCTCCATGGAATTATAACAATTGTATTATTATTATATTACTTATTAATAACATTATAATAATACCATTTTCCAAATAAGAAAAACTGAATATCAGAGAGGTCTAATAAGTGAACCAAGATCCCATAGCCTGGGATTCAAATCGTGGGATGTCCGATTCCAAAGCTTTATCACACCGTTCAGTTCTCCGTATCAGCTGAGGTCCTGTTGTTTGGCCCGCACAGAGGATTCTAGGATGAGGTAGATACTGTCTAGTACTGCTTTCAAAACTTGGAGTGTGGGATAGAGTAATAAAGAGGTACTTGGTGGAGGAAACTGGGCCCCACTGGAGGGGATTCTGTCCCGTTTCAAACAGCCAAGCACGAACCCACTGATGGAGCCAGGAATCAGCACGGCTTTTCAAGCAGCTTGTCATGCACATTTGCTTCCTTTTCCCTCTTCCCTCAGAATAAGCCCGAAAGCTACATTTTATAAAGCAAGATTCCTACGAAAGCAAAGTAATGAAGTACAAACTGAGAGCTAACACATAAGCTGACCAAGGAGAAAAACGGTTACGGGGTGGTCAGAAATGGATTGCGAGAGAAGCAAACTGAATCATTGCTGGGTCTGTGCCACTCAAGGTACCCACATACTTTTCTGTTTCTCTGAGTAATGGGTTGATAATTAAAATTAACTTGAGCCCTATGAATCTATTACTCTGAGTTTTCCTAAATTATAATCTTTAAAGTGTAAGACGTTACCAGATTTGCTCTGTTTATACCTCAGCATTTATAAGGTTTTATATATATATATATCACAGTTAAGTATTTTCTGAAATCAATTTTTGGTCCTCCCGAACTCATTGGTTCTGGACTTCAAAGATGTAAAGACCGTGGAGCGCCAATGTACAAGCTTACCTAACACCATCTTGACAGAGGCTTTTTGTTTTGTTTTGCTTTGATTTTTAAACTCTAAAAAAAAAATAGAGTGACGGGTGAGGCACGTGCACACTTGCGGTGTTATTGTGTGCTCCGTATCAAACAAAATCTTAATAACACCTACAGCTTGCCAAATTTCTTTTGAAAACGTCAGTCTTCTAGGTTATAAAAACAGTCTCCAGTAAGCTGCTGCCTTTATTGCATGAAATGCAACGAGCCGAACATTCCTTCCTTTTGCAAACAAGCCCAAATCAGCACAGGAATCGAAGAGTGAAGAAGACACAACAAAAAATACAAGAATAATCAAGCCCCTCACAAAAATGCCCACTCCTACTGCAGGGCACAGGCAATCCAAGTCAACGCGATGCTCACCAAAGACAAAAACAAGCCGCACACAGCAAACGCAGCTGCAGCTAATAACATGAGCAATATCGACAGCAGATCTGAGCGTGCACATGCCAGGGAAGAGATTTTCACGATTTCAGTAGAGAAAACCCCACCTTCTACCCCATTCAGGGCCAAGAGCAAAGTCAGGCAAATGGAAAATATGCTGGAAACTGTCAGGGACTCTCCAACAAAAACATTCCTTCCCTTTTCATTTTAACTATTTGAGACAGCCATGCTTCGGAGCAGCGAAGATACAGAATCAAAGTCACCACTTACCCTGGGGGCAAACCCACCCTAGGAGTGTCTTACTATAATTGCTTTCTGAGATGCGAGGCCACTCCAGGATATATTTACCATTTTCAAGCCTCCAGGAGGAAGCGTGATATATGCTGCCAACCTCCAATCACCTGGTAAAGGTATCTGCTTGTGAAAACACATGGTTTTCCACTTTGAATCCTGCCTTCACAGTATAAGCTATTATTGACTAACAGATGGCCAAACACCCCGATAAGGTGTCTCAGTTGTGTGTGTGTTTGGTTTTGTTATTTTTAAGTTTGGACCCTGAGCAGAGAAATTGTGCTAAGTTTGGGGAAAGTCTTTAATTTCACTCCAAAATAAATAAGTAAATAAGAACAGAATAAAACAGAGTGTCAGCAAGCAGGTGCTCAGTGTAAACCTTTTAAATCCCGCCTCTTACAGGTTAGGGACTTTGTTTCTTTTGATTTCCCTGGACTCGGGATTCAATTCCTGAGCTCCGGAGCCAAACCACAAACGGAAGTTAGCTGTCAGGAGAACTGCATAGCCGGGTCCTGTATATCTGAATGGCAATCATGGAACGGCGGTCAGAATTCCTCCTTGCTAGTTCATTTTACGATTGCCCTAAATATCATAGGTTTTCTAATTCTTTTTCAAAAGGCCCATTCGTTATTAAAAAAAAATTTTTTTTTGGTCCATACATTGATCACTCGAATAGCCTATTCCTCCTTCATGGAAAATTCAACAAAATCAGTACCAGGGCCATGGTTTCAATTTTCCATTCAGCATCTTTCTCTGACATCCATTTTAATAAATATGAATAGCTTTGCATCTGGGTCACACCTTTCTACAGTAGCTATCGGTGTTAAAACTATCATCTTGGTCACTTAACAGGGCATCACAGAATCGGGAAGAGGAAGTGACAGAGCCAGGTCAAGTTCGTGCGAGCGCAAAACCTGAATCCGGGTCTGATGGCTGGTCATACCAGGCCACGGTTTCCTCCCACACTCCTTCTCTTTACTATGTACTGTCATCTAGAGCTGCAGCCTGGAAATGAACTGAATGTCATGACCTGCACTTTAACTATCTCCTGTCATCTATTTCAAAGTAAGCTTAGGGTGAGATCTGTACAAGACTTGTCTGTTTACCTTGGTGTTTTGACAAGCCCACCCACCCACCTATCTTCTAGGCATTTTCAGGGTCCAAGGAGGTCTGTAAATTGCTGGGGAAAAGATGAGGTTTCATTATTAATTAAGGTGGGCAGAACAATAGTCCCCCAAAGACGTCCGTGTCCTAATCCCTGGAACATGTGAATAGGTTAGGTCACAAGGCAAAGGGGAATTCAGCTTGCAACTGGAATTAAGGTTGCTAGGGGGCTGATTTTAAAAGAGGGAGGGGCGCCTGTGTGACTCAGTCGGTTGAGTCAGCATCTGACTTCAGCTCCGGTCATGATCTCATGGCTCATGGGTTCGAGCCCTGTGCCTGGCTCTGGGCTGACAGCTCAGATTCTGTCTGTCTCTCTGTCTCTCTCTGCCCCTCCCCGACTCATACTCTGTTTCTCTCTCTCAAAAATAAATAAAACATTTTTAAAAGTTTTTTAAAGAGGGAGCATTAGCCTGGATTATCCAGGTGGGTCCAAAGTAATTACAAGGGTCCTTAAATGTGGGAGAGGACAGCAGAAGGGTGCCAGAGGGGTGGGTGTGACCTGAGACAGACTGGGCCAGCCCCTGCTGGCTTTGAGGACGGAAGGGGGCGTAAACCGAGGAATGTGGGCAGTCTTCAAAGAGGCAAAAAGTAAGAAAACAGATTCTGTCCTAGAGCCTCCAGAAAAGAACACAACCCTGCCCACCATCTCAACCCAGTGAGATCCATTTGTGTTGTTTAAGCCACCAAGTGTGTGGTATTGTTATGTATCCGTGGGAAACGAATACAGCTATCAAAATGACTGAACATCTAAGCACTGAAACGAGTCCTAGAGGGATGAGAGCTGAGTGAAATACCGTGAGTCGCTGGCAGAGTGGCTGCCTTGGAGGTCACAAAACAAATCTGATCAGAGAGATTTGCTCCTGTAGGCTCACAGGAGCATACAGCCAGCCCGTGTGGACTGGAGCCGCCCCAGGATAACCTGAGTGGGGGCATGTGCAAACACTGACAGGAGGTTGCAGTGTATCCCATCTGCTAGGTTAGGGCCCCGTGCTGTCGCCAAGGTGGGCAGGTGATCCTCCCCTTGTCCCCACCGCCAACCACCTGAGCTGCACCCGCTTTGTCTCTTTTGGTTCCCTGCTACCCTCTTCGGTCCCCTCTAGGCCACTCTCAGCTCACGTCCCCGGGGCAGGAGTTGGAGCACCGGGAGCTGCCCTGGAGCCCAGTCCCCGGGAACACCTCTGATGGTCAGTTTCCAGATTCAGGGACGGGGAGCGGAGGAACCAAGCAACTTCATCCTTATTCTATTCTTGCTGGAAGACCACTCCCGCTTCCCAGACATCTTATCGGAGGGCCTCCAGGGACGAAGGCAGAGCAAATGCCAGGTTTTAAAATTATTTCCCTCCAGCTGTGCATTAATATTTTATTTCAATCTTGCCCCAAAGCCTGCTCAAGATGAAAAGCTTGAGGGGGTTCCAAAGGTGGATCGGAGCCAAACTGATTTCTGCCCATGTCTCTGGGCCCCAGCTCTCCCCCACCTACGGCAAGCCATATCATTAAAATGAAAATCCTGCCCTGGAGAATCCTCTATTCCTGCAGATTTGCACACACCTAGCACCCCAGCCAGGCCTCAGAGGCACTTTCCCAGTCAATTCAGCATCGATATGAGCGTCCACTCTGACCCACATTCCTGGAACAATTTCTTGTGCAAATCAGCAGGTCTTAAGCAAACAAGGGCACATTCAGGACATCGAACTACGCAATTAGCTGAGGGTAAATTTGGCAAAGCATCTGGTCTGCTCACCAAAATGGAAATACAAAAAAAAAAGCGAAGCACAGTTTTTAAAATTAAACATTAACTGTGTAAGGTTAAATCTGTGCAAGTCTCCTTGGAGTGGCACAGAGAGGCTCTGGCTCAGTACAAGGGGTAGAGAGACGGGGGTTCCTGGGGCCACTCAGGAGAATCATCCTCTGTCCGGGGCAGATGCTGAACATGGAGCCAAATGTAATTTAGCAGTGCCAGAAAATGGGAGCAAACAGCCAGGGATCTTTTGTTGGCATCTCCTAAAGTCAGCTTTCAGCAGGGTTTAGCGTTTTACTAACTGTGAGCGTTAGAATTGTTAAAAGGACACACTGGATTAATCAAATTAAAGCTACACTCCCTGATCTCTTGGGCCTTAGAACACATATCTTATGTAAAAGCCTGTCCCACTCTTATATAACGTGAGATCAAAAACGCAGGTCAATGTAACAATAAAAGGGCGACAAAGAAGAAAGTGGCGGTGGCGAATGTCCTCCCTAGGAGACCCTTTGAGCCACCTCCGTTTCATGAGTATTTTTAAATTCCATCATCTCCCGGGTCTGAGAATCAGAAAGACCAATGCGACATAATATTTCCAAATATTGGAGTAAAATAATACATATCAGAAAGATTCAGTCAAGCTGGTTTTCAGGGAAACAGGGGAGTCACTATTATCTTTTCCCTCTTTTTGCAGGAAATAGGCAGCATTATACTAGAAACGATGAGTCAGTTAGGAAAGTCATGACTATTTTCTTTTCTTCCTCATTCTGCTCATCTGAGGATTTTTTTTTTTTTTTTTTTGAGAAAGAGACCACACATGTGAGTGGGAGAGGGGCAGAAGGAGAAGGAGAAAGGGAGAGAGAGGGGAAGAGAGAGAGAGAGAGAGAAACAGAGAAAGAGAGAGAGAGAGATAATCCCAAGCAGGATTCTGACTCAGGGCTCAATCTTACTACTGTGAGATCACGACCTGAGTCAAAATCAAGAGTCAGGGGCACCTGGGTGGCTCAGTTGGTTAAGCGGCCAACTTAGGCTCAGATCTGATCTCACAGTCTGTGGGTTTGAGCCCCACAACGGGTTCTGTCCTGACAGGTCAGACCTGGAGCCTGCTTTGGATTCTGTGTCTCCCTCTCTCTTCCCCACTCATCCTCTCTCTCTCTCTCCCTCTCTCTCTCTCTCAAAAATGAATAAACATTAAAAAAAATTTTTTTTAAATCAAGAGTTAGATGCTTAACCAACTAAGCCACCCAGGTGCCCCTCATCTAAGGAATTCTTATGTAATTCTCTACTGACTGACTTTGTAGTATGATGATCCTTTTTGGTCAAAGTCAGACTATTCTAAACTGTTGAGAAAAAGGGGTAGAAAGGAGGTTTCAGTAATGATACAGACTTGGAAATATGAAAAAATATCAAAGCGCTCAAACAGAAGCTGCAAACTCTAAAGAGGTCACCCGGAGTAAAGTGTCTTAGGGGACCAGTGAGTGAACAAAAGTCAGCAGGACTTTAAAGGACAAGGATAATACTTGGGAGGCCAGAAATGAGATCAGAAGATGTATGTGCTACAAACAATTGGGGGAGTTAGCTACACGAGACTATTTAAATTTAAATTAATTAAACATAAAATTTAGAATTCAGTCCCTGAGCCACATGTGGGCAGTGGCTACTGTGCTGGACAGCACAGATATGATATAGCATATTTCCATCACTGTAGAAAGTTCTACTGGATGCTGCTACTCTAGAAATAGAGGAGCCCTGGAAATAATCTGGACAACTACCACCAACCTCAATGGAACCTTTGAAATAGGCAATAAAGACTAACTCAAGATTTTTAAGGTTGGAAAGGAATAAGGTAGAGTGACTTTAGGCTTTAAAATTATGCTAACTGTTGAGGGGCACCTGGGCGGCTTAGTACTTAACCGTCCAACTCTCAGTTTCAGCTTAGGTCATGATCTCACAGTTTCATGAGTTCGAGCCCCACGCTGTCAGTAGAGAGCCTACTTGAGACTCCCCCACCCTCTCTTTCTCCCCTTCGCCTGATCACACTGTCTTTCTCAAAAAGAAATAAACAACTTAAAATAAAAATAAAACTATGATACCTGTTGAGTGAAGACCAGATGTTTCCACTTATTTGAAGAGCTAGAGCAGGAAGCTCTTAAGTTAATCATAAAGAACGTCATACTGTGGGTGACTGGACACTGAAAGAGAATAGGAAGGAATACTGTCAAATTTGTATCCTGGGAAAGATTTAAGCATAGGTATTGAGCTGGCATCCCAGATTGACTGGAGTGAACTATGTCATCATCATCAGTCCGCTTGGATCAGTTCAAGCCCGGCACATAGATTAATCAAATGATAGCCACAAATAAGTTTTGCCGTGTAAATCCCCAGAGGATTTTGTTTAGGTCTCTCATGCAAATGGGGACCATAATCCCAAATCACAACCTTGATCTTGACTGCAAAGTCTGGCCACTTTTTCTTCACCCTACAGTCTCCTTTGCTTCCGAAGGAAATTAGAAAACCTCACCTCAGCCTTTCCTTTTAGCAGTCCACTCCATTTTCTTTGAGAAGCCACAGAGGCAGAGCCTGCAGTAACCTCAGATGCACTGACTAAATTGGCATTGGTATCGTAGGACCCAGCGGGTAAGAGTCTAGGCTCTGGAACCCCACAGTCCCAGATTTGAGTTCCAACACTTCCTCTTACTAGCTGGGCAACCTTGGGCCAGTCATTTAACCTTTGTAGTAGACATTCTTTCTTGGTTGCATGTAACATTTTCTTTTTAAAAACTGAAAATTTAGGGGCACCTGGGTGGCTCAGTCAGTTAAGCATCTGACTTCAGCTCAGGTCATGATCTTGCAGTTCCCAAGTTCGAGCTCCATGTCAGGCTCTGTGCTGACAAGCTCAGAGTCTGGAGCCTGCTTTGGATTCTGTGTCTCCCTCTCTCTCTCTGCCCCTCCCCTGCTCATGCTCTCTGTCTCTGTGTCTCAAAAATAAACAAACATTAAAAAATTTTTTAAAAAATTGAAAATTTATTGCTTCATGTACCTGGGAAATCTAAGGGTCTGCATGCCACGTAGAAGAAACCTATAAGAATTTTAAGATCTCTCATTACAATACTCCTCTGTGTTACCAGTTTTATTAGTCTCTTTTGGTGGCGGCTGGCAAAACTCCAACCCAAACTAGCTAACACAAATAGGGAATTTACAGGTTCTTGTAACCTGAGTGGTTCAAGAGGATAGCAAACTTTAGACACGGTTGAATCTAGGGGTCCAAATGATATCTTTCCATCCTCAGGTAAACATGTTCTATATGGTAAGATGAATACCAGAAGCCAAGATTCTGTACCCAGAAGCCAAGATTAAGTACCCAAACTTAACTTGAACAGCCCCCAAAAAGGACAAAGATCCTATCTTTCCTGGTAGAAAAGTCCCAGGAAAGTTTCTTTTTTAATAATTTTTTTTAATGTTTATTTAATTTTGAGAGACAGAGCATGAGCTGGGGAAGAGCAGAGAGAGAGAGAGAGAGACAGAATCTGAACTAGGCTCCAGGCTCTGAGCTGTGAGCACAGAGCCCGACGTGGGGCTCAAACCCATGAACTGTGAGATCATGACCTGAGCCGAAGTCGGAGGCTCAACCGACTGAGCCACTCAGGTGCCCCAGGAAAGTTTCTAATTGGCCCAGCCTGGGTCGATGCCCCTTTAGGAACCAATTACTATGATGAAGAAGATGGAGTACTCAGATTGGTCAGGTCAGGTCAGTGCACAGTTTCATTCCATGGCTTAAAGATAGACTGGATAACCAGTACCCAGCTGAAAGGAAGTAGTTGCTCAACAGGAGAGAAGAGTCTTGAATGTATGGTCCATAAGAATGTGCTCACTGCAACTTCTCAGTCTTGGTTTCCCCATCTGCAAAATGGGAATCAAATGCTTTTCTCCTAGGACTATTAAGAGATTAAATGAAGTAACTCCTGTAAAGCATCTGGGACATTGCTCCAAAGATTATATTTTTGCCAAACAATAATTTACTATTACTTTGTTTAGGACACTTGGTGGCTTTGTAATCTGGCCTCTTGGCTGGGCTGAACTACATTTCCCAGAATTCCCTTTCCTAAATGTTTCTGCTTAGAATGAACTACAAGAGATTCATGTGTGAGATGTGGACGGTAGAAGTGAAGCAACGGCCATTTTGCAGTTCACACATGTTGTCACTTATCTGCTGGCTCACCATGTCAGTGTGGGGCAGCAGTCTAGCCCACATTCCCCTGGAATCTTCTTCGACTTCTCTGTCTCCTGGGCCAGTGTGTGGTTCGTTCTGCCATGAAGAGTGCCATCTTCTGTAGGACTCTCATAGCACCAGTTAGAAGCAGTGAGAACTAGCATGGGTTTCAGCCCTTCTTGGGTCCCACCTCATGCTTATGGGTTCTAGCTTGTGTTTGTTCTCTTCTACTTTGCACCTACCTTCCCTTCCCAACTATCTTCCCTGGGGACTTCAAATTTGAGTATTAGACAGCCTTACAGAGATTCCTTAACCAGTTCCCATAATTATATAAGGTCACATCCCTGTCATACATACACTCCCAAATGGTTTTCCCTGTTTCATGGGACCTTGACTGATGAAACCAGAACCTTATTTTTCTTGGGGTGCTTGGGTGGCTCAGTCAGTTAAGCATCGACTTTTGATTTCAGCTCAGGTCATGGTCCCAGGGTCGTGAGATCAAGCTCTGAGCTGGGCATGGGGTCTGCTTAAGATTCTCTCTCTCCCTCTCCCTCTCCCTCTGCCCCATCCCTGCTTGCTCACAGATGCTCGCTCTCTCTCTCTCTCTCTCTTTCTCTCTCTCTCTCAAAAAAAAAATCTCATTTTTCTAAACTTCCCCCAATCTCCCTTTTGGGCTTAAAGACAATAAGACTCTTTGGAAATGATTCCATGAGAAATGTAAATTAGGATAGTAACTGACAGTTAAGGTAAGGTTCAAAATAATAATTAAACAGAAAGCTGGGGCAGGGGGGAAATGACACAGCACCAACCACATTCTAACTTCCACCCCAGAGGCACAATAGATATAATAAACGGGACCAGCAGCCTTTATTATTGATCCTGATGATTGGCTTGTACTTCCCCAAGGTCAAGGGCGAAACCCACACAAGAGGCAATGAGATGCTTGGGCCAAGGAGAGGAGTTCAATTACTTAAATAAAGCAGTAATCCTTTTCTGTCCGCTTACATATAAGCGTAAGGCCAGTGAGTGAGGGTGTCTGTCACACCCATGTAGATGCACCATAAGAATTTCTTGCCATGTGCCTTTCTGTGCTTGGAGACTTGGCTAGGTCCCCAGTGGCAGCTGCCCAGGACAGTGTTCCCTGACTTCCTCACTCTCTTCCTCTCTACAGGAAGCAACAAAGCAGTACATGCTGCTCCCTTCTCTGCTCTGGAGGAAACTCATAACAGGCAATGCTGGCTCAGAAAGGAAGCATTCCCATCCCGTCACATGAACGGAGGTGAGTTTAGGAAAAAGTGAGCTCACTTTGGGGCTACATCAAGTCATCCCTCAGGATAGGGAAGCTCGTTGGCTTCTTGACACACTCCCTCCCAACTCTGTCTACAAATCTCTCTTCTTTGGTTGTCCCCACCTGAAATTTACCACTAGAGCAATTTATTGTGGACCTAAATCACAACCATGTGAGATAGTTCAATCATCTTTTTCCTTCTAACAGTAAGTAGAGACTCTCCCAGCAAAGAGTGAGAGGGTTAATGGCAGCTGGTGGGGTGGTGGTAGATAATAGGACCCAGGCAGTAAGGCAGGGGAGCTCTGAAGAGAGGGGACAATGAATGGGAGTTCCGGGAGCCACCACAGCATGAGTGCCTTGGATTGCTCAGTGGTGTGCAGGGCTACAGGGCAAGGGGCTCCTCAAGGTAGAAGAGGGCAGATAAAGGAGTGTAGAAAGGCTCTGGGCTTCCCTCTGCTACAGCTTGGCCTATGACTACTATCCTTCCTCCCCATACCAGTCCTGTCTTTGTATCTCAGTCATTTCAAGGGTCACATCAGAGGCCTGGCCCACGTTCTCTGTGATCGTAGGTCAGATGCCTCTTGCTTCTTGCTCCCCATCCTTGACCTCATCTCTGATTCTAATGACAGCTGGTGCTGGCCTCACCCTCATAGCCACTTGTCTCAAGAGCTGGCCCATGTTCTTTGATTCTTCTACTTAGGGATTTCTTTTTTTTTTTTTAATAGTTTATTTTCAAATTAGTTTACATATAACACCCAGTGTTCATCCCAACACGTGCTCTCTTTAATGCCATCACCCCCTCTTCCCCCCTCCTCTCTCACCCTCAGTTTGTTCTTAGTCTTTGAGAGTCTCTTATGTTTTTTCTCCCTCCCTCTCTGTGTCCTTTTTTCCTTTCCCCTCTTCCCCTCCCCCTGGTTTTTGCTAAGTCTCTCAAAATCCACCTATGCATGGAAACATATGGTATCTGTCTTTTTCTGACTGACTTATTTCACTTAACATAATACCCTCCAGTTCCATCCATATTGCTACACATGGCCAGATTTCATTGTTTCTCATTGCCACATAGTAGTCCATTGTATATATGTGCCGCATCTTCTTTATCCATTCGTCAGTTGATGGGCACTTGGTCTCTTTCCATGATTTGGCTATTGTCGAAAGTGCTGCTATGAACATTAGGGTACACGTGCCCCTGTGCATCAGCATTCCTGTGTCTCTTGGGTAGATTCCTAGCAGTGCTATTGCTGGGTCATAGCGTAGCTCTATTTTCATTTTTTTGAGGAACCGCCACACCGTTTTCCAGAGTAGCTGCACTAGTTTGCATTCCCACCAACAGTGTAGGAGGGTACCTGCTTCTCCACATCCCCGCCAACATCTGTAGTTTCCTGATTTATTCATTTTAGCCACTCTAACCGGTGTAAGGTGGTATCTCAGTGTGGTTTTGATTTGTGTTTCCCTGATGATGAGTGACTTTGAGCATCGTTTCATGTGTCTGTTGGCCATCTGGATGTCCTCTTTGGAGAAGTGTCTATTCATATCTTCTGCCCATTTCTTCACTGGATTATTTGTTTTTCTGGTGTAGAGTTTGGTAAGTTCTTTATAGATTTTAGATACTAGTCCTTTATCCCATATGTCATTTGCAATTATCCTTTCCCATTCCGTCGGTTGTCTATTAGTTTTGTTGGTTGTTCCTTTGCCATGTAGAAGCTTTTTATCTTGATGAGGTCCCAACAGTTCACTTTTGCTTTAAATTCTACTTAGGGATTTCTATGCTGTGGACACTAGTGGGAGCCCAGTCAGCTCTCACTTGTGTACAAACATGACATGTTGGGGGAGTGAATGCTTCCACTGGAACCCTCAAATGGTGGGTAAAGGGAGCAGATGGATGAATGCCTCTTCTGGCCGATCACCAGGTGGACAATCTTGAGATTACGTACACGGTCTTCAAAATGTCCTGGGTGGGAGTGAGCTGCACTTGCAGAGTGATGACCTTGGTAACACATTCATACTGCCTTTTCTTCCTTCCTTCCTTTTTCCCAGTCCCACACTTCTACTCTCTGGGATCACCTCCCAGAAAAACTACCTCTACACAATCTTTTATCTCAGTCTCAGCTATCCAGAGGGGGGACCCAGGATAGCAAAAATAACTTTCCTGTGTAATTCCAATAAATCCCAGGGCCCCCATGAAGCTCAGTCTTGGAAGGAAGTCCAATGTACAGTCAGAAAACAATAATGGCATCACAAAAAGAAATTTTAATCTTCAGAAATTATAAAGATGCATCGAAGAGGATCTAGCACTTTCTAAATTCTCCTTGTCTAGGCCCCAAACCATCTTTCCTTTCCAGATACTCCAGACCCCTTTCCTTGCCTTTTTTTTTTTTTTTTTTTTTTTTTTGGAGGGAGAGAGAGAGAATCTGAAATAGGCTCTGCACTGTCAGCACAGAGCTGGAGCTCAGTGAGGCTTGAACCCATGAACCATGAGATCACAATCTGAGCCAAAATCAAGAGTTAGATGCTTAACAGACTGAGCCACCCAGGCACCCCTTGCCATTCTTGATCTTATTCTTTTCCATCTTTTTTACTGTATGTACTTATTTTGCTTCTCTGGCTTAAATTAGTCACATACACATGTCTCCTTTCCATCTCTCTACAAAAGTTGTTCTGGTCAGCCTTCCCAGAAGAGTCAGTAGCAATCATCTTTGCTGGTGGAGGAGGTGGTAGTGGAATGAGGGGTTCCTATTCCCTCCCAGGGCCCTCCTCCTTTGGTTCTGGGATAAAAGACTGCAAGCCTCCAGGTCATAAACACGGGCATAAACACTGGCCTATGTGGTGCCTGGATAGAAGCCAACGGCAAACCTGCAGAGAGACAGTCTTTTTCTTGTCATGATACACATGGAAATGGGCATTTTTGTATCCTACTCTCAGGTAAATTGATAAAATAGCCATCCCGAAGGCCAGGAGCCTCCGTATCTTGCTTGGTAGTGTCCCCCATTTGTAGTGTCTCAGACCACCTCAGCTGGAAAATCTGTGGGGTATGCGGGCAGTGACTGGGACCTTCCACACTGTGGTAGGTCCAGAGAACACGTAGAGAACTGGTTCTCTCTCTCTCTCTCTCGGCTTCTAATGAACACAAGTACTTGTTTGACATTTTCCTGTACATTCTTACATTTTCCAACTGCCTCCCTGCCCCCATCCACACATTCCACAACATGGCGATTAATTGTTCTCTGCTGTTCAGCAGCATTGGTGTGCACAGCCACGACCGTAGTCCTGCTTTGTTCCCAGTTTAATCAGTGGCTGCCCCTGGCTGTCCCTCAAAAAAACAGACAAAGCCAGCCAGCTGCAGACCCAGCTGTCAGCAAGCCCCGACACCGGCATTCAAGTGGCCGCAAGAGAGCCCACACAGTGCCCAAAGAGAGCCCATTCTTCTCCTTTCTCCTCCTCACAATTGACAGGCTCTGAGGAAGGAAACCATGAGCTCTGGGTTTGGCAGTGGGGCGGGAGGATCTTGTTAACAGCTTGCCTTCCTGTTTATACGGGGTCTGGCAAAACTGTTAATTTCTCTCACAGAGGTGACAAATGGGAAAACCAGAAACGCCAAGGAGTAGCAGCTTGGAAAACTGCCTCAGAGGGACTTCGTGACGCAAGGCAGGGGCTGCAAGTGTGTGTGGGAGGGAGGACCACCTTGGGTTCCAGTCCCAGGAAGAGGACATCCCTCCAAAAAGACGCACTGAGCCCCACTGTGCGTGGGCATGCCTCACCTGCTGTTCTGCTTCCCACCAACAGGTCCCACAACAGACTGAGGTCCTGGCAGAGTAAGCATATGGACTAGGACCTGCAGGGTCCCGTGCCTATCATCCACAAGCGACTCTCATCTGGCCCTGAAGCTGAAACCACTCTGAGAAATACGCCAGGATTCAGTGGCCCCCTTCTTACTGCTTCCCTCAAGCATTCCACACACTGGGCAGTGTTTCTCCATCCTGGCTGTACATTGAAAGCCCTTGTGGGAGAGTCTGATTTAATCGTTCTGGGGGACCTGGGCCCTGATTGTTTTTAAAAGCTTCTCAGGGCACCTGGGTGGCTCAGGCAATTAAGTGTCCAACTCTTGATTTCATCTCAGGTCATGATCTCATAGCTTGTGGGACTGAGCCGCACATGGGGCTCCATGCTGACAACTCATGGCCTGCTTAGGATTTGCTCTCTCCCTCAAAATAAATAAATAAATAAACATTTAAAAAAAAAAAAAAAAAAAAAGCTTCTCAAGTGATTCTAATGAGCAAGCCAGGGTTGAGAATGTTGGGAAGGAAAAACTTTTTCTCTACCCTGTTAGGTTCAGAAGCTGAGGGACTGCAAATTTAACTGTCAAAAGATTAACAGGAGAAAAGGAACATAAATTTATTCATATTTTACACGCCTGGTAACACACATAAAAGAAGTCAAACTGAAAGAAGCAGTTAGACTCAGAGTTTATATGCCCTTCTTAACAAAGGAAAGAGGGTTTGGGCTTCAAGAGACAATAAATTATGGGGAAGTGACTAGGGACTCTATGGGGGAAACTAATGTATGATAAGGGTGATTTTAGTAAGGCTTGTTAATGCAGACTCATCTTGGTGCCGACTCCAGGCATGGGTTGTTTTTCTTTCCCAGTATGGGAGGGGAGTACATCTTCATAAGGGAAATCTATGCCACCTCCACAAAGGGAAATGTATGCCCCACTTTTAGGTGGATAAGGGAAGAGAAGAAAACTCTTCCTGCATCTCTTGCTTCTCAGTTGGTTTCAGCTCAAAATAAATCCTTATTCCAAAATAGCATATTTTGGGGTGGCATAATCTACTTCAGTAACTGTTGTAAAGCATAGATTACTGTTTTGTTGTCTTCATTATTATTGTAAATTAAATGCTAGCTTATTTCAAAAAGCTGTTTAGAGGGGTGGGGATGGAGGCAAGGAAGGAGAGGGGTAGCAAGGCACACTCTGCTAGGTGACCAATCCTGGGCATGGGTTTGGGGAAGGGCTCCTTGGATGTGGCTCTTTGGAATCCAAAACTGGGAAAGTCAGTCACCCCAGAGCACCATGGACTGCCCTTTATCATGGGCTCCCTGGGCCCCTGAGCCTCTTGAAGGCAGGGGTGGAATATTCCCCCATTTGTATTCACCAGGACTTGCCATATAGTAGGTGCTCATTATCCAGTTTCTGAATTTGTTGCCTCCCATTTAATACAGCAGAGGTCCCTAGCTTCTGATGGTTTACGTGGGAATGCTACCATTCTTTCGCGGCCTGAAGAAAGACATGGTGTTATTTGTTCTAGGGAGAGGAGCAGCTTCAGAGTGGGTGGGAGAGCAGGTTGTAGGCTGGCTCTGGGAGACTATTTGCGAGCCTGTGGACACAGAACGCTGTGGCGGCAAACACTGCAGAGGAAAGGAGCTATTCTCAGCACAGATATAGAGCTCATTTAAATATCCCTATGCACACAATTCCCGTCAAAGGGCCTGGATTACAAAAATTAACCATTTTGGAGCTTTTTATCTCTTATAGAAGGAAAACTAAGATATATTCTCCCCTCCATCCCCCACTCCCCAACCCCCACCCCCGCTTCAGTTTTCCATGAAGAGGGTAAAATGAGGCTTGGGAGATGGGTGGCGAACACTGCAGTTTTCCATTCACACTCTCTGGGGTTTCTCAAAGCCTCACAGGCAGGCCTTCCAGTAGCTACTCGTGAAGGCCTCCTCATCCCACCGCGCTGGTCCCCTCCAATCCTCATTGCGGCCATTTTGGGATTCCTACACAGCCCTGGGGTCCAGCTCTTCTGTTTGGGAGGCTCCTACTGAGCCCCTCATACTTCGCCATCTGCAATCCTTGGCTCAAGCCCAGGCTCCTCCAAGAAGTCCTGCCTCCTTCTCTCTCTTCTGGACATTTTGAAAGCAGGCAGAGTCCATATCACACTGTCCAGTATCCTTCTGTGTTCCCTTCTGAAAGTACTATCTCTCTTGCTGACATACTCTCTGCCTGTATCCCTCAGTCTTGGTATTCCTTGGACTATGCGGAAGGAAACCTGGGTGGCTCTGATCTGCCCATCTTCTCACCATGATATGCAATCAGTAGGAAAGAAGTTGGGGGTTGGAGGGCATAGGGTTGGCTCTGCTGCCATGAGGCCTTGGGTGTGAGTTCTCCCATGTGGCCGCCTGTCCTGGTTCTGTGTTGTGGGCATCCTTCCAGAACTTCCAGGACCACAGGCTGTCTCCCTTCTCTGCTGCAGTCTCCACTATGGCCTAGGCTCCTGAATCCCAGCCAGAACCTCAGTTCGGCCCCACAGGGAGCAGCTGAGCAGCTGAGCTCTGGCCAGGTGGTTAGATCCTCCCAACATCTTAGTTTACTCATCCATAAAATGGGAACAGAAATAGTGCCTACTTTGCTCTGTTATTGGCAGAATTGAGTGACCCACCTTTGTTAAAGCAATTAGAACAGTACCTGAGACACGATAAATGCTGGCTGTTATTTAATATTACATTAATGGAAGGGAAGGAGGCCACCTGATTAATAGGAGTCCTGTGCCCCCAAGTTGTCTCATCTTTGGGTTTAATTCTTACTGTCAGAGGATTTCTGTGTCTCTAGCAGCTTCTAACCCCAGCCACTCTTGGGTTTCTTTTGTGCTGTACTGTGCCTCCCAAAGAGACCAGCCAGAACAAAGTTCTATAAAAGTTTCCTTTAATCACTCGGATATAGTCCATTTCTAATTTTTTTGAATGTGTTAGCTTTGATCTCTCACATCTCTCGAGGCAAGCAATTCTGTCTTCTGCAATTTCTTTGTCTCTCAACTATGCCGAACACAGTTCTACGCACTGGTTGAGGGATACATTAGAACCTGGGAGAACTCAAAAGCAATTCCCTACTCTTGTTGCCACGTGTCCGTGAGACCAGATAGAACACTAAAGGGAGTCCTCTACCCTGCCCTCTTACAACTTCATCTGGAACAGGCTGGCTAACGCCTCCCTTGGATTTTGGTAAATGGGGATTATGGAGTGACAATTAGAAGAACTTACAGTCCTAGACTCTGTCTACTCCTTGAGGTTTAGAATAAGCCCAAATAGCTTCATTGGGAGGCAGACAGAGGAGAGACCAGCCAAAGTCAATAAATAGACATCCTCTCACCCTCATTTTTATTTCCTCAGCAGCGCACCATAATAATGCTGAGCCGGGAGTCTGTGGTAATACAACAGACATGGGCCAGGAAGGGGCAATAATTCCAGGCTACAGGGAAAGCCCCCAACGCTCTGCTGTTGTCCTCCATGGCCACCCTTCTTTTACTGGAAAAGGAGCTGGTGGTGACATCTCTCAGGTCCCTCCGGCATTTTAGAGCCTTTGTTGGAAAATGCTTTTATGTTAGCATTACATCTGTGTTATCCTTGAAAAGTCTGGCTGAGTAATAAGTGAGCTAACCTATTTTCCATAAAGAACTCTAAATTCCACCCACTTGTCTGAACAAAATATCTATATTCTCACCCATACTCTCCGCTACCTGCTGTGGAGGCTGAAACCCTGCCAGGTTTTACTTTAGCACTACTGCTCCTGGGGCTGCCGGCTGGTCCCCTGTTCCAGCCAGGGTCCTCCTCTCTCTCAGGACTTGCTCTGCTCTGATACAGATAAGGCCGTATCAATGGGGCCAAGAATTCCTCTGCCAGATGGGATGAAACACTATATAGACTTACACTCGGCAACCCCAGGAAGAGAGCCCAGACGTTAAACACTTTGCTGCGCAGGAACTGTCAGCAAACAGCAAGGTAGACCAGCTCTGACCCACCACACACATCGTATTCCTGCCTGGGTGTCCAGGCTCAGCCCATCCCTTGCCTGAAAGGCCCTTCTCCTAGGTACCTGACAATCCTACTCTCAACACTCAGCCCTAGATCTCCCTCTCTTCTATCCATTTATTCAGGATGGATTTATTGAACACCTGCTGAATTCCAGGGAGTAGGCCAGGGATGGAGATCCCAAGATAAAAGTCATAGGACCTGCCTGCAAGGAGCTCCCAGCCTAGGAAGCCTTCTCTAACAACGCCAACCCACAAACGCATGCTCTTTTTTGAACTCCTCTGAACATCATCTGATTGGTCCAGCCTTGGCTTTCACTAATATTATCCCCAACTTACCGATGAATTGAATAGTCCCTGGGAGGTTAAGAGCATTGTCTAAGGTCACTGAGCCAGTCGGTAGTCCTTAAGTACTCCACCTATCTCTGTGTTGGTCTTATTTCCCCAACTGGCCTCTAAGCTTCCAAGGAGGTAGACAAGACACTTTAGATTCCCTACCCACAGCCTTTCAATCAACCCCTTTGCACACATGGAGAGCCCAATAAAGAACGATGACTCGGTGATTGCTCTTGGGCCAGCTCAAGGTCTGTTCTGCCTGGGATGCCACAAACTCTGCATCTTGAGAGGCTGTCTGTTCTCCACTGCTCTGGCCTCACACTTGAGGTACAGACCCCTTTTGAGAAGCAGTAGCTTTCAGCCCTCGCACGGTAGGTGCATCTCGCTGTTGACAAATAGCTTTACAAGTGCTATTCTCAAGACAGGCCAAGGTGAGAAGTCCTTAGGATGGAAGAAGTTTGCTTAAATAGGGGTCGTGGTTGCAGTCTTCTTCCTCAGAGAAAGTCACATCAGCCTGGTCTCTTTTTTCCCCATGAGCCATTTGTGGGGAACAGAAAATAAAGAAGAAAGCTGAATTTTTCTCCTGAGGAAACTTCTGGGGCAGCTCCTCATGAGGGGGTGTGGTCTGGCCAGGGGAACACAATGTGAGGGAGGAATTACTGGATCCATGCAGGGAGCTCAAGTGGACCCACCCCCCAACGGTGTGCCAGCCATGGTCAGGTCACTGAGGACCCTGTGGGCTGGGCCTCTGGCCAAGAAGGGTAGGCCTCGTCATCACCCAGCCAAAGCCTGTGCGCATGGAAATGTTCATCCATAGACACAGGCTCACTTGAAATCCACAGGCTGTGGGCCAAAGTCTGCCTGTCGGTGTTTGTCCCTCCAAGGGCAGTCAGAGCAGGCCGAGGGATTTTAGAAGCAGGAAGTGAGGACGCTGCACGGGAACGTTTAGATTTCAGGATTCAGGTCAGAACCTAACTGAAGATTGGTTTGTTGTCATTGTGGAAATGTAAGGGTTCATCTCTCCAGAGCCAGCTCTAGAATCTGGTGAGCTAAGAGAGAGGCCTCAGGGCCTCGGAATTAAATCCTGGGGGTAGAGAAGCAGGGAGGGAAGTGCTCAGAGAGAAAAGGTGCACCCCACCCAGAGGTGGTCAGTGTGGTGGAAGAATCTGACTAATAAGACCTAGTTATGCTGAAGGGAAACAAACCAACTGTAGGGGCATCTTCCTAGAGCTCAGAGACTGAGGAGAAGGAGCAACCCACAAGGCGACCTTGTTTTAGGGGGATTGAGAGGACACACTCTGGAAGACTGTATTCAAGGCCCTGAGAATACCAGGATACAAAGGTGGAGGTCCAAGGGCTGGGCTAGGGATGGGCGTTCTCAAGGGCAGGGGACACAGAAGACATAGGACATCTTGAGACAGATTCATAGCCAGTCAGCAGGACCCAGGCTGGCTGGGTGGCTGATAGCCAGGAGACAGCCTGCTTCTAAGGCACCAGACACTACCTCTTCCCAAAGACCATGAAGTGTCAGCCGACGGCAAATCCGCCAGGGCCTCCTCGTGCATTTTCCTATTCTCAGGAGCCAGGAATGTGCCACTTCCTTCTGTTTCCCTGACCTCATCAACTACACTCAGCAGAACAGCTGGATACTCTCCAGAAGCTATTTGCCTCCCATCACCTGGCAACAGGCAGACAGCGTAACCATCACCTTTCCTTTTTGTTTTCTTGAAGTGAAATTCCTTAGAAAGAGCTCTGAAAAGGAGGAGAAGAAATCCCACTTTGGTAACACCATTGAATGTGTCCATAGTTCAGAGCGATTCCATCTCTGGAGTTTTAGAGAAAGAAAGAAAGGAAAGGAAGGAGGAATAGAGAGAGAGAGAGAGAGAGAGAGAGAGAGAGAGAGAGAGGAAGGAAGGGAATAACTGAAAAGGACCTTCACAAGAAGCTAAATTAGTCCATGCAGTTAGATAATGAAGATGAAAGCCTTAGCAAAGGTCTCACTTCCCCAGATCACACATGTGACGGGACCAAGTGACCTCCCAGCCTCACTCACCACATCACTTGACTCTGAGCCCGTTTTGAGGGAAGCAGAGCTTAGCAGTCTCTACAAGCCCCACCATTTCTATCGAGCCTAGCCTGAGGCTGGAATATGCCACTCGCCAATTCAGAGAAGTTCACTCTTATATATTAAAAGTTGCCTGGGTGGCTCGGTTGGTTAAGCATCCGACTTTGACTCAGGTCATGATCTCACAGTTCATGAGTTCAAGCCCCATGTTGGGCTCCGCGCTGACAGCTATGAGCCTGGAGCCTGCTTCAGGTTCTTTGTCTCCCTCTCTCTCTGTCCTTCTCCCATCCCTTCTCTATCTCTCAAAAATAAATAAATGTTAAAAAAATTTTTAAAGAAATAAAAATAGGGGCGCCCGGGTGGCTCAGTTGGTTAAGCGGCCAACTTCAGCTCAGGTCATGATCTCGCAGTCTGTGAGTTCGAGCCCCGCGTCGGGCTCTGTGCTGATGGCTCGGGGCCTGGAGCCTGCTTCGGATTCTGTGTCTCCCTCTCTCTCCGCCCTTCCCTTGCTCATGCTCTGTCTCAATGTCTCTCAAAAATAAAATAAAACCAATTAAAAAAAAAAAGAAATAAAAATAAAAGTCGCTTATATGGCATATGCAAATTAAAAATGAAGTATGCTTGAAATAACAAAGTGCATTTGTACATTGCCTGGAAAAATAAAGGTATTCCTTGGCTTGGCCCTCCAGGGCTGCCTTGATGAGGGTCAGATAGGTGGCTGCCTGCTGTGGTTGACCCCATGGTCCACATCCAGGGATGGGGTGTGGGGCTCCTACGTTATCTCCCATCCTGTCCCAAAGATAACACTTCGCTCTGTCAGACTCTGCTTGCCACCCCCAGCAAGTCCCTTCCCGCCCCTGCTTGCTCCTTGATTCCCCTAACAGCCACACTCCCCGAACTCCTGCCCTGTAGGTCAGATGGGCTGGCACACAGCAGCGTAGGCATCTTTGGATCTCATGTGTACGTGCCTGTCTGCCTCATCAGCTGGACTGGAAGGCTTTTGTAGTGAGGGATTTTACTCTCCGGTTCTCCCTGTATATAGGAGTGTCTGGGGTCAACAGTCTCCACTCTGACAACCCTCCAACCCCAACACCCATACTTACCCACATGCACACCCGTTCTACACCCGGTAACTTAGAGACTAAACATGGAAGTGACAAACATAGAAACAGCCTAAATCAGGGCCCTACTGGGAGCTCTGCTGGAAGCTACTGGTTTTTTAAGGTGACAAATGACTGTCCTCTGGACTTTCGACTAAATGTCAAATAAAGATGTGGAGTTCACGATTCTTTCATTTGGGGGTTTCTTTTGCCCCCCCCCTCCGCGAACCCCCGACAGAGTGAGGGCCAATGTGACCATGTGCTGACACACCCCTCACCTCCCACCCGATACGGTCTCGGCCCCCAAGGCAGCTTCTTTAGGAGCAGGGAGGCGGTGGTGGCGTCTTGGCAGAACCACATGGAAGAGCACCAGGACTGGGATCCACCCCTGCCAGGGATGAAATGAACGGGAACTTTCATAAAGACAGGAAAAGAGATAACTGTAGCCCCTCCATTCCACCCAGGCTCTCCTCAGCTCTGAGGCTGTGGTGAACTCGGCCGACCACCTCACTGAGGGCGCTGACAATTTGCTTCCTCTCAAAGACATCCCAAGTCACACACATCTGGTTTCACTATGAGCATGTGCTCTCCAGTTAGAAAAGAAAGACAAGAGACACGGCATATAAAAGCCCAGCTGCAGGCAGGCACACCTGTCACTGGCTGCCCAAGGCCCCGCACCTGGCCCTTAGGGAGTGTGAAGCTCTGGGGACATGTGGTCTCTGTGCCTTCAGAGCTGAGGGAGCCCCATGGGCAGGAAACCCCCCTCTCCCACTCCTGAGTCATCACCACCCCACCTGGTCCTGCAGGCAGAGAAGAGAACCACTGAATTTCAACCCAAGGGAAGAGAGCTTGAGAGGCTCCAAGCAGGACCATTAATGAGCAGTCTTGCAATGAGACGAAGCAGAACTCTGCCAGGAACTAGAAGAAAATAAACCTTCAGTTGGCACCTGTGGCAGAGGCCCGTTCTGCCTCTGGGAGTCTTTGGCTTGGCACCAGGGTGAAGCTTCCCAGAAGTGTTTGGACAAGAACACGCCAAAAGTCTCTGTGGTGCTTCCAAGTTCACGTGTCCATAGAACGTTAACGTAGGAAGGGACCTTTTGTGGAATGTTTGCAAGTCCTTTCTCCTCTCTGAGCCACAATTTGCTTATCTGGGCAATGAAGGCCTTGGACTAGGTCCATGGTTCTCCACTCTGTACTTGGGAACCACCTGAGGGTGCCTCGACCATGAGCTTGTGATTTCTGAGACTGCATCTACGTAACGGGGAGGGGGGCAGGCGGGAGGGGAGTCGCTGGAGGCAGTGCTGTCACAAAACTGGTCAAGACTTGTAAATTGCTTAAGCCGGGCAAATGGAGGGGGATATTATTCTGTTCACTCTGTTTCCCAGAATAAAAAAGCTAAAAAAAAAACCCAAAACTACCGGTGCCCTACAACTGCCTATTCCTGATTCTCACCTGGAATCTATTAAATTGGAATGTCTAGAGGCTGAGCCCCGGGCACTGGGGTTTTAAAACGGAGTCCCCAGGGGGGTCCTAGTGTGCAGCCATATTGAGAGCACGGGCTAGACACTGTGGTTCCCACGTGCGGCTGAGCAGCTGAGTCACCCACACCTGCCACCAGGCCTAGAGAGACACAGTCCGATCCCCTTTGCACTAACTGTCCTTCCTCTCAGAGGGGACAAGATGGGAGGGCCTCAAGCAAAGGCCCCCAACTGAACTGCGAGCAGGGAGCCCCTGTTAGGCTGTAACCTCAGGTCCTCTAGTTAGCCCACTCTGCCCTGAGCACCAAACCCTCACGCTGGCTGCTCCCGGAGGCCTGCAGGGCCACCTGTACCAGCTCAGGGAAGGTGGGGGGCTGCACCTTCCGGTGCATCAGGAAGTTCTGGCCAGGCCCGATCCCTCTCACTCATACAGTGAGTTTGACTTGGAACCTCGTTTTCAGTCTCCTCGTGTGGCCGAGCGGCCAGGCCTCCCAGCTCTCTGAACACAGCAAGTCACATTCCTATGGCATTTGGTTGGACTTCCCTGCAGACACTGAATGTTCCTGGACTGCTTCCCAGCCTCCTTTCTTTCCCTGTTACATGGCAGCATCTGGGACAGGAAGCAGGAAACAGGCTCAGGTTGGATTTCCCCTCAGGATGCTCAGATTCCTGGGGTTCCTGAAAGGTTCCACCTGGTTTCATTGCCCCCCCCCCCACTCTAGAACATCAACTATAGCCACCTGGACCTCCCTCTCGGTGATCCTGTGCTGTAGGTTGGATTTTCCTTTACTCTCCCGACTGGTACAGACCCGTACATTCCACACTTAGCCACCTTCTCAGAAGGCTCCCTCTCTCTGTTGGATCCTTTGTCCTTTGTTCATGACCGATCAGCTCTGCAAGGCAGTGGGGCCTCCTTCTTGGGCCTTTCCGAAAGGCAGGAACTTCTTAGGTTATATGGCTACTTTTTCACATAGGCACTTCCTACTGCCTTTTGTCTAGCTGAAGTTATTTCTCCAATTTGGCATTTGAGGCCTTTCCTGTCTCATTTCCCACTATTTCTCTATTGGGAAAAAAAAAAAAATGGCTTTTTTTGAGTCTTCTGCTTTGGTCCGGTCTGCTTATGTCGCCCAGATGTTCCTTGTACCTTCGGGTTTCACTCAGACTAATTTTCCTGCCTCTAAGAGTGGATTGCCCTGTTCTCTACCTTAGTATTTGTCAAACCAAACAATAATAATAAAGATTAAAACTTTTTTGAGCTCTGTGCCAACACTACTAAGCACCATATATGCACCATCTCATTTATTCCTCATAAAACCCTCAGTCGCTTTAAAAATTTTTAATGTTTATATTTGAGAGAGAGAGAGAGACAGAGTGTGAGTGAGGGAAGGGCAGAGAGAGGGAGACAAAGAACTTACAAGCAGGCTCCAGGATCTGAGCTGTCAGCACAGAGCCCGACGTGGGGCTCGAACTCGCAAACCATGAGATCATGACCTGAGCTGAAGTTGAATGCTTGACTGAGTCACCGAGGTGCCCTAGATCAAGCTCCTAAATAAATAAATTAATTAATTAATTAATTAATTAATTAATTAATTAATTTAAAAATCAATAAAAAACAAAACCTTGACTCCCAGAAAAGTTGCAAAAATAATACAGAAAATTCTATGTACACTTCACCTAGTTTCCTCTAATGTTAACATCTTATACAACCATAGTACAATTATATCTTTTTCTTCATAATCCCCTCTTTCTGGTCAAGGATCCCTCATTTAATTTAGTTGTTGGGTCTCCTTGTTCTCCAGTCTGGAAACCGTTCCTTAGTCTTTCACAGTCTTGCGTGCCCTTGCCTCTTTTGATGAGTGCTGATTAGCTACTTTGTAGAAAGTCTCTTAACCTAGTTTGGTCTGATGTTTTTCTCATGTACTGATTGAGGTTATGTGCTTTTGGCAAGAATATCCCAGAAGCGAGGTTGTGCCCTTCGTTCTCAGTGTACCGTACCAGGGGGTTCATGATGTTGATGCTTGCAGGTCACGTTAACCTTGTGCACTTGATTAAGGTGGAGTCTGCCAGGTTTCTCCATGGTAAAGTTACTTTTTCTCTTTATAATTCGAAAGTACCTTGGGGGAGATGCTTTGAGACCGTGTAAATATCCTTTTTCTCCTCTAATTTCTGAGCGCTGAGTTTAGGTCCATCCATGGATCTTGCCTGCAGCAATTATTACTGTGGTGTGGGTCTAAAGGGGATTTTGCATTTCATGAGGGTCCCTGTTTTCCCCACTTCATTGAGGGCAACACTGTGGCTCAGAGCTATAATGTCACCTGCTGAAAGTCTCAATGCTCCTACCGCAGGGTCAGAACCGAGGCACCAAAACTCTGCTTCTGACACTAACTCTTCATTGACACCCCTCCTCAGATCTGTGACCAAGTGGAGAATGGTGGGCAAGATCCCCCTGGGGGGCTCTGAAGAGCAGACACCTGCAGAGGGCATGAGCCTGAGGCTAACTGGTGGGAGGAGGTGGGAGAACGTTTGAGAGGAAAGGCAGAGGGAGAAGGGCCTATCTTAACAGCTCCATCATTTTACAGCTGAAACGGCCAATGCCGTGTGCTAGGGTCTCACTGGTTATCATCAGACCATCAAGTGCAAAGTTATTCAGGGAAGTTTACTGAACTCACTGGTAGGAAACGCTTCCCCTAATTACTAGCGTCTCTGTGCCTCTAAGTTCACATTTTTCCAGAATACCACAAATATTTACTGATCGCTTTCTATGTGGCACCACTGCACTAGCTGCTGGGAATACAACTATGAGCAAAACCAGGCTCCTCTTGGCACAACGAGAGGGGTGGGTTTGTCTGACTTGTCTTTTCTGGGCTATGGGTGGCATAACTAAGCTAGAAAAGGAAGCCAAAAGGACGAACCTAGTAAACGACGACTTGTATGGGCCAGAGAGGGTCAGGGACTTGTTCGAGTTCACACGGAGCTGTAACTCAGATCTCGCAATGCCAATTTCAGGGCTGTCCCTGTACCGGTGTGTTCCCCATTGATCTTTGTTCACTTTTCGATGCAGGGAGCAGAAGGTGGAAGGGCCCGAAGCCCCAGGGGCAGCAGGTCAGGGGGAACGCAGCGCGGTGTGGGAGTTTATGAAGACACGCCTGCGCATAGGGCTGCGGCCAGGGAGCTGGACACGTGGGAGGACTGAGGCTAAACGGAAGAGGGGATTGTTCCTAAGGAAACTACATGCTGAAAACACTGAGAAACAGCCTTCTGGGGGCCAGTTTTAGGCTTTGGTTTCTAAGTCCTGGGTTCTTCCCTCCTATAGGAACTGTCAGCCCACTGATCTGGCTACCAGGCCAAACGTCCAGGGTCTGGGCTCCAGGTCTTCACAGTGAGCAAGAAGAGGGTGAAAAACAAGGGGCCTGGAAGTAGACTCAGGGACATGCCTTGTAACAAGTTCCTCCAAGTGACTCTGGGATATTCGCAGTCCTAGGCCAACCAACAGTGCCCTTGGTCACCTCTGGGTTCCCTCGCAGCATTCCCCTGAAAAAAAATCAAGGTTCCTTGGGCCCAACAGAGAGGAGGCCACATTTTCCGGGTGCGCCCTACCTGCCAGTGTAGGATAAGCCAGCAGAAGAGGCTGGGCTGTCCCCACTGACCAGCCAGGGGTGACCAGCAGGACACTGGCCTACAGAAAGCCAGCACGACCAGGACCAGCAGTCAAGTGTGGCGGAGCTGCAGTGACTGAACCTCCAGATGCGGGCGCACTCCGCTGCCTCTCCAGGTGTCAGAGGTCACGCTCGACTCCATCTTTCCTCCCCAGGCCTGGCCACTCTAAATCCCAACTGGGCCACAGCTCAGAGCAGAGTTCGGGGCCTGAGCCCTGAACACACTTTGTGTTTTCTCAAACTCCAGGAGATCAACAGGTTGAGGAGACCCAGGAGTCCGGGGGTGCTAGCCAGAGACCCTAAGACCCCGGTCTTGTGTGGGAAATCACACACTCACCAACTGATAGTTCTGAATCTCAGTCTGCTCTCAAAGCCTCATCTTCCAAGGATTTCTTCCTCTACAGAGCTGTCCCGACACCCCCAGCCCTAATTACCTGCTTTCTCATCTACAGCTGGGCGAGTCATGCTAGTGCCCATTTGTGACACCAGCTGGAAGTAGGGACGTCCATTTTTTTGGAAGAAAACTGAGACTTCCCATTTTTCCCCCAGAGAGTCTGAGCAGGTGTTTAGCAAATCGAAAATAGAATTGAGGGGCACCTGGGTGGCTCAGTCAGTTGAGCGCCCAGCTTATTTTCAGCTCAGGTCATGATCCTGGGATCAAACCCACACACCGGGCTCTGCACAGAGTGTGGAGTCTGCTTAAGATTCTAAGATTCTCTCTTCCTCTCTCTTTCTGCCCCAGTCACACACACACACAAAAAAGGAAGAGAAGAAAAAAAAGAAGAGGCAAGGGTTAGTCTTCCAGTTCAAACGTTACAGAAATTATTGCATGGTTTGTTATTATTTTAGATAAATCATTAATCTAATGTCATAGATTGCCAGAGTTATTAAAATAACCATTTTGCAAATAATGGGCTACATTTTCCAGCAATAGTAAACTAGTCACAAACTGATTTGGGGGGAGGTCCAAAAGCTGAAAAGATGAACTACCCACAACAGTAATGGTGAGTAATGGTATTCAGCATCTAATTTTTTTGAGCTTCAAACTAAGTGAATGGTATTCTACCTTATAAAACAAAAGAGGATGGAACTATTATTTTGGTAAATGGGAAAGGGATTTCTCTCAGAAAGACACACAGAGTCACCCAGTTGCACACACAGCTTATAATTATGTTGGAAGAATGACCTGAGAATAAGAGGGCTCCCCTGGACTTACGGACTCCTTTCTTCCATGAAAGACAGAGACCATTAAGAACCTTGATGTAGGCTTGCTGGTGGAAGGCAAAACCTATTCACATCTGGAGGTGAGGTGGTGGTGCCTGGCACCAAGGGACGTTTGGGGACACGGAATTCTGCAGGCTAATGGCAGTGCCTCGAGTCAATGAGACCGGGGAGGGCCATCTACAGCTCATACCAAAAAGGCTTCATCTCAGAGAAAGCACTATTTATGGAAATAATGACTGAAAGAATGCACCCTCCAAAAAACTATACTAGTTCCTGGGTCCACCTGATAGAGCAACTTCTGAAGAAAGTCGAAGAAATTAAAAGAAGATGTGAACGCGGGCTACTATTCAGGAGTGAGGCTCAGGCCAGATAACTGGCTTCCAGGAGAAGAGATGCAAAGGTAAAATCTCTAATTAAAAAAAAAAAAGGTGAGGGGTTTGTGGATAAGACTAACCAATGGCCTTGGCACAAAAAAGGAGGAATGCTGAGGCAGAAAGAAACCTAGAAGCTCAGTGACTGAGACAAAGACCCACAGCCACACCCCAGTGGGCACTCTGTCCCACGGCCCCTTGATTGGCACACCCCAACTACTAAATTGCAGCAAAGGGAAGAGGACTAGCCTACTTCAAGGAGCCTCAGTTTTGTCATCTAGAGGACGTATCCAACAACCATTTCCATCCATTGGTGCGTTCTGAGAGTTAAATCAAATCACAGCAGAGCTAGTAAATGCTTTACCTGCGACCACAGCAAACAGAATTCTAGTTTGGCTACATCATATGTAATTGTGTTCATTTAGTATAAAAAAACAGAGGGGCTATTATAACTGAATAGGACATGAACTCCGTCCCCCACCATGTTTGTGATTTTTTGGTTTTGTGATTTGTCTTCATTGCTTTGCTTATTTAAGGAGAACCATTTCATCGGGACTTGAGTAAACTCTAGTATTCAAAAGTGTTTATGACAACATTTTTAAAATAATATTACAATGACATTTGGGCTGACTGTGAACATTCTCTTCTCCCTCTGGTTAGGAGCTTAGGCAGACCACACGAAAATTCAATTAAGCAGCACAGTTTGTTTTCTGAGTTTGTTAGTGTGTAAGGCCGTTTTGGCATTGTTTGTGGAAATGAAGCGTTAGCCCTGGTTGACTGCTTACACAAGTCTCTTGTTGTGTGACAGGCTGGCAAATGAACTAGACGAGAGTGTTTATGTTCCACAGATTGACTCGGTCCAGAGAACTGGGCAGGAAGCAGAAACATGGGCGTTGCAAGAATGCCACGTATCTATGACCCAAGGTCAATTTTCAGTGGAAGGCCTCTAAATTCTGAATAGCTTGCCTTTGACCAGGGCTGACAATAAGGAAGTTCCAAACAGCCCCTTAAGCCCAAACTGATAGAGATTTCAGTGACATACAATCAGGGGCTGCGGCAGGGGCACACCAAGGCCCTGCATTAACCTCCACAGCTGTGGGTGTCCTAGAGCCCCCAGCTCCCAACACACAGATACGCTATTCTTCACAGAAACAGCCCACTGGCTCCCAGTAATACCTGTGGCATTCTCCCTACTGTCCCATCTGATTGAAATCTCTCCCGTGAGGGAAGCAGTTCTCCAACGAGCTTACACTTTCTATCAGCAACTCTACAAGCAGGGAAACCACATGGCCTGAAAGCGACACCCCGAGATCTCCGTCTGAGAGAAGAGCAGTTGTACAACGTCGTATGTGAATATTCATGGCAGTTTTATTCATAAAGGGTTATGCGTTTTCCTTAAAAACCGAGGTTACATTTACTTTCAAAACCAGAATTTAGTTTCTCTTCAACCTGTTGGCAGGATTCCACCATGGCGGTGTCTCAAGATGCCTCTTGAGAGGGGCTCTCTGGGTCAGCTACCGCGCTCACAGATACCCAGGGACCCTAAACGCACCGTCCTGGCCCCGAGGTTGCTGCAGACATAGGCCTCTTTGTTGATCGGTAGTTGAAAAACCACTCCAAAAGGCCCAACTTACCTTGGGTTTTCTGCTCTAAACACCTTCTGGCCTCAGTATCCAAATCCAAGCGTTCGTGGCCTGGAGCCAGGGCTAGGTCGCTGAGGGCCACATGGCTGTTTTACCAGCATCCCACACATCGCCTCTTGATCAAGCCAGGAAGTTATGTTATACCCCTTTTGCAGATGAGGAAACCAATCCCCACGGAGGTAAAGTAACTTCCCCAACGCTGCAGAGCTGGTCAATCTTGGGCTGGGATTAAGCCCAGGTGGTCTGTTTCCTGCAGTAACCGAACTTGCCCCCTCACAGGTGGAATGAACTACTGGAGATGGACGATCTTTGAGCTGCACCAAAGCATGTATGCCCCCATGAGGGTGCATACTGCTTCACTGCTTGGCCAGGCCAGACTTCCTATCGTGCACTGTGTGCTCACCAGGCCTCCGTATACAGAAATAGCGTCACCAATCAGCCGGCCTGGATACCCTCCTGGGATGTCCGGACCCTGAGATGGTGCTTTAAAAGCCTTGAGTTCTAACCTTAGCCTTTTACAAATACTGATTACTCCAAAGGCCTCCGCAGGAAGTTGTTAGTATCCCCATTAACAGGCAAGAGGACAGAGACATAAAGGGGTGAAGTTACTTCCTCATTATCTCACACCTAGCAAGCGGCAAGGTCAGATCTTTTTCTGACACCAGATCTAGGCTCTAATCTGTCTTCTCAGAGGTTAGAGAAATAAGCCACAGGGGAAATGCTGGTGCAGCAAATGGTCTTTCGCTCCTTAGCAGTGATCCGCCAGTAGCTGCTGGGGGGCAAGCCCTCAGGTAAGGCCACGAATAAGCAGGGGAGAAGCCAATAAGATTAAGGCCTTAATCACAAGCTTGGCTCAGAGCCTAGCGGCAAAAGCTTAGGGCAGCCTCCTACTGTGCCCCAAGGCTAAGAAGTTCTCGCTGGACTAGCTCAGCCCATCCGCGCCTGCCGCAGGCACCTAGCACATTAAAACCACAGGGAGACACCACTTCGCACCCACAAGGGTGGCTAGAACAGGAGACAGGCAGTAAGAGACGGCAGGTCTTCCGCTTGGAACCATGGGGACTTCGGAACCAGACAAACTGGCGAGGAATGTAATGTGCTCGATGAGAAACGCATTCCAAATCTAACAGCCCCTAGCCACCAGGAAGTCCTTCCCTGAGCTCTCAGGGCACAAAGAGACTGAGGCCCCTGACCCTTCCGCCTTTGTTCCTCAGGCACTACCACACCCAGGCCCACACCCTCCCTCCCCGCCGCCCCCGCCCCCGCCCCCACGCCTTCGGCCAGGGGCGCTCTTCCTCCAGGCCCAGGTGAGGAGGGAGTCCCTCCCGCCCCAGCCCTCGGTCCGGCCGCTCGCGGGCTGCCACGCCCGAAGGCGGTTCTCGCGTCTTCTCTCGGGTTAGAAGCCAGGCCGGCCAGCGACCGGCGTGCTAGGGCCAGAAGCAGAAAAGACGCACATGGCTGTGTGGCTCAGGCGGTGACGCAGCAAGCGAACAGCTAAAGGTGGCTGGAAGAAACGCCGGAGAGCGCCGAGCCCCACCTTCCGGCGGCGGCAGCGCGGCGGCCATTTGCGCGGGGGATGCTGACCCCTGCTGGCCGCACGCGAGGACGCAGCGGGGCTGCCGCCCCGACCGTGACAGTGACCCGGGAGGGACTGAGCTCTGGGAGCGGCCACGGCCCCGCGACCCCGCCGGGAGGGGAGGTGGGGAAGAGGCAGGGACGAGGACCCTGGGCATCGGAAGCCCTGAGTTCTCATTCTGTCCCCAACACCATCCGATAACAGTGCTGGCTGCCTCAGCCCTTCTCAGCTCTGAAATGCTGTCAACTCTTGAAAAGTTCTAGGAAGAGACGAGCAAGAAGAAAAAAGGAAGAAGTCTGCAGTAGAAATAGATCTAATATCCATCCCTCCAGGGCCTACCTGTACTTCCCCTGCTCAGGTCTTCCTCAGCGGCCGCCAACTCCAAGGCATGAGCCAGTGAGGTAGTGATGGTTACTGACTGTGGTCTGAATCCCGGCCCCTAAAGATATCCGGGCCCTGATCCTTGGAACCTGTGAATGTTACTTTAAATGGCAAGAGGGATTTCGCAGGTGTGATTAAATTACGGGGGTTGAGATGGGGAGATAATCCCGGATTATTCAGGTGAGTCTTAAATGTAATCACAAGTGTCCTTACCAGGGGGAAGGAGAGGGAGATTTTACTACAGAAAAGAAAGAGAACGGTGTAACAAAGCAAGGTGGGGTTGGAAGGAGGAGATTTAAGAGGCTACCCTGCTTACTTTGAAGATGCGTAAGGGGCCAGAGGCCAAAGAATGCAGCTCTAAAAACTGGAAAGGCAAGAAAATGGATGCTCCCCTGGAGGCTTCGTTGATACCTTGATTTTGACCCAGTGAAACTGATTTCAGACTTCTGATTTCCAGAACTGTGAGAGAATAAACGTGTGCTGTTTTAAACCATCAGGTTTGTAGGAGTTGGTTACGGCAGCCATCAGAAACTAATACATGACCTTCTACTCTCAACTCTTGTACTAGGCACTTGAGATAAGGCAGTTAAGAAACAAGATCCCTATGTCACCACCCACCACCCGCCAGGATTGGATTTGAAGAAGCAACAGCCAAAGAGACGTTTCAACACAGAAATCGTGAATGACCAATGAGCCCATGAAAGATGTTGTGTCAGAAGCATTAGGGAGGGGAGGCATCATAAAAACCACAATGAGATACCCCTTCACACCTGCCAGAATGTCTATAATAGAAGAGACAGACAACAACAAGCTTTGGCAAGGATGTGGAAGAACTGGAATCCTCATATATGGCTGGTGGGACAGTAAAATAGTTTAGCAGTTTCTTTAAAAGTTAAACAAAAATTACCACGTGACCTAGCAATTTCACCACCAGGAATCTATCCAAGATAAGAGCATCTGTGTCCAAAGACATGTACACGAATGTTCGCCGCTGCATTACTGGTAATAGCCAAAACCTGGAAATGACTCAAGTGTTCAGCAGCAGTGAATGAAAATGTGATAAACACAGTGAAATATCATTCAGCAAAAAAAAGGCAGATTACCGACATGATACAATAGAGATGAACCTCGGAAACATTATACTGAGTGAAAGCAGGCACAAAAGACCGCATATAATATGATTGCATTTCTAGGAAATCTCAAGGTTAGTGGTTGCTGAGACTGAAGGTGGAAAAAGAGAATGGCCACGAATATGCAGAAGGGATCCTTCTGGGTGACGACAGTGTTGTAAAATTGAATCGTGGTTGCGTAACTCAGCTAAAATACATGGATTTTAGGGTGTATAAACTATACCTTGGTAAAACTTGTTTAAAAAGAAAGTGAAGCCCAAATATATGGTTGAGGGCTCAACCCTCTTAGGAGTATTCGCATTCTAAAAGGGGCTTATAAAGGGATGCCAGGGAGGCTCAGTCGGTTAAGCTCAGGGTCTCACGGGTTTGTGAGTTTGAGCCCCATATCGGGGTCTCTGTTGTCAGCACAGAACCCACTTTGAATCCTCTGTCTCCCCCTCTCCCCACCCCTCCCCCTACTCAAAAATATATAAACATTTAAAACATAAATAAATTAAAGGGGCTCATAAAAAAAAAAAGATTTCAAAACCTGGAGTATGATGGAAGGCCAGGTGACAACTGGCCAGCACTTCTTCAAGTCGTCCTGGTAGGCATAACCCTCATCTCCCCTCTCAGCTAGGGTCCCCTGTGGCAGCCGGTACCTGCCTTACATAGCCCCACGCATGCAACAGTACCCCGGCTCCCATGCCCCAGCTCTCCACAAGGAAGGCATAGAACCTGCTCCAGCCCACCCGCACAGCCAGTTCAGGCCAGCTGGAGCAGCTGAGACCCCCACTCATCCCACTTCTTCTTCTCAGAAGGGCCTCACACCTCATCCCGCCCAAGTCTTCCTGGGCTCCATACAGCTGGCAAGGCCACTCTTGGGAGAGGTTAGGATGAGGAGGCTAGGGCCAAGACCAGGGCAGAGCATGAGGTCAGTTTCAATGCACCCATTATTCTGCAGCTTTACTTCAAGTAAGGAGCTCCTTCTACAGACCAGGCCCACACCTGGCACTACAGATCGAGTGGTTCTGGTTCTAGAGACTCAGAACTTAGCTTGCCTCTAAGTTTTTCTTCTCAGTCAACTTTACGGATTTCTCCCACTATTACCTTTGCAGGACACAGACCTGCAAGCACCTACTCCTTAACGTGTGTTCGTTCCCTTGCCCTTTTAGTTCAGCGTAATAAAAGCAAGCATAGTGAGGGCGGGAACCATATCCAAGACTTCTTGCATCCTCTCCAGTGTCTCCCCCACAACATGTCAAATGTAGACAAAGATCTGAGGGATGTACAATATAACGACTTAGAAGTATACGGTGACCAAAATACATCCGTCAGGTATATTTGGTCTTCATCCACAGTTCCTGAAAATGCTTCAGGGACATCAAGGTAAAATGGGTGTCTTATTATTAAGGAAGTGACTCTTGGACCCCACCCGCAGGCAGGGGTTGGTTGCCAGGAGGACCAGTCCTGTGATTAGGGAGATAGAAATCTCAGTTCCAGCCCCCATACCCCTGAGAGGGCAAAGAGTCTGGAGGTTGAATCAGCCACAGTCCAATGACTTAGTCAACCATGACTATGGGATGGAACCTCTAGAAAACCCAAGGGGACAGATTTTGGTCCTTTTTGGAGAGCTTCCACACTTGAGGAGCCAGAATGGTTCCATGTGCCACCAAGCCAGGCCCCAAGCTCCATGAGGACAGAAGCTCCTTTGTTAGGGGCCCAGCTCTATGTAACTCTTCATCTGACTATTGATTTGTATTCTTTATCATATCCTTTAATAAACTGGCAAATGCAAGTAAGTGTTTCCCGGAGTTCTGTGAGCAGTTCTAGCAAATTAATGAAACCTAAGAAGGAGGTCATTGGAACCTCCAATCTATAGCCCGTTGGTCAGAAGCACAGGTCACAGCCTGGGGCTTCTGATTGGTATCTGAAGTGGGGGCTGAGGGGCAGTCTGTAGGACTGAACCTTAACCTGTGGAATCTGCAGAATTCAGCTGGATTCTTGAATACACTCCTGGTGTCTGGGAAGTGCTTGGTGTTACATGTGGGGGAACTCCTGCACTAGAGTTAGGTCTAGGAAACTTGAAAACAAATGGCGATTGGGGCACCTAGGTGGCTCAGTTGGTTAAGCATCCAACTGTTAATTTTGGCTCAGGTCATGATCTCATGGTTGTGGGATTGAGCCCCACATTGGGCTCTGAGCTGAGTGTGGAACGTGCTGGAGGTTCTCTCTCTCTCCCTCCTCCTATCTCAAAATAATAAACATTAAAAAAATGGTGACCATCTCATTTTTAAAAAACCAAGAGCCTAGGGTGCCTGGGTAACTCAGTCAGTTAAGCATTTGACTTTTGATTTCAGCTCAGTTCATGATCTCAAAGTTGTGGGATTGAGCCTTGTCTTGGGTTTTGTGCTGAGAGCTGCGTGCTGAGCATGGAGCCTGCTTGGGACTCCTCCCCTCTCCGTCTGCCCCTCCCCTGCTCTCTCTCTCTCTCTCTCTGTCTCTCTGTCTCTCTAACACCCCCTCCCCCCCCACACACACGACAAAAAGCCAAACCTTAGTGGTAGATTTATAAAAGATAATCGAGAGAGTTGTATTTCTTTCAATATACAAAAGGTTTTCTTTTTTTATTTAGAGTCAAACTGTAGGGTTGTAATATCAACCTGGCACATGTAGTGGCCAAAACAGAGTAAGTACAGAAGACAGAATCTCTCTATAAATACAGTTTTATAATCCAATAAAATACAACCAAAGATGAAGGAAAAAGAATCAAGAGTTCTCATCCACTACTTTCAGGGGAGTTTCTTTTCCTCTAAAAAGGGAGAAAAGTCCTGAGGTTGAGTTTTCTAAACCATGTTAACAGTTCTCTAATCTGTCCACCGATAAACTCCTTCAACGTTGAAGGTTGGTACCACGTGCTTCCTGCTGCCCTGGATACCTCCTGTGGACCACACTCATCGCCTGAAGTGTCTGAGACACCAGAAGGCTACCTCAGCCCATTGCTGGGGTTATAGGCTGAGTCTTGAGGCAAGACACCCCTTCTCCACCACCCCCCAACAAATAGGCCTTCTCCCCAGGAAGAGTCAGGAACCACAACACAGTTGGTATCATAGAGAACAGAAGTGACAGGCAGGATCATAATCAAGGTAGTTCTTCCTAAGTTCATGAGTGTGTGATCTGGTGGCACGGTGAAGTCTGTCCTCCAAAGGACCAGGTCTTTTACTCCCGCCTTTTCTAGAGCCACCAGCTACCCTCAGAGCCTCTCTGATTGCTCCACCCACAGCCATAGTTCCCTGTACTGAGGAACATTCTTGCCTTGAGCACCATGTGGAACCCTGGCGTGAGGCTTAGGCTGGTAGGGGTTGAAGGGAAGGTGTTTTCAGAGGTCCATCAGGTCAAAACCTCCTGTAGTGCCACATTGTGACCCAGAAAATTTTCCTTCTTAATGTAGGTTCTAGTCATAAGCCACATGAGGCCAAGAGCCAACATGAGTAAGACTGCAGGGAACACAGCGACTCCAGCAGGTCCAGGTAATGAAAGGATAACTCAACTCCTGAAAAACAAAGAAACATTTTTTTAATAATGAGAACCAAATGACAGGCTTATCTTCCATTACCTAATAGGCTCTCAGAAGCACCTTCAGAGATTATACTTTTATCCCCTGTCCCTAGCATATTGCCTGGCACATTAGGAGGTACTGATTTTTTGAGAGAATTAACAAATAAACTGCTAATATTTTATCAAAGCCAAAGCCAGACTTGGAACAAAATGAACCTGGTAATCTAAGGAACCTCCACCAACTTTTGCTACATAGCTTCCTCAAGAATCCTATTCACACACAGAGTTAACTTTGAAAAATGTCCCACTTCCTCTTGTGATGTGGAATCTAAATTGCCTAACAACTAATGACTGTAAGTCTTCCATCTTAGGCATATCAGAAATTAATTTTGTCTATTTTTTTTCTAAGTAGGCTCCACGCTCAACATGGAGCCCGACACCAGGCTTGAACGCACAACCCTGAGATCAAGACCTGAGCTGAAATCAAGAAGTGGATGCTTAACCAACTGAGACACCCAGGTACCCCTAATTCTGTCTATTTTTAAAAAGATAGAAACCATTAAATTTGAGACCATCCACCCAAAGAAGAACAAGAGCCAGTTGCATTCCAAAACGTATTCTATCATCACGTAACTTACTATAGATCCAAAGAACGAGAACTAGTTTGCATACCACCTAGAAACTATCATTAGAGCAAAATCCACAGATGCCAGATTTCCGAAACTTCAAGATGGCTCAGAACCTCCTTCAACTTAACTCTTGTCACTGCCTACAATGGACTGAATGTTTACACCCTCTCCAAATTCAAATACCAAAATCCTAACCCCCAAGGTGATGGTATTAGGAGGTGGAATTGGGAGGTGATTAAGTCATGAGGGTTGAGCCCTTGTGAATGGGATTAGTATCCTTATAAAAGAGGCCCAAGAGACACCTTCGCCGACTTCCACCATGTGAAGACAGACCAAGAATATGGCTGTCCAAGAACGAGGAAGCAGGTTCTCATCAGACACTGAATCTCCTGGAGGCTTGTAGTTGGCTTTCCAGCTTTTAGAACAATTTTTGTTGTTTATATGTCATCCAGGCCATGATATACTGTAAGAGCAGACCAAATAAAGACATTGCCTTATCTCGATACTTGGAGGGTGCAGAAAGAGAAAAAACATGGAAAAATTACAAATTGTCAGTCACAAGTAGATTCCTTGCCATAAGAAATTCAGTTAATACATATTGAGCCTGTATTTTGTGACATACTCAATCTTCCTTTGAAATATAACAACTAAGAAACACACACACATAAAAACCCAAAGAACTATGCAAATAGCATTGCGAGGTCACCCACCTGCCCTTGGGGTCCAATGGCATCTTTGCTGGAATGTCAACATCTAATATTCAAAGAGTTAGACAAAACCTTTGATGTCTAGTTGAACCCATTGTTTCACGCGGATGTTTGAGACCCAAGGACCAAGGTCCACAGCAAGTTAGCAAGCTGAGAAATAGAAATCATGCCTACTGACCTCCCTGTGGCAGTGCCAGGAAGTTTCTATCATTCCAGAGGTACCAAAAGAATTACCATCACCAGCAAGAACTCCTTACAAAGGCCAAGGGCATCCACTAGTTCACTACCAATTGCTTTATGCCAAACCTGCTCAGAAGAAGCTCACTCAATCCTGTGCAAGTCCCTGCCCAATTTCATCTTTGGTAAGAAAATGTCTAAAAGTGAGGGCATGACAGACGGAGCTCTGGGGAGACAACCAGATGTTCAAGTTAAATTCTACACACAACTCCTTTGATCAGAGTCAGGAATGGAATCCTTATGGAAGTGTTCCAAAGCTAAAGTTTGCAAAGGAAAAATCAGTACAATGAAGATTCTCACAGTAAATGCTTTTATACCGCGTTCCAAGTTCTAGAACAGTTTCTGGACTTTGTATCCTTCAGAGAATGTTTGCTTTAGGTGTTTGTGGCCAGAGGCATCCGAATGAGAGCTCAACCCTGACCTGAGGACGGTACAGGTCTCACAGGTGATCCCAGCAGCTTACCAGCGCACACAAGAGAGGGCGTCTGGGCAATCAATGCCTCCGTGAGGAGTGTGCGCACACAGTGTGCCAGGCTGCGTGGGGTACGGTCTTCAGACTCCTTTTGGAAGCGACATTAGTAAGAGCCAAATCTGTTCACACATTCTGCTCCATCATCACAGATCTCCAGGCCAATTTCACCCTCGTTCGCATCTAAAAATAGAAGAATAGACGACTCCGGTTAGTCTCGCTATCTGGTCCCTTCTGCCGTACTCTCCTCCAGACTATTCCAAAGGCTCATCATCTGCCTTTTCCCCACTCTTGCTGGTCTCAGGCACAACCCTGCCTCAGGGCCTCAACACCACCTCACCCTGCTGGTCGGCTGCCTGCTCTCAACAAGGTTTTCCCTTACCACCTTTAAAGAACATTTCCCAACAGAACGTACCTCTTATCAACTAATATACTCTGTAGTTTTCTTGCTTGTCTCCTGGCTAGACTGTAAGGTCCATCGGGAAGGAATCAGTCTTTTAGGTTCACTGTTGAACCCCAAGTACCCAGGGCAATAGTGGGAGTGAAATAAAATAGGACATAAATAGGTGAACTTATATAGCCAACCCTTCCTTAGGCTGGAAGGCAGGCATAGCTTTCCCGTGATGACGACCGAGAAGGGGCCGGCTCTCCATGGGAAATGACACGGACTGGCGCTGGGAGACTTTTCCTATTTCCTCAATCCAGGCTGAATGTTGCCTCATCTTCCAAGCACAGTAAATACTGACTGCCACCAGCAGCCCAGAGACCCATCCACACCTTCAAGAAAGGGGCATCTTGTCTCCACCTCATGGGTTCTTAGTGCATCCTCAACAGGGGTCCTTAGCTGACAAGACAGAGCATCAGGCACCCTCTGCTCTAGAGCTTAAGCTCTACCAGAAAACGTATGTGATATTCACAGCATCTTGTCCAGGTATGTGTTAGAAGGGAAGAACAGAGGGGCACCCGGAGGGCTCAGCTGGTTAAGCATCCAACTCTTGGTTTCAGCTCAGGTCATGATCTCACAGTTCATGAGTTCAACCCGCATAGGGCTCTGCACTGGCAATGCAGAGCCGGCTTGTGCTTCTCTCCCCCTCTCCCCCTCTTTCGCCCACCCCTCTCCAAATAAATAAACTTAAACAAAAAATAGAAGGGAAGAATAGAAAACACAATCTAGATACCTCTTGGTAGAGAAATGTTAGTTTTTTAAGAGACTAAGATTAGATAGTAAAATTATAAAACTATATCATAGACTGTTGAATTCATTAACTTAATTTGTTATCCAAACTCTAGTCTTCCATCAGGTAACAAGTCTTTGTTCTCGACTGTATAAAAGTCTCTGTTTCACATGAAAATTTAGACGGAGGAGATGGTTTTTAATCACACTCGCTGGGATGTTAACGGCTCTAGTTCGTTGTATTTTACTAGGTTGTTCTCCCATTTACAGCAAGGCAAGGGAAAGTTGTGTCGAAATCTTATCTGATACTCTAGTTTTAACACTTGATAGAATTTCCCCCATTTCAGGTACTTGGACTATGTGTAAGTTAATTAGGCTCCCCCCTCCCCAACCCCAAATGAAATCACCACATATCAATGCATCTTGAAGAAACAACCAAACCTCCAGAACATACTTTTCCCATTCCAGTCAGCCTGCTCTCATCATTTGGGGTTGAATAGTAGTTCTTTTCTCCTGGGATCTGTAACCAAAGCCGAGATTGTATGAGACCACCTTATTACATCTGGTCAAGACTCCACGCATTCCTCCCAACTGATAACGGAGGCTGCCTTCAGTCCCAGAACACAAGGGAGTGCTGCCCCGCCCCCAAATCTGGTGCACCGAAGCCCTAGGTAGGTAGCTGTCACTGACCTCTAATGGAGTGTCTTTTTCTGAATAAACTTTAAGAACAGGAGTGAGAGGCAACTAAATCCAGAAAAGAACCGCCAAGTGGTAATTATCATTCAAGTCAAGTCTTCCTGAGATAAGGATAGAAACTTATCTTGTGTTCCCACTTTTTGCCTATATTTTGCATCTGTCACAGATCTCCTTTTTAGTTATGAAAGAAAAAGGAAAACCCACAGCGCTGACACGCTTCACACTTCAGTGTGCGCACTCGGTTTCTCACATGGAGTTACGTCGCACGCACACGGGTTTGCAGACTTTCAGAGATTTGTGCTGCTATAGTCTTTTAGTGGCTGTACGGGAGTCAAGTAGAGGGTACCGTAATGTATTTGATCTTGTTCGTCACTCACAATTCTAACTTTTATTGTAATCGTCTTGTGGTAAATTTAATGACGTAGGAGTTTTCCATGTTCCATCTTTCTGAGATTTCCTGAAGTGGCTATGTGGGCCTGAGAACCACCTGTTTGGAGCCCTCGATAGGTCTGTTACCCTGTTTTCCAGGAGGGGTATGATCACTTAGAGCCGTCTAAGCGATATCTCATAACCACTGACACTCGCTCGAACTGTATTACATGCCAGGCACTGTTCGAAGCTCTTCATATTAACTCATTTAATCCTCCTAACAATCTTACGAAGGAAGTACTATTATTCTATTATTATTATAGAAGAGGAAACCGAGGCACAGAAATTGTGCCAGATCTTTTTACAGGAGGAAAATTAGTTTGAGGAAGAATCATACTGTCGACTGAAGGTGAACATCGCGGGGAAGCAGAGTTACCACAATTACTGATGTTTGTCCACAGCCTAAGGCTGTCTCCATCTGAACCCTGAGGAGATAAAGAGTGTGAGACGGGTCCTCCTTTGTACCATTTCAGCAGCGATGGTCCTTCCCCCAAACAGCTCAGCAACCAGTTGAGAGATCCGGCAACAACACACATAGAGTAGTAGGAGCCCAATCAATTTAGGTCTTAGTAAGTTAGAAACTTTTAGAACTGGAAACTTTGTTAAACTCACCTGTGGACTAAACAGAGCTAAAAAAAAAACAGATTTGGAACGGGGACTTTGTCCAAAACTCTGTTAGGGACGCAGCTGGGACTAGAGCATAATCCCCTGACCCCCAGTCTGACAGCCCTCTTTCATGCCCATTGCCCCTCAGCTGTGTTCCCTGGTCCCAGCTGGAAAGCAGTCAGGGTACGGAGGACAGCTTCCCACCTGGGGGAGGGAGAGGAGGGCTGTGGGCTGGGAAAAGGAGGATGGAGTGGGGAGAGGGAGAAAGAGAACATGAAAATGTGCAGGGGTGGGGATCCCCACTAGGGACTGCTGACCTTGCCACGAGAACAAGAAGGGTCTGTGGGCACACAGGTACTTAGTCCGGTCCTCGGCTTCCCTCCTGCTTAATTCCTCTCACCACAGATTTTAACACTTTGAAAGGGTCCCCACTCAAAGACTCTTTGAGGAACTCTGACTTAACCATCATTTTAACTAAGACGGCTGTCAGAGAGAAACCCCTGCCAACAAAGCGTACCAATAATGCTTTAGTCTCACAAGCCCCTTTGGGACTTTTACCCCTGACCTGACCTGAAGCATGCTCGTGTTTGCATTTATGTGTGTGTTTACACTAGACTTGGGAATGGACTCTGAGACAATGGCCCCAGGGCCATGCTACTATTTAGTGTAAGCCTGATAAGTACAAAAACTTAGACACAATATACTAAAAAGGTATTGAGTTTGAGTATGTGTAAAGTTGAGGGAGGGTGGCACTTTCTGGATCAGAAAGTCTGATTTCTGATCAATTTCCTGACAGGACTAGTGAAAACAACTACTTTATGAATATTCCCGAACATACAGCCTCTCTTCTGCTGTCTGCTTACGGGATGGCTTTGGAGGATTTGGGTCTGTAAACATGATCCGTGGGTTTGGAATATATCTCATACTCTCCACTTATGAAATCTCACTGCTCGGACTATGTTGAAATGCTAGAACAGAGTCATTTCCAGAAAGTGAGCAAAATATTGTTACATCCTCGTGAGTCACGGGAGAAAATAGAAGAGAAATTAGTTTTGCTTTCCTATTTATATGAATCAAATCCCTATAGTGTTTCAGACTTAGTGCAGACATGGGTAATGGTTTAAGTAATAGATGAAACAGGGGCGCCTGGGTAGCTCACTCGGTAAAGTGTCCGACTTCAGCTCAGGTCATGATCTCACGGCTTGTTGAGTTTGTGCCCCGCGTCAGGCTCTGTGCTGACAGCTCGGAGCCTGGAGCCTACTTCGGATTCTGTGTCTCCCTCTCTTTCTGCCCCTCCCCTGCTCATGTTCTATCTCTCTCTCAAAAAACTAAACAAATAAATGATAGATGAAACATATACAGCTCACATTCCTTGCCAGCATACTAATGATCAATATGCTCTGTATAATTAAATCAGTTAATCCTCACAACCCTATGAGGTACTCTCATTTCCATTCTACAGAATATAAAACAGAGAGGGTAAATGACTTACCCAAGGTCACACAGCTAGAAGGCTCCAAAGCCAGAATTTAAACCCAAGCTATTGAACTCCAGACGCTGCACTTAAGCCAAAGAACCTCGTGAGGTTATATTTGTGCTTGACTTCCTTCTCAGCCTCAGTTACTTCACCTGTGAAATGGGGAGGCTATCACCAATGTCAAGATTCTTGAGGGATTAGCAACAGAATCTTATGGACGTTTTATATAGTGGAGTCTCACTTGGCATTCACTCTTTCTCCCATGAATAAAGACTTATTTTTATTTCTGAGAAAAAAACTGAGTCAGAGAAACAATCATGACAGAATTGGAAGAGACCCAAGAAACTGCCTACTACAATCACCCTTCCTCTCTTGTTTGGAAGGTCAAACTCCCTTCTCTGCTTTCTTTGGTCACTTATTGCAATGAGTACGCTGCTCACCGTGCAGTCTAATTCATTTCAGAATAGGAGGTAACTTTCTCAACAGTAAAAGGAAAACTTCCGACAGCTTTTCAAATATAGCGGTTATCCCTTTCAGTAATTTTCAAGACTCTCCTCTCCCCTTGATAACACTTCCTGGGTTCCAGCTTGACAAATCTTGTCAAAGTTGCCTTCAAAGTATGATATTCAGGCAGGATGTAAGCACAGCAAAATAAAGGAGGCTTATCACCTCCCTTGATCCGTATCTTCCACTTCTATTAATATGACCTAAGTTTGTGTTCTCCAAACAGTGCTAAAATAGCCATGCCTGTGATACCATATCTCAACTCCTAATCCCAATTACCTTCCATCCTCTAACATTGCCTCTTGATACTGACCAAAAAGAGGCTTTTGCGAAAATAAGCACAGTGAGAGCTCTCTAGGCCAAAGCAGAACATGGCCATGAAACCAAACTTTTATGGCCCTCAAGCCCAATAAATGATTGAAACAATCACAAGTCCGAGTCTCAAAGCTTCAAGGTTTGAACTGCTCTGAAGCCCAATTCGGTCAATTCCTGTTGCTAACTTTGAGGCTGCTCTGTGTTTCCAGCTCTTCCACCTCCAGACTCTAGAAGATTGTACTCCTAAGCCTCTTGTGTTTGGGCATGCTTGAGCGTCGCTTCTGGACCACAGCAAAGCAGACCCCCAGAACTCTTCCTCTTTAGTGAGGTAACCAGCAACCATCAGGCTGCGTACCTGAGGGCCTATGATGAGCAGAGGTCACCTGCCCAATATAATGGACTCTAGCCTCATTGAGAAATACATCTCCCTTTATTTTTAAGCCACTGAGATGAAATGGTGGTGGTATTTGTTACCGCAGTATGACTTAGTGTGTTCTGACTGATACAACTCCATTATTAAATTCCGGAAAGGATTGGAGTCTCCCCCCAACATTTCCTAGATCCTTCTCATACCACCTAGTATCTCAGAAGAGCTGATACCACCAAATACTTTTCCTTCTTTTTTTCTGATTGGGCTTAATAGCATTCTTGGCAGTGAAAATGCTTAGGATTATAGAAGCAGGAGGGAGGGGCGCCTGGGTGGCTCAGTCGGTTGGGCGGCCGACTTCGGCTCAGGTCACGATCTCACGGTCTGTGAGTTCGAGCCCCGCGTCGGGCTCTCTGCTGACGGCTCGGAGCCTGGAGCCTGCTTCGGATTCTGTGTCTCCCTCTCTCTCTGCCCTTCCCCTGTTCACTCTGTGCCTCTATGTCTCTCAAAAATAAATAAACATTAAAAAAAAAAAAAAAGAAGCAGGAGGGAAACGTCACCCTAAGGTCTTAGGCAACAGCTCTTCCTGCAGCTGTAGCAGCAACGTAGGCTATTACCACCCTCCGTGAGTCACTGCCCTCCGGCCTCAGAGATGAAGGGGCCACCTGACCCATGAGCCCAGAGCAGGGAAGGGTAGTTGAAGAAAGGGAGAAATACATCATTAAAAACAAACTATGACTGTCTGGCCCTGCCATGAAGTTCAAGCTCTCCCTAGAAATAGCTGTCTGCTGGGTGAAACTAGCTCATGACAGGCAGAGCCGACCCAGAAAACGAGAAATTCCATAAATGGTCTCCCAGCAGAAACACCTCTAGCCACAGATGCGCAGTCACCGTTCTTATACAGGGCATGATGGGAAATGGATACTGCCAACTTACTTAAAAAGTTACCAGATTGCTGGGGCGCCTGGGTGGCTCAGTCGGTTCCACATTCTGCTTTGGCTCAGGTCATGATCTCACTGTTCGTGAGCCTGAGCCCTGTGTTGGGCTCTGTGCTGACAGCTCAGAGCCTGGAACCTGCTTCAGATTCCGTGACTCCTTCTCTCTCTGCCCCTCCCCAACTCACACTCTGTCTTTCTCTCAAAAATAAACATTAGGGGCGCCTGGGTGGCTCAGTCGGTTGGGCGGCCGACTTCAGCTCAGGTCATGATCTCACGGTCTGTGAGTTCGAGCCCCGCGTCGGGCTCTGTGCTGACAGCTCAGAGCCTGGAGCCTGCTTCCGATTCTATGTCTCCTTCTCTCTCTGCCCTTCCCCTGTTCATGCTGTGCCTCTATGTCTCTCAAAAATAAATAAACATTAAAAAAAAATTTAAAAAATAAACATTAAAAAAATTTTTTTTAAGTCACCCAATTGCAATAATTTTGCGTTTTGCTCTGCAGCGTCCCCAGAATGCCAAGTCACAGGACCGTGTGGGGTTTGCCAGCCTTCCTTTCCATGAATTACATAGTCACTTCGGGGGAGAGACCCTCCTCTATCCCCCCACACTTGGGGGGCCTAGGGTATGCAGGACTTACCCGGAGTACAATCAGCTTCCTGGGCTCCCCCCGACCCCTGAAATGCCCCCATTTCAAACCATGGGATCTGAGGAAAAGAAGTTTAAGTTGAGTGTGATAGGATTCTAAAACCTAGTATTTTGGCAGGATGGAGTAGGGGGTTGTCAAAAGATGGGGGAAAAAAAAAACCTGTCCCTATTTCCCATAAGGTATTTGGGAGGGAATAACTGGTACTCGTGAACTCATTGGCTCTCCCTGATGGAAAGACACAAAGCATCCAGAACCGAGAAAATGTCTCTAGAGCATTTTTAAAGGACTGTTCCCCTGACTCAAAGGCCTTCCCCACCAGGATTCCACAAAGTCTAGTCATGAGCTCTTACTCAGTAGGATTTAATCATTGTATTTCCTGAAGTTCCTGAAAAGATACTCCAAGGGGAGGGAACACTCATCCAACTGTGACAAGCTATGAGCCAAGAACGTTCTGGGCCCTAGCAACAGATACACTAGTGAACACATCAGGTGACCTGTCCTTGTGACACTCACATTCCAGAGAGACACACAGTAAACAAGAAAACTGCTGACAGCAATGAGTGCTCTGAAACAATTAAACAGGGTGATGTGACATTAACTGTTGGTGGCATCTGAGCGGAGGCCTAGAGGGACAAAAAGGAGTCGGACAGGTGAAGAGCTACAGCCACTAACAGAAGTCAGGAAGTTAGGCTCAGTGCCGGATGCAGAACAGGTAACTTTTCAGGAAGGGAAGGGAAGGGAAGGCAGGCAAAACCTCAGACCTAGTCCTCTTAGGCCTGCCTCACTGCAGAAAAGGACCTTAAAACCACCCGATGCGAGGTTTCTGTACTTGAATAACCCTTCCAGCAGCCCCTGGATGGCAGCCCCTGGATGGCCAGTCCTTCCCACTTGCCGCTGTCCAGAAGCAAGGTTGTGAATGAGAAGGCAACAATGGTCCAATTCTTCGCCACTTGCAAGGGAAGGAAGCACTGGGGGTTTGTGCCTTGTGTCCTGGGCTTGTGTTGGGACAATAATGTGGTCCCCAAAAGGACTGTTGAGGCATTACCTGCAGCCCCATGGAGCAGGCTGTGGGGCCGGGTGATAGCCTGGTACTTGGTACCACCAGCTGGAGGGGCTGGTCCTGTTCAGTTTAATGTTCAGTCCCGACTTCCTCAGCACTTCTCCTCTCCAGAGGCTTCTCTTGGAGAGATCGGCTTCCCCAGCGGTCAGGGGAGGAGTCCAGGCTGTCTCCTATGGTTACCCTGCACATCTGGGCCATTTCTCTAGCTTTCTCTTCAAGGGCAACTGCATGCTTGGAAAGAACGGAGAGGACTTGGAGGGCCATCCTGAAGGGGCCAGCAGCCGACAATTCACCAAACCATCTGACACAGGTTTACTCTACAGTTTGGGGTTCCAGAAAGCAATAGTGAGCAGGGCTTCTGTTAGACCCCTTTCTCCATCCCATGCCTTGCTTAGCTGTAGCCTTGGGGCTATTAAGTTTTCATCTATGAGCAAAGGATCTTCTTCCCCATCAGGTAAAAGGGAAAAGGGGGACAGGTATCCTCTAGCCCCCGGGGCTTCCTCATCCCTCATCCTAGCAGGCCCCTCAACCTCTGCCCCTCTGCTTCCCAGCCCCATGTGGGTGACACTCGAGTCTGAGATGGTTTCTAGCCGCCACTTTGGGGCCAGGACAGAGTGAGGTTGTAGGGAGGAGGAAGAAAGAAGGAACCAGGCTGCGGCAGCCCCAGCTAATGAGTCACAGGGAAGAGCACTATAAACACAACCTTATTCAACCCCAACTAAACAGTGGGCTTACGCTTTCGGGACAAAGCTACTGACTTCTCAGAAGGCTCTCAGCTCCTGTATCACCACCTCCAGAAACTTCTCCCCAACTCCTCCATTCTCTGGTTGACCGCAGCACCCTGTGAGGCCTTGTATCGGACAGTAGCCACACAGCATTTGTCATGCTGCATTTGGCCATCACCGGGTTGCTCTAACACCCTCCTGTGAACACCTGACGGTAGAGGCTGGCTCTCTCCCAGCGGCTGCTGCCCAACTGCACACTCAGGTGCCTGCTGGGTGCAGTGTGACTGTGCAGTGGTCACAGCCTTTGGGCCAGAACAGAGAGGCAGAGATCTCAGGCGCTGAAGGTGCACTCATTTCCCACCCTGACTCACACCTCGGAAGGTGAGGAGAGAAGCAGACTGTCCCGTCCAAGGTTTGTCAGCAAGTAAGGCAATGGTAACACCTGGAGTATGTGGCAAGGTCTCTAGGAGGCTCCGCATGGTCCTTCCACCGTCCTGATGCTGGGGAGCGTGTAAGTCAGCAAAGACTCCCCTTATTCACCTCCCGTTTGCCTCTTCCTTACCTCTGCCTCCGTCACATTTCCCTGGAGCCCCTCACCACGGCCTCAGTTCTCAGAGACCAGTGCTACTAATCCTGGCACCAAGCAGCTTTGAGAGGATAGGCAAGGCCCAACACCTAGGCTGTGCGAGAGCCCATCTCTACCGTGCGGGGAACCGGGTCTAGGCACTCCAGAAGGAATCCCCAGACACCTTTGTAGTGCTGAAGCAGAGCATCCTGAAGAAAGCTGGCTACAGCCTGACCTCCCCACAGAGACCCGGAGTTTTATTCATTTCTGCAGAAGTTAGAACTGCCAGTTTAAGCAGACATAGCAGGGAAACGATGGGAAAGAATACATGCCTCTGGGACGCTAGCAAACGAGGAGCTTGAAGGACTGTCCCACTTACAGAACCAGCTCCTGAGCAGCGCAGACACCAAATTTCTCATTTGCAAGGAGAAGGGCTCTCTCTGGGTTACTCTCCAGAGAAAACCAGGAAGGGGTTAGAACAGCAAGAACTTGCTAGACACATGTTGACCCTGAAGGGGGTCCTGGACACTCCTGGGACGGCAGCAGGATGGGGACAGGAGTCTGGACTCCTGCGAGGAGGAGAGCCCTGGAGGGGCTGGTGTGCTTCCAGGCTGGTGCCTATCAGCCTACAAACAAAAGCACATCCTCTTTGAAAGAAAGCATGCCCGTTTCAGGCCTAGAGCAGGAGCCCAGAAACTATAGCCCACAGGACAAATCCAGCTGCTACCTGTTCTTGTAAATAAAGTTTTACTAGAGGGGCGCCTGGGTGGCTCAGGCAGTTAAGCATCTGACTTCGGCTTAGGTCATGATCTCACGTTGTGGGTTTGATCCCCACATCAGGCTCTGTGCTGACAGCTCAGAGCCTGAAGCCTGCTTCAGATTCCGAATCTCCCTCTCTCTCTGCCCCACCTTCCCGCCATCCCTCCCTCCCCCCACTCTCTCTCTCTCAAAAATAAATAAACATAAAAATTTTTTCTTAAGTTTTACTTCAATACAGAAGGCCCATTCATTTATATGAATGTTGGAAGTACTCTTGTAACTTGTCCTGCCCTATGCGGTGGCCACTAGGTATGTGTGGCCATTGGGAACAAGAAACGTGGCTTATGTGGCTAAAGAACTAAATTTCTAACTTTAAGTTTTAATTAATTTTAATTTAAATAGCCTCATGTGGCTAATGGCTATCATTAGTGCAGCATAGATTAAGATCGAGCACCTTTAGCAAGAGACTAATTTGTACTCAAAGATTTATTGGAATTATGAGATAAAGATAGTTATATAGAAAAAATGTTTTAAGAAATAAAAGACCTAATCTAAGCAAAAAGACATATTGGGAATAAATGGGCAGATTCAAACTTCTAGAAATGAATAATTAAATAAAATTCCATGAATACTGATGCCTGCAATGAACTTGAAATTCATCCAGACAATGAGATGAACGGATGGATGGATAGATATGATAAAGAATGGTAAAATGTGGAATAGTGGAATGTAGGTAGTGGATATATGACTTCATTGCTAAGGTCTTTTAACTTGGTTGTATGTTTGAAAAATAATAAAATGTCAGAAAAAAACCCTACTTATGAACCTGTAATATAGCATAGAGAGACAAGGACATGAAAATAAGAGAGAAGTTCAGAGAGTCTTAGACATTTAGGGGTACCTGGCTGGCTCAGTCAGAAGAGCATCCAATTATTGCTCTTGAGGTTGTGAATGTGAGCCCCACGTAGGGTGTGGAGATTACTAAAAAAATAAATAAAAAGGGAGAGAGAGAGAATCTTAGATATCTAGTTGGAGCTCCAGAAGAAACAGGTAGAGAGAGGAGGAAAACAAATATTTGAGGAGGAAATGGCTGCAAGATTTCTTGAACAGATGAAAAACATGCATCTGTAGATCCAGACACGCAACGTAGACACTAACGATGGCCATAAAAGCTTTGCTATTCCACTCATTGAGAAGTGGAGTCTAATCTTCCCCCCTTGAACCCGGGCTGGCCGCTGTGACGTGCTTACTTAATAGTAAGTAAGTATGTAATGTCTAAAACATTAAAGACAAAGAGAAGATCTTAAGAGAAGTCAGAGAAACAGGATTGGCCACCTTGAAGAAATGTCAGTTAGACTTTTCCATGGCAACAATGGAAACCAGGAGACAGTAAATAATCTCTTATAGATTCTCTTGAGAGAAAAGGAACTGTCAACTTAGAATCATGTACCTGACACAGCTACAATGAAAGAGTGGAAGATATTAGATAAATAAAAGAGTTTCTCTTCAATACCTCTAAAGAAACATCTAACGTTCATTTAGAAAAAGATGGTTTGCAACATAGAGAAGGATGTGAGTAAAATGCTAGGTACTTATCAGAGTTGTTCTGAGAGGGGACATACCAGTAGGAGGCCCTACGGTTTGGCTTCATTTCCCAGAAGACGTCCCCAGAAAGCTAGGGACAGCCACTGGCACATCCCAGGTGAAGTCTCTCCACGCCGGCCCCAGGAGATGGGCAGATTGCCAGGGTTTAGCTTCCTGTCAAATGAGCCCTTTGGAAGGTCGAATGGCCATTTCTGCATGTTCTTCAAGGGTCTCCCCGGAGCAGGCCACTGCCCAGCTGGCTTGCTGCTCTGAGACTCGCAAATGCCTCTGACCCCGAGGGAGCTTCACTTACAGCAGAAGAACCAGGGAGTGGGAAAGCCAGAACCTGGGAGTAACTCAGAAGCAAAAGGATACAGAGTACTGTCCGGTCTTCTTCCTTCAAGCAGACTTGTTACTTCCGTGCTCTCTCTGCCATAGGAGGGAGCTGAAATAAGTTCCCACTTCACCTTAAGTAGTGAGGACCAGGCATTGCCGAACTTAGTACTGTGTCCTGAGGCTCACTAAACTTTTAGAAGCTAGTTCTGCTCCAATCGGATTTGGAAAGAGCGCCAGACGAGCCAGTGAGCTCTGCAGAAAGCTTGGAATGCAGCCCCAGGGGGTTCAGCAGAGAGGCCAATGGCCACCCTGCTCTTTCCTTGACTGGACAAGCCCTGGGGGATGGCTGGACTCAGAGCCCAGGGAGGGGTCCACCTCCTAACTCATCTCCCTGCTTCTACTCTTATGGAATGGTCCATTCTGTAGAGTAATTTCTGTTCAGAGATACCACATTGTTGACATCAAAACTCCCCAGCAGTCTGCCCTTACTGAAAACAAAATCCTCATACCTGAACAGGTCTGTAAGGCGTTATTGTGAGCTTCTTCCTCATTTCAACCAGGTTCATGCTCAACTATCACCTAAAATTTTCTCTAACCACAGTCAAAAATAGTCCCTTCCCCATGACTTTCCTAGGTTCTTCTTCCTAGAATTAGAACAACTAGATATTTTTATGTCTTGTCAAGGGATCATCACCCCACTAGAACACAAGCTGCATGGAAGAACAGACTTTGATTTTGTTCCTTGTTTGTACCCCTGCCTGGAGCTTAGAATACAATAGTGCCTAGCAAATAGTAGTTGCTCACTAAATGTAGACTGAACACATAAATAAGGGTCTGTCAGCCATCTGACGCTGTGTCACTTAGACAGGACACAAGGTTAGTAATCATAAGACCAGTGGAGAGAGCTACAGGAAGAGGTCCCCACGTATGTTCTACAAATCCCAGACCGAACTTGTCCCTTGTTTCTGAAGACAATAGCCAGAGTCCATTGGGCAGACACGGATGCAGATTAGGATGGCAGCTTTCAAACTCAAGTGAGCATCAGAACCACCGCAGGGAGGGCTTGTAAAAGATTACTGGGCCCTACCTCCAGGCCTGATTCAGTACGCCTTGAGGGGGTGGGGGCTGAGTGTGTGTCTAACAAGTTTCCAGGTGATGATGATTCTGGTCTTGGCATTTCTGAGAACCATCAGTGTAAATCAGACACATACTCACTTTGCTTCATTTCCACCCAAAGAAGCCAAGGAGGAGACTTATTTGAAGAAAGCCAATGTGCCTGCAGCTCTTACACCACATGGATCATAATGGCTGATCTTGGCTCATCATGTGCCATCCCTTCTGTCTACATCTTAGCTAACTTTCGCTGAAGGGACTCCTCACCCTCCTAGCCAAACTCAAGTCTCACCTCCTCTGTGGAGCTCTCCATGACTACACTGTCACATGATACCCTCCCGTCCCTCCCCTCCCACCTGTGCAACTGCTCTTGGGGTTTAGACACTGGATCATCTTTCTAATCACTAACATTCCTAATCACTACATGCTTGCCCCACTTCATCTCAGACCAGAAGCAGAAGGGCAAGCCCAGGTTATGAACATTCCTTAGGAGGGCTCAGAACCATGGCTGCAACAAGATGCCACGCCACCTGCTGCCATGTGCCCCTACTACCTGGAGATGATGTCTAACCTCAGGAACTCTCAGCTCACTGAGTAGCTCTGGGGAGTATCTACGGAACCCCAGGACATTCTGGGTCAACTGGAGACAGAAGAAGGAAAAGACAGTAGAAAATTCACTCTCTACCTCCAAGGCTTCCAAATCCAATCTTGCCAGAAATACACCAAGAGCAGTCTTCTCTTTTGTCCCTTCTCCTAGGGCCAATGCAACAGATGTCAAAGGCAGGGCGTGTACCAGAAGCCAGGCAGTTGCGGGTCAGTGCCCTTCATGCAGCCACCAGGAGGCCACGCAGGTATTACTAAGGTGGTCCTCAGCACTGGCTACGCCTTAGATTCACCTGGGAAAAGTGTAAACATCCAAATGACCAGGCCCCACCCCAAACGAAGTCAGGATCTCTGGGCATGGGACCCAGGCCTTGGTATTTTTAAACCTCCTCAGTTAATTCCTAGGTTTAGCCAAAGATGAGAAAAAGCTTCTGTATTCTCTCCTAACTTCAGCCCCTTAGAAAGGTCAGTGTAGACACGGAAGAGTTCTCCATCTTACCTGGATCATTCATTTGGATGATGGTCCCAGTGCTTGGCTATCCCGGGTTGCTCATCTCTGAGATACAACTCCATATGGGGTAAGAACACATATCATGACACCTCTGAGACCTAACTTGAAGCTCTCACCTTGGCGTCGAAAAGTGTTGTCAGCTTTGAGTTTCTAAGAAGACCAAGAACCATGCCCCCAGCCCTGAACCTTATGACAGAGTTTGGTTTGAGGCAACACTTTGTCGGAAACTGGTGGAAGTTCCTTGGAGGAAAGAACAAGGAGACTCAGCTGTCAGTGGCAGGGCTTGGCTCCTCATGGTGTCCTGCAGTTTGGGGGTAAAGACAGAGTAGAAGACACCAGAATAAAAGAATGAATCCTGGTCTTAGGGTGTCATGATTTGATGACCACCTCCTTGCTCATTTCCTCAAAGGCGAAAGTCCCCAAATGTTGAGGACAACATAGACTTTGTACCCATTTTGTGAACACACCTGACTTGTTTGTGTGCCTACAGTGTCATTCACTTGTTCTTCAAGAGCCCGTCTGCCTGGGGCACTATTTCTCTGCCTGACGTGTTGGCCTGAGGTCAGTGGCTAAGCCTTACTGGACTGTAAGCCATAACCCTGTAGGGGCTCCAGGAGCACTGATGGGGTGGTAACATAGGTAACATAGGTAACAGGCAGAATGTTTGGAGAAGAAGAAGGCTGTTCTTCCCCTTTCTCAGGGCTCTTTGGAGAAGTAGACATGATTAAGGGCACGGCGGCAGCATCGGGCAAGCGCTCAACTTGGCTTAGATATTACGAGTGTCGCTCACCACTATCCAGGGGCTGGAAGTCCACAGGAGACGTGCCTCACGGTAGGAACAGGAAGCACTTGTTTTCTACAGAGACCGTTTCTCCGCCTCCTCCCCCACTGCCTCACTTCCCCGCTGATTTATCTGGCAAATAGCCCCAGGAACCTACACTTCTGCTTCACCGCCTTATCTGGGGTAACCTAAAGGGGCTCTGAACAAATTGCTGATAATGCTGTTTAGGGGTCTCAGGCCAGCCCCGCCCCTCACATGGGCACAGCCGTGAACCACCCACTCCTGTACGGCCCCTTCAACCCTTCCTAAGAGCAACCGGGTGGCAGGAACTGGATGGGCCCTGCACATTCACCTCCTTCTCCTAGGGCCTGAGAGCCAGGCCAGACGTGGGGCTGGACCTGAAGGCTGATTGTGGACGTGAGCCCAGGCCTGGCTCTGGGGAGCTTCAATTCCAGCCATCAGGCAAGAGAGGGAAACCCAGAGGAGTAAGGTGGGGGTGGGGGCTGCCCTCCTTCTCCAAGCAGCAGAGGCCTGAGGCCAGACACAGCCTCCACTAGCTCCTCCTTTCAGGCATCCTTGGCCCGAGCGGTGACTAATGAGGCCCCTGTTCGGCATTATCCAGTACAGGACAGGCAGGAGCCCCTCCACAGCTGGACGTAATCAGTACTAGGGGAATGTATGTCAAAAGCTGCTGGGGGTCATGTCAAAGCTAATGGAGTCATTTCATCCCACTCCTAGCCTGCCAGCTCTCACCAGAGGCTGAAAGCAGAGGAAACAAGCTTTGAATGACTCCTTTTTCATTCCTCAGCAATCTTGCACCCAGACTGGGCAGGGCTAAGGCTGGGGATTCCTCTGGAGCGAAAACAAGATGGATCTGCAAATTGACCAGGGAGTCACTTGGGCCCCTTCCTCCTTGCCCAGTGCCCTCTTATCCATCAGCTCTCCTCTGAGACATCTGTATACCCTCCTCTCCCACAGGAACCTGCTGGCAGGAAATCAGGGGCATCAGTTGTTGGCACGTTTGTGTGATTTCAGTCCTTATGTTACCTCTCCCACCATAACTGCCTTAGCCTCTGATTGGGACAGCGAAGCCCGTGGCCACACTTTTCCTGAACTGAAGAACTCCAGGCATGGCAAAACTCTGGAGGAGATATGGGGGTGGGAAAGGGTGGGGGATGCGAAGGCATCCTAGGGCCCTGAAACTGTATCATCTAAGTGAATCTTGTCAGCTCAGGCTCTGCCCCCCAGAAGGTATCGATACCCTGCAGAGTTATGTCCTTGGTCAAGGTCGCTCCTTCCTCCACACTTCTCTTGAGGTCATCTCTATAGCATACAGCACACTTACAACCATCCATGCCCCATTCTTTCAAATCCTTACCTCCACCCTGAGGTCCCCAAATATCATGCCAGCATATTGGGCTGGTTTCCACCTGACATGTAGATCTCCTCCCCACATTACTGCTCCTTCCTCCAGAGCTTGATCAACAGTACCCCCATCCACCCTGGTATCACCAGGCCTAATGCTGTGAGCCATCCTGGCCTCCTGAGATTCTCTCCCTTGCTTTCCACAGCCGTGTTCTACTTTGCATGACACCTGCGGTATACACCCTCATCCTCTCCATTCATTCTGCCACTGCCTTAGTTGGAGCCCTGGCACTCTCACTTGCCTATGGTAATATTGCATGTTCAATGTGACTTTGGGGACCCCTTGTGCATGGTTTTTTGTTGGGAGCCATTTTGGGCTCACAGGTTGAGACCCCTCCCTGTGTGGAAAAGGTTGAAGCAAAAGCTCACCAGCCAAACTGGCGCCTAATCTTACAACTACTCTCCTTGGCCTAAGGAATGTAATGCTCTTTTGTTTTACGGCATTTAGATGAAAGGAAGGACCTGGAGCTGGATTGCATCTGAATGAGAGTAGACTGACCACCTTAAAGTTGCATCTTGGGGATGGGTTGCATAGATTGATAGCAGTTATAAGCTGGCTGAATATTGGTGTGATTTGTGTAAATGTTAGGCTCCTATTATGTAAATTCATGGGCAAAGGACAAGCATTGGGAATTCTGTCCTTGCCAGATGGGTTGGACCTCCCCCATTGTAATTGGAAGAATAGGCAATGACTCCTGGCCTGTTTATAGATAATTAACATAGGCAGGCCCAGGTAACTTCCTGTCCTCTCCCCCAGCCTTAAATTTATATGCTAACTAACTTGAAAACAACTTGCAAGATTGAGGAAATCGCTGCTTTACCGATATAACACATTATTGTTTAAACTATGCTTACTGATGGGCTGTCACTCATTGTTGTAATGTAACTCGCTACCTTTAAAATAAAGACACTGAGACCGGCAGGGCAGAGACGCCTGAGACGCCAGAATTGCCAGGGCTGCCTGCTTGGTCATCAGACTCCATCTTTCTCGTGGCTCTCTCACCTCATTTCGCCTGACCGTTCGTCCTTCGTGGACCCCTAGATTCGCCGGAACAAGGACCGACCCCGACAGTTTTTCTGCTTAGAAAAGATTATTCAAAAATAACTTTGGTTTTTTGAAATCAATATAATTGTTATCATTACCAAAAACTTTCTCTTAGCTTTAAAAAAATCTTTTAACGCTTATTTATTTTTGAGAGAGAAGAGACAGGGCTAGGAGGGGCAGAGAGAAAGAGAGACACAGACTCCAAAGCAGGTTCCAGGTTCTGAGTTGTTAGCACAGAGCCTGACTCGGGGCCTGAACTCACTAACAGCGAGATCATGACCTGGGCCGAAGTCAGACGCTGAACTGACTGAGCCACCCAGGAGCCCTAGCTTTTTTTTAATGTGAATAATTTACTATAAAGAATCAGTAAGTAGCCTAAATTTATGGGCTCTATCACCAGTAATTATCATTCTGAGATAATTTTCAGCAAGTAGAGCTTTTACAGGCCAAGACCCGAGCACTTTCAGGTGTCATTAAATATCTATTCTCTCTTCACCATGTTTAAGTGGCACATTGCTCATTCGGGGGCATTAAGTACACTCAAATTGTTGTATAACGACCACCACATCCATCCACGAACTCTCTTCATCTTGCGAAGCCGAAACTCTGTACCCATGAAACACTAACTCCCCATTTCCTCCCTTTTTGGCCCCCAGCACCCTCCCTCCTATTTTCTGTCTCCAGGAGTTTGACTGCTTTAGGTACTTGCTACAAGTGGAATCATCTGAAGCCTGCTGAATCCATCTCCAGCCTTTGACCTTGACCTCTCCTTTTGCCTGCAATGCCCTCTCATGACTTTCAGAAGCCCGCTCATCCTTTAAGATCGTGTGTCTCCTCCTCTGAAGCACTCCTTGACAATTAAGGTCAAGTTCATAACCACCCTCCCACCCCTTGGCATTCCCCACTGACCTAGCAAATACTTCCGTTTGCACATACATGCAGTCATTTACTTAAAGAGACTGAGTTCCATGAGGTCAATGACCTTATGCCTTCTGTTCATCACCACGGCCTCAGCACCACGCAGAGCCAGGTTCATTAACTGAATGATGAGCCTGTCTCTCCTCAGCTCCATCAATCAAAGACCAACAGATGTCCTGGGGTAGCATCCAGGATGTCTCTACTGTCCTGGGCTCACACCTTTGTTTTTCATTTCATTGAGTTAAGAAAGAACAGTTGAGCTGCTTCCCAGGGATCCGTGCAAAGTGCCCCAGTGGCCTAGACAGCTTCTTCCCCACCAAGTATGACTGGTGACCTAAGTGTGGCCACTGGCCAAGGTCTTTGCACTACAGGGTGCAGACAGTGCAGACAGGGTGCTCACAATCAACAGACCCTGTCACAGATGTGCACCATCAAGGGTCTCTCCCTAGCCTGGCCAAGAGGGAGAGCACAGGAACTGCCTAAGTAAGGCCTAGAGTGGCTCTGCCGGCCCACACTTGCTGGCTCTGGGGTGGCCTGCGGGCTAGACTTGGGCCACTGCAGTCGCTACTGCTCTTGGCCCGGTGTCAGATGGTGACTGAGCCATTTCATGTGTCGGCAGCAAGCCTCAACTCCTCGTTCCAGCTTTCTGTTTGGAAATGCAGCAATCTCCATCAAACTCCGCATTGGACAGAGGCAGCAAATCTCAGATTACCAGTTCTGGAGCCTAACCTTTCTCTCTGAGAGATCAGTTCTTGCCAGAACTTCAAGCCTCAGTGAAGATTTATTTCTACTCAGGCCCAGTGTTGAAAGCTCAGGGGACAGGCCTTCATTTACTGTCCGGCTAAGAGAAATGCTTGGAGGTTGATGGTATTTCAGGTCAAGTGGCCCTGATTCTGGCTGGGGCAGAGGCTAATCTTTGCTAGAAGAGTGGCCAAAGATAGTCTGCATCAGAACGGCTGGGCAGAGAGAGGCTTGTTTGCTAACACACAGATTCCTGGGCCCCACCCGGATAACCCAGTAATCCAATTCTGAACCTCTGGGGAATGGGGGTCCATAAAGCTCCCTAATTGGGGCACATGGATGGCTCAGTTGGTTAAGCGTCTGACTTCAACTCAGGTCATGATCTCATAGTTTGTGAGTTCGAGCCTCATGTCGGGCTCTGTGCTGATAGCTCAGAGCCTGGAGCCTGCTTCGGATTCTGTGTCTCCCTCTCTCTCTGCCCCTCCCCTGCTTGTGCTCTGTCTCTATCTCTCTCTCTCTCATAAATAAACATTAAAAAAAAAGGTCCCTAGTTAACAAGCTCCTACCCTACCCCCAGGTCATTTGTGTGCTCATGGAAGTTTGCAAAGCATTGCCTGCGTAGCCCAATAACAACAAATTCAACATGCTTCACTTTCCTGGGGCAGGAAGAAAGAACTCATTTCTGTCCCAGGGTCTAGATTTCAGCAAAGTAAAGGGTCGCCGTCATTAAACCACCTCCACAGAAATGCAATGGGCCTGTATTTGTCTCCAGAAACCCCATGCATAGATACATGTGTGTGGGTGAGTGGTCTTTGTTCCAGAAGGTGGTAACAGAGGAAGATGCAAAGGAGACAAGAGGAAGGGAATGGGAAAAGAAGGGGGTCTCCAGTGCAACTACTGTACAAAGACCAACTAAAAGCCCACGAGCCTTTAGCCTGTAGAGCCACAGGAAAGATGAAGACTGACAAAGGTCCTGGCTGAAATGTAAAATCACAGGCTACAGCAGAGCTAGATCCCAAAAACATAATATTGAGTGAAAGAAAGCATCACAGAAGAACAATACAGTAAGTTCCAATTAAATGAATTTTTAAAAACCAGCAGAAGCAAAGACCATATTGCATAGGAATGCATACATAGGCCGTAACACTGTAAAAACAATAAAGGAAGGATGGGCCTAGAATCCAGACGGGTCCACTGCACTACCTCAGTGAGAGAGAGGATCGCAGGGGACTTCACAGGGACCGATGCATTTCCATTTCTTCAACAGCTGGTGGGTAGGCACTCAGATGTGGTTACACGTACCTAATGCATATCATTTTGCATAGATGATATACTAAGTTTCTTAGTAAGAACCTTTGTCTGAACCCTTGTATGAACCTTTGATGAACATGACTGGTTCATCGAATTTGGAAATACTAGGAAAAGGCAGCACCTTCTAGAATTTGTGGCAGGTATGGCTTGAGCGATTAAGAAGAAGTCCCATTGACCAAGGGACTGTGAATGCTCAGCACTTGTTACTGACTGATCTTGCCTCCAGGACAGGGAAGGGCAGGTAAATGAGGTCTTGAGGACGCGACTGGGAGAGGAAATACAGTGTCTAGGGCCACAGGGCATGGGCTGAGAGTGTGGAGCAGAGCTAGGTCCTAGGGGGAAAGAGGGTATGCCAGGGTCAGCAAATCCAAAAGGGCCAAAATGGGACGGAGGAAGTCAGACTGGAAGCCAAGCGAGACAAGAAGAAGGGGAACAGGAGGGGGTAATCTGAGGGGGCCAGCCAGCAGGGATTCTCTGAGCTGCATTCGTGCCCCATCTGGGACTAAGGGTGACGTGGTCTGTGGCAAACTCCTGGAAGGAGACCTGACATGAAGTGGATGTCAGCCCCAGAGGTGACACCAGTAGACAGAGCCGCAGATGGCCAAGAGCAGCCCCCTGCGGTGGCCCCATTAGCCACACACTCTCATGGACCTAAGCAGCCCCTGAAGGAACGTGCCCTCTCTCTGGCTCAACGTAGAAAGCCCTTCTCCACCCTGCCACCAATTCCCAAGCTCCGAGCATTCTAGAGGCTCAGGACCTCTGGAGGGATTCTGTCCCATTGTAAATAACCATGGTCTCCTATCAAGTCCTCTGTTCTGAGCTGAATTTCAGCCTCCTTGGTATATTTCCCCAGTGATGTCACCTCTGCTTTCAGGAGCGATGCAAAATTAGCCAAATCCCTCTTGCACCCACCAGGTTAGCAGGGCTGTGAGTCCTGGCCGACAAGCAGAATGAGGTCCACTAGGCGAGGATGGTGCCAACCTGACTGCCCCTCAAAGAAGATCTTGCCGCAGTCGGCAGACAGCTGCCAGCTCCCTGGGGGCTGGCTGAGAGCCGCCTCACCCAAACTATACCTACAGCCAACAACTGATCACGGACAGGGTGTCTACACATTGGTCCCTGAAGCCCCCCACCAGCAATTCTAATGGGCTACAACTGCCTGTGGGCTCGGCTTTGTCAGGACCGCATCACAGGACCACCACCCTCTGTGGCCAGTGCCTGGCTCCCTGACCTTCACAGGTGGTTAGCCCTAATGAATGTCCTGCTCACCAAATGCCAACTCAGCACCAGCTCCCAGAGAGTCCTACCTGCAAGAGAAAGGGAATCTTTACCACAGATTGAAGAGGAGGCGGTGTTGGACCCTCTAGCAAAGAAAAAAAAAATGCCATTTCCATTTTCAGATACCTTATTCTCTGCAGCCTTTGCTAGGAGTCTGGGGGTTTCCCTAAGCCCTCCTTCAAAGCGGACAGGAAAGGATTTTATTAGGAGAGAATTCTCTGCCATTCTCCAACCTGAGCAGATTGTTCCAGTGAACCGTTCAGAATGGGCCAGACGGCTCAGCTCCCTGCCCCTGGCAGGGGTGGCAAAAGCCATCACCCTCTTGTATTTACTGATGCCAGAATGGGATTTGCCAGCACAAACCAGCAGAACGACCTGGCAGTTCCACTTACTTAGAAAGGGTTTCAAGTTCAATTCCTTTCCGAGTCCCAGAATTCTCAAAAGCAGCAGCTCCTTGGTTCTCCCTCCCCTGGACCCAGAGTGCTGATTTTTCTTGCCCCGTTTTGTACAATTATTGATGCACTGCCGTAGGACCATTCTCAGGCTGCCAGCTGGTCGGGTCATTTACTTACCCCTTGTATTATTATTTTCTACTAATAACAAAACAGCAGCCAGCTAGGAGCTCCTCATCCAGATTTTTTGTAGGAAGAAGACTGTGCCAGGCTTCCTCCCAGCATGGCTGTTGGGTTAAGTTATAAGGAACGATTTTTAACCCCCCTTTTTAAGTGACTTTTATGATCACCATCTTTTCTTTTTAATTAATAAAGAAGTTCATTGTATTCATTTCCTATCACTGCTGTAACAAATTACCGTACATGTAATGGCTTAAAACAATCCAAGTTATTATCGTCTTACAGTTTCGTAGGTCAGAAGTACAACGTGGCTCTCACTGGGCTAAAATCAAGGTGTCAGCAGGGTCCTAGTCCTTTTCTGGAGACTCTAGGGGAGAACCTGTTCTCTTATCTTTTCTAACTTCTAGGGGTTACCAGCATTTCTGGACTCCTGGCCGCCTCGCATCTGCAATGGCTGATGGAGTCCCCACAGGGCACCATCCTTCTGTGCCTGCCCCCATCCCCTCCGAGGTTAAAGCCTTCTGTGATTACATTGGATCCACCCGGATTACACAGGATAATCTCTCTTCCTCCAGGTCAGCTGATTAGCAACATCAAGTTCACTTGGAAACTTGATTCCCTTTCATCGTGTAACCTTACATGTTCGCAGACTCCAGGGATTAGAGTGTGGCCATCTTTGGGAGGCCATTATTCTGCCTATAACATATATGTCCATTGTAGAAAATTTAGAAACACAGACAAAGTATAGAGGAGGATGTAAAAGTCACTCCCAATTCCGCTGCCCAGAGAGAGCCAACAGTTTAGTCTTTTGTTCAGTGCACGTTTTTTTCTTTTTTTGTAAATGGGATTTGGATAATAGGATAGGGTTTCCAGGCTATTTAATATTTTGCTACATTCCATTTTTCAATGGCTATCTAGCATTCTACTGTGTCGATATACTATAATTTATTTAACTTAGTTAATCCTCTGGGGTAAGACACATAATTTATCTCTCTATTTTCTTTATACCTAGTAGCCCCCGTAGTAACCATCCCTGAAGCTGCATCTGTGTACACATTCTTAGCATACATTTCCTAAACGTACCCCGAAGATTGGGTGACCATATCATCTGTCCTGCAAAATGGGACATTTTTTGAGAATGAAGAGGGGTAAATCCTAAAAGTTAACAGTAACTAGTATCTAACAACAAGGCAGGACTGACCGGGGCCTGATACATCTTGCCCACCTGGCCTCCTGGAACGTTGCAGAGATTTACATTCCCACCAGCTGTACCCAAGTACCCTCGCTCTAAGCCCTCGCCAAGACTGCCAGGACTCGCTCTGCCCCCAATCGCAACTTCCTAAAACTGAAAACCACACCAAGGCAAATGCCGTTCTAACTCTCACTGGACAGTGGTCATGGTGGGCCCATTTCTCATGGCAGGGAGAGGACAGCTAGGTCATTCTTGGCCCTCGTTTGTGGTGATTTTAATTTAGGTGAGTCCGTTTTGGCTTCTGACGCAGGTACAGGCTGGACTAGCTTCAAGGCAGTGGGGACCGACCCCCTCCCCCTATGCAGGGAGGCAGGTGCAGCCTCAGCTAGATGAGGCACTTTCCCACACAGCTCTCCCCAGGCCCGGGCAGGTGTCCCCGGGGAGCCCCATAACAAGACAGTACCACCTGAGCAGATTCACCTGCAAACTCACCTGAGCGAGGGACTCTGACCCTGAAGAGCCAACAGCAAGAGCGTGAAGCTGCAGTCAGGCAGTTTCCGACACAGAGAATGTGACAGGGACCAAGTTACACTGTCTCTTCTGAGGACTTCCTTTTGGATAGAAGCCTCTGAAACCATCGAGTGTCAAGAACACACCCAAAGAAGGCAGTTGCTGAAACCACAAAAAGTAAAAGACTAAATTCATTGTGAAGATGTTTTCTAATATCCAAATGAGGATTCTTTTTTTTTTTTTTTTTTTTTTTGGTATTTGTTTTCTTTTTCATTTTGGTGGAGGTTATTTGAATCTGGGCACCAAGACTACAAAATGCTTTCTGGGGAAAAAAACCCAGGCTCATGCAGCAGGCTGCCTCACTTGGCTTCTGGATATATTAAGTGGGCATCGTGAAGGGAACACTGAAAAAAGCTATTGAGTCCTCAGACTTCTTGCCACAGACATTTCTGCCCTTCTGAGCCCGGTAATCCAGAGGCCACTCAGCAGACAGTTGACTCATTCCTGTTGACTCATGTGCTGGAAAAGCAAACCCAAATGGGCCCTGAGAGCAATCTAGTTTGGGAGCAGTTTTACTTGTAAGCAACTGGCTCTCTGCCTAGAGAGAACATAAGCCTTCAGAAACACAGAAGAATGTTCCCGGGGATATTTTGTAAGCATACCTGCAGACCGTGCTCTGTTTGTTAACCTGGAAAATGAGCAAAACACACCTGGAAACGGCTCTGTTTGTTAATGAGCAGGAGGCAGAGCAGACTAGTGTGGAACAGGAACCGGCCAAACACCAGATGTCTAAAGCTTGGGCATTCTCTCTGAAAGAATTGCTCTTTTTACATTTCAGCTGTGGGGGCGCCTGGGTGGCTCCGTCGGTTCAGCATCTGACTCTCCATCTTGGCTCAGGTCATGATGTCATGGTGGTCTGTGGGTGGAGCCCCACATCCAGGTCAGCGATGACAGGGTAGAGCCTGCTTGAGATTCTCTCTGTCCCTCTCTCTCTCTCTGCCCTTCCCCCACTCACATGCCTTCCCCCCACCCCTCAAAATACATAAACTTAAAAAAAAATTTTCAACTTTGATGTCTTGGTACAGATGTTCCTTTGGGAATCTAGGCTGTTTAATATAAGCACGGGTAGAGTGGTGGGATCACAGGCATCCTCAGAAGGGAGCCCAGCAATTTGGGGAACGGAAACGCTGGCCCAGATGGCAACGCGTGTTGGATTTCTCACATCAAGTCAGCTTCTGAGGACACCTGGTAGCTCAGCCTCTTAAGCGTCCGACTCTTGATTTTGGCTTAGGACACGAGCTCACGGTTTGTGAGTTCGAGCCATGAGTTAGGCTCTGCACAGAGCCTGCTAGGGATTCTTTCCCTCTCTCTCTCTCTCTCTCTCTCTCTCTCTTTCTCTCTGCCCTTCCCCCACTCACACTCTCTCAAAATAAACAAACAAACAAACAAAGTCAGCTCCTGTGTTCGGAAGGCTGAGAGCCAGAAGGCCCTGAATGCCGACCTAGAACATAGCTCGCCCACATGCACGATGGGGCTTCCGCAGGTGGATGTCTGTAAAGACATCTTTAGATGCTAAAGACAGGGCTAGCGAGAGAAGGGATGAATGCTCCATCTATTCTTAGATGCCAGACCCTAGACCTCTAGATTAGCATACGCGTGTCATCTCCCGCGGCTGCCTCTCCTGGCAAGAAGACTCACAGAGCCGGCCTCACGCCTCTGCGCCCTTTGCATTTGCAGTCCTACGATCCCTTTCCCCCTCAGATATACACTGGCCTACTCCCCCACCTCATTCAGGCCTCCGCGCAAATGTCGCCTGCTTATAAAAGTTCTCCCTGATCGATTACCCAGTCAGAAACAGCCTTACAATCCCCCTGCCTGATTTCCCTTTGTCGCACTTATTACTACTCCCCATTATATGAGATATTTAAGTGCCTAATATCTGCCTCCCCAGCTAAAATGTAAGGTGCAGAATGGAGGTCCCCAAAGACAGCACTTGGCACATAACAAGAGTGCAATAAATATTTGTTGAATGAGTGAATGAATCTTAAAGTTAGGGTTGACTCAAACACCAGTCAGTCTTTCGCCAGGCAGAGAGGGACTCACCTGACAGGTACACGGGAGAGACGCAGAGCTTGGCGCGGCTCTGGGGATGAGCAGGGGTGGGGAGAACGCCAAGATCCATGGCTTGTGTCGCTGCGTTGCAGACCTCACGCGCAGGGCACAGGTCAGGGGCTTGCTTGTTTCATGCCTCCTTCCAGGTTTGACATCAGCTCTTTTAAAAGCCTGGTAGAAGAAGAATTATTTGATGAGCAACCTGGGGTCCAGAGAGGCTTCAGCGGCAGAGCTTGCGTTCACACTCAGGTCTGACACCCAGTCTACTCTTCTTTCTAAAAATGCACCTCTGCCGACAGCAATTGCTGAAACCCTAACAGCGGGAAGAAAGAGTCTGGGAAAAACTGCTCCCCCAACCTTTAACCAGTGGCTATTCTGAAGGTAGAAAGCAACCCCTAACCTATATTTCCCCTGAATTTTCACAATCCTCTATCAGATGACGACTCTGAACTTTCTATAACAGCATTGTTCAACAGAGCTTTCTGCAACAATGGAAATATTCTATTTCTGTGCTGTCCAATACGGTAGCCCCTAGTCACATGGGACTAGTGAGCATTTGTGGCTAGTGTGACTAAGGAAGTGAATTCTAAATTCTAAAATTTTATTTCACTTAATTAATTTACATTTAAGTATAATTTGCGACGTGCGGCTGGTGGTTACCGCTTTTGGACAGTACCATTCTAGAAACTTGTGTCGTAGAAGTCTTACTCGAATATGAAGAGGAGGGGCATGTGGGAGAGAAAGATTAAGGGAGAGGGAAGGAGAAAAGTGGGGGTGGGCGGTGAGACAGAAAGAGAGACACACATGCAGAGATACACACAGACAGGGAGAGAGGAAGAGGCAGAGCACGGGTGCAAGTCCTGGTGGTAATTTCTCCTCACAGCCACAAGATGGCACCATTGCTCAGAGTCTTTGCTCTGAAAAGCGCATCAGGCTGGTTTGGGATTCCCGGCTCTCCTCCTTCTCTTCCTCTGTCTCTGTCTTCGATCTTTCTTCTTCCCACGTCCTCTTTGCTCTCCTTCAGTCCTGACTTACGACTTGCTGGTGGCCTTGAGCGATGTGATAGAAAAGGACCTCGTGTGAAGCTGGGAGCAACAAAGGTCCCTGACACTGATACTTGGGTACAGGAAGCACAGTGCTTGGCTCATTGGACAAGACTGGACAGGCTCTCTGGGTCCTGCTGTAATTGCCCTGGACCTGGCCTGCGCCTGGGGAGGGTTTCAGGGACAATCTTGTTCACTGACCCTTCCCCTTACCACGTCCTCCCCACCCCCCAACACACCGAACTTGGAAGCTCCTGCCCCCGGATCCGGTCCCAGAGGTCATCACCGGAATGTCTCCGGAGAAACTATAAACGCGAAGAGAATGTCCCCTGGTGAGGGTTCTGAGGTCTCCGTTGTTATTCTAGCCTAAGGACAAAGCAGCCGGAGGCTTGGGGATGGTGGGTGGAGCCTGCAGTATTTTTCTAAGATTTTTGCAGTTGGGGAATAAATCCCCTGGGATGGGGCAGGGCTGCAGGCTAATACCCGTCCGGTAAGATCAGGGCAATGAAAACACGCACAGAGGAAACTTCAAAGCTTTTCCGGGAATCTGAATGGGAAAGGGCCTGCGGAAGGTCGGATGTTAACTGCAGGAACCGCCCTCTTGCTTTCAGCTGGCCCGCCGCTCTTCAAACGCCTCCAAACCGCCCCCTCTCAGCGGAATCGGGATCCCACCAGGCCCTGAAGGCACACACACGGAGGGCAGGGCCTCTCCCCTTGGAGTCCCGGCTCTCTGATCTCCCTGGAGAGCTGAGGCCGGTCTCATCTCTGCAAACTGAGCCCGTCACAGCAAAAACTAACCCAAGTCGGTCCTGCGTCTTCCCCAAACCTGGTCAAAATCAGCCACAGCTACTTTGCAGGGAGTGAGGAGAATTACTAATGCTGGAAGGTCGCTTGAGGTAATCATTAGGACAATCATTAATTTCTGAGGCCTAAGCGACTCATCTATCTCTGATCTGCACCAGGGTCAAAGGAGGGTATTTATAGCTTAGAAACAAACCTATTCTTTCCTATTCTTTCTTGCTATCATAAATAATAAAAAGCTCCCAGGATTCCTTCCTTACCCATCTCTTTCTCGAGGGTCCTGTCTTATCTGTCGCGGTACAAAAACCAGCCCACCTCTCTCTTCTCTCTACTATCGATCGCTCTTTCCTTTCTAAGAACCACGGCAGGTCTAGCGGCTCTCCGCCCATCTCCAAGAGTCTTGACTGCAACTATGCTACGGAGAGTGGGTGGTGCTGCTCCCTCTGTCCCAAGGGAGGCCAGGAGGCCCCTGACCTCGGGCAGGCCCCTCGTGCATTTACCATCTTTACTTTGCCTCGGTATAGGTACCAGTGCTAGAGTCAGATGGCCGGGCAACGCTACCAACCTGTCGCTTCTTAGCTGCGTGACCTTGAGCAAGTTACCTAACATTTTTAAGCCTCAGTTTCCTAATCTGTGAAATAGAGCTGATAACAGCATCTAAGGCTGGCTTTTGAGAATTATTTAAGACAAAATATATAAAATGCTTAGCACAGAGTCCGATACAAAATAATGTCAGCTACCTTTGTCAGCACCTCAAAATCCTTACTGTATTTTGAAGAATTTGTAGCTGGCGTGCAAACTGTATCTTCCACGTGCTGCCGTGGCCTCTAAGAGGCGAAGCGCGGATGCGCGGAGCCCCGCTAAGCCCCCGGACCACCACTGTAACAAGAATCAGATCACGTGCGTGTGGCGGGGGCAGGGGGGTGGCGGTGATGGCGGTCTTTAGCCTCAAGGAGGCTGTGAGATGGAGCCAGGTCCGTTTCTCAGCCTCCGAGCTATTGATATTTTGGTCCCGATAATCTTTTGGTGTGAGGTGTCATCTCGTGCTTTTAGAATGTTTAGCAGCATCTGAGGCCTCTACTCACTAGGTGCCAGTAGCAACCTTCTACTTGTGACAATCAAAATGTCTCTAGGCATCACCACTCGTCCCCAGGAGGCGAAAATGCCCTCGGTTGAGAACCATTGGTCTGGGCAGACAGGGAAGTGTGGAGACATCCCCCTCAGGTACCTGGCTGAGCTCAGGCGAGGAGGCAGGAGTAGGCATGATCAGAAAGGGTACCCTCCTGCCCAGGGCAGGCCTCCAAGGCGGGAAAGAGGTTGGCCTTGGGAGATGAACACCTCCATGGTTTTCCTCCCTAAGGATGCGCCCGGCTTATTCAGGACCCAGTGCCCTGCTTGGACATGTACCTCTACCTTGCCCACAGCCAGAACTCATAGCCCCGTCCAGCCCCAGGAGCACTGGCCAGAACAGTGCCCCGGAGGCACAGAATGCTCCCTGAATAGACACTGGGTCAGTTCTCAGCTTAGGGCCAAGCGCCACCAGAGTGTGAATCCCTACTCTGCTACCCACTCACCTCGAGCTAACATCTCTGTGCCTTAGGCAAAATGCTTAACATCTCCGTGCCTCAGGATCCTTATCTGTAAAATGAAGACAACAAGAACATTTACCTCACAGGGTCGTTATGAGGATTAAATGGCTTAATATTTGTCAAGTATTTAGAACAGAGTCTGCCACAAAGCAAGTACTAACTGTTGGTTAAGTAAGCAAAAACCCAAAAGGAAGTTGCCACAGACCAGGAGACACAACCTTCTGTAAGTCAGGAGTTGCCCCTGCTGTGACCTTGGGTCCAGAAACTGTGTGTCTGTGGGCCTGGCCATCTGCACCGGGGTCGAAGGGACTGTGAGTCCCTGGGGCATCTCCCCTGCAGAGGTGGTTGCCCTTAAACTTCAGTTCCTTTGACCAGACAGAAAACTCAGTGCAGAGGGTCTCAGAACTTCCCACTGGACAGCCCCTGGGGATTTCTTCGATTTGAGAGTGTTGGAAGGAAAACTTTTTCCTCTACTAACTTAGGTTCGAGGAGTGGGGGTAGGGGCCAGACGCAAAGGAGAAAAGACAAAGTGTGTGCCACTGAGTACCGGAGCACCGAGTAACGGGTAACTCACTGGAAAACCAGGGGTAAAGGTGTGTATGCCAATTTAACAAAAGGAGGGAGGGGGCTAGTGCTTCAAAGGATGTCAGGTTCTAAGGAGGCTTGTTTACACCATCTCTCTGGGCCAGTCAGTGCCTCCCTGACTGAAGCCTCCCTGGAGGGGTGGGGGTCAGGTGTGGCAGCTGATTTTCCTAAAGCTCTGTGCTGTCAGATAAGGGAAGTCCAGAGAGGTTCTTCTGTATCTGCTGTTGAGTTATTGGTCACTTCAGGGGACGTCCCTGGGGAGGGAGAAGGAGTGAGGGAAGGAATCAGGGCGAGTGGATGTGGCCTTTGGGGAACCCTAACACTTCTGCTTATCAGAGGAGACAAACCCTAGTCAGGAAGCCTCGCCAGACGCAAGCAGGAAAAGCCACTCAGGGCTACCAAGTGACTTTGTTCGTTATCGTTCACTATGTAATAAATCACCCTAAGACATCATGGCTTAAACAGTAAATATTTATCATCTCTAACAGTATCTAACTGTCAGGAATTTGGAAGCAGCTAAGCTGGATGGTTCTGGCTCAAGGTCGCTCATGAGGCTATGGTCAAGTGTCAAATGGGGCTGCTGTCATCTGAAGGCTTGGCTGGGGCTGTAGGGTCAGCATCTATGATGCCTCTTCTCGTGGCTCTTGGCAGGAGGCCTCGGTTCCTTACCGCATGTATTTGTGGGCTGCTTGTGCGTCTTTACAACATGCACTGGCTTCCTCCAGAGCGCACAGCCCAAGACAGAAACTTAACACAGAAGTCATAATGTCTTCATGGAGCCAGGCTTCAAGGCGTGTCCTATCACTTCTGTTGTCCCTGATACAACGTGGGACACTACACAAGGCTGTGAAAACCAGGAGGTGGGGATCACTGGGCACCATCTCAGAGGCTGTCTACCACACGTTCCCAGAAGAAGGTTCACGTGGGCACTGGCCCAGATGTCAGCCTGGCTCAGGTACACCCTCGCAGAAGCCTCTCCGACAAAAACCTAGTGCACTGGGGTGGGAGCTGGTGCTTCTGCCCACTGCCCCAGTCTGCCTCCGCACTGAAAGACATACCCACTCCGAACTGGGTCATGAGTCATCCCCATGGAGGAGCAAAGGCTGTGACACAAGGCACCGGACGGGAGAGGCACTGGGCTCATGGGCCCTTCTCCAAGTTGAGACTAGGAAATACAGCCATCACATGAAAATAATAATAATAATAATAATATGCAATTTTTTAACTGGAAGGTGTTGGCCCAAAATTATAGAGGAGGGGGACATGATGGGCTGGGGCAGTTCTGCAAGCTTCAGGGAGAAGATAGGACATGAGTTAAGTACTAGCACTCAAGACCCTTCCTGAGTCCCAAGTCCAGATATGATGAACTGGTGACAGCTTCCCACTGCTTCCTGCTGTTTCACGCCTCCTAGCCTTTCCATTTGCTCTTCCCTCCAGCAGGAAAACCTTTTCCCCAGTCTTCCCCTTTGTGTTAACTCCATTTATCCTTTCAGACTCAGCTCAAGGAGCACTACCTCCAAGAAGCCATCCTTGATATCCTCTCATCTGATGTAGCTGTCCCCCTCTGTGGTCTCAAAGCATCCCCGCCCCCCACAGATCTCTACCATGCTTGACCCTGCTCATTGCTTGCTCCCCACTAGACTTAAATCTTCTTGAGGGCCGGCAACAATGCCAGATTCAAATTGTACAGTGCCTAGCACAGTGCCGGGTGCATACTCGCACTGAACACACGTTTATGAAAGGAAAGAAGAGAAGGGAAGAGGATGAGAGAGTAGAAGAATGGGCTCAGAGACAGCAATAACACATCATCTTTCTTTCTCCCCTTCATTCCCAAGAGTGGGACTTCAAGCAAAACCAGGGTTGTTGTCAGAACCACTCTTCTCGGCCTCTCCACAGCCCAACTAAAGAAAGCTGGACAGTTCTAGTCTCTATCATACAACACACTATTTGAAAAATAGCTTTTGGTATTGAAGGCACGCAAAACAGGAGGGAGTTGCAGGAGTATTTGCTCGCAGGGTATCCTGACTTTAGTGGAGGAGCTTGAGGCCATTAACAAGTTGAAACCACTCCATGGCGACAATCCCTGTGACCCAGGGGGTTACCTGAGAGCAGCCAACAGGCTGACAGGAGGTGAATGTCTGTGATTAAGCAACTCAAGGCCACAACAGGGGTCACCTTAGAATGAGATCAGCTCTTGGAGAGAATCACAGGGGACTGAAGGTTTGGGGACACCCGACGTCCCCTGAAGTGGCCCAAGACCACCGTGTGCCCCCACTCTGCCTAGAACCCTAAGTGATAGCTCTCTCTGCTGCCTCTGGGCACACATCAGCCTCCTGGTTATTCATAGTCACTCGCTCACGTGCTCTCTCCACATGCATCAGGTTAATATTTTAAATATTAACTAGTATTTTGTTTTGGTTCAGTTTTCTGTTTGCTGAAAGCTCATGTGCTGAGAATGAATCAGCCACACTCCCTGGCTGAAGGCACGCCACCTTTATTAGCATGTGTGGGGCTTGCCTTTTTTTTTTTTTTGAAGATTTTATTTTTAAGCAAGCAATCCCCACAGCCAACACAGGGCTCAAACCCATAAACCCGAGATCAAGAGTCAGATGCTCCCCCGACTGATCCAGCCAGATGCTCCTAGGGCTCACTTTTATTTTACTTTCTTTTTTCACCCCTCTGTCCCATCTCCAGCCTCATTTTTTCCCTCTTCCCATTGCTGTGATTCTGTGTGTCCTGCCAATCTCTATTTCTATTTGTATCAAGACCCAGTAGTGGTATTATTCTGTGCATATTTTTTTAAAAATATGCTGATATGGTCTTTTGGTATATATACCATTCTCTTCTCACTTTTGTCCAGTGACAGGATTGTGTCCAGTGATGAAAATCTCAGTGATGAGATTTTGAGATGGCTTCAAGTTGATATGATAAACATGAACCAGAACATTTCTTTTGTCTGCTGAACAGTCCTCATCATCGGATTCCACATTTCATGGATCTGCTTTTCTATTAATATACTTCTAATCCAGGTTTTTCCAAATCCTCACTAGTACAAATGATTCTACAAGAACATGTTCACAGGTGTTTCTCTGGGGGCTCCGTCCAGAGTCTCTCTGGGCTCAGCCTCCAGGAGGGCTGTGCTGTAGGGTCTGTCTGTATTGCTTCACTTAACTCTTCTGAACTGCTTCCCGGAAAGCTATGCCGGTTGACATTCCCACGAGAGTTTGTTTTCCTTCACCTTTAGCAGCACTTGAGAGTATCCAACTTTTTAAGACTTGCCAATCTGATACGTATAAGACCTGTATCTACATCTTAACCAAATTTTCCCCGGTTTTTCATTCAGTGTCAGGTTGTTCTGTTGTCGCTCCCTCAGGGAAGGGACCTAATGGCCGAAAGCGGAAGATGGGGAGGAGGGATAAGTGTTTCCTTCTGGCTTTTGAGTTTCAAAATCCTAGACCTTTGGAGGTCCAAAAAGGATAGCACATAGCACAGAGAAGGGATTTGGGGGAGAAGCATCACGGGAAGAAGAGGAAAAACAGGTAACCTCTTTGGCATAGCCCCACTTGAACAACGGTGGGTGAGCTGGGTGAGGGGAGTGTCGGGAGGAAAGTTCCGGTGGGTTGCAGGTTAGAACACTGATGGCTGAGGCAGGTACCATCAACATGGGAAGTGAGCCAGACTTAAGGACAATGGGGACGGCAGGGACTCTAGTTCCTCCGGTGCCTGTCCTGTAACACTTCTCAACTCTGGCCGGTTGCTGCTGTATGGAGGTCTGTACTCGTGTGGCCAACCCTTCCCATTTTTTCCAGAGAATCCAAAATCAGATTTTTTATGTGGAAGCTCCCCTTAAAAAACGTTATGATGGAAAACTTGGAACGTATTTAAAAATAGACAAAATGGTTTAATGAACTTCCTTGTACTTATCACCGACTTTCCATAATTAGGGACTCGTGGCCAATTTTGTTTCATCCATAACCCCACCCGCTTCCCCCAATCTTTAGCTATTTTGAAGTAAATCCCAGACTTGCCATTTTTTTGATAAAGATAAGGACTCATGTTTCTAACTATAATATCATAACTAAACAGAATTCCAATAATGTCACATCAAATAGACTGTCAGTGTTAAAATTTACAATTTCCTCAGGAAGGTCATAAATGTTTATTTTATATTACTTTATTTTTCACAGTTTGTTTGAAACAGGATCCAAAGTCCACGCACTGCAAGTGATCGGTGTTTTTAAGTTTCTCTTAATCTACAGGTTTGATCCCCATCTTTTTGTCCTCCACAGTGCGCTTGTTAAAGAAGCCAGGTCCTTTGTTATATCCTTTCCCACAGCCTGGATTTGCTGGTGTTTAACATGCTTCTCTGTTTTCTGTACTTCCTGGTAATTGGTAGTTGGCTCTAAAAGCTACAGGTCTACTTAAAAAAAGAATGTTCATAATCTTTTCAAAAGAGTCTCTAAATACTGTCTGAGCCAGACAAAATACCTACTGGACTGGACTTGACCTGCAGGCTACTAATTTGCTCCCTCTGGCTTAGGTGTTAGTAATCATGGACAAAAGGATTCAGGGACCTCTGTCCTGAGCGGAGCCCCCAAGGAGAGAGTAAAATCCCAAATGAAGATGTAGGATCTGAGAGCAGGAGGCCCCCCGTGTCTCACTTCCCAAAGAGAATCGCAGTCAGAGAGGTAGCAAGACTCCAGAGAAGGGCTTGTTGAGGGCTGGCAGAGTGATTTGCAGGTGCTCAAGGCAGCACAAGTAGAGAGATGCCCCATCCTGAGGGACATGCGTCTCCATAGCAACCAAGGAGCATGTGCCCTGCTCCAGCTCCATCCCCTGGGAAGCTCTCCAGAACTAGACAACCCTGGGAAAGGGAGAAGTTTCCAAATGGCTAGAATGAAGGTCAGGATTCCTTGATGGACTGGGAGAATGTATTAGAAAACCAGTTGTATTAAGGAAAACAGTGAAGCTTAGGTTTCTTCCTCACTTGAGTTTGTGGACTGAGATTTGTACCCACTACACATATGGAAGCCTCGGGGGGCCCCTAAAACCCCCTTGCAGCATAACTCAGAGCTGAGCATTTGGGGGCAGTGGTCTCTTCCCTGTGGGCGAACCGAATGGAGGAGAAGCCTCAGACACCACTTCTGATTCTGGAATTTCTCCTCTCCCTTCCTTCTGTTTGATTTTCATGGAAACATTCTTCTAACTTTCTAGATTTTGTCTTTTTAAAAGAACATTTGAGTGTACTTCATAATTAATTTACTAATGGATTATATTTTTCAATTTGAACGGAGGTTCTTGTTTTTAGTAGAAAAATTATGACTGCATTCATTTACCATTATGTTTAGTCATTTCCTGGGCTCATATTTTGTTTTAATTTTTGCAGGCAAGATTTTTCTTTTATATTTCCTTGCCTCTTTTCCACTAGGTCTTTTGTTTACTCATACCTTGTAAGTAAGTATGTATGGTAAGTCATGTTTTTTTTTTTTTTTCAGCAGTCACGGGCAACGAACTTAAGTAATGAAAAAAAATCAAATTTGTAAAAAGTGAGATCAGACTTGTAGTTACCAGAGTTGGGGGGGGCGGGGGCGGAGGAAGGTAGTCAAAAGGTACAAACTTCCAGTCATAAGAGAAGTAAGCACTGGGGAGAGAATGTACAACACGACGACTAGAGCTAACACTGCTGGGTATATGAGAAAGTCGTTAAGAGGGTAAATCCTAAGAGTTCTCACCACCAGGAGAAAATTGTTTTCCTTTTTTTTCTTCTTCTTTCTTTTCATTGTGTTTATAGGAGAGGATGGATGTTAGCCAAACCTACTGTGGTAACCATCTCACAATACACGTAAATCAGACCATCACGCTATATACCTTAAACTTACAGTGATGTATGTCATTATTTCTCAATAAAACTGGAAAAATAAAGAAATAAGGGAAATTTTTCAATTTTCATGGCTAATTTCTTAAGTTAATTGACTGATGCTTTTTTGACTCTTCATTATAGTGCTTAAGACTCTACTGAAGGGAATTAGAAAGTCTATTGTTCACTTTTCTATTGTATGTACCACACATCCTTTCTTCATAGTAACTGATTTCTTTCAAAGGCCAATTATTAAATGTCCTAATATTTGTGGCAGATTGAGTATAGATCCATAGGAAGTTCATACATCACGGGTAGATAAAGACAAAAGATAAAGTTAAAAGTTTTATTTCCCAGAAATCAATATTTCATAGATCTGTCTAGCAAATCAGCTGAATATGCATGAAACTACATTATCATCTGGCTTACATTTTTCCATCTGGTCCAAACAATAGTGTCTATCCAAGCTCTTGCAAAAACATGATACATTGTAATTTGCTATTCTCTCTATCTACTAGGTTAGTAATTCTGTTAAAGTGGAAATTTGACTAGTTGGATATCCATCCGTTTATTTATTCATTCAATTATAATTTCTAAAGAGAGACAATAAGAACAACAGACAAATTTTTTTTCTTTTCTATATTTAGTCCTAACAACACTCAGAACTTTTAATTCTCTTCTATGAAAAAAAATTTTGTTTGATTTTTCACTGCCTACCAAACAAAAGCAAAAAAGTATTCAAAAGAATGAGAAAGATCATCATACAATGGAAAAGACATGTATAATAAAGAGATATTAGGAACATTGCACATACATGACCCCCATATAGAGTTATAAAATAAATAAACCAAAAAAGGGTATAAAAACAAGGAAATTTCATTCCAGAAAACACAATTGTAGTAAGAAGTCTTGCTGTCCTATCCTCAGCTAGGCTTGAATTCAGTTGCACAGTAATAAAAATGCAAACATGGCAGCTGAATTAAATGGAGTATTTTGCCCAAATAACAAGAAGTCTGGCACAAGGCCTCCAGGGCCAATGCAGAAGCTGTGGGAATTATCTAGTATTCAGGCTCCTCCTAACGTCATGCTCCGCCACAGTGTGCTGTTCTTGACCTTGAAGGATAGCAGAAAATGCCACTTTGGCATAAAGTTTGTTTTGAGCTAAAGGCAACTGAGAAGTAAATACAAGAAACGTTCTCTGCCCTCCATTTGCCTAAAAGCAGGGCATAAATTTGTAAAAGTGTCCCCTCCCCACCAGAAGAACAGAAGTTAATCACTGGAGACAACTTTAAACTTTATCAGCCTGGCGACCACACCAGAGGAATCTCTGTAACAAACCATACGAACTAGACCTTATCTTCCGTTAGGTTCCCTCATGTATTTACCTCCTCACAGTTTGCCATCCTAGAAGCTCAAAATCCTTTTCCTTCCTCTTGTTATTTCTCTAAAAATTTATTGTTCTTTTCTTGAGATGCTGGGTAAGCCCAAGTTGTAACTACCTCTTTGAATGACTCATCTTTGAGTGCTCCCATGTGTATGCATGATCACGTGCTAATAAACTTCTGATGGCTTTTCTCTTGTTACTCTGTCTTTTGTCAAATTTATAGGGCCCCAGCTGGAGAACCTAGGAGGTAGAAAGAAGTTTTTCCTCTACAACCTCATTATTCAAGATGGCCGCTGTGCCTCCAGGCATCAATTCTGTATTCCAGGCAGGAAGAAGGGGAAGAAGAGAGAGTAAAAGTCATGTGCCTGGCTGAACTAGACTTTCTTAATTTGGAAACCAACAGCTTTCCTGGAAATCCCACCCAATAGTTTCTCTTTTACAGCTCATCGGGCCTCAACTAGGTTACATGGCCACTACCAGCTGCAAGTGAGCTAGTATTTTTGCCCAAGTGCATTGCCATCTTGAACAAAATTAGTTATCTTAGTAAAGGAAAATGGAGAAAATGTGTGTCAGATCGCATATCAGGTAGCAGCGTCTGTCGCACCCACATCAATAAACAATGTTATAGGCTGAAATTTTGTCTTCATCCCAAAATTCATAAGCTAAAGCTCTAGCTACCCCCACTGTGGGTGGTATTTGGAGGTGGGGTCTTTCGGGGGATTATTGGATTTCGATGAGGTCATGAGGGTGGAATCCTCAGGTTGGGATTATGCCCTTATAAAAAGAGGAAGAGAGAGTCTCTCTTTCCACGAGCACTCACCAAGGAAAGGCCACATGAACACACAGTGAGCCGCCTATCATACCAGCTACTATCTTAACTATTTTAGTAACATTGCAGGTTGTTTGAGTGGTGCCCTCCTCGGATCACCCTAGAACCAGTGTCTCCCGAGTAACTACACTCGTGCTTGGACCCTGAGGCTGTCCCAACCAAGAAAAAAGTATCCCGAGATAGAATTAATGGATAACGTGTACTATGTATGATTTCCAACTGTCCACAACCATTGCCCGTTTGGTCTCATATATCACATACCAGACCACAAACAGAATCTCAACTAGTTCAGAATGATCAGAAATGATACATGTTAAGTTCTTTGGTCAAAATAAAATGAAATATCAAGCAACAAGCAAAACAAATAAAAATAAACCAACTATTTGGAAATTTAAAAATTCTTACTGAATCAACAATTGAACTGGAAAGGAAGTCAAGAAAACAAAAGGAGTTTATTCAGAAAACAATAATGACTAAAATATACCACAGTAATCTCTGTGGAGTATATTCAAAGCAGTACTGTCAGGAAATTTTATGATTTAAAATGTTCTCTTTTTTGGTGGTTGATAAAAAGAGAACATTTTATAAATAATTCAACTGAAGATATTAGGAAAGAAATGAGAAGACAAGCCAAATTAAAGAGGAAAAAAAATATGGTAAAAGCAGAAGGAGATAATTTTGAAAATGAAAAATAATCTCAATGGGCTCAATAAATAAAACCAAATGTATTTAAAAAGTAAAGCCATAATTCAATGAAATTTGAAATGAGAAAGGAAACACCAAGTACTATATAAAATTTTAAAAGTAAAATAGAACACAACAACATATGCTAATAATATTTAAACATATAAATGAAAAGAATAACTTTTTTACAATATAAAACTCCAACCTTAATCTAATATATATTAAAATAATAACTTGAGAAGGGGGAAGATATGTAGAAAGTTATTCAACTAGAAGTGTCCAAGAATATATATACATGCATTAGTTTTTTTGTCGCTGTGTAATTATCACAAACTCAGTAGCTGAAAACAACACGGATTTATTATCTTAAAGTCTTCCTAGCTTAGGAGTCTGGGTACAGCTTAGCTGGGCACATAGCTCAGAGTTTCACAAGTGACAATCAAGGAGGTGGCTGCACCATGTTCTCATCCAGTGGCTTGACTGAGGAAAGTCTACTTCCAAGCTCATTGATTGTTGGCAGGATTCATTTCCTAGGGGCTATATGACTGAGGGCCCTCCTTCTTATGGACAGTTGGCGATCCTCAGGTCCTCAGGCCACCTGCAGTTCCTTCCCATGTGGCCCTCTCCATACAGAGTTCACAACACAGCACTTTGCTTCTTCAAGGCCAGCTAGAGAATCTTTCCGGTCTGCTTGGACAGTCTTATATGGTTAATGTAATCAAATACTGACACCTCATCACCTTTCCCGTGGTACATTGGTTAGAGGAAAATCACTGCATTTAGTGGGAGAGGATTGATTATACAAGAGCATTACTCATCGGAAGTCACCTCAGGCGCACCCACCGCAGTATGGGTGAATGCTAAACCCTCCTAAACTTTCAAAGACTCGTCATTTACCTTGAAAAGTGCAAGCAAGAGTTCCGCCTCCTTAAGACAAGACTGAAGCTCCAAAAGAGGCATGTGTGGCAAGTGAAATAAGCCTTCGAGAACAAAACCTCAGGCTCTCATCGTTAGGTACCTTAATACTTATTGCTATATCCTTGATCTACGGTTCAGCTTGTAACTCCAACCCCCACCCTCCACTTCTTCTCTCTCAATTTAAACCCACTCACTGTACTGTCAATCTTTGGCTTTACTTTCTTGGTTTGACAAAGAGCTGCCTCAATGGAGTCTTGCTCTCCCTGAGTGCCAGGCTCTCCCACTAAGGCCATATGTGCAATACATTCAGTTTTGAGGATCTAGTGACTTTCTAGGCCTTCGCCCTTTGGTCTCCCCTCCCATCTTATAACCTGCCCTTGCAAAACTGTTACAGGTATTCTGAATCACGTGCTAAAGGGCCTGAGATTGATGCTGTGAAGAAAGGGGCCGTGGGCTACAAATGATGAAGTCTCGCTTGGTGAAGGCTCTCTAGGGGATGGACTGAAGCGGAATTGGAAAGCTCTAAGGCTGATTTTGTTAGTGATGACAAAGATCAAATGTATTTCTTGGTCTGTTTTTATAGGATGGTCAGAGAGGAGCTGATGACCAGACTTGGTCTTTACTAAAATTGGCCTTAAAGCATCTCTGCTATTCCATACCTAATTTCTGAACCTTGAAAAATGTGGCCTTTTGCATAGGTCACTCCAAGATGGAAAACTCCATATGGCTCGATCCTGAAATCTAATAAATTTAATGCACAAATAAAGAAAACTACAGGCTATGTGTTCTCAGTGTGGTGTAATCTCTGCATTCCAATGGAGCAATTTGGTTCTTGAGGGGGCTAAAAAAAATCTTCCTCTTTTTTATGTAAAAAGTGCAGATATCCACATAGTATATTTGCTAATGTATAGCATATCTGTGGAATTGAAATTACATGGAGGGACAGTTAAAAGTTCTCCTTAGGTGGGCAATAATGAGAAAAACTTCAAGAGCACTTCTCTAGGAAATATTCACCTTAAGCCATCCATAAATCTTACATTAATATATACGAGATATTTTATCAAGGGCATTAAGCTATGCGAAACAAATCAGAGGGGGAAAGACAAAGACTATATGATCTCTCTTATATGTGGAATCAGTTAATCACTAAACAAGATGCAGAGAAGAGATGGGTGGTTGCCAGAGGCAGGGAGTGGAGGTAGGGAAAAGGGGTAAACTGTTTTTGTTTAAATCAATTGAATTTTAAAAAAGAAAAAAATATATGCATAAAATGGTTTTCACTAATACATTATGGGAAACATTACAAAGAGGCTTTATTCCAAGAATGACTGAAATGTTTGATACAAAGGCAAGTATTAATAATAATAATAATAATAATAATAATAATAATAATACCACCTACATCCCTGGATTAAATAATGAAAAATACAATGATTTCAACAGATGGTGAAATAGCACTTAATAAAATTCACTAGGTGCTTCTCATTTTTTAAATGTTTATTTATTTTGAGAGTGAGAGAGAGAGAGTGTGTGTGTGTGTGTGAGAGAGAGAGTGCACATGCACGGGGGCGGGGGGCGGGGGAGGCAAAGAGAGAGGGAGAGAGAAAATCTCAAGCAGGCTCCACACCACTGACTCAGAGCTGGACATGGTGCTCAATTCCACACACTGTGCAAATTCATGACCTGAGCCCAAATCAAAAGTCAGACACTTAACTGACTGAGCCATCCAGGCAGCCCTAGGTACTTCTTATTTTAAAAAGAGGGGGAAATAGGGGCGCCTGGGTGGTTCAGTCAGTTGAGCAGCCAGCTTCAGCTCAAGTCATGAACTCACATTTGTGGGTTCGAGCCCCACATCAGGCTCTGTACTGACAGTTCAGAGCCTGGAGCCTTCTTCAGATTGTGTGTCTCTCTCTCTCTGCCCCCCGCTCCCCTCATGCTCTGTCTCTCTCTGTCTCTCAAAAATAAATAAATGTTAAAAAAATTTTTTTCGAAGGGGGAAATAGAAATATATTACAATAGCAAAATACAGAGCTATTTAAAACAGAGCTGGTCTTATCTTCAATGCAAAGCAGAAGCATTGTTATTAAAATAGGGACCAAACAGAAACGTTGATCCCAGTGCCCTGAAACGATAATCTGTCACTGCAGCCAGGTAGGCCTCGTCCCACCTAAAGGTCAGTCAGCAGCTAGTCCATTACTGTCCTTTGTCCAGAGTGGCTGAAGTCACATCAACCTTCATAAGAATGTTTTCTGATAGCAGCTTCCTGAATCTTTGGCACCTGGGCATATCTATCTTTCTGGATCCTTCGGGAATCCTTGGGAAGTCTGACTTCTCTTGCTGTATTCTTACCAATCTTACTGCCTTAGACCCCGTTTCCATACTTACTTAGTTTAGAGCATCATTTAATATCCTTGGAGTTACATATCTCTGCATCGGGCCTCAGACAGATGTCAACTCTGATCGGGACTTGGGTTCCCCCCTGCCCCTTTTGTTCCCGTTTGTTTTCACTCCCTCTGGGACATCAACAAGATATTACTGCTCTTGAAGATTTTTCATGCTGACTCATTCCCTTATACCCACTGTTTATTTGTACATGCTTCCATAGCTGGTGATTTGCCAACACCCTTTGGGAGCTGGTACTAGTCATGCATCTTAGTTGCAAACAACAAAAACGAACTTAAGCAGAAACCAAATTTATAGAGTATTCTACTCGTTTGCTAGGGCTATCATAACAAAGAACCACAAACTAGCTTAAACAACAGAAACGATCTCAGTTCTGAAAGCTACCAGTCTGAAATTAGGCAGGGCTGGTTCCTTTGGGAGGCTGTGAGAGAGTTGGTTCCGTGCCTCTCCCCTAGCTGCCAGGGGTCTGCTAGCAATCTTTGGATTCCTTGGCTTGTAGATCTTCACCTTCAACTTCACATGCCACTGTCTCTGTTTATGTGTCCGCGTCCAAGTTTCCTCTTCTTATAAGGGCAACAATCATACTGGATACGCTACTCCAGTATTGTTGGCAAAATAAGTAAAGTTATGCACCATAAGACGGTCGATGGGACTAACGTAAGCTCTAGTCTCTAGCTTAGAGACTCCTCCTCCGGGTTCTTCTTTCTGCCCCACGTGCCGCATGTGTGCCAAGTTACTACTAATGTGTACTGTGGAAGTAACAGACGATAAATTGTCCCCCATGCTTGTGCTCAGGACTCCGATCTCTGGAGAGAGATCTCCCCTGATCCTGCCAGTGTGAAATAAAACAAGACCTCTGAGTGCCACTTGGCTTCTCCACCAGTGATCCAGCCTAGTTCCCTAACATATTTGGTTCCCTGACCAGGGGACACAACTATGCTGGCCCATTGTTGCCACCGGTTTGGGAAAACGGCGAGGCAGTAACAGAATGAGGAATCACTGAGGAAGGGGTGCCCCTGCCATGTTGTTCGGTAGCTTCCAAACCTGATTGCCTCAGCCCAGCCCTAGTCCGTCATTCCTGCCATACTCGAAGAGATCTGGTAGGTGAGGACCTGGACGTGACGTCGGATACTGGTAAGGCCTGAGGCCCCAATTCAGTCAAGCCCACCCATAGGGGTGGAAGGGAGACCTGATCACTCCCTGGAGAGCTTGGAGGTCTCATGGGTAGGAATTCTATGGGAAGGAAGGTAATAACCTCTGGGGTGTATGTGAGGGTGAATGTGTCTGCCTTGCCTGCTGAGTTCGATTCTGTAGCTCCACGGGTGGGCACCCTTAAGGTTTCCAAAAGCCCACAGAGTCTGAGTGGGCCGATCTGCGATTCCGTGGTGAAAAGCATACAGTCTATGGCAGCATCAGAATAGTTTCTGATAGTAAGTCACAAAGCCGAGACCGCTATGGCTAAGCGTCACCAAAGTTCCTTTGGGACACGGCCAAATGGGCATCTGACTGATCTCCTTATTAGAGGGGGCCTCCCTACCCCTCTGTCTGCCTTTACAACTCTGTCTCATGGGAACATTATGGGGTCGGGACAGAACAAAGAAGGGGTTTTGGGGAGACTATGGAATTAAGATAACCTCCGGCAAGTTAAGGATCCTATGTGAGTTAGAATGGCCCACTTTTGGTGTAGGATGGCTCTCAGAGGGAACCTTAGGTGTCCCAATGGTCTGCCGCACCTGGCATGTTATCGCCAGAGACCCAGGTTACTCTGGTCAGTTCCTGTATATCGACTCCTGGTTAGAGATTGCCCAAACCCTTCCCCCTTGGGTGTGATTTACCTGCAACAAACAGGGACAGGCTAGGGTCTTAGTCGCCTCAACAAAGTGCCCCAAGAAAGGTCAACAGAAGTCCTGCCCAACAAATTCTTGCTGGTGATCTAGAGGAAGAACCAATCTTGCTCCCGCTGTATGAACCCCCCAGTTCCCAATACTCCACCACCTTTGGTCTCCCTACCACCTCCAGACTCAGCAGATCCTCTCTCCCCCAGATCAGCGGCCAGATCGTGTCCTCGGTCAGGCGCAGGCGCTCTCCAGATGCCAGCCCACATCCGCTGGTCCCAAGAGGCTCTCCTCCGGGGGATCCGAGCAGGGGCTGAGAAGCCCTTGAATATGGCCAGCAGCACGGGGAATCCCCTGGGGATTTTTATGCAAGGCTCTGTGAGGCTCACACCCCGTTTGATCCCAAGGCACAAGAGAGCCATGACAAAAGGACGGGGAAGGTCCAGAACCTCCTTAGCAAGGGGTCAATGAGTCTACTGCAAGGAGAAAAGACATTAAAAGAATAAATGTCCCAACCGAGGAAAGTACCAGAAACCCAGCCGAGACACACAAAAACCCTGCAAAAACGACCTTATAGTCCTAGCAGGAATAGATTCAGATTGAGGTGAACTAGGCTCACTTCTTCTTGGCCCCCATGAGCCCATGGTCAAAATAAAAGTTGGGGGCCAAACTATGACTTTTATGTGAACTTGAGGGCCACACGGTACAGCATGAGTTCCTCTACCTATCCCTCTCCTCTGCCAGGATATACCCTCAAAGCTGGGGGGGCCCAAATAACCTTTAAGCCAATGGGACTCACCAGCCTCCAACTAAATAAAGAATGGAGGCCATTCTATTCCCAGGCCCAACTGAGCGGCCCACCCAAATTCAGTACTGCCTTTCCCACTGTATGGGCCAAGGACAAACCCCCACCCCCAGACTTGCCCACAACTGGGCCCCTGTCATTGTAGAGTTAATCCTAGGGGCTCGACCACAGAGACAGCAGCAATACCCCCTCCCACAAGAGGCAAGGGCAGGCATCCAAGAACACCTGACCAGACTCAAAGAAGCAGGCATTCTAGTGAAATGCCAGTCACCCTGGAACACCCCACTCTTACCAGTCAAGAAGCTGAGGGAGGATAACAACCAGTTAAATGACTATCTCCTTGCACCTGGTGGTCCAGAACACATACACCCTCCTCATCCAGATCCCAGGCTCTGCCAGCAGGTTTACCTGCCTAGACTTAAAGGATGCCTTCTTCTGCCTCCACTTGGCCTCCCCAGAGCCAACCCTTGAATGGAGCAAACCAGACACAGAACGTCAGATGCAACTGACTTGGAGGTGCCTCCCACAGGGGTTTAAAAACTCATCTGCCCTCTTTGGGGAAGCGCTAGCTGGAGACCTCACCATCTTTCCAAGGGAGGTCACATGCTGCACCCTTCTCCAATATATGGATGACATCCTCCTTGCCAGCGATACCCAAAAGAACTGTACAAAGGGCACGAGGGCCCTCCTCCAACTCCTGTCGGACTCAGGGTATTGTGTCTCTTGGGAAAAGGCACAGATCTGCCCCTCCTCACCCAAAGAAAAAGAGCACTAGGGCCAGAGAGAAAGAAGGTTATTACCCCCCTACTGTAACCCCAAACTAAGAGGGGTCTATGAGAATTTCTGAGGGCTGCAGGATTCTGCCAAATCAGAATTTCTGGATTTTAAGCAGTAGCAAGACCCCTCTATAATCTCTTGGTAGGGCCAGAACAACAACCCCTTGTCTGAACAGAGGTGGCCGAAGCTGCCATCCTAGAGATAAAGGCCACTTTGGGGCAGGCACCAGCCCTTGGCCTGCTGAATATAGAAAAGCCTTTTAATCTCTTTGTGCATGAGAAGGAAAAGGTCGCCCTCAGGGTTCTCACACAGACCATTGGCCCTTGGCAATGACCAGTAAGTAGCATACTTGTTGAAGAGGCAGGACTCAGTGGCAGCAGGATATCCACTGTGCCTTAGGGCACTAGCGGCCACAGTTCTGATCATTAAGGAGGCAGATAAACTCACCCTGGGACAAGAACTACACGTTAAAGTCCCCCATGCCATCATACATGGAGCACTCATAAAGCAGGTTAGACTTCACAGATGTCCAGCCAAGCCAAGGATTTAGATACCTCCTAGTGAGAGTCTGTACACACTCTGGATGGGTCAAAGCCTTCCCAAATAGGACAGAACAGAGCTGGGAAGTAGCTACAGTCCTCCTGAAAGAAACTGTCCCCTGGCTCAGCTTAGCGGCCACAATCCACAGTGATAATGGGCCTGTGTTCGTGGTGGACATTGAACAAATTTTAACCAACTCCCTCAACATCACTTGGCCTGCTAACCAGCCTCAAAGCTCAGGGAAAGTAGAACAGATGAATCGCACCCTCCAGGGAACCTTAGCCAAGTTCTGTCAGGAAACTGACCTCCCATGACTGGACCTGTTGCCCCTGGCCCTCCTGCATGTCCATTACACACCAGGAAATCAAGATTTCTCCCCTTTTAAACTTATATATGAGAGGCCCCCTCCATGTCGAGGGAGCCTCCCAGGGAACCTACACCAAATAGGGAATAAGGAAATAAGAGAACAGCTTCAGACCTTGGAAACAGTCCTAAATAAGTTACAAGGATACACCATAGAGAGGGCCTCAATTTCCTTAGGGACTCCCATCCATCCCTTTTTGCCAGGAGACTCCATATGGGTCAAAGACTGGAAGAAGCAACCCCTCAAACCTCACTGGACTAGGCCTCATACCATTACTCTAACAACTCCTACAGTCCTCAAGGTTTCAGGTATCATCCATGGGTCCATCACTCTAGAGTTAAGAAGGCCAACTCCGAAGAGCCCTCGACCTGGTTAAGTGACTCAGACCTGGTTAACCCGCTTAAACTGACCCTCAAAAAGATGCCAGACCCTGAGATCATCAGCCTTGCTCCAGTCCAGGTGCTGCTGGCTGGCCTGCACAAGACAGAAGCTTGAGGAATCTGTGTGTGGACCAAGTCCAGGAGCTCGGATACAACTCTCCCAACACTTGCCTCTTACCAGTGTCATAACTCTGATCTTGCTCCATACTATTGGACTAATAGAGGCTGCTCCACAAATTGGATATCCTGGCTCCCTGCCCTGGCAGGACCCCTCCTTTCTGTAATTTACCTTGTGACCATCGGCCCCTCTATCCTAAACATTCTGGTATGCTTCATTGAAAAAACCATTGCTCGCCAAACTGCAACATGCATCTTAGCCCTCTGAGGGTACCAACCCCTAGAGCTAAAGGGTGATGCCTACTAAAAAAGATTTTTAAAAAGGCATCAAAGGGGGGAATGTTGGGAATATAAGTAAAGTTATGCACCATAAGATGGCCAAGGAGACTAACATAAGGTCTAGTCCCTGGCTTAGAGACTCCTCTTCTGGGTTCTTCTTCTTGCCCCGTGCACCAAATTACTACTAATGGAGAAAGCGGAAGTAACAGACAATAAATTGTCCACCGTGCTTGTGCTCACAACTCAGATCTCTGGAGAGGGATCTCCTCCAAGCCCACTGGTGTGAAATAAAATTCTTATCCACCAAGATCTCTGAGTGCCACGTGGTTTCTCCGCCAGCAATCCAGCCTGGTTCTATAACAGTATGTCCTTATCTTAACTAATTACTTCCACAACAATCTCCAAGTAAGATCACATTCTTAGGTACTGGGGGTTAGGACTTCAACATATGAATTTCTGGGGGGCAAAACTCAACTCTTAGCAGATATATTATCAGTAGCTCATAGGATCAGCAGCAGCACCACCATACCAGGTTTCAACAGGAGCCAAAGGAAGAAGACTATTAAGATGATGTGTTAGGAGCAAACAGCCTAGAACTCTGGGGCTCACCAATGGGGCACATCTGCCATGACCACTGCTGGCCCCACTGCAGCTGGTCATTATAGCTGCTCTGCTGAGTCTGGTCCCCAGGACTCCTCCTGCTGGAGCCTCAGGCTCTCGCCTCCTACACAACTTCTCACAATGCAAGTCCACGTGAGGCATTTGACTGGCCAAGCCGAGGCCACAAGCCCACACTCTAGCTGCTAGGGGGAAAAAAAAGCAGACTACACTCTCTGTTTCTGTGGTGGGAGGCAGAGTCTTGGCTCCACTGTATAGATTCCCTAAGAGTAACAAGGGTGTTGGGATGCTGGACAGATGAGTGTCAGTCTTGGTTCTCCAGAGAAATAGAACCGACAGATTACAGATGACAATGGATCAATCAGATAGATAAACAGAAGAGAAGATTTATTATAGGAATTGGTTCACACAATCATGGAGGCCAAGAAGTCCCACAATCTGCCATCTGCAAGCTGGAAAGCCAGAAAATCCAGAGATATAATTCAGTCTGAGTCTGAAGACCTGAGAACCAGGGGAGCTGATGATATAAGTCTGAATCCAAAGACCCAAGAATTGGAGGGCCAAGAAATAAGCCCCAGTCTAATTACAAAGGCCAGAGAGCCTTTGTCTGCCAATGTCTGAGGGCAGGAGAAGATGAATGTTCCAGCTTATGCAAAAAGAACAAATTCACCCTTCTTCTACCTTTTTGTCCTATTCTGGCCCTTGATGGATTGGATGATGCCCACCTCATTGCTCTGTACTCAGTCTACCATTTCAAATGCTAATCTCTTCCAGAAACACCCTCACAGGAACACCCAGAGGTAATTTGTTAACAACTATCTGGGCATCCCATAGCCTAATCAAGCTGACACACAAAATTAACCATCACAGCAAACAAAAAGACAAATGTCACCACAAAGCTGTTTGCCAAATCCTGTATACCAGTGGTCTTCAAAGCGGAACATCAGCCTGAGCATCTCCTGGGAGGATCTTAAAATGTAAATTCTTGGTCCTACCCTAGATCTACTGAATTAGAAATGCTAGGGTGGGGCCCAGCAAACTTTTCAAGAAGACTTCCAGGAGATTTCTTCCTCTCTTCCTTTTTTATTTTTTTACAGTTCAATTGAGGTTTAATTGATATAGAATATGTTACACATAAAGTGCACATTTTGATGAGTTTAACATATGTACACACCTATAAAACCATCACCACAATCAAGATAATGCACATATTCATCACTCCTAAAGTTTCTTCAACCCCCATTGTCATCTCTCCCTCCTTCTCCTTGCCACACACACTCCCAACAGCCTGAGGCAACCACTGATCTTGTGTTGACCTAGATTAGTTTGCAAGGTTTATAATTTTACATGTATGGAATCACAGTATTATTCTTTGTCTTGTTTTTAAGATTTTATTTTTAAGTAATCCCTACACCCGATATGGGGCTCGAACTCACAACCTGGAAATCAGGAGTCACACACTCTACTGACTGAGCCAGTCAGGTGCCCCTTCTTTGTCTTCCTTTATTCAGCGTAATAAATTTCACACTCATCCACGTTGTATTATGTGTCAAGATTCCAGTTCTTTTTATAGCAGTCCTTTTTATTGTTCCATTATGCAGATATACTCAATTTGTTTATCCATTAACCTGTTTATAAATACTCGGATTGTTTCCAGTTTGGGGCCATTATGAATAAAACTACTATCAACATTCCTGTGCAAGTCTTTGTATGGATATATGCTTTCATTTCTTTTGGGTAAATACCTAGCAGGCAAATGATTTGATTATATGGTAGCTATATGTTTAACTTTTAAAAAAACTGCCAAACTCTTTTCCAAAATGGTCGTTCTATTTTGCATTCCCACCGGTGTATGAGCTTCCAGTTCCTCCACATCTTTGTCAACAGTTGGTAAGGTCATCAGTCTTTTTAACTCTTAGCCATTCTGAAAAGTGTGGTATATCATTGTGGTTTTTATGCGCATTTCCCTAATGCCTAATAACATGAGGCATCTTCGTGTGCTTATTTGCCATCTGTTTATCTTCTTTGGTGAAGTATCTGTTCAAACCTTTTGCCCATTTTTTATTGGGTTGTTTATCTTATTATTGAATTACAAGAGTTCTTCATATATTCTAGATACATGTCTCTTGTCCAATGTACATTTGCAAATATTTTCTCCCAGTCTGTAGCCTATCTTTTTTTTGGTAACAGTGTCTTTTGAAGAGCAAAAGTCTTAAGTTTTGATGGAGTCTAATGCCTTCTGTGTTTGTTCCTTCTGTGTCTTTTTTTAAAAATCTTGCTAAACTTAAGCCTACTAAGATTTTCTACTAAATTTTCTTCTAGAAACTTTAGCTCTTAAATTTAGGTCTATGATCCATTTAAAGTTCATTTTAAGAAACTTGTTATTTTGAGGTAAGTTTATACAGAAAAACTGCAGAAATAATACAGAGAGTTCACATATATACCTAGTTTCCCCCAATGTTAAGAACTTACACAAGCTATAGAGCAAATTACCAAATAAGAGAAATTGCTATTTATTAACTAAGCTGCTGACTTTATTTGAATTTGAACCATTTTTTTCCCTACTGTCCTCTTTTTGTTGTGACTCCTTAGTCTTCTCCAATCTATGACAATTCCTCAATCTTCCCTTGTCCTTCAAGTTAATTTCTTTTATGGTATGAGGTAAAAGTCAAGGTACATCTTTTTGCATATGATTCTTCAACTATTTCACACTATTTCTTTTAAAGATTATTATTTCCCTCACTGAATTGCCTTGACAGTTTTGTCAAAGACCAATTTACTATGGGGCGCCTGGGTGGCTCAGTTGGTTAAGTGTCTGACCATATATGGCTCAGGTCATGATCTCGCAGTTCATGAGTTTGAGCCCCACGTCAGGCTCTGTGCTCACAGCGCAGAGCCTGGAGCCTGCTTCAGATATTGGGTGTCTTCCTCTTTCTCTACCCCTCCTCTGCTCATGCTCTCTCTCTTGCTCTCTCTCTCAAAAATAAATAAACATTAATAAATTTTAAAAAAAAGATCAATTGACCACATATGTGTGAGTCTATTTCTCAACTGTTCCACTGAGATTTCTATTTGTCTATCTTTATACTCATATATTATTGTCTTGATTTTTGTAGCTCTATAAGTCTCAAATCAAGTGAAGTTAGTCCTCCAATTTTATTCTTCTTTTTCAAAGTAGTTTTGGCTATTCCAGGACCTTTAAATTTCCAGATGACCTTTCCAATCAGTTTTTAAATTTCTACAAAGAGTCTTCTGGGATTTTGATGGGGATTGCATTGAATCTACAGATAAATTCGGGGAGAATTGACATGTAACGATATTGAGTCTTCTAATCCATGAATTTATCATTTCTCTCCACTTATTCATGTCTTCTTTAATTTCTGTCAGGAATATTTTATAGTTTTTAGATTCTGTAGGTACACATCTTGCACATCTTTGTCAAGTTTACCCCTAATAAGCCTTCCAAGTGAGTCCAATGCAGAATAAAGTCTTAGAATTACTTCTCTACATTAGCACTGTTACTTAAACATCATATTGGGAGGGGTACCTGGGTGGTTCAGTTAAGCGTCCTACTTTAGCTCAGGTCATGATCTCACAGTTTGTGGGTTCAAGCCCCAGGTCAGGCTCTGTACTGACAGCTCAGAGCCTGGAGCCTGCTTCAGCTTCTGTGTCTTCCTCTTTCTCTGCTCCTCCCCGACTCACACTCTGTCTCTCTCTCAAAAGTAAAATAAACAATAAAATTTTTTTAACATAATATTAGGAGAAGTAAATATTAGAACAGATATACAAAAAATTGCATAGAATATGCAAACATAAATGGGAACTTAGGAAAGCCATGGGTTATAATTCATACAAATCAATAGGACAGTTTAATAAAGTAGATGAAAATAAGATACACTATATATTCAAGGGATGATTGGCTGGCTCAGTTGGTAAAGCACAACTCCTGATCTCAGGTTTGTGAATTCAAGCCCCATGTTGGGTGTGGAGCCTACTTAAAAAACAGATATACTATATATTCAAAACATAACACAATTCCTTTGAACCGATTAGAAGTTTTAATGAAAAATGAGATCCTATTCACAATAGTAACAAAAAATAAAATATCAAATTAGAATTTTAATCGTATTCAGTATAATCTAATTTACATTTTCAAAAATCATACATGTTCATATGTTTATGTATATGTATGTAAATGAATAGAAAACGGCCTGGAAATCTGAGATAAGTGCTTTTCCCAAGAGAGGGGAAGAGAATGGAGGAAAGTAAGAAATGGCTTGTCTGCTTCCTTCGACTTTCTGCCAATAACAAGGTATTAACACAGTACTTACATAATTAAACAAAAACTTGCCTAAACAGCATATATGTTCCCATTTTGCCAATTACACATACATTCATGTATACTTAAAAAATGTCTCGAAAGATGATTAGATAGACTTAATAGCAGTTATGTATAGATTGTAGAATTTCAGATGATTTTCACTGTGTCGTTTAAGATTTTCCAATGAACATGTGCTATTTTTATAAGGAAAAGTAATAAAGGTATCTTCATTTTGAAAAGAAACAGACAGACTAGGAAGAGTGCTGATCATGACATAAGCAAGGACACTTAAAGCTAAGAAGAATATAAACAAATGGAAAAATATATCATGTTCCTATTTCTAATTTATTATATGTTCACATATAAATATAATAAAGATAAATCTTCCCAAGCTATAAAAGGATCTATTATAATACCATTTTAAAATAAGAAACTTCCTGTTAAAATATTTATTTCAATGTTCCTTTATGAAACCTACAGAACATAGTGAAAGGAATGAAAAGTAGACTAAGGGTGGCCTCCATTTTCAAATAAGCAAGGAAGCACTGAAGCAGAAACCATGAAGCAAACTTGCTGATTACCATGGGATCAGAACTGGAACAGGAAACGAGAGATGCTAGGTGCCTCCTTGGACCCACAGTAGGACCCAGATCTCACCAAAGGCCCATGGTGGAAGTTTAGTTGATGACAACTTTACTCCATCTACAAGCTATGGTAGCAGGAGGTGACTAGAAACTGGGGAACGTCCCACAGAGAGCATGATTCACTGTAGAGTGGCCTGGGTGGTACTAAACTCACCGCCAGAGAGGCAGGCATGTGGGGATGATGCATGACATGATGCAAGGAGAACGAGGAAGTAGAGACAGGAACCACCAGATTAGACCACCAGGAGCCTATGAGTTTGAGCCACATGGATTTCCAGAACACCAAAAGCTCAGAGGAGATGGTCCCCAAAGAAAAGGAAATAACTGAGAGTGTGTTTGAGACAACAAAGTCTATTAAAATTTAAGGCTCCTAGATGTTCTCCAATCTGACCAACTTCTTCACTTGTCATACCATTATTTGGCTAGTAGTGTCCCCCATTCAAACCATGATGGGATTCTCACATAGAAATTGTAGAGGAAGTGGGGGGGGGGTGCCTGGATGGCTCAGTTGGTTAAGCACCTGACTCTTGATTTTGGCTCAGGTCATGATCTCACAGCTTGTGAGATGGAGCCACACAATTAGGCTCTGTGCTGTCAGTGTGAAGCCTGCTTGGGATTCTCTCTCTCTCTCCCTCTCTCTCTTTGCCCCTCCCCTCCTTGGGTGCTCTCTCTCAAAACAAATAAATAAACATTAAAAAAAGAAAGAAATTGTAAAAGAAAGGAATATTATACAAAAGGGTGATCAAAAAAGAAAAGGAAAAGAAAGAAACAACCACGAGAGGAATTACCTAAGGCATGGAATTACCCAAAGACGTTCAAATAAAGTCTCCATAGTCTCAGAGAAATTTCAGACAACACTATCTAAAAAAAGACCCCGAAGAAAAGACATAAGGATTCAAAAGGAGATTTCAAAAATGAAAAAGGAAGAGTAAAAAGAAAAGTAGTACATTTAGGATAAAAATGGAAGCATAAGGGGACGCCTGGCTGGCTGAGTCAGTAGAAAATGCAACTCAATTTTTACATAGTTCTAGAGAAAATTGCTATTGTTATAGAAGACTGATAATAGGGGCCTTGGCATTTCCGAAGGAGAAGAGTAACTTCTGAAGAAGCAGAATAAAAGAAATAAAATATACAGTAATTTGAAAAATAAAATAGAAGAGGACTTTCTTGAAATAAGGATGACTTGAATCTATAGATCAAAAGGACATATACATCACAAGAAAAATTGATATAGACTGTTCAACATCAAGATATACCCTAGTAAAGTTATGAAACACCAAGGATAAAGAAAATCTCACATGGATGGCCATGTAGTTAGTAAAGCATGTTCAGGGAGAAAAATAAAATTTCTTTGGACTTCATGTCAATGCCAAAAGACAGCAGACCAACATTTAAAAAGATCAGAATCGAGAAAACATGATTCAAAGATTGTATACCTGCCAAGTTACCTTAAAGCATAAAGGCAACAGACAAGCATTCTCAGACATATGAAAACCTAGAGAACTAAGCACTCTGGAACTCTTCTTGAAAAACAACTTATGGGGGCGCCTGGGTGGCTCAGTCGGTTGAGCGTCCGACTTCGGCTCAGGTCATGATCTCACGGTCTGTGAGTTCGAGCCCCGCGTCAGGCTCTGTGCTGATGGCTCAGGGCCTGGAGCCTGCTTTGGATTCTGTGTCTCCCTCTCTCTCTGCTCCTCCCCCACTCATGCTCTGTCTCTCTCTGTCTCAAAAATAAATAAACATTAAAAAAAATTAAAAAAAAAAAAAGAAAAACAACTTATGTATGAAATATATCCAACCAAGGTATAAGTCAAAATAAATTCTGGAATAGAAAACCTAGGTGTATCAGATTCCTGGGGCCACCGTAACAAGGAACCAGAAACTGGGTGGCTTAGAACAATAGAAATGTATTGTCTTGCAGTTCTAGAGTCTAGAAATATGAAAACAAGGTGTTAGTAAGGCCCTGTTTCCTCTGAAAGAGCTAGGGGAGCATGCTTCCAAGTTTTTTCCAGCTTTTTGAAGCCCTACATGTTCACTGGCTTTTGGCAAGATAATTCCAATTTTCACGTGGTGTATTCCCTACATCTTCATACAGTCTTCCCCTCTGTGCCATGGCTGTGCCCAGATTTCCCCTTTGTAAGAACACCAGTGGTCTTGGATTAAGGCCCACTCTAATGATTCGTTTCAACTTGATTACCTCTATAAATACTCTATTTCCAAATAAGGTCACATTCTGAGGAACTGGGAACTAGGACTCCAACACACATTTTTTGGGGGAAGGATACAATTGAACCTGTAACACTGGGGTACCACGAAGGGTTGAGCCAAATGTAGAGCCAAACATAAACATAGAGCCAAAACTAAACAAGAGTAAGGAGTATGGTTAGAGAACAAAATGAAGGGAGGTAAACATTGACAATATAATATAATAAAAATCAAGAGACAGAGTGGGACAGTGGAATAAGGTGTAAGTGTGAGTAATTCCTCATTGCTAGCAGGAAGTCAAGAGATGCCACTTAAAATTGAAACTTGTTTCATTTTTTAAGCTTAAATTTAATTAAAAAATTTTTCCAAGGATCATTGACACACAAACTTATCTTTTTAAATTTCTTAAATTTTTTAATGTTTATTTATTTTTGAGAGAAAGAGAGAGAGAGAGAGAGCATGAGCAGGGGAGGGGCAGAGAGAGAGGGAGACACAGTATCTGAAGCAGGCTCCAGGCTCTCAGCTGTCAGCACAGAGCCCGATGTGGGGTTCAAACCCACGAACTGCAAGATCAATGTTTTTGATTCTTTTTTATTAATTCTAAAAGAATTAATCTTTTGAAAACTGGTGAAGAAACAACCAGTTTAGTCATTTCTAGGTTTGTTTTCAGTTTTTCTGATAATAAATTCAACTAAATCAATATTAATTTTTTTTTTCATCTGAAACGGTATGCAGAGTGAGGTCCTATTTTCACAAAATTTCATTGGTTGTCCTATCTCTCCACATACCTATGGAGTCTTTAAGGATGTTTTATAGATGTTGGGAATGGTTGTCTCTGAGCATTAGGGTTTCTTTTTTTTTTTTTTTAATTTTTTTTTAATGTTTATTTATTTTTGGGAGACATAGAGGCACAGCATGAACAGGGGAAGGGCAGAGAGAGAGGGAGACACTGAATTGGAAGCAGTCTCCAGGCTCTGAGCCATCAGCACAGGGCCCGACGCGGGGCTCGAACTCACAGACCGTGAGATCATGACCTGAGCTGAAGTCGGCCGCCCAACCGACTGAGCCACCCAGACGCCCCTTAGGGTTTGTAAGTGAGGTGTTTGTTTGTTTGTTTGTTTACTTTATTTCTTGTACTTTTCTGTATTACTTTAACTTTTATAATAAATAGCTGTGATTTTGAGCAAAAAAGGATAAAAATTGTTTCATTTTTTTTCCTAAGAGCTTTCTTTGTAGGCATCGGGGGTGGGACTCAACTTTAGGTTCTAAGTAGAGGTAGGTCCAGCAGGCAAAAGGTGGGGTCTGAGAATGATGTGAGAGCAACACAAGGTGCCTGGGCTGTTAAGGGACCCTTCCACAGGTGGGGGTCCTGTTCCACAGCTGCTCTGGCACAGAAAAGTCCCCAACTGTAAATGCCACCGCATGTATTAAGGACTTTCCACGGCAGACCCACCTCCCAAAGAAGCCACATGTCCTCTAAGGTCAGAAAAATGAGTCAGAGCTGCCTACTAACTTGAGAAAGTCCAACATTTGCTTTATTGTGACATCGAAGAAGTCAATGCTCCTAGAAACCAACCTGGAGGCTGTCTCTGTCCCTCTGGACCCCCAGCCATCAGAGTCACCCGTGACTGTCCTGAGCTCACTGCTGTATGACCAAGTTCCCCACTCCATCCTGCAGGCTGGACTTTTTCAACAGGAAAGGATTTGGGCACATAACGGTCATCATCATATTCATGTTTTATTGTTCCTCTTCTTATATCTGGTTGCCCGCAAATGCTTGGCAGGAAATTTATCTTTTATAACTTCTCTTCCTGTATTTTAATGGAAACACTGGAGGTTTCTGTGGATACAGCACGCAGGCAGCTGGGGATTTGTGAGTCGTGAGCTTTTGGCCTTACTTCCTGAAAGTTGGTGCTGGCCCCTACGTTTGATCTTTCTAACCTATAAGATGTGACAGGTGTCCCATCAGGAGACACCAGCTCGGAGACAACGGGTACAAGGACAAACAGGAGGGCAGGGGCAGGAAGTCTAAGGATGAACAGGCTCCCAGCTTGGGCAGACTCTCCTTGTGGGGCCTGAGGCCCTAAGAGTGTCATCCAAACCTGAATGGTGGCCTAAGAAAGTGTGGCACATTGGACTTGCATACTGGACTCTGCCAAAAGGCTGAAGATCACATTTGGTCAGTGTCTCCATGGGACAGAATCCCCAGATTGATCATTCCAATAACAGTTATAGAGGCAGGTATAAGTCCTTAGTGAATGTTGAGCCCAGAGAAACACAGCAGGAGCCATGAGGTCAACACCTGCCGGCATCCAGGGAAACTACTTGGACAATGTTGTCTAAACTCACTTCATTTTTTTTTATATTAGAAAGATTACTATTAAACAGAAAATTATTTGTTAAAACATACAGGAAATCAACATATTTCAAATAACGTAATACCGTACATCTTATGTTCTCTGTTTTTCTTTTATGTTCTCTGTTTTTCTAGGTCCTAGAATGGTCTCTTGCAATTTGTCCATCTCCTCTTTGCTCTCTACATGTATCTAAGGCTGGTGCTAATTACTCAGAGAGGCTGAGTGTCTCAGAGCTTATATCCATTTAGACGAGGCAGCAGAGATCACCTCCCACCCCCACCTTCGGATTACCTGTGTCTCCTCCCACACCCTTCACCCTGCAGTTCTTTGATTCATGATCAGCTTCTTATGAGTGTCGCTGTGCCTGGCAAGGCTCTTTCCTCTCCGAGAGCTATAATTTGGGCAGATGGCTGCTGCTCTATTTACTTCTGCTTAGTCAGTTGCATTTTCTCCACGTCAAGGTTGACATCTCTAGAGAGCTATCTCAGTTTATTAAAAATATAATTTTAGTCATTCACTGAAAGTAGATTATGAACAAACAGCAAAACAAAGATGGCCCTTCACCGCAGCCTTCCTGCGGCCTTTAGGCTACTGCCCACAGTGGGGGCTGAGACCTCTGCCCTGATTTCGATTCTTGGGTGTCTATGTTTAGCCACTTTCACGTGAGCCACTCTTTGAGCTCATTCACTCCTCAGATGTATGATCAGGCTCTGCCCCCTCCACTCTACTGATAATGCTCCTTCCAAGGCCACCAGTAAGCCCCTACTCATGCCAAATAAGAATGACATGTTTCACCTCCCATTCGCCCAATTTCTCTGCTCATATGTGAAACTACTCAACATTTTCTCCATCTTTAAACTCTGTGTCCATTGATTCCTCTCACATCTTGCTCCCCCAGTTCTTCCTCCAGGTCACCTAGTAGTTCCCCCACTCTTTAAAGGGCATCTCTTCCTCCCCTACCTGTAAGTTTTATATTCAGGGCTCTATACTCAGTAAGCAAGCTCTTCGGTCCTCATGTTTTAACTGCTAGATGTGTCCAAACCAGATATCTCTAGATTTCTATTCTCAAATATCCAACTCTTATAGGATGTCTTAATTTGCCCTGAATTTATGCATGATCAGGCCCCACACTCTCTCTCTTCCTGGGTTACGCTACATTGTTGCAGCTCAGGGAAACATGCTCATAAATGGAAGTGAGAACCATTCTGGGGACCCCAAAGCAGAAGTCACTCTGAAAACTTCAATTATTGTCTTTGGTCTGATCAGAAAGCATGACCTCGAGGGATTTAGCAGATACCGACCTCAGAGAGGAAGTTTGATTGCTCTTCCTCCTGTAACTGTGTTCCGTTCAGGTTCTTTATCTCCCCTGGTAGAAAATGTAGAGGAATAACTATACTTCTCCCTCGCACTGGTAATATTAGCCTGGAGATGGGTATATGTGAAAACAAGGATGGAGGAGCTCAAGTGGATAAAGAGCGAACGCAGTAGGATTTCCCCAAATGCTCCCATGTGTCCTGAGAATACAAACCAAGCCAACTCACGCAGCTCTGAACACTGGAGCTTTAATCTTTCAAGAACACACTTCCTTCCTGTATTTCTAGCAATTAGTGTTTCTGGCTTTTCTGGAAATCCCACCAGTCATCCTGACTCTCTCCTCCAAAATAATTGAGTCACAAAAATAGAACCATGAGAAAAGTTAATTTGACCTCTTTGCTCCCTGAAATGTGTTGGGTGGAAAGAGCCTGGGGGAATGGGCTGGGCATTGAGGGGAGTTCTTCAACTGGTTTTCCATCTAAAGGAAAAATAAACTGAAGGGAAAAATAAATGTTTTAAGTTAGTCATCCACAGGAAAGAGATTTTGTGGGAAAAAAAAAATTCGCACTTCGACTATTCTAGTATTTAGAGAAAGAGTCTTGAATCTGAGATCCATAAAATAGCTTTATCAAAATATATGATCCTCCAGAAACCACGAGCAATGTGTTTTTGTATCTAGACACTTTTCTGAGGAGAGGATTCAGAGCTTTCACCAGAGTCTCAAAAGGGTCCCTGACACCCCAAATGGTAAGAGCTACTCACTTAGAGGTTAACTTAGTTTACTTACCGCTATATAGCAAATTACTCCCAAAACTTAACGGCGTAATAAAGCTAACATTAGCTCACAGGTTGTGTGGGGCAGGAATTGAGGAGTAGCTTAGCTGAGTGATTCTCAGGGTCTCTTGTGACGTTGTAGTTAAGAAGTCGGCTGGGAGTGCTGTCATGTAACAGCTTGACCAGGACCAGAGAATCTGCTTCCAAGACGATTTGCTTACAGGACTGTTAGTGGAAGGCCTCAGTTCCTCACTAGCTATTAGCAGGAGGTCTCCACTCCTTGCCTCACAGACCTCGCCATTGGGCTGCTTGAATATCCTCACAAGAGAGCAGCTGGCTTCCCCCAGAGGGAGTGACTGAGAGAGCAAAGAGAAAGCCATAATGCCTTTTATGACTTAGCCTCCAGAGTCATTCATTGTCATTCCTGCCACATGCTATTCTATATGCAAAACAGTTCATTCTCGGGGCGCCAGGGTGGCTCAGTTGGTTAAGTGGTCGACTTCGGCTCAGGTCATGATCTCACAGTTCGTGAGTTCAAGTCCCGCATCAGGCTGTGTGCTGACAGCTCAGAGAATGGATCCTGCTTCAGATTCTTTGTCTCCCTCTCTCCCTCCCCTTTGCCCTCTCACACTCTGTCCCTCTCTGTCTCTCAAAAAATGAATAAACATTAAAATTTTTTTTAAAAAGACAGTTCATTCTCAAGGTGAGGTAATTAGGCTCCATTTTTTGATAGGAAGAGTATCAAGGAATCTGTCTAGTTTTCTTTTTAATTTTTTTTAACGTTATTTTTGAGAGAGAGAGAGAGAGAAGCAGAGAGAGAGGGAGACACAGAATTGGAAGCAGGCTTCAGGCTCTGAGCTGTCAGCACTGAGCCTGACGTGGGGCTCGAACTCACAAACTGTGAGATGAAGACTTGAGCCGAAGTTGGACACTTAACCTGACTGAGCCAGCCAGGTGCCCCTCAAAGAATTTGTAAATATATGTTTAAACTACTAAACTAGTAAAGAGGGCTTACAGTTTTGCTGAGAAGTCAATTTCTCTCTCCCTGTGCAGCCCTCCCCATTTTTCCATCAGATCTTTTTGCAGAATTTAGGGCTCCTCCAGGGCAGGACTCCCCTATGACCTAGGACGAATTACTAAGCTTCTTTGTGTCTCAATCTTTTCATTGGTAACTGGGGATAATGACAGTGCCTACTTCAGAGGATTGTTGTATAAGGATTAAATAGAATCCTGGATTTATAAATGCTAAAAACATGTTAGCTATAATCATGGTGACCCTACTCCCCACCTAGAGTGCCATTTATTTTAAATAGAATTATACATTTTGGATTGTAAATCATCATTTCTTAAAAAGTGTATTTATTTATGTTGAGAGACAGAGAGCAAGCAGGCCTGTAGCAGAAGGGCAGAGGGAGAGGGGGAGAGAGAAAGAGAATCCCAAGCAGGCTCTGCACTACCAGTGCAGGGCTCTAACTCACAAACCGTGAGATCATGACCTGAGCTGAAATCAAGAGTTAGAAGTTTAACTGGCTGAGCCACCCAGGTGCCCCAGATTGTAAATCTTCTAGGTAGGGGGAGAAGTGATTATTTCCTGAGAATTTATTTGTAGAGTAGATGCTGTAGGACAAAAGAAGTTAAGAATAGATCCTGTCCTTGATAGGTCTAAAATTTCATTCGGGAGAAAAGGTATATATGCATGAAACAGAAGGTTGCTTTGGAACCGGTGACACTCATCTTTGCTGGAAACAGGAGAGAGTCCCTCACTGGAGTGAAATTTTGAAGATTTAGGCCAAGGAGTATGAATGAGAATTGAAGGGGACATGGATGCTGAGGTGTGAAGGGTACCCCAGTAAACCATTAGGGACAATAGCTAAATAAACAAACAAACAAACAAATAGGGAAAGGGAAAGATTTATAAAGTCAAGATTTCACAGAGAAACAAATGGACTTGAAGAAAAAGTAAAACAGAGGAGTTTCTTCCAGGGAATAATTGGTCTGTGCTGTGCTAATCCCTAAAGGAGAGCTTTGTTATATTTATCCATCTATTTACTGAAATAGAAAGATACTCCATTAACCTTTAAAGAACAAGGAAAGGCTCTGTAGGCTCCTGGATTCCAGCACAGTGCAGCCATGGAGGATCCTTTTTTGAAAAAAAATACATAGTGAAAAACCACTTCTCTGACGAATTCAGACTTTGGATTAAAACGTCTGCTGGAAAGGATTCCACAGAGCTGGCTCCCTGCAGCCCGGCTTTTCTGCTTGCTTCCTCTCGTGGGAGGGGCCAGATTTCCAGGAGCTCCTGGATTCTACAAGGCTCCTGTGAACTCAGATTCTCAACAGACCCCACAGGCAACCTCACAAAGCTGGGTAAAGAAACAAAAGAAAGGTGTCTCCAGCTGGTCTCAAAGGTCCATCTGCCCCCACAGAAGGCACAGGAAGCAAGGATGATCGTATGCCCCTGGGCTTTCAGTACCACCTCTCATCTCTGAGGTCTGGCTCCTCCATTTTCTTGCTGGGAACTAGTCTGAGTTAATTTTAGTCTATAAGTAGCTCATGATGTTTCGAAGTAGGTGAGAGTCAGATGTTCGGTCACTATCTTGTTATTAAATTCTCATGAAAGCAAGTCTCAAACCAAACTTTACATGGGCAGTTCTGAAACAAACATTCATGAGCAATTAGGCACAGAACAGTTCATGCAACCTGCTCTGTGGGTTCCGTAAAGGCCCAGCTCTTGTCTTTTTAAGTGATCCATTCGCTACCTGGCATGAATGGTCTACTGGAAGCAGAATCGACCACATTGCAGAGTCAGGATTTCATTACCCTTGGTCAGGATCAGGCACCTAAAAGCCTTCTGAACACTATGTATGTAAATGGGAGTGGTTCGGGGTCAAGTATCTGGCACCATCCTACAGGTGCATGCTAAAGGCCTTGCTAGACTTTTAGCCTCTCTTCAGGCGAATGTGAAGAGTTCCTCTAAATTATTTTAGCCTATTCACATACTTTGACTACCTTTTAATCTCATCCACAAGAGCCCCCTTCCATCATTCTTCATGCTAGTTAATCAGGACACTAATTTCATCCATTTATAATATTTGTTGGGCTGACTCGCAGTATCTGCTCTACATCAAAATACAGATTACTCAAGCCCTTGCAGGGACCAAGTTTTTGATGGCCTTTTTGATACAATGCTAGCTGACACTCGGTGGGTTCAGATTGCCCTTAGAATAGAAGCTTAATCTAACTAGCAAGTTCACAGTATTGTGCCATAACACTACAGTATTTTCAAGCAAATTACAGACATCAAGACACTTGCGTTGGCCTGGGATCAAAAAGCAATCATCTCCATAAGTCCCAGCGGAACATCGGTCCCAGGTTCTGTGATCATTTTATCAATCGCAACTTCTGTCTGCAAAGAAGACAACTAATATGAGATATGATCAAAGTCTGTGAGATTGTACCGGGGACTCCAAATGCCTAAGCATTGCAATACAGGAAATACTTGTTACTTGAAAGAGGTTATTAGAAGCAGAACAAAATGGTATTTCGTATAGTTCTTATGGAACTGCATACTCTCAAAGGTGGTTTGGGCTGTAAACAAATAAGTCATCTGGGCCAAAGAAAAGGTCATAAAGTCACAGCCCACAAAAATATTTTATGTGGCCTAAGCCATATTGTAATATTATTGAATTTGATTGCCAGTACTTAAAAATCAGCTGCCATTCCCACAAAAATCTGAATTTCCAGCTTCTCTTGAAAAATAACAGATCTGGCAACACCAGGTCTGTGTTCCCTACTGACATCAGGCGGCTGGAATGGAGGACCCATTTAGCAGGCATTTCCTCTCCAGCTTGCTGCAGTCCTCACAATGCCCTAATACTGCCCACACTGAGGCCCAGTGCTGGTTGCCATTTATAATCTCATCTGCACTGCCATATTTCTTATAGTGAGATTAAGAGAAAAAAGACATCTTCCTTGTGCCTTAAGCAGCATTTCAGCATCAGTTAAGAGTATGGGCCATAGAGGCGGACAGCCTGGTTTTGAATCCTGGTTCTTTTACTCTCTATAGTTATGTGATTTGGGGGCAAGTGGCTTAATCTGTCTGAACCTGCTTCCTTGTCTGTAAAATTATGGTTAAACTGGTATCCACTGCATTGTTGTGGTGAGGATTAAAACACTTAGGGCAGCATTAGATAGGTGCCCCCGAAAGGGCTGCATGCCCCACCAGCCCACTGCAGTCTTTACATAATTCACCTGACCTCCTGTAGACATTGAGTTCATGATGTCTGGTTTAAATAAACGTGGATATCATTTCACAACGAATTATTAACAACTGAGAATATCTGGAATATACTCCTCAACTCTGAGAATTGTTTTATGGAGCACCACTTAACTATCTGTGTCAGCCACACCTTGAAGATAAGTTAATAGACCAGGATCTTATGGGGATCATGGAATTGAATTTCTGCCGAAATACTGTCTTGGACGAGAGGGTATCCCTGCCTCAATAAACACCATGTGTTCATGAAAAGATAAACCACAAAATGGGAGAAGATATTTACAACATATATAACTGCAAAGAATTAGTATCCAAAATAATATAATTTCTACAAACTAATGAGAAAAAGATAACTACCCCTATTAAAAAAATGGGCAAAAAGATGAACAGGCAATTCACAGAGGAAGAAACAGGAATCAACTATAAACATAGGAAAAGATACTCAATTCCACAGGAATGCAGAAAAGGAAGGTTAAAACCACAATAACATATCATTTCACCCCCATCATTTCAACACAAATTTTACAGTCTAACAAGACCAATATCAGTGCCAGGTTTATATTCATTGGTGGTTGAATGTAGATTGGCCAGGTGTCTCTGAAGAGTGGTTTGGAACTCTCCGGAAAAGCTGTTTATCCAAGGTCCCAGCAGTTTCCCTCCTAGGAACCAACCCTAGCAAAACCTTTGCAGAAAGATACTTAGAGACAGGTACAAAAATTTTTATGGCACCATTGTTTGCCAAAACTGATAACAACTTAAATGTATATCAGCAGAACAGATAAATTAAGAATGACATATTCACACAATAGGGTAATATACAGTCACCATATCTATCAATAAGAATGATTCTCAAAACATTTTAGAAACAGATAGCAAGTTGCATAAGAAAACATACATTACGAAGGTATGTGTATAAAATAGCATGCAAAGCAGTACTACATATTGTTTGGTGATACAGGTATTAAAAAACTATATGGGAATAACAGATGCCAAATTTAGGATACTGATTACCTCTGGAAGGAAGAAAAGGAAATGAAATCCAAGATGGGTCTGCAAGAGTCTTCAGCTGTATTAGAACTACTTTATTTCTTGAGTTGGGTGGAAAATAACCTGGTCGTGTGTGGTGTTAGTCTTTATACCTTTTTGGATATATTAATTATTATAAAACAAATACCAAAATAAATGACATTTATTAATTTCTATTTTATAGATTTTCTTGTTTATTTCAGAGTTAATTAAAACTTTTTCCAGGCCCAAAGCATCTGGCTGGCTCAGTTGGTAGATCATGTGACTCTTGATCTTGAAGTTGTGAGTTTGAGCCCTGCATTGGGGGTAGAGTTTACTTAAAAAGAAAAAACAAAACAAAACAAAAAAAAACCACTTTTCCCAGGCCACATTAGTTTCCTGTTGCTATTTCAGCAAATTGCCAGAAATTTAGTGACACATAAATTTATTATTTTATGACTGGTCCCATCCCCCTTCTTCAAAGCCAGCAGCATGACATCTTCGAATCTTTTTCTTTTTCTCTCTCTCTGGCTTCTGTTTCTGTCACCATATCTCCTCTGAATCTGACCTCCTGTCTCCCTTTTTTAAGGACCCTTGTGATTACATTGACTCATTCAGACAATCTAGGAGAATTTGCCCATTTCAAGTTCCTTCTCTTCATCACACCTGCAAAATCCCTTTGCCATATTCACAGCTTTTGAGGATTAGGACATGGACACCTTTGGAGGGGCATTTTCTGCCTGCCACACTGGCCTTAAATATTTTATAGGCCCTAGTGCAATACCTTTTATATCCAGTAGAAAACTCCCTGGCCTGCTTAGCTCTATGTATCTGAACAGCTTTCCCTGCCCTGGTAGATACCTAGACGGCCACAAAATAATCAAAGGTAAGCCCCAGGGGGAAAAGAAAATCATAGAGGCTGGAAATTCCCAAGCTGGAGAATGATTCAGAACTACTAAGAGAGTTGCCCCAAACTGGAATAGCTAAATCTTAAAATTTCCTTAAAGTTGCCAGACTAATCACTGTAGAATATAAATTTGGTCATGTTCCTCTCCTGTGTAAAACCCTGGCATGACTTCCCCTTGGCTTTAGAATAAGGAACAAAGTCCCTGAAGTGGTCCTAGTGGTCCTAGACTAGGGTTTCTCAACCTCAGCACCGCTGGCATTTTGGCAGGATAATTCTTTGTTGCTGGGGGCTGTCTTGTGCATTGCAGGATATTTCCCAGCACCTTCGGCAGCTTCCCACTAGACGCCAGTAACACCCTATCCCCCACCCCCATACACACACACACAAACACACACACACTTTTGTGACAAACAAGTTGCGACGACCTTACTAGATGTCTCTGGGGGACAAGATCACCCTTGGTTGAGGACTCCTGTGTCCTAGGAAGTCTACAGGATCTGGGCCCTACCCCATCCTCTCACTCTGTTCTCTCTTCTTTAACCACCTAAAGAGATCTCCCAGCTGGACACAGCAGGGTTCCTCTGGCTTCCAGATTTCTGCATACACTGTTCCTCTTCCTGGATTTCTCCTTCACACATTTCCTACCTAGCAAACTCTTTCTTTGTGTCTTAGTCTAAATATCTATTGCTCAAGCACCCCTCCTTGCCTCCCTTTCAGAGATCACTGCTGTGTGCTGCAGCAGTCCCCCTCCTCTGCTGCAAACCCTTTTCACACCTGCCATTATGTGTCTATCTTCTCCATCACACTGCCACCTTCAAGAGGGCAGGGCTTGCGATTGGCTAGTCCTGGTGATTATAGCACCTACTGATTAGTGGCTACATGGTTTGTATTATCTCATGAGTGGTGGACACCATCAGCCCAACCCCTCTCTAGCCCATAATCAGACACCCAGAACAGGAATCAGATCATAAAGCCAGGTAAATTCTTATGGAAGGTCTAAGATTAATTGTCTGCTCTTTGTTGTGTCTGGGCAATGTTGGCTCCATTAAAGATTAAACAGTAAATTGTGTGTGATCTGAAAAAGAGCCTTTTCCTGAGGGCAGTAAATTCCTAGGGCTACACATCAGGAATGTTTGCCCAAGGGACTCCTGTTAAATTATACCCTCCCTGGGGAAGGGCCAGCACCATGAATTGGCACTAACTGTCAGGACTCTTTGCGAAGACATCCAGATGGTGGGTACTCTGCAGATGGGGAACAGCCCAGCACAGAAGCCTATCTCCTGTCTGCTCTGGTACAACAGACTATTCACAGGATAGTACTCACAAACCAGAGGCATCGAGACCCTGGCCAGGCTCCCTTTATCTACCCAAGACAGGAGCACATAAATGCAGGCTAGACAAAGATCTAACAAACAATCTCGCCAAAAAGGATCAATGCTTTACCTGATTCAGAAGTAACAACTGAGACTCTGAAATGGAATCTTCCGAACAATACTGAAAGGACAAAGTACAGCCCTTGAGAGCTAGGCACCTAATTGTCCCTAACAGGAACCCTGTCCTTGCTCTTAACCTGGGTTCAGCCAGCTCCTCCTCATTCTTCACAGTCTCCCAGTCTCCCAAATGAGCCCTACATCAGGCAAAGTTAACCATGTAGTCAAATCCACATATTCCTTGTGCTTAATACATTCCTTTAAATATATATATATATATATATATATATACCTTTATCCACAAAAAAATAGTTATTTTCTGATTATGTAAATATTACATGTCATTATTAAAAATGCAAATAACACACAAAAATAAGGAAAACAAAAATCACTGTAAGATAACCACCATCAGCATTTTGGTAGCTCTCCTTTCCTACATCTCTTTATCTAAATGCACACATCCATATGATTTAATATACATATGATAAATTTCTTTGCTCTAGCGCATATATTAAAAAGGAACTTTCAGGGCACCTGGGTGGCTCAGTTGTTTAAGAGTCCAACTCTTGCTTTCTGCTTAGGTCATGATCTCACGATTCAAGAGTTCGAACCTCACATTGGTCTCTGTGTGGACAGTGCAGAGCCTGCTTGGAATTCTCTCCCCATCCTTCTCTGTCCCTCCCCATACTCTTTCTCTCTCTCTCTTTCTCTCCCTCTCTCTCCAAAATAAATAAACAAACTTTAAAAAGGAACTTTCTATTATCATCAGTGATAGCAAACTGCCACTACTTTCCAGAATAGAAGGTAACCCTCCAAAAATGAATACAATGAAAACAAAACCATGTGATTAAATATTTAGTCAGATACCATAGCCCCTGAGGTTCCAAAGCCTGAGGCCCAATCTTTAGGAGTTAAAAAGGAGGTTAGCAAGTGTTAGGAGAGGCTGGACCAGTTAGACCAAAGGAAGACTTCCTTCTAGAAAGATTTAGGAAGACTAAAAGAGAAGTAAAACAAAATAAGAAAATCTTTCTCTACCTCTACTCTTCCCTGTCCCACATCTAGGCAGTAGCTTAAACTTTCTGGGGTGCCCTCGAGAACTTCCCACATTCTCTGGAGAAGGCAAGGTGCAGGCAGAATCTACAACTACCAGATCCTTCAGAGGCCACTCAAGACAGCGTGGAGGGGACAATCCCTGTTGCACCAGGCCCTTTCTCCCAGAAGTGTCATAAAACTATAAAAGCCTTCGATAGGACCTCAGGGGCAATATGATGGACATGTCCTCCCTTCCCTCTTCACCCGGGCTTCTCTCCTTCCTTAGCCTGGAGCGAGCAGGAGATTCAGGGCTTCTTTTCTTTCTTCTTCATAAAGACTCTCCTGCCTCAAAGAAGGATTCTATATAAACATAAAGGGAAAAATCCAGCAAGAAGATATAACAGTTGTAAATATGAACCATACATGGAAGAACCCAAATATATAAAGCAGCTAATGACAAAAATAAAGAAAGTAATCAATAGTAATACAATAATAGTAAAAGACCTTAACACCCCACTTACATCAGTGGATAGATCATCCAAACAGAAAACCAACAAGGAAACAGTGGCTTTGAATTATGCGTTGGAGCAGATGGATCTAACAGATATTCAGAACATTCCATCCTAAAACAGCAGAATACACATTCTTCTCAAGTGCACATGGAACATTCTCCAGAATAGATCACTTATTAGGCCACAAAACAAGTTTCAACAAATTAAAACAACTTAAAGTCATACCATGCATCTTTTCTGATCACAACACTGTGAAACTAGAAATCGCCCACAAGAAAAAATCTGGAAAGACCACAAATACATGAAGATCAAATAATATGCTACTAAACAATAAATGAGTCAACCAAGAAGTCAAAGAAGAAATTAAAAAATACACAGAGACAAATGAAAATGAAAATATAATGGTCGAAAATCTCAGGAAACCAGCAAAAGCTGTTCTAAGAGGGAGGTTTATAGCAATACAGGCTTACCTATGGAAGCAAGAAAAATCTCAAATAAATAATCTAACCTTACAGCTAAAAAAGCTAGAAAAAGAAGAACAAACAAAACCCCAAACCAGTAGAAGGAAGGAAATAATAAAGATTAGAGCAGAACTAAACAAAAAAGAAACCAAAAAGCCAATAGAACAGATCAATGAAACTAGGAGTCAGTTCTTTGAAAAGATCAACAAAATTGAAAAAGTATATAAATAAAAAATAAATTAAATAAAAATTAAAAAACATCACAAAATTGATAAATCTTTAGCCAGACTCATCAAAAAGAGAGAAAAGAGACAGAGAGAGAGAAAGGACTAAAGCAAAATCAGAAACAAAAGAGAGAAAATAACAATTCCACAGAAATACAAAGAATTATAAGAAAATATTATGAAAAATTATAAGCCTAACAAATTGAACAACCTAGAAGAAATGGATAGATGACTAGAAACACATTACCTACTAAAACTGAAGCAGGAAGAAACAGAATATTTGAATGGACCAATTGCAGTAATGAAATTGAATCAGTAATTTAAAAACTCCCAACAAACAAAAGTCCAGGACCAGATGGCTTTACAAGTGAATTCTACCAAGCATTTAAAGAAGAGTTAATATGTATTCTTCTCAAAGTATTCAAAAAAACAGAGGAAGAAGGAAAGTTTCCAAATTCATTCTATGAATTGCATTCTATGAAGCCAGCATTACTCTGATACCAAAACCACATAAAGACACTACAAAAAAAAGAATTACAGGCCAATATCTCTGATGAACATAGATGCAAAAATCCTCAACAAAATAGTAGCAAACCGAATCCAACAATACATTAAAAAATAATTCAACATGATCACATAGGATTTACTCCTGGGATGCAAGTGTGGCTCAGTATTTGTAAATCAATTCAACATGATACATCACATTAATATAAGAGAAAGGATAAAAAATCATAGAATCATTTCAATAGATGCAGAAAGAGAACATGACAAAGTAAAATATTCATTCATAATAAAAACCTTTACCAAAGTAGGATTAGAGTGAACATACCTTAACACAATAAAGGCCATCTATGAAAAATCCACAGTAAACATCATACTCAATAGTGAAAAACTGAGAGCTTTTCCCCTAAGATCAGGAAGAAGACAAGGACATCCATTCTCACCACTTCTATTCAACATAGTACTGGAAGTCTTAGCCACAGCAATCAGATGAGAAAAAGAAATAAAATGCATACAAATTGGTAAGGAAGAGATAAAACTGCCACTGTTTGCAGATGATAAGGATATTATATATTTAAAAATCCTAGACTACACCAAAAAAACTACTAGGGACTGATAAATGAATTCAATAAGGTTGTAGTATACCAAATCTGTTGCATTTGTATGCACTAATTATAATTAGCAGAATGAGATATTAAGAAAACAATCCACCATTACGATGCACCAAAAATAGTAAGATATCTAGGAATAAACTTAACAAACGAGATGAAAGACCTATACTCTGAAAGCTATAAAACACTGGTGAAAGAAACTGAAGATGACACAAACAAATGGAAAGATGTTCCATGCTCATGGACTGGAAGAACAAATGTCTATACTACCCAAAGCAATCTACATATTCAGTGTAAAATACCAGGAGTATTTTTCACAGAACTAGAACAAATAATCCTAAAATTTGTATAGAACCACAAAAGATCCTGAATGGCCAAAGAAATCTTGGAAAAAAAAAAAAAAGAACAAAACTGGAGGTATCACAGATTTCAAGATATACTACAAACTATTGTAATCAAAACAGTATGGGACCAGGCACAAAAATAGACACCCACATGATCTATATCAATCGAACAGAATAGAGAACCGAGAAATAAACCCAGATTTATATGGTCAATTAATCTATAACAAAGGAGGCAAGAATATGCAAAGACTAAAAGAGAGTCTCTTCAATGAATGGTGTCGGGAAACCTGGAAAGCTACAGGCAAAAGAGTGAAACTGGACCACTTTCTTACAGTATACACAAAAATAAATTCGAAATGGATTAGGGACCTAAATATGAGATATGAAGCTATAAAAATCCTGGAAGGGAACACAGACAGCAATTTTTCTGACATCAGCTATAGCAACATCAGCTATAGCAACATTTTTCTAGATATGTCTCTTGAGCAAGGAAAACAAAAGCAAAACAAACTGTTGTGACTACATCAAAATAAAAAGCTTCTGCACAGCAAAGGAAAAGTAAGAGACAACCTACTAAGTGGGAGAAGGTATTCGCAAATGACCTATCTGATAAAGAGTTAGTATCCGAAACAAATATAGAACTTACTCAACTTAATACCACAAACCAAATAAAAAATGGGCAGAAGACATGAAGAGACATTTCTCCAAAGAAGACACACAGATGGCCACTAGACACATGAAAAGATGCTCAATATCACTCATCATCAAGGAAATGCAAATCAAAACCCCAATGATACATCACTTCACACCTGGTGATGTGTGAGGTGATATCAGATCAGATGGCTAAAATTAAAACACAACAGGGACACCTGGGTGGTTCAGTCAGTTACGTGTCTGACTCTTGTTTTCGGCTCAGATCATGATCTCATGGTTCCTGAGATCCAGTCAGGGCTCCATGCTCACAGCACAGAGCCTGCTTGGGATTTTCTCTCTGGTTCTCTCTCTCTCTCTCTCTCTCTCTCTCTCTCTCTCTCTCTGCCCCTCCCCCACTCCAGCACGTGTGCTTGCACACACTCTCTCACTCTCTCTCAAAAATAAATAAATAAACTTAAACACACACACACACACACACAACAAACAACAAGTGTTGGTGAGGATGTGGAGAAAAAAGAACCTTTGTGCACACTTGGTGAGAATGCAAATTGGTGCAGCCGCTGTGGACAACTGTATGGAGGTTCTTCAAAAAGTTAAAAATAGGGGTGCCTGGGTGGCTCAGTCGGTTTAGCATCCAACTTTGGCTCAGGTCATGAGCTCACGGTTCATGGGTTCAAGCCCCACATCCGGCTCTGTGCTGACAGCTCAGAGCCAGGAACCTGCTTCAGATTCTGTGTCTCCCTCTCTCTCTCTAACCTCTCCTCCACTCGTGCTCTGTCTCTCAAAAATAAATAAATGTAATAATTTTTTAAATTAAAAATAGAAGAACTACTATGTGATCCAGTAATTCCACTACTGGTATTTGCCTAAAGAATATGAAAATGCTAATTTGAAAAGATATATGCACCCATATGTATACTATAGTATTATTTACAATAGCCAACTTATGGAAGCAGCCCAAGTGTCTATCAATATCTATCAATAGATAAATGGACAAAGAAGAAGTGAGATATATATATATATATATATAGATAGATAGATAGATAGATACAGATATATATTTACACACACAATGGTATATCACTCAGCCATAAAAAAAATGAAATCTTGCTATTTGCAACAACATGGATGGATTAGAGAGTATTATGCTAAGCAAAATAAGCCAGTCAGAGAAAGACAAATACCGTATGATCTCATTCATATGTGGAATCTAAAAAACAAAACAATGAAAAAAAGAGACAAACCAAGAACCGGACTCTGACAGGTAGAGAACAAACTGATGGTTACCAGAGGGGAGATGGGTGGAGGATGGGTGAAATAGATGATGGGGATTAAGGCACATTTATCGTGATGAGCACTGAGTAATGTACAGAATTGCTGAGTCACTATATTGTACACCTACAACTAATATGTATGTATGGTAACTGTACTGAAATTAAAATTTCTAAACAAAGATTCTTCTGTTTCAGGAACCTACATTCCTAGACGGGAGACCCAATGTCTTACGTGTGTCTGAATCAGGACAAGCCTTTCGGCCATGGGCTGGGTTCCCTGGAAGAGGAGAGTGACGGCAAGGCAGGGAAAGAATGAGGCAATCAAGGTGCCCAGGGTGCAAAACTGAAGGTGCTCACCCTCAGCTCCGGATCCTTGCAATCCTGAGAGCAGGCAACTTGGCTAGTCTCACGGTTTGCTGGCTGAACCACGAGCCGTTCAGGATGTGGTGCTGGGACAACTAGGCATCCACGTGAAAAAACATAAAATTAGATCCAATCTGCATTATATTATCCTGCACTATATACAAACCTATCTTTCCTTATCTTACATTATATACAAACCTAAGTTCAATGTGCGAAGGCCTAAAAATGAAAAAGAAAACATTAAAATGTTCAGAAAATATAGGAGAAATAAAAAATAGCTTTATGATTTCAGAAGAGAGAATTTCTTTAAAAGATATCAGAGAACAAATTATAAGTACAAATGGCGATAAATTCAACTGTAACAATTATCTGATTGCTTTTCTAAAGTCACCATAAACAAAACTACACACGGGGAAAATACATCTGTATTGCACGTAACTGACAAAAGATTAGTATCCACAATCTATGGGGCTAGGGGAGATTTTAAAAGAACATAAAGAAAAATCGACAAAAGACTGAACAGGAAACTACAGGAGAGGAAACATAAATACCCAATAAAAGTGGGGCACCCGGCTGGTTCAGTCAGCAGAGCGTGTGACTCCTGATCTTGGGGTCATGAGTTGGAGCCCCACACTGGGTAGAGAGATTACTTTAAAACAATCAAATAAATACACAAAAAGGTGTTCAACCATACTACTAACCGGCGAAATGCAAGAAAAATTACCATGAAACGCCAATTCACACCCATCTGGTTGGCAAAAATGTAGAGAGGGCTGATAATGCCAAATGACAATGAGTTTATGAGGAAATAACCCTCTTAGCCTGCGGAGGGGAGTGTAAACTCGGACGGCCCTCGGGAAGGCAATTTGATACGTGTGCAGAGCCCCTGAGCAGGCTTCTTTTATCCTCGATTCTTCTGAAACTTGGCATCCTACTTCATCTTTCTCAGGTTCAGCCCTGAACACATCCCTTTCTTCTTGACATACCTTCAGCGGTTCCCCACAGCCTACAAAGACGCATCAAATTCTTTAAAGACATCTCAGGCTTTCAGGATGTAACCAACCCACCTTACAGTTTATATCTCACTTTGCTCTATGTTCTTCAGGCTCTTCCTATAAAATTAACGGCACAGACTGAAATACCTCTTTCAAACCCTTAACCAGATGGAATGTCAAATAAGAGAGGAGCTGAGCTGGGGAAAAAATCTAATTTAATATCTTTATGTTACAGGTGAGAATACTGAGGCCCAGGGAGACTGAATGTCTACCCGAGGCCACTCCATGAGATACAGAATCGGAAGAGACCTCAGTTTTCCTAAGTCCCCGATGGGGGCTCTGACCACTGTACATCCTCTCCTGAGCTGATGCGTCTCAGACCTGGCTACGGTCTGAGACCCCACGTGTCTCCCTTCACATCACCCTACTTGACATAGCCCAGGAGTGACAGCCACCATTTGTCACGAAGTAAAAATATGACAAAGAGCTGGACAGGAAAGTACTTTCCGTGCCGGCAGCTCACTGGTCCAGAAGCACTATATCCCTGAATCGGGATGCCCTTGTGCTGACCTTGTCAACAGGGAGCAGCCAGATAGATCTCTCTCTTACTGTAATTGGGTTAGTCTTGTGGGTTTGCCCTCCGCCTGGCTGTCAAAAGAGATTATACAGAAACGGACTGCTGCATCACCCACAGTTCAGGTGCAGGCTGAGGCCAGAGCAGGAGGAAATTTCCAAATGCATTCATTAATCACCCCAAATACCAGGCTGCTGCTGACTGCTCTGCTTTCTCTCAGCTGAGATCACTTTTGCTCCAACCGGAGCTCAGAGGTCTCCCTGTAAACGGCAACGCCCTCAGCAGGAACCTGCGTTGCAAACACAGGGAGGGTGGGAGTTGAGGCAAAGTGCCAGAAGCCTTGAGAGGGCCTGGGCTCACCTCGCAAGTGACCCCATGCCTGAGGGACTGTGACATTAAATGGCAAATTTTAAAACACAGGAGAAGTCAAGAGCGAGACCACAGAAGAAAGAGAAAAACTTTTCTCCTGCTTTTGGAACAAGGGGCCCTGCATTCTCATTTTGCAGTGGGCCCCGCAAATTTTATAACCAGCCCTGCTCCCAGTCTTTTCAGACTGCTATCACAGAGTAATACACACTGGGTGGCTTAAGAACAGAAATTTCTTTTTTTTTCCCTCAATATAGTTACTTTGACATGATTTTACAAATGACAGTTATATTTACTTATGATTTATTACAAATCCATTGAACAGTCTGGAATGTACTGAGTCAGAGAGCAAGATGAAGAAAAGTGGTTAAATAGGCAAAAATTAGAAGTAAGTACAATTTTAATTTATAATTTGTTTAGAAAGGTCGTTTTCTTTGCTTTTTAATTTTTTGAGTGGTTTTTGGCCTGTTCTTTCTGAAATGTTTCTTTTTCTTGATGATACTTTTCAAAAACATCTCAGAACAACAGAAATTTCTATCTCACAGTTCTAGAGGCTAGACGTCTGGGATCAGGTTGCCAGCACGGCCAAGTGAAGGCCCTCTTCTGCCAAGTAGCCAACTTCTCATTGTATCCTCTCATGGTGAAAGGGTAGGGGCCTCTTTTATAAGGGCACTAATCCCATTCGTGAGGGCTCCACCCTCAGGACTTAAGCACCTACCAAAAGCCGCGCCTCCCAACATTCCCCCCCTTTGGGGGCTGGAATTTCAAGATACAAATCTGGAGAGACACAAACATCCCGACCACAGCAAGCAGTTTCTAAACTCTAATGAGCAAAAGCAGAACACCTGTTTCCTTAGATGCCCATAGGTGCCTATGAAAACGAATCCTCTGGCGGAGGCTGATACCGGTCAGGCGTGGCACCAGGAAGCCCGGTCTGCAGAGTCAGGTCTGCAACGACCTCTGACAGTCCACCACTGAGGTCCTCCAACCTCACTGAGCAAAAAATGACCTAGAGAGTGTGTCGGAAATGCAAATTCTCAGGCTTCAGCCCCAGAGATTCTGAGTCAGTAGGTCCAGTTGGAGCCTGAGATTTTGCACTTCTAACACACTTCAAGTGGTGCCAAGGCCACAGGAGTGTGGTCCACACTTTGAGGCAGACTGGTAACCCCTTCACTTCACAGATGAGGCAACAGAGACCAGGTGCCTTGCCCAATGGCACACCATGGTCAAGGACAGGCACCATGGCACCCTGATCCGCTCACTCCAGCAGCGCTTTCCCATTGCCCCATTGTGGCTGTCATGGAATTTGAGGAGGGAAGGTGTGAACCATGCTCAGAAAGTTGTCCTCATTGAGGAGGAAGAATCTACTATACCCTTCAGGGTCCTCCTAGCAGAACTAAGAGTCAATTGACATGAGATAGATTAACAAGAGAAAATCAAATCTAATAGCATGTGTAGGGGAATCCATAGAGACATGGTAATTGAAAGACAGTGATGCAACATGATGCTTATACGGGCTAAGAAGATGGTAGGTTCTGAGGATACAAAGGGAGGAAAGATCCTTAGCAGGAGATGTTTGGAAAACAAACGTTGTGCTTTTATGCAGGTAAGTTTCTTAGGTAAAGGGGACTGTCTGTTAAAAGCTCTCTTCCTGGTACAAGCAGGCAGTTGAGGGGGAGCTAAAGAGCTTTTCCTGAATCTGCTGGGTTTGGATTGCTTTTAACTCAAAATAATGTTCATGCCAAAGTGGTCCATCTCAGGGAGGCCTGCCCCTGACTCCCATACTGTGAATGCTTGTTGCACAAATAAGTGTTCTGGGAACTGAATGAAACCCTCCTTGCTTCTCCCTCTGAGCTCTAAGGCAAGGCAAGTGGCACTGAGGAGCAGAGAGATAATCTTTCATCTGCTTTGAGCCTCACTTTCCTTAATGATAGCCAATATTCAGGAAGCATTTACCAGACATTTTACATGTATTGATCCTCTCCACAGATTCATGAGATAGATACTATTATTATAACCATTTTGCAGATGGGGAAATTGATACTCAGAGAGTTTAGGTAATTTGACTAAAGTCACATAGCCAGGGTGTAGAGGCAGGATTTGAACAGAACTCTGACTCCATAGCCAAAACTCCTCATCACTCTGCTCTAAAGAAACTACATCACTGGGAACCAACGACTCATTTCTGGCTGATTTGCTGGCACCCTTCCCATTCCTCCTGCTTCCTAAGCCCTCCTATTTTTATGGTCCAGCTAAACCAACAGCTCCCTTTGAAGATTTCCCTCAGATGTGTGGCAGTCTGCTCATTTATGCTCCTCAAGCAGCTTTCTGAGTCTGACCCAATCTACCTGGGCCTCAGCCAGTGCTTCCCAAGAAGGCAGTGCTGGCCTTAGAGTGGCTTGTGCCTTGGTGACCCTTGCTCTGTCTTTTCTCCAACCATGCCCTTTCCAGGGGGGTGGAGAGTCAGGGGGTGGGGGCAGGGCAAGGACATGAAGCCCCTCTCCTAGGATGTTCTGAGTACCTCGGACCCTGGAATTCCGTGAACAAATGAACTTGAGCCATTCCCAGGGCTTGCTTGGAATTGTCCCCTGGCCTGTACTCCCAAGGGCAGTATTGCTCCCATCGGTAATACCAGCTAAGTATGTGCATACCTCTAAGTTTGAAGGGTATCTAGGAGTAAGGAGTGGGGAAGATAGAACTGACATGAAATCTGAGGTATCTATAGAAATGAACTTAAGGCCCCTCAAGATTCAAGAGAAGAGGAGGTAGGAAGAAAAAATGAGTAGGTAACTAACTGGGAGCCATGGCCAAAGGCCAATTCTTCCAACAGAGTCATTATCTTAGTTTTCTATTGTTGTGTAAAAAATTACCACAAACTTAGTGGTTAAAATAGCACATATCTATTATCTTAGAGTTTCTCTGGGTTAGGAATCTGGGCAGAGCTTAGATGGGTTCTCTGTTTCAGGATCTATCACAAGATGTTGTCCAGGGCTAGAGTGTCATCTGAAGGCTTGATTGGGGAAGGATCTGCTTCTAAGCTCAGACAATCGTTGGCAGAATTTTAGTTCCTCAAGGGTTACTGGACTGTAGGCCCTGGTTCCTTGCTGGTTGTTAACTGGTGGCCACCCACATTGTACTTGTCATGTAGGCCTCTCCTACATGGCATTCATCAAAGCCAGGAAGAGACAGTCTACTAGCAAGACAGAAGTCATTATTTTATTTAACCTAACCACGCAAGTGGCATCCCATCCTGTTTGCTACTTTCAATTGTTTAGAAGCACGTGATGAGTCTTGCCTATACTCAAGAGAAGGGGATTACCCAAGGGTGGAAATATCAAGAGATTGGCATGGGGGCATGTGAGAAGATGCCCACTACAGCTATGTCCATACACAGAACCCCAAGGAATAAGAGGGAATTCTATATTCAACCCTGGCCTTCTAGGTCATTCGAAGTTATATTTAGCAAAGAAATAGAATATAGATAATATTTCAGTCAACAGTGTGTTAGTTCGAGTTACAACTTTTAGGTACTTAGATATATGGTATATGCGCCTCCAATGAAACTCTCATCCTGGCCCCATAAATGTTAGGATGAGCCTGTTTATGTGCATATGTCCCAGCCTCCACCTCAGACGGGCAGGGCCTTGTCGGCAAAGTCCCGTGTGCCGACATTTTGTCCCCAACACAGCCCACCACAGGGTTCATAGTGTGGGAAGCAATCAGTAAGTTTGCCTGGGCATTCACTGGCAGCTGCCCAGGTCGAATGGTGGCCCTTCCCTGGGCGTTGCCATGAGGCACGTGGGCTGATTTTGAAGCCTCAGCAGTAGGGCTTCCTCTTGAGCAAGAGAGGATCCCGAATGGCACAGGAAGGAAGGAAGAAGAACAAAAGCCCCCACATCAGCAAGACAAAGCTGACTCCTTCCAAGAGGGCAAAAGCTCTGCCTTCTGATAAAAACATGATTATTAAGTTTCCATTTTTTATTTTTATCGTAAAATAATGAGTATGGTTTATAGCCTTTAAAAAGATACGAGAAGTAAAAGCCATAATTCTATCATGGAAATTCCCTTTGTTTTATGGGTTTCTATGTGTATTCATATATATATAGGTAGATGTATGTATATTTGTACATATATATTTTTAATTTTAATTTTGTAATCTTATAGATTAATGTAATTTTGTAGTAATATATTTTCAATTTCCTTCCTCAGAAAATGTTTTCTATGAATAGATTTTGTTGTGTTGCTGTTAAATTTGTATATGTTGGAAGCTTATAAAAAAAAAGTAAGATCATACTGTCTATTTAATTATGTATCTACTCTTTCAGGACAGTAAATGCATTTTCTGGATTAAAGAGGTAGAACTTTAAAATAACACTTAAAAATAGATAACAGATTCACAAGGTCAAAAAGTAGGCAGTGAAAAGTCTCCTTCCCAACCTCCAGCTGACATTCCTGGCAGTAACAAATGTTAACAGTTCCTTCTATGTCCCTCCAAAGATAGTTTATGCATATATATAAATATTTTCTTCTTCCTTCCCATCTTCTACGTACTGGTTGCATATCACACACACCATTCTGCACTCTGTACATCTTGAAGAAAGTTCCATATCTTTATATACCAGTGGTTCTCAATCTTGGCTAAACGTTAGAATTATCTAAATAGCTTTTAAAGTTCCCAGATGTGCAAGCCGCATCCCGACCAATTCAATTAGAATGCATGGGGGTGAGTCCCGGGCATCAGGATTTTAAAAAGCTCCTTCAGGTGCAGTCACGGTTGCATACCACTGGTAGTGAAAGAGCTTCCTCAGAAAGGAAGTGGAAGGAGGAGGAAATAAAGTAATTCCATCATTGCTTAAAATAGAAAATTCAGGTGACCATCTGTCCTGGTTTTCCAGGGACCAAGGGGTTTCCCAGGACATGGGATTTTCAGTGCCGAACATAGGATGAGTTGCTCGACCTACAAACAATTGGTACATATGTTTAAGGAAATAGAAGATTAAAAGGGTATCACATAATTTTAAAACTATACAAAAGAAATGTACGCCAGTGAAAGCTGCGCACCATCTATAGTACACTTCTCCAGGCTGCTCAGTTGTAGCCGGTTCATTGTCTTTGAGCTAGTTTGCATTTCTTTGTTAACTGCAGGTAAATGGTTTTCATGCAAATCTGTTTTGGTTGGCAGTTTTCTTTAACTTCCTGCCCCCTCTGGAAAAACCAGGGGTTTTTTTGTTTGTTGTATTTGGTTTTTTATTTAGACACTTCAGGTTTATTTAGATCCTCAGAAGACTTAACTTTATTTATTTATTTTTAAAATTATGATATATGCGTGGGGTGCACTAGGATTATTTTTCTAAATCGTTGCTTGTTTGTTTGTTTGTTTGTTTTTAAGGAGGCTCTGCAGCCAACATGGGGCTTGAACTCAGGACCCAGAGATCAAGAGTCCCATGCCCTAGTGACTGAGCCACCCAGGCAAAACCAGTTTTGCATCCATTCGTAATTCATCCCCTTTATTTCATTTATAATATAATAAAATATATTATCTAAATATATATTATTACAGTTATAATACCTATCTGGTTCTTTAGCTAATAAAGGAGTAAAATAAAATCTTTAATACATGTTCATTCTTATATCTGAGCAACAATCACGCTTTTCTTTTTTTTTTTTTTCTGAAAATTATTTCTTAACAAGGCTATAAAGGTAACTACTAGAACAGAAACACAAACCTTCCAAATTATCACTAAAAACACAAACGCGAGAATAAAACAAGGACAACAGACCCCAACATAACTGTCATATCAATAAGCATAAAAAGACCAAATTCACCTGTTAAGAGTGACTCTTATATTAGATCACAAAGTAAAACCTAATGATAAAACAAAATGATTGAGATTGAAAAGGATTAGAAAAGGTGTTTTTATCAAGCAAGTATAAAAGTTTAGCAATCATCATGATCTTCACACTAGACTAGGGTAAATCTGGACAAAAATCATTAAATGAGACTAGAGTTATTTAATAGTAAGATTATGAGTCACAAAAAAAGATATAACTTATGAATATTGAGGTAAAAATAGCACACATTAATAAAGCAAAAGCTAGAGGAAATACAAGGAGAAATAGAAACCTATCAGGAAGCAAGATTAATTTATCTCTCTTTTTGGCTATAGTCGTAAGGCAAGACCTAAATAACATAATTTTAAAAGTAGAGCTGCTTGATATATATCAAACTTAAAATGTGAAAACTAAAAGGTTTATTTTATTTTCATGTATGTCAAGAACATTTTCAAAGTTAATTAACTCTGCCATAATTAGGTCACAAAGAAACTTCAATAAATTCCAAAAGTCATGTAATTGAAGGGGAGAAAAACATCTCTTTCTTTTTACCCTCCAACTTGCAATGCATGGAAGTTTCACAAAGATGTGAGACCCAAGGAGGTGGCCAGATGACTGAGCTTATATACCATCTTCAGCCAAATAAGGTGTCACCAGCTAGACCCCAAGATGTGACTTTCACTGCCCACCTGCTTATACTTACTAAACTTTATCTTACATTTTTCCTTAAGCTCTTCTTTCTGGTTTATCTCTTAACTCAGGCAAATAAAACCGCAAATCCTCACCGCCCTCCATCTCCAACCCCCACACCACCCAATTCACCCAGACCATTTGATAACATCCTGACTTATGCCTGTACAGCCGGACTGTGAAATGACCAGCAATTACCTTTACCTCATTATAATACTAAAATCTCAGCTCAAGGAGGAGCAAAAGCCTCATTGACGTAACACACAAAGTGTGTGTAGAGGCGTGTTTCCTGAAGGCACATGCATGACTAGATGTCCTTCTCTATATACGAAGACAAAGCTTCCCTATCTCAATATTCATCCTAACCCTAAACAAAAGGTATTCATTCACCACCGCTTTGGAAGCTATTTTCCTTGATCTCCTTATTTGCGGCAAATAAAGTTTACTGTGTGTGACAATTCCACCTGGTATATCTGTGACTCACCGAGGAGTGAACTCATGTTGGTTCGGTTACAGAGGCAAAAGAGGTCTGGGGTTTTGGGGTAGGAGAGGCAAGTTATGGGAAAGCAAGGGGCACACATGGTAGATATGACTGTTGTGTTATGTGGTTAATGATGAGGGAGCATGAGGTAAGCTGAGGGCAAAATACAGGCTGGCACCTCCCTCCTCCCGCCGCCCCCGCGGGGGATATGTGTGATATTCCTTGGGCACTCCTGGCTACACAAGAACAAAGGAAAGGGGTTAAAGTGCTTGCCATGGTGATGTGGGAAACTAAAGCAAATGAAAAATTAAATTCCCTTACTGCCTACAGCCCATTGACAAGTCCTCGAGGCCGTCGGAGTGACCTCTCTAGGAGCTCAGCTGACTCAATGATGACACTTTGCTGGGGGCAAAAGAGAATCTTAGCTTAACATTATCCCAATCTTGAGAATCCTATAAATCAACTTCCTTGATCTCAACTGCCCCAAGATACACGCTGGCACTCATACTTCAAGCCTATGCCCTCCCCACCAGTACACATCTGAAGGGTCTCATGACTGAGGTTTTACCAAACAGTAATAAATGGCATTTCCCTAGCAACAGCTTGCCCCTCAAGGTCCTGGAAACCTTGTTTCCAAAATTCCTTAGAGACTTACTCTGTCCCTGATCGCCTGCCAACCTGAGGGAATATAATGAATTACCTGCCACGACCTCAGTGCAGCTCTTGCTGCCCACGGGTCCTGTCCCTGTGCTTTAATAAAATCACCTTTTTTGCACCAAAGACATCTTCAAGAATTCTTTCTTGGCTGTCAGCTCCAGACCCCATCCATCATCTCAAAACTTCATCAGTTAAGGGTCTCCCAAGTCACAAGAGGTGTCTCTAGGGGCACCTGGGTGGCTCAGTCAGTTAGTGACCAAGTCTTGGTTTTGGCTCAGGTCATGATCTGACGTTTCATGAGTTTGAGCCCACACTGGCTTCGAGCTGACAGCGCAGAGCCTACTTGGGATTTTCTCTTTCCCTCTCTCTCTCTCTGCCCCTTCCTTGCTCTCTCTGTCTTTCTTTCAAAATAAATAAACTTAAAAAATTTTTAAAAAGAACTTATTGAAAATTTCAATAAAGTCCAAAATGTAATAAAATTTGAAATTAATAATAGAACCAGAAAATAAAAAGACCTTACTGCTTGAATACTTACAACTCTCCCTGGGTTCAAAAAGGGAAAAGAAGGAAAAGAGGAAAAAAAGAAGAAACTGTAGAATATCTAGACAACAATGTTAATAAAAACTGAATATGTCAAAATCCATAACTAAATCAGTTCTCAGAGAGAAAATATACATTCAAATATATTTATAAGTAAAAAGAAAAAATAAAATAAGTAAACTAAACATAAAACTCAAAAAAGTTGGGTAGTGGGGAATTATTCCTAAGAAAAGCAAGAGGAAGAAATTAATAAAGGAGAAATAGGGGCACCCAGGTGACTCAGTTAGTTGAGTGTCTGACTCTTGATTTCAGTTCAGGTCATGATCTTGTGGTCATGAGATCGAGCCCTGCACTGGGCTCCACACTAAGCGTGGAGCCTACTTAATATTCTCTCTCTCTCTCTCTCTCTCTCTCTCTCTCTCTCCTCTCTCCCTCTCTCCCTCTCTTTCTCTCTCTCTCTCTCCCCCTCTTCCCCACTTGTACTCTCTCTCTAAAATAAAAATAAATAATAACAAAAATACTTTAATAAAGGAGAAATAAATGAATTAGCACATACACGAATTGTAGCACTAATAAGTAAATCAATTACCTGAGTCTTTGAAAAGGCCAAGAATGAACAGAAGAAAGAAAGAAAACAAGAAAAAGAAAAAAACATCATCCCCAAAGAAAAACAAAGGAAATAAACAATTCACAGAAAAGAACATACAGAAGTTTCTTAAATATACAGAAGGTGCCTAACTTTACTCATTAGAAGAGCTACACAATTGGAAACTATACTGAGGGAAGTAAGCACATGAAAAGATGTTCAACGTCGTTAGCCATCGGGGAAATACCAATCAGGACCACCAGATTCCACTTCACGTCCACTAGAACAGCCATAATAAAAAAAACAAGTGTTGCCCAGGATGTTAAAAAATTGGAACCTTCCTAGACTGTTGGTTGAAATGTAAACTGTTACAATCACTGTGGAAAACAGTGTGGCAGCCCCTCAAAGTTTAAATCTAGTGTTACCATTGTATATAGCCGAAAGAATGGAAAACATGTTCACACAAAAACCTTAATGTTCATAGTAGCAGTACTTAAAATAGCCCAAAAGTGGAAACAACTCAATGTCCACCAACAGATAAATGAATAAATAAAATGTGTTACACAATGAAATATTACTAGGCGATAAAAAGGAATGAAGTACTTATCCTTGACAATGGATGAAACTGAAAATTATTATGCTAAATCAAAGGAGCAGAAAGGCGGAAAGTAAAGTAGTGGGTGCCTAGGACCGGGCAGTGAAACTGCGGAGTGACTGCTAACAGGCATGAAGGTTTTTTAGAGGTGAGGACAATGTTCTAAAGTTGATCGTGATGATGGTTGCACAACTCTGTGAAATACCAAAAATGAGTGAATTGTACACTTGAAATGAGTTAATTGTATGGTAGATAAATTATATCTCAAGCTATTATCTAAAGAAATAAAACTATGTGAGATAGCATTTTTAATATATATATATATTTTTAAGTATTTCTTTATTTTGAGAGAAAGAGTGAGAGAGCAGAATTGGCGGGGGGAGAATTGCACAGAGAGAATCTGTCAGCACAGAGCTCAATGTAGGACTCAAACCCACAAACCGTGATATCATGACCTGAGTTGCAACCAAGAGTCAGACACTTAACCAACTGAACCACCCAGGTGCCCTGAGATAGCATTTTTTAATAGCTCAAAAATCCCCCACCTTTTTGTGTTCAGAGAAAAGGCTAACAGGCGCTTATTTAAGCAGCACAAATGCTAAAACTGGAACAATACAGAGAAAAGACTAACCCCAAAGGACCACCTCATGTTCACATATCCAAGATAACACCTGCCTCTACTCTTCCGAAATGACTCTCTCGCTTTAGAAAACTACAGGTGTTATTCCTCTTCCTTGAGGCTTTCCTCATTAATGAATTCTTTCCCTACTGCACTAGCCTGAATAAAATGATCTCCTTAATTATTGGCTATATTTTGTCCTGGATGTTATTTAGACATAGGATGCTCTTTGCTCTAATCTCCTTGGCTTGATTTTGTAAGCTACATAATTAACGTAAGTGTCAGTGGTGTTACCTTGGAATTATGAATCTGAACAAAGTGGTGTCCATATTCGAGTTTTGATGGTGTATGAAGCTTAGTCATCATAGCTTAGTCTGGCACAGTGTACCTGTTTTGTGAGTCAAGATATGCTTACCAAATTGTGGTTTCTGTTCTAATTCTCACTCCTCAGCACTTACCTGGTCCATGGTAGGTACTCAATAAATATTTGCTGAGTGATAAAAAAAAATCAACATATTGTAGGCAGGGGAGCAAAACTAGTACAACTTGTTTGATGGTTTTAGTCTGGAAAATCTATAAAAAATACAAATACACACCCCCTTGATCTAGTAATTCTACTTCTAGGAATAAATCCGACAGATAACTAACACACGTGCAAAGGACCACTTAATAAAATGATTCTTCGCAATCACAAGAGACCACTAGTTTCCTAAATCTCTATCAGTAAGCTTGATTAAAACTGGTACATACACACCACGGAACAAAATGCAGATGTTAAAAACAATTAGAAAGTTCTCATGATACAAAATACCTCTGAGATCTGTCCACTCAGTTCCAGCTACAATGGCTGCCTTGTTGTTCCTTATTAAGAGTACTGTCTGCTCTCAGGAACTTAGGGCAGGATATTTCTTCCACTTTGAATGTTCAACTCCAGATTATATACAGGGCTCACTTCCTCACTTTCTTCAGGCCTCACCTCAAAAACCATTCAACCAGTAAAGCTTTCTCTCACCACTCTATGTAAAACAGCACCAATCCCCACCATCACACACCAACACATACACATGCTCCTTATTCCTTTTTCCTGTTTTTTTTTGTCGCATTTACCATTTATCACTACATATTTACTTGTTTATTCATTTCCCACAAAAACATAAGCTCCAGGAAGGCAAAGAATAGATCTCTTTTGTTCCCTACCAAATTCCAAATGCCTAAGAGAGTGGTTGGCATATAGTAGGTGCTCGCTAAATACTTACTGAATAAATAAATATACAGAAGTGGAGAAAGGAAGGTACTGGGAACAGATTTTTAACATGCTTCTCTTTTTTGTTTTTATTTTTTTAAGGAAGTTCCACACCCAGCATGCAGGCCGATGCAGGGCTTGAATTCACAACCCTGAGATCAAGATCTGACCTGAGACTGAGAGTCAGAAGCTTAAGCGACTGAGCTGCCCAGATAGCCCCACAGACTATCCATGTAAACGGGCTTGGTTGCATGACATATCTTTAAAACGCTGCAGAAGAAACAGACCACACTACTTGCCTGCAAGTGGCTGGCAGAGGGTAGGAGGGAGACTTTTCACTATACTTGTAGATTATTAACTATCTGAAACTTTAATTTAAAAGTAAAAGTTCCATGCTCCTAGATAGGAGAAACAAATATTGTTAAAATGTCAATACTACCCAAAGCAATCTACGTATTCAATCCAATCCTTATCAAAATAACACCAGCATTCTTCACAGAACTAGACCAAATAATCCTAAAATTTGTATGGAACCAGAAAAGACCCCGAATAGCCAAAAGAACCTTGGAAAAGAAAACCAAAGCAGAAGGCATCACAATCCTGGACGTCAAACTGTATTACAAAGCTGTTATCATCAAGACAGTATGGTACTGGCACAAAAAGGGACACTCAGATCAATGGAACAGAATAGAGAACCCAGAAATGGACCCACAAGTGTATGGCCAACTAATCTGTGACAAAGCAGGAAAGAATATCTAATGGAATAAAGACAGTATCTTTGGCAAGTGGTGCTGGGAAAACTGGACAGCAACATGCAGAAAAATGAACCTGGACCACTTTCTTACACCATACACAAAAATAAACTCAAAATGGATGAAAGACCTAAAAGTAAGACAGGAAGCCATCAAAATCCTCAAGGAGAAAGCGGTGAAAAACCTCTTTGACCTTGGCCACAGCAACTTCTTACTCAACATGTCTCCAGAGGCAAGAGAAATAAAAGCAAAAATGAATTATTGGGACCTAATCAAAATAAAAAGCTTCTGCACAGCAAAGGAAACAACCAGAAAAACTAAAAGGCAACTGACAGAATGGGAGAAGATATTTGCAAATGACATATCAGATAAAGGGTTAGTATCCAATATCTATAAAGAACTTACCAAACTCAACACCCAAAAAAACAAACAATCCAGTGAAAAAATTGGCAAAAGATAAGAATAGACACTTCTCCAAAGAAGACATCCAGATGGCCAACCGACACATAAAAAAATGCTCAACATCACTCATAATCAGGGAAATACAAATCAAAACCACAATAAGATATCACCTCACACCTGTCAGAATGGCTGACATTAACAACTCAGGCAACAACAGATGCTGGCGAGGATGCGGAGAAAGAGGATCTCTTTTGCCCTGCTGCTGGGAATGCAAACTGGTGCAGCCACTCTGGAAAACAGCATGGAGGTTCCTCAAAAAATTAAAAATAGAACTACCCTACGACCCAGCAATTGCACTATTAGGTATTTATCCAAGGAATACAGGTGTGCTATATTTAAGGGACACATGCACCCCAATGTTTATAGCAGCACTATCAACAATAGCCAAAGTATGGAAAGGGCCCAAATGCTCCTCGACGGATGAATGGATAAAGAGGATGTGGTATATACATACCATAGAGTATTACTTAGCAATCAAAAAGAATGAAATCTTGCCATTTGCAGCTACGTGGATGGATAGAGGGTATTATGCTAAGCAAAATTAGCCAGTGAAAGCCAAATATCATATGACTTCACTCATATGAGGACTTTAAGATACAAAACAGATGAACATAAGGGAAAGGAAGCAAAAATAATATAAAAACGGGGAGGCAGACAAAACACAAGAGACTTAAATATGGAGAACAAACAGAAGGTTGCTGGAGGGGTTGTGGGATGGGCTAAACGGGGAAGGAGCACTAAGGAATCTACTCCTGAAATCACTGTTGCATCATATGCTAACTAACTTGGATGTAAATTTAAAAAATAAATTAAAAATAAATAAAAAGCAAAGCTTTCATGTCGTTTCTCTTTTATAGCTCCACATGTGCTGCTGCACAGACGTACGGTAAGTCATTTCATCAGCTCTCTTTCGGTGGACAATTATTTCCAAACTTTTGCTATTACACACGAAGGAGTCTGGAGATTTACTTTTCACATGTCCTGACACACACGATGCTGAGGTCTTTTTATGACCCCCTAAATCTTTGCAGTTGAAAACGTGACCCACACCCCAGACTAAACAAAAGTTTCCTGCAGGATATGATGGCTGGAGGTGGGGCCGCCTCAGGAAGCAGAGGGTCCTGGGAAAGGCAGAAGGTAATTATCTTCATTAAACATTTTTATATTCTCATCGATAAACTCACCCAATCCCTGGGCCTGTGGACATTCCACTAACTTACCAAGATAGGGCTATCTTACAAAAGGGAGGGGGAATACAACAGAACAAAAAACTCCTACCGAGATGAGAAGACAGCTCAGTATCCCTAGTCCATATAATTGAAAGAAGTCTGAACTGGAAACAGTTCCGGTTCTGTTACTGAGGAGCCAGGTGACCGGGAGAAATCACTTCCCCCTCTCCGGCCTCCATTACCTCACCATGGAATGCCCTCCCCTGATGGCTCTGCTCTCCAGGCAGGACCCTGTTTACGCCTTCCCATTGCACTGATGCCCTAACACTGCGCTGAGTGACTCGGGGCAAGTGCCCCCAGATGTAGATCTGACAAGGCCATCGCTTGGCAGTGACCCGCTGGGCATTTCAGGCACCGGCCTGGCTATGCACTGCTTTGAGAGGGAAAAGCAGCTGCCCTTGTTTCCAGAAGTGGTCCTGCACCTATTCAGACTGACAGGTGAGCAGAGCCCCAATTGAGTCCAAGGGTACGGTGGTGGGAATATCAGAAACGGAGCACCAGGGCCCAGCCCCTTCAGGTCGCTCTGGCAGGACCCGGAGAGGCTGTCATGATTGAGTGCTCTTTGTAGCTCTTTATCCCGTCCAGTCAGGGGCCCAGAGTGAGCTGGGAGGCCCTCTCTTCCGAAGAATCTGACAAGGCACCAGCTTCCTGGAATGTCTCCTCCCTGTTCTGCCTAATCGGAAAACAGACTCTGGGAGGGAAGCTGAAGGGCATATTTTCACCACTCTGACTCTGGAAAGTGCGAAAGGACACGTACTTTCTGGTTCTGCGGTTCTGTACTTAAATCTTCATTTAGCAAAAAATATGAAGTTGCAAGGATTTTGTTTAACTCGCTCAAGTCATGAGTTCGAGAGTAAATTTCCTGCTCATTTTCACAGTTTTTTTAAAATGTTTATTTATTTTTTATATGAGTATATTTTTTAATGTATGTTTATTTTTGAGAAAGAGAGAGAGATAGAGACAGAGTGTGAGTAGGGAAAGGGCAGAGAGAGAGAGAGAGAGAGAGAGAGAGTGGGAGACACAGAATCTGAAGCAGGTTCCATGCTCTGAGCTGTCAACACAGACCCTGACACGGGCCTCGAACTCACCAACCGTGAGATCATGACCTGAGCCGAAATCAGATGCTTAACCAACTGAATCACGTAGGAGCCCCATTCACAGTTTTTATCAGTAATTAAAAGCACGTTAAATCAACAAACTGTAAAGTTCTCTGCTCACAAATTTTATGAGAAACTTGCTCATGGGAAGATTCCTCACTTGCGGTGTTTCTGGTTTTTACCAGAAACATCATCTTTTTTATTATCTTTTTGAATTCTTTTCTTTTTTTGCCTTTTTCCTTTTTTGAGCTTCAATGTCATATTTTCTAAATTGATCCCAACTTGATTTGTACTCATTCCCAAAGAGCTGAGTTTACAAAATACAGCTCTTTTTCTTCTAAAACATTCAAAATTATTATTACAAAGCAAAATACAAAGAATTTAATTAATATAAAGATTTTAAATAAAATGTATTTAAATAAAACTGCATTTTATATTAAATTTTCTGACTTTTTAAATTAAATCTTATTGAATATTGTTATAAAAATAAAACTTCATAATTCTAGGGTTTTACTGTTCGCTTACTAAGCAAACCAAAGAATCTGTACCACACTTCAAATATTTTACAATCACAACTACACGTATACAAACGCAAGAAAAATATGAATTCTTAGTATGGCAAAAAGTTCCCAGACGCGAAGGTATTTTGTTATATAATGGTCCCTGACATATCACAACTCCCTGTGCCTGGCTCCTTTGCAATATGATTTTCACCACGCCTCCCATCAAGAGATAGAGTCTCTTCCTTGGACCCTACTACTTGGATCTGGGTGTCCCTTACTTCGTTTGGTCAATAGAATGAGGCAGAAGTAACGCTGTGCAGCTTGTAGCTCTTGCTTCTGTCCTCCTGGGACATTGACGTCATTATGTAAAGAGGTCTAGAAGGTATAAGTCTATTTGGAGGAGAACTGAGGCATCCCGGCCAACAGCCACCACAACTGCCAAACATTTGAACAAAGCCCTCCTGAACCATCCAGGCCCAGTGGCACTGCTATGACCCCAGTGGAGATCAGCAGAAGAACTGCCCCGCTGGCCTCACCCAGAATTGTGAGCAAACCGTTGTGTTAAGCCACCAGCTAAGTTTCAGTGTGGTTTGTTGCACAGCAATAGATAACTGACGTTGATATCGTGTGCAACTCTTGTAGACATGAGCTAATTCCTGAATGCCTCTGGAACCACAAATGAGAACAAAGAAGGGAAAAAAATGGATGCTGAGCACTGTTGAGAAATAATACTTAGTTACGCCAGGACCCACTGAGAGGAGGGGTGGAAGGCACTGGAGGGTTTTGAGCTGAGGAGCAAATTAATTTGTCTTCTCTATCAACACACACAAGCCAATTAAATTCTTTCTCCCTCCAAAGCAGTGACATCTCCAAGGTCGGCGGCGGCACAATCTTCACAGCATCTGGACTCAGCAGTCTTTTTTTTTTGAGAATTATAGGAGGAAGTGTGGAGACTTTGGGTATAAGGCAATGAGCATTCATGTTCAGGGTTGGAGGTCACACTGTGCCAGTCCAGTACTGAATGCAGAATCCCATGGGAGAAAAGGTCCCACGTGACATTTAATTTCTTGCATTTGTGACATGCAGGGCCCTCTCACATGTGGAGGCTCAGGACAGAGGCTCTCTTGACTGATCTAAGCACAATATTACCCCAGACCCTGTTTAGGAAAACGGTTAAGGCCTTGTTTGGGGATTTGCCTGTGAACAGTGAAATCCAATTACTAAGGAATTACTTACCAATTACTAAGGAAAATTGGTAATGGTTATTAAAATTTTAAGTATGCCAATCTCTGGATACATCAACCCAGCTTTAGGGAAAATACCCTATAAAAATTGAAGGACCAACATATTAGAGTAGCTGTGCAAAAATGTTTAGCACAAACATTGTTTAAGGTAGGAAAAAGTGGAAACAATTCGAACATCTTCAATAGGGGGGTGGTTGAGTGAATCGGGGTCCATCCACATTAGCAGATGCAATGCAACTGTTGAAAAGGTTGTTGGGTCTTGACATATCTGCCTTGGACTCATATCTGATTTGAAGAGATTTATGCGTTCTTTCATTCATTAGACATTTACTGAGCATCAGCATGAACCTGGCACTCTTCGAAGTTCTCGGGATACAGCAGGGAACAAGACAAAGTTTGCTATTTGTGGAATTTACCTCTTAGCGGAGAAAGACAGACCATAGACAAGCAAATACCTATGTAAGTCATGGTGGTAAGTAGGTGCTGCGAAGAATAATGAAGGTGGGTTGGGAGACAGAGTCTGGAAGGAAGCGAGGGAAGGAACTTCATGGCATTCAGGACGAAGGGCAGTCTGGACAGGAACAGCAAGCCCAAGAGCCATGACTTGGGAGTGTGGTTGGTGAGATCTAGGAACACCAAGTACGCCAAGGAAGATGGGAAGCCACTGAGGGTTCTGAGCCGAGAAGCACCACCACCCTCTGGCTGCTGTGACAACGGACTCAAGGGGCAGGGGGAGCTGAGAACAGTGAAGAGGCCACGGCCATGACAGAGAGGGTAGAGCTTAACCCTATGGCAGAAGCAGCAGGTGGTCTTATCCCCCATCAGTTTGGAAGGCAGGCCTGCAGGATGTCCTGATGGAATCGAGTGTGGGGTGTGAGCAAGAAGGCAGGTGGCCATTAAGTGCTGTTAATGAGAAAAGCTAGTTTCAGAGCAATGTGGGCATCGGATGACCCTATTTGTATTCAAGTGAACAACAAATAAATTTAGCACCCACTCCTTCCTGTGCCTGGATCTCTGTGTAGGGGTTAGACAAGCTCTGCTACGGCTGTCATAATCAAATACACAGACCGGGTCGCTTAAGTAACAGAAATGTATTTTCTCACGATTCTGGAGGCCAGAGGACCAAGGTAAAGATGCCATCAGCATTGTTTCTGGGGAGACCTCTCTGTCTGGCTTGCAGACCTGTCTTCTCGCTGTGTCCTCACAAGGCTCATCTCTGTAAAGCCCCACTCCTATGACCTCACTTAACCTTTACTACTCCCTTACAGACCATATCTCCAAATATAAGTGGAGGGGGTGGGGAGTGGAGCATTAACATTCGAATTTCGTAGAAGGAACATGAGTCAGTCCATCATGAGAGTATAGAGAAAGCTTGAAAGGTGACCCACAAGCAGTTAGCACTGATCACCAGAGGGGCTATGGGCCACATGAAGGTGTTTATGAATTTTTTCCCTTTGAATGGCTTCATTGGTTGCAGTGAGTACATGTCAATTTAAAAATCATTGACAAGGCATTTAATATGGAAAAAATTTAAGAGAGAGAGAAAAAGCCACTTCAGCTCAGAATTCATTCCTGTCCATAATTTTATGGGCGCCATTACCCTCCGGCTTGGAGATCCCGTTCCTAGCCGCCAGTTCACTCTTGGCCTTGGCAAGGAAGCTCAGGGAAGCTCAGCATTTGGCAAGGGGGCTAAGGAGCCAAGGAGAAAGGAAATGAGCATGACTCCCCTCCCTGAGTCAGGTGTGGGGTGTCCCTACAGGACCTCCTCCCCAGCTCTGGCAAGAACGTGAGGGGAGGGTCTGAGATGGAAGTAACTGGAAGGAAGCCTTAGTGACTTCCAGCCAGTGAGGCCAGTGGAAGGCTTAGCAGGGGGTCCCCTCTCCATAGGAGACTCAGAGCTGAGCAAAAGCTGGACAGCACTAGAACCTCCTGCATGGAACCCTCCCTGGTCCTCCCAAGCTCTGGTATCCTAGTTTCCCCGTCTGCCCATTAGAAAGGAGAGAGCCTGTGTCTTTCACCTGTCTAGACCCCTCCGAGCACCAGGGGGGGCTTCCATCAGCCCAGCACCCACAGACTGCCTCAGGGGGTCTGAGTCCCCACTCTGCCACAGTGCAACCCTACACTTGAGCAAGCTGCTTGACCTCGCTCACTCCCAGCTGATTCGTAGTGGAGGTAGGGAGTAGTGGAGGATATCTACCTCACAGAGGCACGGTGGACGGTCAGTGCAGGAATGGAGACAATGTGCCTGTTTCTCTATCATGGGACCTGCCCTGCCCACACACTCCGTCAGTGGGCACAACATCGTCACCTCGTGAGAGAACCTGCTGTGTGCCAAGTACCGTACGCGGTACTCCACCACACACATAGGCTCTCTGGAGCCTCACAGAGACCAGGATCCATTTTACAGGCAAGGAAGACTAGGGAACAGAGAAAAGAGGAAATTTGTCCAAGAGCACGTTGCTGTGGGGGAGTGGGCCCAGCTCCGGGATTCAGGCGCGGCTCTCCCAGCCCCCCTCCAGACCCTCTGGGGGCTGCCGAGTAGCCTGCATGATTTAATCTGTGTGAAGTCACCCAGAGAAGCCCAGGCCCCTGGGTAAACACGAAGTATCAGTGTGTCTCTCTCTAACTGTTCATCCCCAGAGAACATTTGAAAAGGAGCTTGGAAACCAGCACGACTCCAAGTAGTTATTTAGTACACAAACCACAGACTTTGTTAAACTGCTCTCTTGGCCTTTGTTTAGGGAATAATTCCCGTCACTATGCTCATTACATCCGCTGGAACTCATGTTACTTGAGTTTCATTTACGCACCTGACCCGAGGCGCGCCTGCCCTCTGGGCACGCAGACCAACTCACAGGCATTGCTTGTCCCTTTTTGGCAGCACCTCACGTAGCCTTTAAAAAGCCTGTTGGGACAGCCTCCCTGCCTCGGTTAGGGCCCCTTTAGCCAGAAGGGCCAAAGATATACTGAAGTTAACTCCTTCACCCTCTAGAAAGTAAATATTTTTAAAAAATTTTTTTATATTTATTAATTTATTTTTGAGAGAGAGAGACAGAGAGTGAACAGGGGAGGGGCAGAGAGAGAGGGAGACACAGAATCTGAAACAGGCTCCAGGCTCTGAGCTGTCAGCACAGAGCCCAACATGGGGCTCAAACTCACAAACTGTGAGATCATGACCTGAGCCGAAGTCAGACGACTAACCAACTGAGCCACCCAGGCGCCCCTAAAAAGTAAATAAATAAAAGGGAGTTTATAGAAACAATTTCAGTGCACAGGAAGCCAAGAGAACCTGAAGAGCCTGGCCAGTCCTAGTGTTCTCAGAGAACATCCTACTTCTTTGGGTTCCCATAAACAAATTTCCAAATTCTCTTCCCTTCCCAGGTTAGGCCTCAAGTCCTAGGTGTCCACACCCTGCTGCTGCCAGCCTACCCCTAGTCAGGGAGGTTGGTATAAAACAAAGCCCCGTGGCCGGAGAAGATGCTCTCAGAAGAGGAGTGAGTTAGATGGAGTGATCAACCTTTCTCCAGGACTGAGAGATGTCACCGGAAGGGTGACTTTTAGGGCTAAAACCAAGAGAGTTTCAGGCAAATCCGGATGAGGTCATCACCAGTGCCACCAAGAGCCACATCTGTTTCATGTCCCTCTATCGGGAATTCTGAGGGACACATTTCTTCACGTGAAATCAGGATGTGTCGAAATCAGCAGTGTCCTGCCATGGCTGTTTCCCAGGATCGCGGCCGAGTTCTATGGCAGAGGACACGCATTTGCCAGTCGCTTCTGGGACACCAGCAACCTGAGATCACCTTGCGCTCATTTTCTCTTTGACTTTTTTAGACCGCGCTGTCCGTGCAGATTCAGCCCTCACACCTCCCTGAAGACAGGCTTGTGGTCCGACTTCTCAGGAGAGAATTGTTTTTCTCACGCTCCATGGTGCCAAGATTGAGATGTGCACATTTCCAGCCAGTCCCTTCCTTGGGAAGGTTCCTTTATCTCTGGCATTCCAGCTTTTATGTGGAGACTCTATCTTCAGCACTTCTCTGGCTTAGGGGTACATAAAATCATTGTGCAGCTTACAGTGTCTCAGACTAGATGCGATCCTGGCAATCAAGCCCCAACAGCCCAAACGGGCAGAGGGACATTGTTGGTGCTTGAAGGAGACACAACGCTGGGTGCACCAGGCACTCAGGACTGGATCTGGAGAAAAGAGAAAGAGTTCTCCCCAACAGGCCTCTAGCCCATCATAAGCCTCTCTCTGAGCTCAGGGGTCACTTCCCAGACCCCTGTGAAAGGGGTTTAAATAGCCCGGCAGCCTATTTAGAAACCTTTTCTTTACCAGTATCTCCAGACGGGTCAGTGTTTAGAAACACTGAGAGCTTTCTCTATAAACACAGAGCCCACGTGTTTGAAGGCTGATAATCCCCTCCTCCAACTGCCTTACTTAGAAAACCCAAGGAAGCAGAACCGGCAAAGAGAGAAAGAGGGAGAAGCAGTGTTTGAACTTGGAAACCAGCATCCATGTTTTCTACTCCCAGATGTTTCTTCAGTTGCCTGCTCAGCATTTTCTGGAGGTGTGATGCCTGGTTCCTTCTATCAGTTGATATTCCTGAGAGAAACCCTCAGTCCAAAGCTCCTTGTCCTCAGGCCAGATCACCTCTCCTCATGGCTTTCCAAGCCCATAGTTTGCCTTTTCTGACTATCATCTCTGAACTTCCAGAGCTAAGCTGTCTCCTGGCCCAGGGCAGAGACCGAACTCTTCTGCTGCCCTTGGAAGCACCCTTTGGTTGGAAAGCCAGACACAGTGAAGGCCAAGGCAGGTGCTAGGCCTCTTGTCTGGGAGGAGGGAGGAAGGAGGGCAGGTACGCCAACTTTAGGCTGACAAAGTAGAAGTATGAGATTTTAAAAACAGTAAGAATCTAGCATATGCCACCCCCCCCCCAAAAAAAAGGCAGGGTGGGGGCTTATGTTGTCTAGTTTAACCTAAACCATATCATGAGTGAAAGTTGTTAAAAAAGAGATAGGCCCAGGGACGCCTGGGTGGCTCAGTCAGTTAAGCGTCCAACTTTGGCTCCGATCATGATCTCGCAGTTCGTGGGTTCGAGCCCCGCACTGGGCTTTGTGCTGACAGCTCAGAGCCTGGAGCCTGCTTCAGATTCTGTGTCCCCCCATCTCTCTCTGCCCCTCCCCTGCTCACACTCTGTGTCTCTATCTCCAAAATGAAATAAACATTTAAAAAATTAAAAAAAAAAAGAGGCCCAAAGTGGAATCACTTGTGCTAAGCCCATATCCCCACACCAAGACTTGCTACCTAACCTAACTAACTACAGTTTCAACCTTCCCCAGGAATGTCATTTTAACTGGTTACTCTGGAATTTGCTTGTCAGCATCAGTGAGGTAATCTGCCTAATGGTCCCCCAAATGCAGGTGATCTTGCCCAAAATAATCCTTTTTTTTCATTTATGACTGTCTCGTCCTACGCCCTCTCTGCCTTTAAAAACCTTTCCTTTTCTGTAGCTCTTTGGAGCTCCTTTCTACTTGCTGGATGGGTTGCTGCCTGATTCGTGAATCACTGAATAAAGCCAATTATATCTTCAAATTTCCTCCGTTGGATTTTTGTTATTTAACAAGAGTGTATAAAAGGAAACTGGGAGTCTGGTCTTGGTGGAAAGGCCCCTGGGTTTAGACTCAAAGATCTGCATCCAAACTCTGCTTTCTGGCTGTGTGAACTTCTTCAACAGATCTCAGTGTCCCCATTTGCAAAAAGGGAGTTACTATTGCCATTTTTGCATTGCACGAGAAGTAAATGGAATGATGTATGCCTTAAAACCCACTTTGTAGGCTTTAAAGCATTATGCAAATACTTATCCTAGGCCTGGGAGGGAAGAGAAGGGGATATTATAAATGTTTAGTGCAACGTTTTTCAGAAGGTTGTGAGTCATCAGCAGATTGTGAAAAAAATTTAGTGAGTTCTGATCAACATTTTAAAAAATGAATAGAATAGAAAACATATGTGGATCCCAAGTAATAAGGGTAGGTATGACTCCTTTGATTAAGCTGTACGTGTGCGTGTGTGTGTATGTTAGTATGTGTGTTGTGATGAAAAATCTGTCTTTTACATCACAACACACATACTGACCCTTGATTTCTGTGTTAAATAACGAAACTAGAAATAAAGCGAGCTGTTTTTGCTTCGCTGTATTTTTTAACTGCAGCATTTTCACATTCCAAGAGTGGGAGAAGAATGCCTAGGCAAAGAATTTATCTTTTGTTTGGGAAAACACTTTAATGGGCTTTTTGGTTATGAAAAAGGTAGGAAGCCAGGTTGGAGTGGCTAAACTCTGCATGATAAAGTCAATATTCAAGGGTTTCTGTTTCCTTTAGTGGTTGGAAAAGAAGAAACATGGGGCCTGGGGTTTCAAAGGAGAGGGGGATTGGGTTGGGCCCAAGGAAGGAGACCTTGAGTAAAGGCCTCTCTTAACACAGTGTGACCAGAGCACTGGGGACTGCCTGTACTAAGTTCCCAAGAAGGTTCCCCTTACCTGCATGTTAAGCCCTTCCAAGGGCCTTCAAACCTTAAATGTAATTAGTTAGGCATCCTAGCCTACTTCTCTCCAGACAGCCCTGCTTCAGGAATGACGGGCAGGTCCCTGTCTGGAAGCAAAGTGTAGACATTGTGTAGAGCCTGTGATAGGGGAACTGGAAAGATCCAGGGGAAGCCAGGAGCAGTCTGGAGTGAGAGGAGACAAACCATGAAGGTGAACTCAAGTCCCAGGATTCCAGAATTCCAGGAATTCTTGAGAGGGAATCCCTCTGGCCTCAGTTTATGAGTAATTTTCTCTAAACATTTAAGTAAAAGGTAATGATGGGAACTTGGAAAATATGGGGACACCAACCAAGTTAAGGGCTGATGAGGCTCAACCACATTTGAAAATTAGAAAGACATTAACCTGTAGCTTCAAGCAAGGCTCAGCTGGACTATGACCAGTGCCATTATTACCACCATCTCCTACCACAGGACACTGATTCATGACCTGGGTAGGGAGGATAATGACCTTCTAAAGATGTCTGAATCTTAATACCCAGAACTTGTGAATATGTTAGGGATATGGCAAGATGGAATTAAGTTTGCGAGTGTAATTAAACTTGCTAATCAACTGAGCTTAAAATAGGGAGATTTTGTGTGCCCAAATGCAATCACAAGAGCTCTTCAATGCAGGAGCAGGAGACAGAAGAATGAGTCTCAAAGTAATGTGATGATAAAAAATTGACTAGCCACTGCTAGCTTTGAGGACAGGAGGTGGCCATGAGCCAAGGAATGAAGGCAGCTTCTAGAAGCTGCAACAGAGGCAAGAAAATCTATTTTCCCCCGGAGCCTCCAGTCCAATGAGGTTCTGACCTCCAGAACTGTTAGATAATTTTTTTAACTTTAAATAGAAGTTTTAGGTTCACAGCAAAATTGATGGGAAAATACAGAGATTTCTCACATACTCCCCTACCCTCACACGGAAATACCTTTGCCCATTATCAGCATTCCCCACCAGACTGATCCATTTGTTATAACTGATGAACTTGCACTGACATACCATAATCACCCAAAGTCTATAACTCACATGAGGAATCAGTCTTGGTGTTGTACATTCTGCAGATTTTGACAAATCTGTATGACATTCATCCATCATTACAGTGTCATATAGACTATTTTCACTGCCCTAAAAGTCCTCTGGGCTCCTCTTGTTCACCACCTTCCGAAACCTTGGCAACCACTGATCTTTTTACTGTTTCCACACTCTTACCTTTTCTATAACGTCATATAGTTGCACTCATACAGTATGTAGCCTTTCCTGGTTGGTTTCATTCACTTAGTAATATGCGTTTAAGGTTCTTCCATGTCTTTCCATGACTTGATAGTTCATTTCTTTTTACTCCTAGCACTTCTATATCACAGTTTACTTATTCATTCACCTACTGAAGGACATTGTGGTTGCTTCCAACTCTGGCAGTTATGAAAAAAGCTGCTATAAACATCTGTGTGCTGGTTTTCAGGCAGATATGTTTTCAGCTCATTTGGGTAAACACCAAGGATTACTGTTGCTGGATCGTATGGTAAGAGTACAATACATTGTGTTGAGTAAGAAATGCCAAACTGGGTTCCGAAGCGGCTGTACCGCTCTGCATTCCCACCAGCAGTAAACAAGAGCTCCTGTTGCTCCACATCCTCACCAGCATTTGGTGTTGGCAGTGTTCTGGACTTCGGCCATTCCGGTAGGTATGTAGTGGGTAGCTCACTGTGTATCTCATTGTTTTTAATTAATTCATGTTGTTTTAAGCCACTAAATTTGTGGTTATTTGTTATGGCAGCAATAGAAAACTAATACAATAACATTGTGCAAGGAGATGACAAGGAACAAAGAGACAGGAGGCCTGACCAAGAGCTACCACCTGCTCACTGTGTTTCCTTGAGTAGGTTACCTGATTCTTTTGGATTTCAGACACCTTGAATCTAAACTAGGAGTGATAATTCCTCCCCTAGCTAGAGCAAGAAGCAACAAGTCAATCTGGGATGTGATGGCTGTAGTAACAACATGGGCAGATGCCAGTGAAGAAAGTTGGAACGGCCAAGGGGGTGGTTTTGTGGCTCTGTCAGTATTGGTGTTTTTTTGTGAGTTAGTCTCTTAGAGATACCTTCCGCCCAAGTCATGACTCAGCCAATGATAACTCAGCAAGACCTCAGGCCTGCCTAGAGAAGCAAGCAGGGGCAGGAGCTGGCCTTGCTGGGGAGCTCAGGAAGGGAATGAGTCAGGCATGGTGTGTCCATGGATGAGGCTGGGCAAAGCTTTCATCCAGACTTCCTTTCTAGATTAGGCACCAGCCAAGGGCAAGGCTTTGCCGACATCTGAATTTGGCACAACTGCCCTTGAGTTCCCTGAATACCATGCCCGTTCACTGAAGATATTTAATGCTCAGCAACACTTAGACCAGACATAGACTCATAGGAAGCATCATTTAATAATAATGACCTCCAGGTGTTCTCTCCTCCTGGTTGCTAATCCTCCCAAGAAGGCTGCATTGGTATTCATCTTTGACACAGGTTCTAGAACTGGCATAAGGGCATGCAATTAGTAAGAAGTAGAGCCGGGATATAAACTCAGATCTGTCTGACCATAAACTAGCCTGCACCTTGTGCACCTAGCTGGAAGGGAGCTTGAGTCCTGCCTCTCACGTTACAAATGAAGAAGACAAGTGAGTTGTCTAAGTTTACTCAGCTAGTTAGAGCTAGTTAGGACTCAAGTTTCTTGACTCCTGGTCCATTATTCTTTCTTTTAACCTCTGGCATTCATAGACATCTTTAGGAAGCTGATGCAAACTGTGGATCCTCTCTCTCCCAAAATGAACATCTAAACACATTTATTTTCCCTACAATTTTGAGGTGAGTTTGTGAACCATCCCCCTCTACCTAGAGACCCCAAGTTAAGAGCCCATGCATCATACCCTCTGCTTCTTGTATGTGCTGGGAATAGGATGGGAGCTCTAAGGTGTTTGTATATTAACCAGGCTTGTAAAGGAGAGGGTTTATTCTCCTTATAAGTCATACACTCCACCTCGTCTTTCACCCACCTTCAATTTTTTATAAGCTTGAAGGGGAGCAGATTTGCCACCTCAAAATATGTCTCTCTGGCATAAGGATTATTTTGAGCTAAAGGCAATCAAAACCCAGCAGATCCAGGGAAAGTTCTTTACCTCCCCCTCAACTGCCTAAATTTACATTGGAAAGTAGGTTTGTACCAGAAGGAGAGTTATTACCAGAAATACTTTTTTACCTAAGAAACTTATCTGCATAACAGGGTAACCTTTGTTTTACAAACATCTCCTCTCACCTTCCTGTGAATGTCCTTTCTTTCCTTTGTATTCCCAGACCCCTACACTTTTCCTTAGCTCCGGATGCTATATCAACCTCAATTACCTGGGTGTCCTTTGGGTGTCATATTTTTATGGGGCTCCCGTATGTATAAAATGTATTTGCTTTTCTCTTATTAATCAGTCTTATATCAATCTAATTACTAGACTAGCCAAAGAACCTAGAAGGGAAGAAGAGAAAAATTTTTCTACCCCTACAAGCTTCTTTGAGACATAATTCACATACTATGTAACAATTTCTCTGCCATTTCTGCCTTTTCCATACTTCTGGAAAATGAGAACAATTCCACAACTCCTTGCATTACGGGATTCCTAAGAAAAACTATAAGGCCATTTATATGTCATAATTATTAGTGCTATTGCCAAATAGTCATTTCAGTTTTATCCCCTTCTAGACACATGTTAGATTATACTTCTTGGTGTTGGGAAGGAAAATTTTTCCTCTACCCTCAAGATTCTTCTGGCTGGTCTAAGAATCAAACCAACATGAGCCAAATTAATGGAGAAAATCAAATTTAACTCTGTACATATGAGGAATCCACATAAATATGAGGGATTCCAAAAACAGTCAGGCAAAATTATGTATATATGCCATTCTGAGCTAAGGAGAAGGGAGGAGTGGTCTGAGACTTCAAAGAGAAAGAAGAAAATTTACAGGAAGATGATAAACAGTGTATGTTTGGCAAATGAATGTTTGCTGGGCCATACAGAAACAGTGGGACAGAGAGAAGAATTTTAACAGATTATGCTAAAGTCCTCCCTAGTTCATTTCATGATGTGGTTATTATAGGGATAGCTCCCTTCCTGGAACAGGTCCTCTATCTAAATTCCTTTAGGCAGTTAGGGGGAAGGTCAAAGTTTCTTCTTGAGTCTTTTGGGCTTTGATTATTTTCAGCTCAAAAATAATTCATATGCCAAAGTGGCACATCTTAGAGTGATTCATTCTGAACCCCTACACTGGTGTCCTAGTGGTTGGGTAGAGACTTGTGACCAGTTCCAGTCAATTATTTTCTTTGGCTAAAAAATTTCGAGAAGTGATTCGTGTCATTTTTGGGCCAAATGTTTAATTTCTGAGTGAGACCTACTGTGACATTGCCATGATCACTAGCAATGTTCTGAATAGTGGCTGCCCCACCACCCCGGGTCTTAGAGTGAGGAAGCCAGAGGCATACGAACAGAATAATCTGTAATGAACCCATACTGTGAATGAGAAATAAACCTTTGTTGTTTTAAGGTACTGGGATTTTTTTTTAATAGCAAAATCCAGTCCGTCTTGACTGATAAAATATGTGGATGTAGTTTACAAGCTACAGGACACTTACAAATATAAGAGATTGTCATTACCCCAATTGTTCTCTTATGGAAGCTTTTCCTGACATTGCCAAAGTCTTCACTTTGGGACAATGTATATTCTGTCTAAATGGATGGTTGCTCATCAATGTCCTAATGATCAACTGTAGGAAAGGTCATGGGGCTATTTTCATGGCCCCCAGTATGCCACTCATTTTACCTGATTTCTTCCCTGTTAACTGAGCCAAGCCACTCTTGATGCCGTCAGCGACCTGGCAAAAGTTAAAAGAGGCCATCCTAGAGATAGTATTTGATATGCTATCCTAGAGAACCAAAGTAACCAAACACGAGAAATAAAACAATAAAGAAAAAGAGTTTGGAGTCAGACAGACTGTTTGGGTTCAAATCTCAATTTTGCCACTTACTGGCAGTATAATCGCAGGCACATTGCATAACCCATCAGACTCTTGATTTCCTCACCTACGGTAGCCAGTCTGCAAAGATGCCCTCTACTCAACAGTGAATCCTGTCTCATAGGATTCCCATTCCACATTGAATTTGGCTGCATAAAATGACCGATGGGATGCAGCAGAAGTGACGCTAGGTCCTAAGAAGACTTTGTCTCTTGAAACACTACCTCTGGGGAAGCCAGCGGTCATGTAAGAAGTCTGACTGACATGATACTATGCTGCTGTGAGGGAGCCCAACAGGGAGAGACCATGTGGAGATACAGACACTTAGCCAGCCTCCAGTTGTCCTGTCATCTCAGCTGAGGCAACAGACACACAAGTAAAGAAGCGACTTTAGGGGCACCTGGGTGGCTCAGTCGGTTAAGCGGCTGACTTCGGCTCAGGTCGTGATCTCGCGGTTTGTGAGTTCGAGCCCCACGTCGGGCTCTGTGCTGACAGGTTGGAGCCTGGAGCCTGCTTTGGATTCTGTGTCTCTCTCTCTCTGCCCCTCCCCCACTCGCATTCTGTCTCTCAAAAATAAATAAACATTAAAAAAATAATAATAAAATAATTTAGAAAAAAGAAGCGACTTTAGATGTCCAGTCTCACTGACTCTAGCCCTAGCCACTACCTGATTACAGCCACATGTAAAAGTCCAAGGGAGAGCCACCTAGCTGACCATCTCAACCAACAGAAGTCTAAGCACATAATTATAAACAGTTCTTTTAATCCACCAAAGTTTTGGAGGTGATTCTTACACAGCAAGAGATAACCAAAACATCATCCATGAAACAGGAATAATAATACCAAGTTTACACGGTTGTGTGAGAAGAGAGAAAATGTGTATAAAATGCCTACCACAATGCCTTTGCACTTTACGGTAGCTATTGGTAATAAGAATGATATGTCTGTGTAACTGCGTCCAAATGGAGCAATTTTTATAATTGAAAAATACTGACACCTACAACGAGGTTATTCTTGGAACAGATGGAAATGTGGCAGGGAAAGAAGACAGCAAGAGGTACAGCTGGTTGAACACTGGAACTGTCGAAGGTCACGGCAGAGCAGAGGAGCCAGGGGACAAGACTACAGTTGGAGCTGGAGGTGGGAGAACCCGGGAGAACTCTCAGGCTTACGCTCCTTGCATGTCAACAGTAACAAGAGGAGATGAACACAAGAAAGAAAACCTATGCAGCATGTATTTCCCTGGATTCTCTGTAAACTATGGCCACTTAAGCTTTAGATTGGTTCTCTGGATTAATGAAAAAAGCCCTTATATTCAAATGAATCTTCTGCTGCCGTGTAATTGAAAAACAGAAACGAAAAAGAACAACCATGGCCGAAATGGCTCAAGTTCAATGAGGTCTATCAGCCTGCAAAGGGCTGCTCCAGATAAGGCTCACACTTTCAAATGTCAAAAAGACTGCTCACCCAGGAACTCCCCAATGTCATTTTTCAGGGCTAAAAGTCATACTTAATTATGCTCTGAGCTTGAGAAATTCCATGAGTAGCAGCTGTTTCTCTCATGAATTAGGCTGAAAGAAAGAGAAATGCTTTGTCCCATCACCCATGACACTAACGATTTCAGGGCTGTTGTGGAGAAATGATGACAGTTGGAGAGACGAGGAAGGGAAGGGCTGGGAGTTGGGACCCCAACCTGTGACGGAGACCAGAGGGCCTGAGTGGAGCAGAACGATCCCCTTGAATTCTTTCCAGGTCTTTGCCCGCCTCTCCTTTTCCCCTCATGCACCCCTTCCTGGAATTCGTGCTCTGCCCTGTAAATTCCTTACAAAAGCTCTTCTCAGGATAAAATTTAACAAGCAAACTCCTGCTGAAGGGCAGTGATGGCTGTCATTTAAAATAAAGACATTTTCAAGTTCTGGGAGATCTCTGAGCAGAGAACAAAGCTTCAGAGTAAAGAACTCGTTTCTCATCTTGATTTAAAGGTCAGTGAGCAGACAGGAGAAGGATGTGTGCCGAGAGGGGCATTTGGTGTCCCCGAAAGGACGGGGTCCTATTCTAGATGTGAAGAGCTGGCCTTCTCTCATTTTTTCTAATCACAGGGTGCCTACTTACATGACTGTAATTGAATTTGTTAATGAAATAGTCCATTACTCTAGGATTGCATTTTTCTTTTTCCTGCTAGATTTGATTATAAAGCAGCATTTTTAAAATCTCCATCATAATTATAAACCCAAACTTGGGGGATAAATTGCTAGTCGCTCTGTCATTATTCATTTAGATTTACGTATACAGATGTATATTAAATATTAGCCTTATTTCTTACCATTACTCCTTCCTCATTCTTCATCTTCCCCTAAACTGAGATTTTTGCCTTGATTCATTTGTTGCTTGGAAAGAGGATCTTTTGAATAAATTCCTCAAATGAAGTGTGTGGGTGATACACTTTCTTTGCTAGATCTTATTCAAAAATAACTTTCACCCTGATGGGTGAGACTTGTCAGGTGGGCTTATAGAATTCCTAGGTCAAGTTCATTTTCTTTTCAGTTGTCATTAGATGTTATTCACAGGCTTTTGGCTTCCAATGTTGCTAAAGTCCCATGGGAATCTTGGGAGGCTCAGTCGATTGAGCTCTGAGCATCCGGACTTGGGCTCAGGTCATGATCTCCACCCAGCATCAGGCTTGCTGCTGTCAGCGAGGAGGAGTCTGCTTTGAATCTTCTGACCCCCACCCTCTCTCTCTCAAAAATAAACAAACATTTAAAAGAAACAAAGAAGGAAAGAAGGAAGGAAAGAAAGGAAGGAAAGAAGGAAGGAAGGAGGGAGGGAAGCAAGGAAGGAAGGAAAGAAAATCCCGATGAACAATCTGAGGTTCCTTTATAAGTTATTTGTTCTTTTTGTCTGGAAGTCCTTACAAATTCTCTTTACCCTAGGAATTGAGGAATTTGACAGGATGTTACCAGATGTTGCCTTTTTTCTTAATCTCAGCCTGGAACTCAGTAAGCCCTTTTAAACTGCAAGTCTTTCTTAAAGTTAGAGTTATTTTCTCCTATCATTTATTTAATTCCTATACCACCTCCAGAATTCCTTTTCTCCTTTATGAGTTCCTATTTCCCTCATTAGGTGTCCTGAATCTATCCTCCAAGTCCTATTTATTTATTTATTTATTTTTACTATTTTAATTTATGAGAGAGCATGTGGGGGAAGGCAGAAGGAAAAAGAGAATCTTAAGCAGGCTCCATGTTCAGCACGACGTGGGGCTGGATCCCATGACCCTGGGATCATGACCTGAGCCAAAATCAAGAGTCAGGTGTTCAAAGGACTGAGCCACTCAGGCGCCCCCTCCAAGTCTTATCATGGCAAAATAGCATGGCCATTAAGAAGCAGAAAATGCGGTTAACAGCAGTATTTCACCCAAAGTCACAGAAACCAGACAACCTGGGAGTGAATATCAGCCTTGCCACAGCCGTATGATCTTGGGATGGATCCTTAACCCTCCTGGGCCTGTTTCTTCAGCTGTCATATGGGTTAAAGAGTCCTTAATGTCTAAGTTTTAGTAAAAGGTAAGTATGTTAAATATATGTACGTTTTGATGATACATTTATTGTTCTCCTCATCTCTTCGTAGTCCTGTGCTGTGGTCTTACATTTCCTTCTACTTGATATTCTGGGACATTAATGCATTTTTCCATTTCGCCCTTATGCTCCTTGAATTAATCTACTGAGTTTTTAACTAGAACATCATGTTTTTAGTTCCAGAAAGTTTTTTTTTTTTTAAAATGTTTATTTATTTTTGAGAGAGAGAAAGAGAGCGAATGTACGTGCACACGTGCAAATGAGAGTGGGGCAAGGGCAGAGAGAGGGAGACACAGAATCTGAAGCAGGATCCAGGCTCTGAGCTGTCAGCACAGAGCCTGACACAGGGTTTGAACCCATGAGCTGTGAGATCATGACCTGAGCCAAAGTTGGACACTTAACCGACTGAGCCACCCAGGTGCCCCAGTTCCAGAAAGTTTTAATGCTGTATCTAAGTCTTCCTAAATGCTCATGAGGTAGATTGTATCACTGGTCCTCTCAGCAAGATGCTAATATTTATCTACTCCATTGAGATCATGCTGGGAAGGTGACTTGCTTTAGTCAGTGAAACGTGAGTAGGAGCCACAGAGGCCACTCCCAAAAAGAAGTTTTAAGAGTCTTCATTGGTTCTGTCATGTCTTTTTCCCCTTGCGTGAGCTGGAACCTTCCAGATATGGGTCTATTCCTTTAGCTTGAATCCAAAAGGGCAGAGGCTGAGGGGGTTTCTATATCCTAAGGAGAAACATAACTCTTTTTGTTAGAATTTATTTGGGGCCTTGAAGAGAGTTAAGAATGCTGTGTTTGTGTCCAGATTCCCTGCCAGGGGGTAAGTTCATAGCTGTGTCTCTTTTTTCCTACTTTTTATTTGACTGTATTTTCCCAAGTTATTTTTACAATGAGCAATCACTACTTGATAGAAACAACTAGAACACCTTGAAGAATTTCCTTTAAACCACTGTTTTAAATGACAGAGAAACAATTCCTGAGAGACCCTTTTCTAGACTTGCCGAAGGAAACAGCATATTCAGGGGCACCGAGGGATGCTGTCTGGAGGGTTCGTGCCACAAATGACAGGAGCGCTGCTGGCCTAAAACACAGCTCCTTCTGCCCTGCCTTTGGCTCAGGTGGCAGGAAGGCCATTCTCTGGATATTTCCTTTCAGAGCCACCACTTCCCCCCCACCTCCAGCTGCAGAAGGCCAGGATGTAGCCCCTGTTCCTCTGTTTCCATTCTGCCTTTTCGTGGGAAAGGGCCAGGTGCCAGCGGAGGGGGCAGGTGGCCGTTCCCTGCTGACATGACACGCTTTCCTAGCTTTCTCTCTGGCAAAAAATAAACACCATGGTGTAAGAACACAGGACAGGGAGTCAGGAGTCTTACTTCCAGCTCTGCCACTAAGTCTGTGACCTTAGACAAGGCACTGAGCCACTGTGAGCCTCAGTAAAATAAAGGTGACAGCTGTAAATTAGAGGCAACAATCACAACCATCACACAGGGTTTGTGGTGTGTGTGAGTGTGAGTGTGTGTTTAAAGAAGTCCCAACGTGATGATGTTATACAGAGCATTTTGCAAACCGTAAGGAATCATTCATCTTGTTAAGCATATTAGGCTCAGGGGTGGAATGATGGGGAAAAATAAGACCCTAGCCTTAGTCACTAGCAAATCTCATATTTTGGGAAAAAAATCTGGAGACTCTAACAATATCTCTCTGTTTTCTTGTCTCAGAACCACCACATTTCCCCCACCCTTTCCGTGGAATCTCAGTGTGTGGGTGTGGTGGCAGGTGCAGGCCCTGTAATCACAATACTCAGGGGGCCTCCTTCCTGTTACCTTCTGCCCTGGTTCAGTGGGCATGTGCGTTGCGGGAAAGCCTTTCTTATGTAAGATCAAGTGCAAATGATTAAATAACTGGCAAGTGTTTCTCTGCTGGCCCATCACAAATCCTTTAATTAAAAAGGAAGGGTCCCTGAATGACAATCGCTGGGACATCTCCTCTGCCATTGTGTTCAGTATAGATGCTACCTAGTTGATCTCTCTGGAAGGGGAGGAAACGCCTCCATCAAACAGGAGGTGTGCTCCAGTCCTCGGGCCACAGAAACACACCATCAGTGCAGAGCCCAGTGCAGGGCTCGAACGCCCGAGCAGTGAAATTGTGACCTGAGCCAAAATCAAGAGTCAGACGCTTAACCAACTATGCCACCCGAGCACCCCATTTTTTTAATGTTTATTTATTTTCAGAAAGAGAGAGCACACGTGGGTGAGGGGCAAAGAGAGGGAGACACAGAATCCAAAACAGGCTCCAGGCTCTGAGCTGTCAGCACAGAGCCCCCACACAGGGCTCCAACTCACAAACTGTGAGATCATGCCCTGAGCCAAAGTCGGATGATCATCCCAGCGCGTCTCAAACTCACAACCCTGAGATGAAGAGTCATGCACTCCACCAACTGAGGCAGCCAGGTAGCCCCCAAATTTTCCTTTCTTGAGTACAAGAAAGACAGTCATCTATCTTTTCCATCAAGATAAACGTACAAAGACATGCTTCAACACTGTCCTTAACCCCTTCAGAGTTGATTTCACGTGTGTGGTGTTAAGTAGGGAACCTGTTTCATTTTTAATCCATATGTATGTTTTTCTAGTTCCGGTTGTTAAATAGTTCCTCTTTTCCCTGCTAATATGGCGTAACTATTAATACTGTATTTCACACTGATTCTTCATAGGAGAAAAACATTTTTCACTCATAGTCAAAATACCATGTTGACAGAGTACCTTTAAAACATTATGTCAAGGGGCATCGGGGTGGCTCAGTTGGTTGAGCATCTGTCTTACTTCGGCTCACTGATCTCACTGTTTCGGGCCCACATGGGGCTCACTGCTTTCAGTGCAGACCTGGCTTCTGATCCTCTGTCCCCCCCGCCCTCTCTGCCCCTCCCCTGCTCATACTTTCTCTATCAAAAATAAGTAAAAATTAAAAAAATAAAATAAAACATCACATCAATATATTACCTTTTCAAAAAACTGTTGCAAAGTTATCACTTCTGGAAAATGTATTTCCTCACTGGCTATGCTTCTGGTCCTTTTCCTCCTCGGCTTTCCTCACAGCATCAGGCAAACACCTGACTGGCCCCTAAGAGGCTAGAGCTAGTGGGAGTTCCTGCAAGTGGTCAACAAACAGAGGACTCACAGGTTCAGCTGCACTAAAGTCAGAGACAGTTTCACACACTTGGGGGAACCAGTTCTGGGGATGCAGTCTGGGAACGGGCTGATTTAGAATCAATCTGAGCAATAAGGCATTGTCGTGGTTGGGGTGAATTGTGTTCCTTAAAGAGATATGACTTAGCCTCTGAATTTGTGAATGGTAATAGGGTCTTCGCAGATGTAACCAAGCTAAGACGAGGTCATATTGGAATAAAGTGGGCCTGAACCCAATGATTGGTGTTCTTATAAGAAAGGGAAACTTGAGGGGCGCCCGGGTTGCTCAGTCGGTTGGGCGTCCGACTGCAGCTCAGGGCATGATCTCACAGTTTGGGAGTTTGAGCCCCACGTCGGGCTCTGTGCTGACAGCTCAGAGCCTGGAGCCTGCTTCTGTGTCTCCCTCTCTCTCTCTGCCCCTCTCCCACTCACATTCTGTCTATCTCTCAAAAATAAATAAGCATAAAAAATTGTTTTTAATTAAAAAAAAAAAAGAAAGGGAAATTTGAACACAGACACACAGAGAAGGCCATGTGGAGATGGAGGTGGTGACTGGCATGATATATCTAGAAGCCAAAGATTGCCGACAACCATGAGAAGCTGGGAAGACGCAAAGAAGGACCCTCTCCCAGAGCCTTCGGCGAGACCATGGCCCCACTACTCACTTGATTTCTGACTTCTGGCCTCCAGAAATGTGAGAGAATAAATTTCTTTTGCTAAAAATCACTAGGTTTGTGGTATTTCGTTAGAGCAGCCCGAGGAAACTAATACAGGCACTTTCTCCTTTGCCAAACAATAGCAACGGTTGGTGTGGGGGGATAAAAATGATGGACAAGTTCTCAGACTTTCTCATCTCTTTGAGGGTCCTGGCTCCACACTCCTTGGTCTCCTGGATGCCTCCTCTGAGGAAAGGAGTGTCGCTCTGTCAGCCATTCTTGAAATAAAACTCAGGGGAAGAGAGGAGGGAATGGAAACAGCCAGGGGCAGCAGAGCCAGAGCAGGGGCAGGAGAGTGGAGAGCAGAGGCACCTGCGGCAGGTGAGAGCAATGGCCGGAGAAGGCAGAAAGGGAAGCGTGAGAAGCACTGAGCATCTCACACTGCCCCTGTGAGAAATCAAAAGCATTGCTGAGGACTGTGTGTTCACTTAGTGATGAGAAATGCAAGTGAAAGACGAGTTATTTTTAAATTACTTTTGGTTTCATGGGCTCTTGGCAGAACGGGAGCTTCGGCACGAAATAGAGCCATGTGGACTGAGGCCCCGTGAGCTTTACTGCCTCCTCATCAAATGCTTTCTGCCCACCAAGCCCTGCTAAGTGCTTGGCAGAAATACCTCCTCTCCTCCTCACAGCAACCCCACGGAGAGAGGCTGGTTTAAATGATAACACGGAGGCTGGTGAGCATTCGTTAAATGGCCAAGTTCAAAAGGCTTAGAGCTCAGAGCTAGAAGCAGGCGGAGGCAGTTTGGGGGGGGGGCGGTTCAGGGCAGCCCTTGCAGCTGGCGACCAAGCCTGCACCTGGTCTGCACCCTTAGCACAGCCTTGCCTCCCAGGATAACGGCAGCTTTGTTTCCCTTGAGGAGATGGTATGAGCATGTTACTGACATGAAGCCTAGCTAGGCAAGGGGGCAGAGGTGGTGGCTACAGAACGGGCTCCGGAGCGTAACTGCCAGAGTCGTCCCTTCCCCGCCCAGCTATGCCTTTTTCCAGCTGTAAGAGCTTGTTATCTTACTCCCTGGGCCTTTGTCACCTTATCTGTAAAATGGGCATGGTAATAGTTCTCCCCTCACAGTGGTTGTAAGGATTAACTGAGCTAATGCAGCAAATGATGCCTTGGGAACAGCGCTGGCACAGAGTAAACACTCAATAAAAGCTAGCTCTCATGATTATTAAAAATATGATGCTCTAATCAGCTCCGACAAGACCTTTGTTAGCCACAAAAAATATAAATCATGGAGAAGAAGAAGACCAGGGGATGGGTAGATTTCAGCCATTGAAAGAATGAATTTTGAAGGGGGGATCACGATCCTGAGCTCACCCACCTCCTCCCGCAGACACACCAGAAGTACAGCCACATAAAGAACAGCTGTCTCTGAAAACCAACTGAAGACTAGCAGAACAGATTTGACACAACAAAGGAGATAAAGAAAAAGCCACATCAAGTCGGGTGGGAGGGGCGGAGCTGTGGTCTGGTCAGGATGCATAGCCCTGGTGCTGGGACCCACAGGGAGGAGAAGTATCACAACATCAGAGTCCGTCCTTGAGGGATGGTGTGTTCAAGCCCCACAGCAGGCGCCCCTGCCCAGGGTACCTTCTCCGAGAAGATAAGTCTCCATAAAGTGTGGCTTTGAAAACCAACAGGGCTTATGTCTGGGAGAGCTAGAGTGCAGTGGGCAACCAGGACTGTTCTTGAAGGGTGCACACAAGCTCACTAGCTGGGAGAGCCAGTGCAAAGGCAGCAGTTTGAAAAGCACATGGGTTACACACAAAGAAAACTTATTTAATAATTTTAGGGCGTGTGCTGGAGAAGCAGGGATCTGTTGGCACATTCTCTGGGGACCGAAGCTCTGGCGGGCACCATTTTTTTTTTCAGTCCCCTTCTACTTAGCTGGGCCAGCACTGGTGGGAGCCAGTTCCCACACTGTCCATCTAACTTGCTAGCATCACTTGCCCCGTTCCAGTGTTCCCATGGGGACTTGCCCTGCCCAACCTGCCCTCCCAAAAGGTCCCCCGGCCTGGGAAGCTTGCCGTGCACATTAGAGCACTGGTAATGACTGCAGCCACCAGGCCTGTCAGCCAGCTGCACTGAAGGCCTACACCCCGCTCACCAGCACACCGGTAGCAGCCATGGCCAGTCTTTGCAGACAGCCAAGCTGGGGGACAGCCCCTTGCACTGGCAAGTCCATTCCGATCTTGGTTCAGCTACAAGAGGGAGGATGCAAGCACGTACCCAGAGGGCACCCTGCTCCAGTGATGAGGGAGGTTTCACTACTGGGCCCCACAGGACCAGGGGACACGACCCATCTATCTAATACACAGAAACAAAGACAGTTAGGCAAAATAGGGAGAGAGACAAATTTAGTCCAAACAAAAGAGCAAGATGAAACCTCAGAAAAAGAACTAAATGAAATGGAGATAAGCAATCTACCAGATAGACTTCAAAGTAATGGACATAAAGATACTACTGAACTCGAGAGAAAAACAGATGAACACAGTGAGAACTTTAACAGAGACAAAAAATATACAAAAGAACCAATCAGAGCTAAAGTATACAATAACTGAAAGGAAAAATAAACTAGAGGGAATCAATAGATTAGATGATTAGAAAAAATAAAAGATCAGCAATCTGGAAGACAGAGTAATGACAAAGATCAAATATATATCTCTTTTATTTATTTTTTATTTTTAAAGTAGGCTCCATGTCCAACATGAGGCTTGAATTCAGGACCCTGAGATCTAGAGTCACATGGTGTACTGACTGAGCCAGCCATGAGCCCCTATATTTCTTATTATAAATCTTAATATTACAGGACTACCTACACACACCTCACCTGTAAACCAGGGATAACAGAGCCTACGGATGCTACCACGCTCTTGTGAAGATTACAGGAGACAGTCCTTGGGAAAACATTGGCTGGGCACCTGACATGCAACTCAGTTCAATAAAAGCCAATTGAATCTGAGGTTCCTGACCCAGGTTGCTGCTCCTCGGTTTCCCAATCTGTAAAATGAAGATAATATAGCAGTATCACCTCCCAGTTTTAAAGTGAGGAATCAGAGTTTTGATAGCTCTCTGATCACAAGATAAAAGGTCTTTCAAACTAATCTCAGAGAGCTTTCCTGGAAGAACTACATAAGTGTGTGAAGTGCTCCCCGCTCTTTACAAATACCTGGCTAGGAGAGATCAGAAACTCACCCCAGCCTCCCCACGGGTCGGGCTGAGAGGCCCCGAGGTCCGCAATCAGTGCCCTAGGATTTCTTGCCTCCTTGCAGTCTGGGGACGAGGCCTGCCTCCTTCTCCTCAGGCAGCGGGTCCACCCACCTCTCAAGGAAACCTGCATCTACAGGAGACTCTGGTTCAAAGCTCTTTTATTCCTGCCCCATAGATAAAACACATAGGCCTTTTTTGAATCATGGGTTTCACAGATAATGATTATAGGAAACACAGGGTAGGAAAAACGGAAAACCTGGGGAAGTTACAAAGTCCTTCCAGGCTGGTCTCTGACTTTCTGGGAATAGGAGGTGTTACCCCTGAAGACTACGGTGAAGCCCAGGGCTTCTGTATTGAACGTGGGACTCAGACATGAAAGAGTGAGACACTGATGGAGAGATTTCAACCAGTGCCAGCTGCCTGTAAGGGAAGGCAGAGGGGGGGCAGGTGGCTTCCGCTTCTCATGGAGGACACCCCGTGAGTGAATTTTACTGCTAGGAGACGCCCAAATCCCTTCAGGTCCCTGCTGCAGACAGCCCAGGCAACTGGTGATCTCAGGAGGCCCGGCCTGTTTTCTGGAGGTGGTAGGCTGGACGCAGAAGGCAGACTTGTCAGCCTGGTGCAGAGAAAACTGAGCCAAGAAGTACCTTCACCAAAAGCGGTTTACCTGAAACACTCCCGAAAATGAGTCATGAAAAGAAAGCAGAAAAACCAGTGAGATGCGTAACCGGCTTCTCTTTTCCATTTTGCAGAGCAGGGAGAAGTTGCAGCAAGCAATACCAGTGTAGGGAGCAATCCGCACTCCTCTCCACTGCTTTAAGCCACTGGCAGGGGCTCAGAGGGGAAACCGAAACTGTGCACAAGCAGGAAAGCCCCTACAGGAAGCCGGCCGTTGGCCCAGGTTACTAGGGCAACAAGCAGATGGTCTTCTCCCTTGAGAGGAGGGAGGCCGAGAAAGCCCCTGTCCTGGTGGCCCAAATAAGAGCACTTCGCCTATGACAGCACCAAATGACAGCATTTCCTGCGCGTGTCCATCTCACTTTAGCCGCCTCTTGAGGGAGTCAGGGCAGGGTGATTATACCCATTTGACAGGTAAAGAAACTGAGGCCTTGAGGCCGGAAGTAACTTGCCTAAATTTACATGACTAAGAAGTAGCTCAGATCCAACCTAAGTCTTTAAACCCTACGTTCAGTGTACATTCCCCTACACAGCCTGTCAAGTCATGGGCACGTGGTTTTCTCAAGTGCTCTCACAACTATGAGTGCGCATGTCCTAGGGGGGAAATCACCAGCACGGCTTAGTGCCCTCTGCACCGCCACATCACAGATGAGAACTGGCAGCGCGAGGAGGTGGGGCTAGCAACAGCCACACTGTGTGATTAGCCGACACCCTGACCGACGCTCGGCTCCAGCACTTTCCCCATGACACCCGCTGGCTGCTTTCCCCTCACCACATCTGGAAAAAATGACTCAGGTGACAGGGGGCTACTCCTCTCACCCTCATACATGGAAGACGCCACGTCGTTTATGAAGCACTTCAAAGTGGGAACATTCGCCCTGGCTTTCCCCCAGGGCTTTATTCAGTAAAGGTCATGATGTTTGTTAAAATTTGAGCGCACGGGTGCTGGCTCACAGGAAAGGTCAAGATAAGGTTGATTGTTGGAGGCCTCTCTGCAGGTGGGCACGAATCCCACCCACACCCACCCCTTGTTAGATGATGGCACTCAGAAGCTCCAGCTCCCCCGCTTCCTGGCTGGCTTTTGTGAGCTCTGAGTCTGACCTCCCCCACCTGAGGTCTGTGCTGCGGAACGCTCCAATCCCTGACAAAAGGCAGGAACAAAGAGAGGCTCGGGCCCAAAGACGATTCCAGTTTCCCTCTGGAATGGCAATTTTTCTGGCTCTAAAGAGAAGTGTCTGATCCTCACTCACAGAGGATCCCACAACTGTTCCTCATTCTCTGGGGCTCTTGATTCAGGATTCAAGGCCCCGAGGTGGCCTAAAGCCCCTGGCCTGGTCAGTGCACTAAGATCTGGCTCAGGCATTTGGCTTCCTTCTCTGGCCAGAAGCAAGAAGTCAGCAACAGCCACAACAGCCTCTCCAAAGCAGAAATACGAAGTATTTCTCCTACGCCTACCTGTTCCGGCCTACGCCTGTCCCAACAGGTGATATCTGTAGAGGTGGTAAGGTGGTGGGGAGCTGGGTTGAAACTTTAATTGCCCTTGAATCATCCACTGCTCCTGCCTTTGTCGAGTGGTTAAAACGTTCTGAGAGACCCCAGATAGGTGGGGAAAGCAGCAATCTTTGCCCCTCCTCAGTTAGGAGACTGCCCCTAACAGAAGGGGGTGTTCTCAGTATCAGTCATTCTGCAGTAGGCAAAGACTCTGGGCTGGGGGAGGGAAGGATTTCCTCCTGTCTCTCAGGAGTGTGCGGGCCTGGAGACTGCTCGTGGTGGGGCTGCGGTGGCCTCTGGCAGATGAAGGCCTGGGGCTACCAGTCACTTCTCCTCTGCGGCAGATGGCAATTACTCTTCTCAGTCTGCTTTCTTTCCTCCCCAGCCAGTGGACCCCGGCTTCAGATGGGCTGAGGCGGAGAGAGGGCCGTGTCCTCTTCCCGAGGCCTGGTCGTCACCAAGTCACTAGTGCCATGAGTTAGAGAAGCAGAATCATCATAAGATGAGTAGAAGAGACGTCTGGAGCTTGTGCCAGGCTGTGCCCCAGAAACCCTCAGAAATCCTGGGGACTGAAACTCTATGTTCCAGTGTAGGAAGGAAGTCTAATTTCATTTTCAAGAGACAGAGTTTCAACATAGGTTGCTGGCAACAATAACTCATATCACAGATGAAGAAATGGAGGGTTGGAGGACCTGAGAGAAAAGAGAGAGACCTATGGGCAGGCAGACTGTGAGAAGTTCTGAGACCTGAGGGGCGTGGACCACCCCTCACAGTAGCAGCAACCCAGGAGACCCTGGCACCTCGTGAGTTCTTGAGAGCTGCACCTGCTTCGACTCTAGGGAAACGTGCTACGAGTGAGGCCATAGCACACAACCTCCTTCAGGCCCACACTCCTTAAGGCAACCAAAAAATGAATTTTTAAAAAAAGATTAAAAGTTAATCAGAGGCAACCAAATATGGAAAGCAGTACAACCACATAAGACTTAAAAAGTGTCAAGAGGAAAGAAACAGACGATCCCGGAATGGAAATATTCGTTGTATACCCCCCACACACACACACACCTGCAGCTGAATGAGAGAAGAAGGTTAAAAAATAAGATGCCAAGAAGTGTCACCAGCACCTCGCTTTGGTACAAGGAGGGCCAAGAGGCTAGATAGGCAATAAGGGAAGAGTCATGGAGGAATCCTGGAGAGAAGGGTCCCTGAGCCTGTTGGGGGCCTTGTGATAGTGTGCGAGATCAAGACCTGAGCCAAAGTCTGACGCTTAACCGACTGAGCCACCCAGGTGCCCCTCTTCAGTGACTTTAATTCAAAATAATCAAAACTCCAGTGGCACATTTTGGGATGGCCTGCCCCAGAGCCCCAGCAAGGAGACCAGCAAGGACTGAAAGAGCAGCTGAGCTTGCCTTTGAGCTAAATGGCCAATGAACTAAAGGCCCAAGAAGTTGTTGGCTGAACACGGCCATCTGCCCAGTGATGTGTGGAAATGGAGTCAATAGTTCTGGTTCACTAGCCTAAGCCTTTGTCTGGAGACAGTGCCTCACCCCATAGGACAACACCGAAACTGTCCTTGAGCAAGCCCTCCCTCCTAGGGCCCACAAAGAAGCCCCGAGAAAGATGACTCCCACGGAAGACGAGCCACAAACAAGAATTACGATATCTGTAAGACACACCAACAACACTACGGTGGTTTTTGGACCCCCCCCCCAAACAATAAAATGTACATTTAAGGAACTGGAGACAATCTTGAAGAGATATTAAATAAAAATGTATACAAAACTTCAGGGAACTACATGAAAGAATAGTCACCATAAATAAGAACAGGTAGTTATGACATAAAAACAGGCAAATATTGTACAAAGGAGAAATATTAGAAATGAGTAATGTAGGGGCTCCTAGGTGGCTCAGTCGGTTAAGTGGCCGACTTCAGCTCAGGTCATGATCTCACAGTCTGTGAGTTTGAGCCCCGCGTTGGGCTCTGTGCTGACGGCTCAGAGCCTGGAGCCTGCTTCACATTCTGTGTCTCCCTCTCTCTCTGCCCTTCCCTTGCTCACGCTCTGTCTCTGTGTCTCTCAAAAATAAAATAAAAACGTTAAAGAAAAAAATTTTAAAAAAAAGAAATGAGTAATGTAGTTATTAATGGACAAAGCTTTATTTGTGTTTTACAGGCATTTGAGTATTTTTTTAATACCCAGGCATGCACATGTACCTACATAGAAAAAGATTCAGAAGAATATATATCAGGTTGTGAATAGTGGTTAACTCTGAGAATGGGCTACGAGTATGCATTTTCTTCTTTTTGCTTGTGTCTTTTTTTTTTAGAGTGAACATGCATGTTTCTATCAAAATAAAAATCAACATAAGACACTTTTTGATTTTTAAACATTTTTATTTATTTTTGAGAGACACAGAGACGGAGTGTGAGCAGGGGAAGGTCAGAGAGAGAGGGATACACAGAATCCAAAGCAGGCTCCAGGCTCTGAGCCATCGGCACAGAGCCCGACGCGAGGCTCGAACTCACAGACTGTGAGATCATGACCTGAGCCGAAGTTGGCCGCTCAACCAACTGAGCCACCCAGGCACCCCACTTTTTGATTTTTAAAATGATGGGGAGTTGGCATAACTTCTGGCTCAGCCTCTGTCACCAAGTGTAAAATAATCATGAATTAAACCACAAGAAATTAATAAAATTCTATCACATGAGAATAGCTACATGCATTTTGAGCAAATGTTTCAAGTATATTTGGGATAACCTCTCTTTAAATAGTACTAAATGTTATACCCAAAATAATTTACTTCAAAGATAGTACAATACTGTGATTTATAATAAGAAATATGTACAGTTGAACAACACAGGGGTTAGGGACGCCAACACCCAGACAGTTGAAAATCCATCTGTATCTTTTGACTCCCCCAGTGTGGATCCCTGGTGATCTGGGAGGTAGGGTTTGGATTTTTCACCAGAAACTTTTCTAATAGCCTACCATTGACTTGAAGCCTTACCAATAACACAAACAGTTGACACTTACTTTGTATGTTAAATGTATTATACATGGTAGCCTTATAATAAACTAGAGGGAAAAAAAAAATGCCATTAAGAAATCATAAGGAAGAGGGTACCTGGGTGGCTCAGTCGGTTAAGTGGCCAGTTTCGGCTCAGGTCATGATCTCTCGGTCTATGAGTTCGAGCCCCACATCGGGCTCTGTGCTGATGGCTCAGAGCCTGGAGCCTTCTTCACATTCTGTGTCTCCCTCTCTCTCTGCCCTTCTCCTGCTCAAGCTCTGTCTCTATGTCTCAAAAATAAATAATAAATGTTTAAAAAAATTAAAAAAAAAAAAGAAATCATAAGGAAGAGAAAACACACTTAGCTCTGTAGTGTATTTATCCAAAAAATCCACATATAAGTGGATGGATGTGGTTCAAACCTGAGCTGTTCAAGGGTCAACAGTAGTAGTGTTGATTAGGAGCCACACATCCAAACCCTGCTTCTCACATGGGTATCTTGTGAGGGAGGAGAAATGGAGATTATTTCTTTAATGATAGTTAATGATTCTCCTGGGCAACTTCAGATGAGGCCACTAGTAGTAAATCGAAATGATTTAGGGGCACCTGGCAGGCTCAGTCCGCAGAGCCTGTGACTTTCCATCTCAGGCTCGTGAGTTCGAGTCCCATGTTGGGTGCAGAGATTACTGAAATAAATAAAACTTCAAAAAATAAATAGATATGGGCTGTGCCGTGGCTGGAAGTTACAGCAGGGCGGCAGCTAAGAAGGCGGCGGCGGTGGTGGTGGTGGCGGCGGCGGTGGCCGGGGCAGGGACGGAGGAAACAGAAGATGGCAGAGTTTTTGACAGGACTGCCTGTCTACAACAAAAGCAATTAGTCGATTTCATACTGACTCAGTGTGCAAAGCTTCGAACTGACATCTCTCCGTCTACCTGCCCAAGTGGGAGTACCCACCTGATCAGAGCATTGTGACGGAAAAGATCAACGTCCTTTTGCGCTCCCTACATCAGCAGTGGGACAAAAAGAACGCCAACGAGTAGAGAGACCAGGAACAAGTGGACCTGGAGGGTGAGAGCTGGGCGACGCCCCCTCCCGCCCCCACAAAGTCCCCGACAGCCCAGACTTGCATGAGGACACTGAAGACTCTCACTCCCCCACAGGTGCGTCCTGTGTCTTGTCTGCTCCAAGCCCGCCTGCCTTGTGTAAGCCCCCACCTACCCCCCACCCCCCACCTCCAGCCCCACCCCCACCCTCGCTCTGCCCCCTCTGGCCCGCCCATACCCTACCATCCACACCACTCCCCACCTCCTAGGAGCCGATGTATTTATTTTCCTTGTGTGTTTATTTATGCTGTAAAACGGGACATCAGACCCAGTAGTGAGATATTGCCAGACGCTTTTTAAAAAACAACACTGGGAGCACCTGGGCGGCTCAGTGGGCTAAGTGCCAGACTTCCAGCTTGGGTCCTGATCTCAAGGTTCCTGAGTTTGAGCCCCAGGTTGGGCTCTTCACCCACAGTGAGAAGACTGCTTGGGATTCTCTCTCTCCCCCTCACTCTGTGCCCTTGTCTTGCACTCTCTTCTCCCTCTCTCTCTCCCACTCTCTCTCTCAAAATAAATAAACAGGAATAAAACACACTTATGCACAACCTACCCCCAGATCCCCCTCTGTGCCCCGCCCCTCATTCTCGTCTGGAAAAACGGGAGTGTGTCTGCAAGGGCCTGGAGCCAGGGCACTGCTGTGGTCCAGCAGCACGCCCGGGGGCCCTTCCCTCTGCTCCTACTCTCCAGACGGGGACTTAAAGACTTGGCTGGGACCTATTCCGTGCCCAGGCTATGCTCTTAATGTGTGCCAGGGGGAGGAGTCGGCATTTCCAGATCTTTCTCTTAAGTCATTTTATCATGAACTAGTGCGTGCTCCGTGTCCACCCCAATGAAAGGATCTTTCCTACTTGGAAACTAATTAATTAATTAAATGTTTTAAATGATTTAAAAAAAATAAGCTAAACAAATGTTCTCCAATCCCAACGTAATGTGCTTTCCCCGGACACGGCAGCCTAAGGGAATGGGTCACAATTGCAGTGTGACAGAAAAATCTTCCACTCCAGGCCCCTGCCCGTGGTTCCCTCTTCCCTTGGCAGGACTCTGCTGTCTCATCAACACCACCACAGCTGATGAAGCCCTTCTATATTTCTCTTCAGCGCAGTTCTCCTCTTTGTTTCAATGGGACCAGCAGAGGGCTTAGCTATGAGCGCCCATCTGGCTGCCCTCCAGACCGATGTTGTTGACTCCATACGGCACGGGAACATTGGCCATTCGCAGCTCCCAGGTTTTTGTAGCTGCCATCACTGCCCAGTGAGGACATCACCACGTATTCCAACCAAGGCCTCCATTATTGTGCCTTTGTGCCAGTTAGAACAAAGGGCGCCCTTCCTCGAAACGATGGACATCTTCTATCAGAAAGCATCGTGATATTCTGATTTTATTAGGATGCAACCTTTGGCTGCGATTTGCCGCAAAGATTTGTCTCTAGTGTTTGTTACGTGAATTAGCAGAGCACAGCCTACACGGCTCTTGGACACCCTTGGGCGAGATGTCTTTCTAAAGCAGTACTCACAGCTTGCTTAGATGGCTCCAAAATGAACACCTCTGTGCCTTCCGTTTTCTTAAGGCTTCCTTGCCTCCTCCACCCAGGGCTGCATCAGAACACATCAGCCATCAACCACCATCAACCAACATCAACTGTCTAGGGGGAAAATTCAAAGGACTCTTCTCCACCAATTTCAAATCACAGCCTTCTAAGTCGAAGTGAACTTTGTGCCCACCAGGCATACTGTCGAGGAATTAAAGTCACCTTTGTCTTTTCTTCCCCGCCCCCTCCCCGATGGAAACCTGCTCTTCTAGGCTCCAACAGTTACTCCTTAACATTTTTTCCACTTCTTCTGGCAGTCCTAGGACTTTCTTGTGCAAAGTGGATACCTGAAATCCCATTAGGGTATGCCAGCACACATCCTTTTTTTGTGTATAGCTCTGGTCCCGGGCCCCTCTGCCACACGACTGTGACTTGTCAGACATACCCTACCCTCAGCAGCCCAATTCTGACCTGCTCCGAAATGGTCCACTTCCAGTCACGGGCCACCTGTTGTCTCCTATTCACAACGAATGCTATTTACAGCCAACCCTACAATAGGTGTTTAAGCTAAACCAAGAAGCCTTTCCCTCTCCATTTGCGCTAGGTTAGATTTTTTTGGGAAAAGACCATCTTAAAGAAGAAGATGTCAGTGTTTACTGAACATCCTTATGAACAGCACTCTGGGATAGATACAGAAGGGGACGCTGAGATGTATAGTCCAGGCCTCTTCATGGAAGGAGCTTTCCAATTTAGTCTGGAAGAAGAGCCACCATACTTTGGTGTTTGCTTACCACCGTCCCGGTGCAACTAGTATTTGAGTCACTTTTCATTCTTAAAAATGTCATGATTTGGAGGCTAAGAGTTTATGTAGTCACCCTAGAGATAAGATGTATTCACATGAGGGGCACCTGGGTGACTCAGTCAGTTAGGCGGCCAACTCTCGATTTCAACTCATGTCATGATCTCATGGTCATGAGATTAAGCTCTGAGTCAGCCTCCATGCTGAGTGTGGAGTCTGCTTAAAATTCTCTCTCCCCCTCTGCCCCGACCCCAGTCCTGCACTCTCTCTCTCTCTCTCTCTCTCAAAAAAAAAAAAAAAAAAAAAAAGGATTCACATGAAAAGAGAACTTAGAAATCCAGGGGAGAACACTCTATCAAGTGCTGGGTAAAGGGCTGTCACAGTGCTTCTTAGAGAGGAAACTGAGGCTCCAGGTGTTTAAGTAGCTTCCCAGGCCCACGAGGCCTGTTGGGGATCGCTGGAATCAGTATCTAAACCTGCTTCCTTACCTGCCCCTCCACACACCCTTCCCAGTAGAGAAAATGGGGCTTCCAGAAAGTGGGGGGAGTCACCTGGGGGTAAATACAGTACACCCCAAGAACGTCTGCTTTCATTGCTTATAAGGACAAAGGAAAGGTTTTTAAATATTTTTAAGGGGGCACTAGAGAGAGTGATGGATTTTAAAGCTGTGAAGACTTCTTGGCATTTACACATACCAAAGATTCTTCGGAGGCTGAGTGAAAAGGTGCTTCGGTGAATGCGAGAAAGAGAGAGAGAGGATATACATGTCTACCCGACTGCATTTTAGAGGCTCCAATAAGTTATTTAGGATTTTTGTCTGGGGGCGCCTACCCCCTGGGGTGGCCCTGTCATTTCTACCCTCTGGCTCGCACCCAAGGTTTGCCCAGCTCCTCCTACGTGCCGTGTTCCCAGTTCTCATGGTGTGAAGGCAAAGGGTAAACTTTTTTACTTTATCCCCCACATCTGCTTCTGTCTGAAGAGTTAATGGGACATCTGGTTTGGGTGCCTCTATTCAGTTCAGTTATTTATACTTTGTGTGGTTAACCCCACCATGCATATCTTGAGATGTCCCCTAAGCACCCTGCTGATTAAGTGGCTTTTCTGTGTGTTCTCATGTCTAATTCAAATGGCTTCTGGAAGCCTTGCAAGGGAGAGCAGGCAGTGGGGGTAGCAGGGCAGAGCCAAATTCTGAGACCCCAAGTCTTTCCCTGGGACAGGGACAGAGAGGCATTCCCCCCAGGCTGAATGGATTGATAAAGACATGCAGGCCAGTAACACCCCAGTCACTGACATCCTTTTGCAAATTGTCAAAGAATAATTTTCTAAAAGTCAAAAACATTGTACAACATGGATGAACATTGAGGATATTACGCTAAGGAAATAAGCCAGTCACAAAAGGACAAATAATGAATGATTGCACTTACGTGATGAATCTAAAATAGTCAAATTCGTAGAAACAAGGACGACAATGGTGGTTGCCAGGGGCTGGGGGGAGGGGACAGAGAGGAGTTGTTTAACGAGTGTAAAAGTTTCTATTTTGCAAGATGAAAAAGTTCTGTTTTACAACAATGTAAATATTCTTTCTTATTTTTTAGAGAGAGAGAGTGTGTGCACAAGCAGGGGAGAGGCCAGAGGGAGAGGAAGAGAGAGAACCTTAAGCAGACTCCATGCCCAACGTGGAGCTGGCTGTGGGGCTTAGTCCCATGAAACATGAGATCATGACCTGAGATGAAATCAAGAGTCAGACACTTAACTGACTGAGCCACCCAGGTGCCCCAGCAATGTAAAATTCTTAAAACTACTGACCTATACTGAACTAAACACTGAACTAGACAGATTTTAAGATGTGTGGGTTTTTTACCATATACATACACAAACATGATTCTGCAGGGAATTTTTTGACATGATGAAACTGTTCTGTAGCGATTGTGGTAGTGGTTGTGCAACTTCTATATGGGTTAAAATGCATAGAACTGTAGGGGTGTGGGGTGGCTCAGTCAGTTAAGCATCCGACTCTTTATTTCAGCTCAGGTCATGATCTCACGGTTTGTGGGTTCGAGCCCCACGTCAGGCTCTGTGCTGACAGCATGGAGCCTGTTTAGGATTCTCTCTCTCCCTCTCTCTCTGTCCCTCCCCCACTCATGCTCTCTCTCTCTCTCTCTCTCTCAGAAATAAATAAATAAACTTTAAAAAATTTCATAGAGCTGTACATGAAGAGTCTATTTTAGTGTTCTTTTTTTTTATAACTTTTTTTTAATGTTTATTTATTTTTGAGAGACACACAGAGCAAGAGCAGGGGAGGGACAGAGAGAGAGGGAGACACAGAATCCCAAGCAGGGTCCAGGCTCAACTGTCAGCACAGAGCTTGATGTGGGGCTTGAACCCACGAACCGTGAGATCATGACCTGAGCCGAAGTCTGTCCTTAACTGACTGAGCCACCCAGGTACCCCCTCTATGCCTTCTTTCTAAAGTTGTAAAATACCCTAACAGATAGTAAATGGACAAGTTAGACAAAGGTACAACCCCTAGGAAATCAGCTAATTCTCCCAGGCAGACCTGCTGGACAACGCCTGAGCTAGCATGACTCAAGGGCTTACAGGAATCCCTCTGTCCCATCTCCAAATCTTGGACAATTTTTCCTAACCATCCGGATGAAGGGAAGCAGGGGAGTGTGAGGCCCGGAGCAGCACCAGGAAGGACGACGGGGGTCGTGCCAGCCAGCCCTAGGCTGACATCTGAGTGCGGGTGGACCCCTGCGACTGGCCCCACAATATCCAGGGCTCTGGAAACTATGGCCCCTGGGCAGCTGCAGGCTCTTCCTTGGTGGGGAGGAGAAGGAGCCAAGCTGCCGTGCAGGAAGGGGAATGCAGAAAATGAGTGTGGGGCAGAGGGGCCCAGAGCCAGCAGAGGGGGGTGAGCTGGAGCCCGCAAACAGAAGGCCCTGATCAATCCAGGGTGTGGGGACAGGGACAGCCTAGGCCGGGGGCCCTCCCAAGGCCTTTTTACACATTGGTCACACTGGGGCGGCCAGAACTGGAAGCTGGGTTCTTTACCTCCCCGGTAACTGTGAAGAGAACATGAGAGGGGCGATCGGTTCCCCCAGGCGTGCGTGCCAGCCGGCCTTCCTCCCAGGCCTTAATAATTCAGGTCCCTCAAGCTAGTGGGCCCCGGGCCCGCAGCAGGGCTGTGAGCGAGGCCTGTGGTTTCTGTTTCCCCAGCCACCTCCTGCACAAGCTCCTAATTCTGCCTCCCCACGCTGAGCTTATGGGGTTGGGAGTAGGTCTTAGGCCAGCGGTGTCACGGATGAGGAGACCCTCCTGGGTCACACCCGCCAGCCCGGGTAGCCCTGGTAGCCCTGACTGACCCGGAGCCTTGTCTCGGCCTGCTTTGCCGACCCGCCCCAGGGGTGCCGTTCCACAGCTCCGGTTACTATTCTCTGGCAGCCACTCCACCCCTCCCCTGGGATGCTGGAGTCACACCTCATTGGATACAGTTCAAGGAAGGGAAGTTCTCAGGACCTTCTCCTCTCCTTCTCCCTCTCCTCTTCAGGCTCCCCTCCACCTCAGCCCCTGCCCCAGCCGCCTCCATTCCCAGACCTGAACTCACTGCTACGTGAGGGGAGGGGGGGACGAGAGGGGAGGAGGCAGCAAGGTGGAGTGCAGGACTCCACTCCCTCTTGTCGCCTGGGACCCCAGACTCTGTTCTGCAACTGTCAGGAAAGCCCCAAGCTCTTGATGTGATGGGGGGAGGGGGTGTCATTCCTATGGCCTGAGAGTGTGAGCCAAGCAGAGAAGGATCCCATGGGACCTCATTCTCTGCGGTGAGGGTAAAAGAAAGGGTAGGTTCCTGGCATTCCTGTCAAGGACCGAGCCAGGAAAAGTGGCCATTGAGAGTCTCCACCCTAGACACTGGCTGGGGCGAGGGTGAGCTGCTGACCTGGGCTCTGGGTCTCCCAGCATGCATCACACCGGGGACAAGCAGGGGTCTGAGCGGAAGGAGAGGATTCCTGGTGGTAGAACTCTTTGCAGGGAGCTCAAATGAGGCCGTTGCTGTAGTAGCAACAAAAGCACCGGGCTCACGTGGAACAGGTAAGGCGCCTTCCGCCTTGGCACGTGTAGCTGCCGGCAGAGTCCTGGCAGGCGGCAGCTCAGGCCTGCGGAGAGATCAGGAGAAACCTGGGAATGCAGAGGAGACCGGGGTGCCTAGAGGGTCTCCTCTCTCTTGGGCGGCCGGAGCCATCTGAACGGGACTGAACATTTCTGGGCCTCTTCTGCGAGAAAGAGCCTCGCGCACTGCTTTGCTGACTTTGGCACCGGGACACAACCTCCGGGGTGAGAGGCAGGGAAAACACCCCTTACGTAACCTTAGCTCATGGTTTTACTTTTCGAAAGCCACAGCACGCCACCGATTCATAAGATTACTTTGATCTGAGGCTGCTCCACAGTTGGTCTTATTACTAGGCCTCCATCTCACTCGAGAGGTTCCCCTCTGCTGAGCAGCTGGGGGCCAGGCCTGGGCTGGACCTTCGCATCCTCACCACAGCCTCGCGAGGTGGGAATCAGCAACCTGAGATGACGGAGGCTCTGAGGCAAAGCAGCAACTTCTAAATTCTCTGTCTCCATCCTGGGTTGCTGCCAATCATGGTTTGGACCCAAATGTAGGTTGGCATATTTCTCTGTCAGAGATAATTTTGAAGCCTGTCACAAAATACCACTTATAATATGATTCTATTGCTATGAAATGTCCGGAACAGACAAATCTATGGAGACAGAAAGTAGGTATTGGTGCTTGCCTAAGGCTGGAGAAGGGCTGAGGGGGTGAGGTCTAAAGGGTACCGGGTCGGGCGCCTGGGTGGCTCGGTGGGTTAAGCATCTGACTTGGGCTCGGGTCATGATCTCATAGCTCCTGAGTTCAAGCCCCACGTCGGGTGTACATGAGCTCTGCTTCGGGTGAGCCCCACTTCTCTCTCTCTCTCTGCCCTCGCTCACCTGCACCCTCTCTCTATCTCAACAAAAAACTAGCTAAATAAATGAATAAAATAAAGGGTACAGGGTGTTTTTGGGGGATGAAAATATTCTATAATTGAGAAGATGGTTGTACAACTCTGAATATACTACAAAGCAATGAATTGTGTACTTTACGTTTTTTTAAGTTTTTATTTATTTATTTTAGCAATCTTACACCCAACGTGGGGCTCAAACTCACGACCCCAAGATCGAGAGGCTCATGCGCTTCCCACTGAGCCAGCCAGGCGCTCCCGAATTGTATATTTTAGGTAGAGTGAATTATATTTCGATAAAGCTTTTAGAAAGTAAATAACTTTGACAGATTTTGACTCACAAGATGACCTGCCTGCCATTTACGGTATGGGCTCTGCAACCACTTTCAGGCTAGCTGTCGCTCTGACCAGCGTGTCCTCCTCGGATGCATTTTAAAAGCTCTCAGTCAAAATGTTGCTGTCATCCACCCTCAGCCTCTCTCCCTGCCCTTACTCCTGGCAGTTACACTAGCCTTCACGGCACCAGGACACCACAGAATCCCATCTGACACTCCTATGTCCTCAGGTAGAAAGGATCACAAGGGCCCAAATGGCATCTCACCTGCCCATTCTACCTGTGAAGTCGTAAGAGGAATGAGCTACCCAGGTTGTTAAGAATGTGACAGGAGGGGCACCTGGGTGGCTCAGTTGGTTAGGCATCTGACTCTTGGTTTCGGCTCAGGTCAGGATCTCACAGTTCTGTGAGTTCGAGCCCTGCATCAGGCTCTGTGCTGGAGCCTGCTTAGGATTCTATCTCCCTCTCTCTCTGCCCCTCCATCTCTTCCAGCAAAATAATTAAACTTGAAAAAAAAAAAAAAGCATTACTAAAAAGAAGAAGAATGTGACAGGAAACCAGCAGAGGTTCCAGGGGAAGGAGAATGAAACTATGGAAGGTCACCTCGCACCCTTCCCCCGACTTGGCCACCAAGACCAACGGGCTTGCACTGGGCTGGTGGTAAAATGAGGCCTTCATTTCCTAGGAGAAGCCAATAGACGCTCTCTCGAAGCTGCACGTCCTCCTGTCTCAGGGTGGGTGCCAAGGCCTTTGGATGGTCTCTCTGGAGGTTAATGTGCCTTTGCTCTGTGGGGCCTGGAATGACCACAGCTCTTGGGCAGCCAACCTCAGGCTGTTTGCAACCTGGTTCAGGGTTCCAAATTTCCTCCAGTTTACCCAAGTGAGCCATGTTGTGCCAAGATGTAAAAACAGTTGGGTGAAAAGACTGCCTAGAGCAGCGGTTCTCAAAGGACCCAGGACCAGCAGCATCGGCATCACATGGGAACTTGTTAGAAATGCAAATTCTTAAGCCACCCCAGATTCACTGAATTGGAAACTCCAGAGATGAGGCCCAGCAATCTGTGTGTTAAGAAGCCATCTAGGGGAGTTGGGAGCACATTAAAGTTTGAGGACGATGGCATAGATCCTAAAGTCCCTGAGGCAGAGGGACATGTGCCTTGTTCCAACGTGAATCCTCAGCTTTTAGCCGAGTCTGCGTGGTATATGGTAAAGTTTTATCGAGCAAATGAATGAATGAACAAATGAACGGTCTAACGCCATTTGCCCTCTGATTGCTCCTCTCCAACCAGGGTGCCAACCAGGACATTCACAAGCTGATAAAAAGAGAAGTGTGTGGGTATATTTGATCGTTCACTTCGGCTTCTAGCTGGCTCAGTTTGATCTCTGAATTATTAAGCAGGACTTCGAGCACATTTATGTTTTCCTTTTAGAGATGAGGACTTGGCCCTGACAATCCTTTCCTAGTCTCCAGAAACAAAAGCACTTTGCATTTAATTTTTGAACCAAGCTCTCTCCCTACATTATTCTGGCCCTGGAAGGAGAAGGAGGATGCAGCTGGAAGGATGTTTTTGCCTTTTCAAGTTACGATGTACCCAAATTATTACACATCTGGCTCCCAGGAGAACCAAGAACTACAGGCCCAGCATTTCTTAGAAATTCTGGGGGTGGGCAGGTTACACACAACAAGGAACCCACCTGCTTCCCTTTCCCACCCAGCTGGTGGTTGGAGGCTGGGTGGGAGTCCGGTGCCTTCCCTCATCTGATTCTGAATGATGGGCCAACTTTCTGATTCTATGCAACTGTCACCTCCCTCTAATGGCCCAAAGCCTGGGATTTCTTTGGGCTCAACCTCCCAGAATCATCCACTCTGTCACCTGACCCTGTTTCCTTTCTCCTGTAACCACACACATTTCAGCCACCAAGATGCCGGTCTCAGATAGACCGGGCACGGTGCCAGGACACCGAGGTGGTGTCCGCTCCCGGAGCTCAGGTTGCCTGCCACTGGCCTCACCCTCACAAAGCCAACCCCTCCACTGACATGCCCTGATCGCTCTCTGGGGCCTCTCACCCCACCAGACATCCAGCACCGTCTCTCTCTCTTCTTTTTGTTTTAGAACAGGGCCTTTGCGCAGTGTGATAGAAAAACCAGGCTGAGAAACTTACCTGTCCCTTGTTTTCTGGGCTGTAAGCTCACAGTGAGAAAAAAAGTGTCCCCGTCCTCCTAATGGATAAGCGGGACTTACATCCTGTGGGTTTAGGTTTCCCATGCTCAGAGAGGAGAGCCTTTATTCTTTTTATCAAGTAGATAAAGGGCTGGTGGAAGCAGCTGGAGAGGGGAGCTTCTCTAGGAGCAGGAAAGGAAGAGGGTCTGACAGGTCCCATGATAGGGATCCGCGCCCCAGGTGTAGATGTGCCTTGAGGGCGAGAGACAGAGGCAATGGGATGGTGGCCTTAAGAATCCCCACAAAGCTGTGTCCTAGCTTAGTTTGAAAGAAGAGGAGTTCCATCCTGGACAGATCACCAGGCTGGGGACAAAGGGCACTGGGGACCCTTGCTGCATGGAAGCAGCTCTTCCCAAGCCTGTGCAGCCTGGGGTCCTGTGCACCCACAGGCTGTGAGGGCGGGGTGAGGGTGTTGTAGGAGAGGAAGGAGGGAACCCTAACGAACCACAGAGACGCTTTCCTTCCAACCCCAGTGGGCAGGACCAGGTGAGATTTGCTTTGTCATTCATCACAGTTTGGGAGATCTTGAAGAAAACTGCACTTCTCCAATGGACTGTCAGCTCCATAGACTGGGGACAGGTCTTGTACTTTTATTTTCCCACGCTCGCACTTAACAGTGACAGAACCAGGTCCGTGATGCCTCCACTGGGAATATTATCATTCCTGTGTGTTAAATTTCTTCCTCCTGCTACTCCTGCTCCGTCGGTCCCTCCTCTTCTCCTCTTCCTTTTCTCCTTTTCCTTCTCCTTTTTCTTCTTCCTATTCCTCTTCTTCCATTTCTCCTAAATAGTAACGTTTTCAGGTGTAGTTTACACACAATGAAATGCACCTTTTTTAGTGTGCAGTTCTGTTGATTTTTACAGACTCATTTGCTCATGCAACCCCCATCACAACAAGTTGCAGAATACTCTTTACTCTTGTCATCCCCCAAAGTTCCTTGTGCCCTTCTGCGGTCGATGGCCTTTACCCGATCGTTGACCCCTGATGGTTTCATATCTGTGGAATTACACAGCATGCTCTCTTTTCATACCTGGCTTCATGTGCTTAGTATGATGTTCTGGAGAAGTGTCCGTGTTTTGCATGTTTGGAGAGTGGTTAATTCTTACTGATGAGTAGTAACCCCTTTTATGACTACATCATAATTTATTTCTTCATTCATCTGTTGTTAGAGGTTTGGGTAGTTTTCTTGGAGCACCTGGGTGGCTCAGTCGGTCGAGTGTTTGACTTCTGATTTTGGCTCAGGTCACGATCTCACCCTCCTGAGATGGGGCCCCGCAGCAGACTCTGAGCTGACAGTGCGGAGTCGGCTTGGGATTCTCTCTCCCTCTGCCCCTCCCTTGCTCTCTCTCTTTCTGGAAAATAAATAAACTTTTAAAAATAGGGGCGCCTGGGTGGCTCAGTCCGTTAAGTGGCCGACTTCAGCTCAGGTCGTGATCTCACGGTCTGTAGTTCGAGCCCACATCGGGCTCTGTGCTGGCAGCTCATCAGAGCCTGAAGCCTGCTTCAGATTCTGTATCTCCCTCTCTCTGCCCTTCCCCTGCTCACGCTCTGTCTCTATGTCTCTCAAAAATAAATAAACGTTAAAAAATTTTTAAAAAAATTAAAAATAATAATAGCAATAAAGTAAAGTTTCTATAAACAGTCATGTATAGGGTCGGCTTTAGCTCAAGCGGTTACTTCGCCGAGTGGTTGTTTAACAGTCATGTATAAGTCTTTTTGTGGGCAAAAAGACTTGTTTCTTGGGTAAATACCTAGAAGAAGAATTGCAAGGTCCTATGATAAATATATACTTAATTTTTAAGAAACTGCCAAACTATTTTTCCAAAGTGGTTTTCTCATTGTATATTTCTACCACCAATGTGTGAGAGTTCTAATTGTTCCAGTCCTTGCCAACACTTGGTTTTGTCAATCTTTCTAATATTAGTCACTCGAGTGGGTATATAGTAGTATGATCTTAATGTGCATTTTTCTGATGGTATTGAGCATCTTTTCATATACTTACTGGGCATCTTATATATACTTTTCATATACTTATTGGGTATATCCTCTTTTTTTAAGTTCATTTATTTCTTTTAGTAATCTCTACACCCAACTGGGGACTTGAACTCACAACCCAAAGATCGAAAGTCCCATGCTCCACTGACCAACCCAGCCAGGTACCCCTTGTATATCTCTTTTGTAAAGTATCTGGTCAAATCTCTTGCTCATAATTTTTAAAATAAACTTTTTTTGGAATAACTTTAGATTTGCAGAAAATTGTAAAGATAATATAAAAACTCCAACATATCTTTTACCCTTTTGGTTATTTTAAAAATAGGTTGTTTTCCTTACTATCATTGAATTGTAAGAATCTGTTACATATTGTGAATACAGGTCCTTGGTCAGATATATGCATTGCAAATATTTCTTCCAGTCTTCGGTATATTTTTCATTTTTTAAAATGTGTTTTCCAAAGAGCAGATGATTTTTTTGGACATTTTTTGTTTTAGTGAATTTCAATTGGTCACTTTTCTTTTATAGCAGAGATTTTTTGTGTTGTGTGTCTTGACAAGTGAAGTTTCGCCTATCACAAGGTTATAAATTTATCCTGTTTCCTTCTACAAGTTTTTGTTACCTTCTTTCAACTTTAACATACCTCAGAGGTAATCCGTTAATATTTGAAACACCCTAATTACGAATAATGCTCCAGAGGTGATCATTTAGTGTGTTTTAAAATGCTATCAAAACCTACACTGGAGGGTTTGTTAGTTGGACTGAGGGAGTCAGCAACGCAGTGTCAGCTGTGCACCATATCATAGTCACATCAAGTCACACAGTCGTCAGTCAAGATGCCACTGTTGGCTACGAAGGGGTACAGGCCGTTAGGAGTCCTAAGGGTCTACCAGGCAGGCCTCTGTTGTGTGCCGGAAGCATCTGAGGCCTAGGCCTTGGCGGTCCGGAGTCCTCCCGCTTCACCCAGCGGCCTTCTATCTGCCTCGATCACAAGGCTAGCTGACCCTGGAGCCCGGAGAGTGTGATGTCATCTCAGAGAGGACCTTTCAGTAAAGGGGGTTGGTGGGTTCTCAGGGCAGAAAGCAGGACCTCCCCAACAGGTTGTATCGGCTGTTTGGGTGGCTACTTGCTAGAAAGTATGTATGTATTTGGTGGACTTTGGAGCGCGGCTTACTTTCAGCGGAGCAAACATCCCAGTAGGAGGATTTGAAGTGACCTTTGAAGGACTCCAGACTAACCAAAAGAACCAGAGGATTGCCGAATGGCAAATTACATTGCTAAATGACCGGTTTACATCACAAGGAAAAGGAGGGAAACTGTTTTAGGCGAAATAAATAGAGTTATTGCCGGGGTGTCTTCAAAATGAGAATTCTAACTGAAGCAAGGATGTCTTCTCTGTTTCAGGGAGTGTGGCCCACACCTGGCCCACGTTAGGCTGGGCCTTGCACAGGTGTCTCAGAGCAACCTCTCCTCCACGGCCAAACCCAGGCCCGCTGCTGAGACAGTCCCAGACCTGACCCTCCTGCACCTGCCACCAGGACCCTCAGTCAGACTCTAAATTTTCTCTGTATAATCAGGACCCACCTCTGATTATTGTCTTTTCCCCCTGATAACATGCCTCTTAGCCAGGGCCAGAGGGGTCTCTGCCCTTCCAGGAGAGTCACCCCTGACTAAGTGGGATGAATCCAGCCAGGGAGCCGAGGCCCCTACTAGTGGCTCTACCTCAAGGGGCTCCAGAAGAGGCCACTGTGCAGCCGCCCCAGACTTTATCTTGATTCTTTCATTCATTATGACACAAGCAACTCATCATTACCTATAAACCAGAAATGTGGAAAAACAAAAAGAAAACAACACAAATCCCACCAATTGGCAAGGGATTTGAATAGACATTTTTCCAAAGAAGACATATAAATGACCAATAAGCACATGAAAAAACACTCAACAGCACTAGCCATTAGGGAAATGTGATTCAAAGCCACAGTGAGATATGGCTCCGTACCCATTAGAACGGTAATTACCAAAAAGCCAGAGGAAAAAAACAAAACAAAAAAACAAGCGTTGGCCAGGATGTGGAGAAACTGGAAACCTCATATATTCCTGGTGGGAATGTGAATCGATACAACTGTTGTAGAAAACAATTTGGTCATTACTTAAAAGTTAAATATAGAATTACCATATGGTCCAACAATTCCACTCCTAAGTATATGCCCCAAAGAACTGGAAACACATGCTCACACAAAAACTCGAATGTTCACAGCAGCACTCATGATAGTCAAAAAGGGGAATCAGCCCGATGTCCACCAACCGATGGACAAATAAATAAAATGTGGTATATGTCATATCAATGGAATATTGATTCAGCCATGAAAAGGAATGAAGTACTGATACACACTATGACATTGTACTAAATGTAAATATAAGACATTCTACTCAGTGAAGCCAGACGCAAAAGGCTGCATACTGTATAACCCCATTCTTATGAAATATCCGGAATACACAAATTGATAGAGACAGAAAAGATGAGTCGTTGCCAAAGACTGGGAAGAAGAGTGACCACTAATGGATATGGGTTATGAAATGTTCAGGTAGGGAACATGCTGTGGAATTGGATAGTGAAGATTTTGCACAACTCTGAATATACTGAAAACCACTGAACTGTACACTTGAAAACAGTGGTTTAGGGTATATGAATTATATGTCAATCAAAGCACATCCCATCAACCAACCAGTCATAAGCACTGGATATTTAGATAGATATCTTTCTGTATAACATAAATACTAAAAGAAAAGAGACTATAATATTTATATTATTTGTTAACATACATTTATACACACAACGGTTTTTTAATATCTGTCCATGTCAATAAACATAAATCTACATTGTCTACTTTTATGGCTACATATATGCTATTGTGTAATTACAATAATTATTTAGCCACCTCTTATTGCTAGGTACTTGGGCTGTTGCCAGTTTTTTACTCTTTATCAACGGCGTGCTTGAGCACACCTCTTGACTTACTTTTCTTATTATTGCCTTAATAAAAAATTTCAAGAGGGAAGGAGGCCTGCTGGGTTTTTAAGATACGGAGAAATTGTTAAACTGCCCCCACCCTGCAGTTCAGGTGACTTACCCGCTGCCCAGAGAGGTGAGGGAATCGAAGCTCCCTAATGGACTCATTTTCCTCTTTGCTTATTTGCAGGTAGAAAAGTGGGCCCACAACCCTGTTTGATTTGTTTTTTTAATATTTATTTATTGAAGCAAGCTCTACACCCAGTGTGGGGCTTGCACCCATGACCCCGAGATCAAGAGTCACTCACTCTTTAGACTGAGCCAGCCAGGCGTCCCTCCCTGTTTGATTTCTAACCACTTTTGCTGCCTGCCCTTTCATTCAGCACCACGGTGCTGCAACGCTGACGCGTGCCATTTTCTAAAGCCCCCAACCTTCCTAAGCTGACTTCTCTTTTGGGTGATATCTATATTTATCAAATATCTATTCACTTGTGGATATTTATTCATTGAGTATGTATTTGATTTGTTTTATTATCTGTTGAATATTTTGATATTCTTTTGAATAGTGGCTAAATGTCTGTTTTCTTTTACCCCAGTTTGCGCTTCGCAACACCCTGGGAAGTAGGTATCACACTCCTTTCACAGATAAGATAACTGAGTCTCAGAGATCATTGATTCTATAAGCAGCAGAGCCAGGATTCAAACCCACGCCGTCTCATTCTAACGTCTCCCCTCTTTCCGCTCAGGACCTGGGATCATGCCCATCCTGCCCCTGAACTTTCTAGAAATTTCCTTCCTGAAGTCTAGGGCACAGTAACTATACAGGTGCCAAATGCTCTTCCCTGGATGTCGTGCACGGGCTCACTGCTCCTTGTTGGCCAGAATCTAGTTCCCAACAACCATTCCCTTGATGTCCCCTACATCTGTGAGAACACTGAGACCAGCCCTCAGACGTCCAGGGCCCAAGACAAGTCTACCAGGGCAAGTGGGGCCTTGCACCCCAACTCCATTTGGATGATCATCACTGGAAACCAGCTTCAGCAAAGTGTGCAGCCCAGAGCTAAAAGCCCCACAGAAACGGAGCCCGACAAGATACCTAGAAAAACCAATGAAGTTTCCTTTAACGGTGAGGTTTCATCTAAGCTGTGCCCCCGAAAGTTGATTTTTCTGGTGCAGCCAGCAATCTTCCAGAGCAACTCAATTCAACATCAATATGTGTTTAATAAGAATTTGATTCCTAAGACCACAGAGCTCCTGTAAGAAAAACGTGGGCGGATGTAGCTGGTTTGCAAAGCTGTTACAGAGCAGAGGCCTGAGCAGGTACATGAGAGTTGGATTCCAGCGTGTGAAGCAAACAATGTGCCTTTGTTCCCAGGCTCCGTGGATCCTCCAACAACATGCGAGGCCAACCTTTGTAGGTAGGTCATTTAGGTTTGCGGGCACCTGGGTGGCTCAGTCCATTTCGGCTCAGGTCACAATCTCACGGTTTGGGGGATCGAGCCACCTTGGGCTCTGTGCTGACAGTGCGGAGGCTACTTGGGATCTTCTCTCTCTCCCTCTGTCTCTGCCCCTCCCCTACTCACACTCATGTACTTTCTCTCTCTCAAAATAAATAAACTTAAAAAAAAAAAAGAAATTGGGGCTCGAAGTTAAAAGATGTCCCCCCAGTAAGAAATAGAGTCTGGGCATTGGAAATCTTCACCTACCAGGGACACCAGGGACTGGAGGACACTGTTTAACTAGATTGCGGATCTTAGCCCTTTTCATAGATCTTGGCTACAATCACCTGGGACTGTTCTTTTTACTTCCTTCCTTCCTGGACCTGGGGCTTTGGGATTTGGAACCCTCCTCTGGACAGTCTTTCACTTTGTTCTGATTATCTACTGCCGCATAATAAACCACTCCTTAGCAATATAAAACAACCTTTTTATTAATGTTCCGGATTCTGTGGGTTCGGATTTGGACAGAGCACTGTTGAGGTGTGTTTTCTCTGTGCCTAAATACCTGAAGCTTTAGCTAGAAAGACTCAAACAAGTAGGAGCGACTCCAAGGGCTGGGTACTGAATTCATGTAAAACTACAGTGTCCAGGGCACCTGTGTGGTTCAGTCAGTTAACCGACATCAGCTCAGGTCATGATCTCGAGGTCTGTGAGTTCGAGCCCCACGTCGAATTCTGTGCTGACATCTCAGAGCCTGGAGCCTACTTCGGATTCTGTGTCTCCCACTCTCTCTGACCTGCCTCCACTCACACTCTGCCTCTTTCTCTCCCAAAAATAAACATTAAAAAAAAGAAAGAAAGAACTACAGTATCCAAACAGTAGTCACATGTGGCTATTTAAATGTACATTTAAACTAATTAAAATTAAATAAAATTAAAATTTTAGTACTCAGTGGCACTGCCCACATTTTAAGTTTCAATGGCCACATGTGGCTACTGACTGTACTAACACACGTGTGGTAGTAGCTACTGTTTGGACAGTACAGATATAGAACATTTCCATCATCACAGAAAGTTCTGTTGGTAAGCCTGCTCTGGAGGTGTCTTTACCCACATGCCTGGCATCTGGGCTGGGATCTTTGAGTGAAGAATCTACATGAGGTTTGGGCTTCTAACAGCATGGTTTCCATGAGGGTCCGTCTTGAGAGGCAGCATCAACAGAGCAAGGGTTCTAAGAGACCAAGACAGAAGCTTCAAGGCTTCCTTTAATCTAGCCTTAAAAGTCACATGCAACCCGTCCATCACATTTGATTGGTTATATGAGAAGAGGGGTGTTAGATAGAATACAAATATTGCATGGGACATACCTACATAAACAAATCATTCCCTGTTTATCTGAAATCAAAATTTAACTGGGCATCTTGGATTTTTATTTGCTAAACCTGGCTACTTTACATGGGAGCCACAAAAGCCGGTCAGATTCAAGGAGAGGTGACCCATTAGACCCATCTCTTCATGAGGGAGTAGCAAGGTCACACTGCAGAAGAGCATGAGGGATGGAAGATATTGTTGGGGCCATCTTTGGAAACATACAGTCTGCCGCATGTGGCCAGGTGGGTCCTCACAAAGTTCAGTAGAGACTTTTACGGCTCTCCAACACCTAAAAAGTGGTACTCAAGTTCTATGGCCTGGGTAGATAGCATTGGGAAAAATTGTCTTTCTTGCCATATTTTGTCTTTTTTCTCTTTCACTTTGGGTTCTGAGGCTGTCTTCAAACAGTAGCTCTAAGCATATTAACAATAGGCACTTATCTCCACCGACACCATGACCAAAAGTAAGTGACAAATAATGGTAACAGAGAGTCCATAGCACCATTGTAGACAAGGTTTTTTCTAAAGTAAGACCACCTGAGGTGATAATGTGCTGTGGACACAGTGAGCAATCAGGCAACTTTTGTCAAGGACAAATGGCTCCTCTTCTGGAGCTCTCAAAGATCCAGCTCAACAGAAGAGGTTCTCCCATGTTTGCCTCCCGAGAGTCAACATGATGACATGCATGATGAGGGTATAAGCAATGTTCTGTGGAGACAGAGATCACCAACACTAGGCGTGTCTATTTCTTGCACAATAGTTGGTGGTATCACCCACTGATGGAATGAAGATGGAGGCATCCTGCTGAGATGTGCAAAGGTGAGGCCAGGATTCTCGAAGAGGGTGAGGTCACGCCCAGTGTCAAGCCTTAGTCAGATGGAGAAGGGTAGAATATATTTTCTCTCTCTCTTTCTCTCTCTGTCTCTCTCTTTCTTTCTCAACGTAGGTGTCCTGATGTCCTGGGAGTCTGAGAGGGAAGTCTTGGGTGGAGAGTGATAAGATGGTATGCCCCATGTGGACACCAGTTAGGAGCTAGGAAGTCAGGAAATTCCCAAATCAAAAGTGAATTTCAGGGGCGCCCGGGTGGCACAGTGGGTTAAGCGCCCGACTTTGGCTCAGGTCATGATCTCACAGTTTGTGAGTTTGAGCCCTGCATCAGGCTCTCTGCTACCAGTGCAGACCATGCTTCAGATCCTCTGCTCCCTCTCTCTCTGTCCCTTCCCCCCACTTGCATGTGCGTGTGTGTGCTCACTCTCTCTCAAAAATAAACATTTTTTTAAAAAGTGAATTTTAGCTCATTAACCACTTCATGGAGACTCATGATGTGTTTTGTGCTTCTTTTCCTTTCCTTTGGACACGTGTAGAGAAGGGCTGGGACCAACAGGGAAACATCAAGAAAGAGCAAGTTCATCATAAAATGTTAAGTGAAAATAGATAGGAAGCTAAACTAAATTATAAATAATACAGTCCCAATTTCGTGTAAATTATATATATCCATACATATACACACATGTTGATTTTTATATTCTCCTATATATTCTATATTCTTTCTGATGACCAATCTGTATACATTACTTTTATAATTAGAAACACATAGACATTACTTTTAAACAAGAACAAGGAGAAACAGACTGTTGGCAGAATTCCAAATTAAAAACAATATCAACTAAAGAGTTATGAGTAGCTGTCCTAGCTGGTTGCTACTCAGCTACCATTTCTTCTTCTTTTTTATTAATAGAAACCTGATTTGATTTAGGGTCAGTATGGCCAGCTGAAGAAGATGAACTACAATTGGTCCAAAGCTCATCCTCTTTCTCAGTAATTGGTATAAGAGTAGGCGCATGACCCAGTTCTGGCCAATAAAACGTAAGTGGAAGCCTGCTAGTGGCTGTTAAGGAAGATTCTAACTCTTTGGTTAAAAATAAGAAAGAGAGAGACTCATAAAAGGAAAAGTCCCCATATGTTCTCCTCCTTAACCTTCATGTTAGGAGGCTGTCTATGAAGACAATACTTGGTGCTACAGCAGCCATCTTGTGACCATGACAGGAGACATGGCCAACAAGCTGAAATGAAAGAAAGAAGAGATGAGAAGACTTCAGATCTTCAAAGACATCAATGAGCCATCAAATTCATCTGGATCTCACTGCCAAACTTGTTACATGAAATAATTACGTCTGTACTGTTGAAGCGATTTTAGTTAATATTCCATTACCTGCTACCAAATACATCCAGATGATATTCACTATCGAGAGAAAAGATTAGAAACCAGAGGTTGAAACCATATTCAGATGGTTGAAGCCACTGGAAATGCTAGGGAAAAAGCAATGTTGAATAGGGTAAGTCAGAGATGATATTTAAAATATTTAGGGTACCTGGGTGACTCAGTCAGTTAAGCATCCAACTCCTGATTTCAGCTCAAATCATGATCTCATGACTCATGAGTTCAAGCCCCACGTCAGGCTCTGTGCAGGTAGTGTGGGGCCTGCTTGGGGCTCTCTCTCTCCCTCTCTTTGCCCCTCCCCTGCTCATGCTCTCTCTTTCTCTCTCTCTCTCAAAATAAATAAATAGGGGCGCCTGGGTGGCTCAGTCGGTTGAGTGTCCGGCTTCGGCTTAGGTCATGATCTCGCGGTCTGTGGGTTCGAGCCCCGCGTCGGGCTCTGTGCTGATGGCTTGGAGCCTGGAGCTTGCTTCGGATTCTGTGTCTCCCTCTCTCTCTGCCCCTCCCCCACTCATACTCTGTGTCTCTCTGTCTCAGGGATAAATAAACAGTAAAAAAATTTTTAAAAATAATAAATAAATAAATAAATAAAACTTAAATTTTTAAAATTAAGAAATAGAAATTAAAATATTTAACGACTGGTCCATTGTGGACACAAAGAAATCCAAAAGGGCACTGGCCCAGTGAGAACAGACGCCAGCCGTAAATAACTGATACGCCCATGCCAGCGTGTCCTAGCTGATTATCAGCCCCAGAAGAGTTACAAAAGGCAAACTGGGAGACCTAATGAAACCTATGTTTGTGAATGAGTTTTCTTGGACCAGACTCCCCACAATATGCCTCTTTGAGAGTCCTGGCTCTACCTTCTGAAGCCAAGCCTTCTATCACCTCAAAGTGGATCAGTGGCTGATTCAACTCAAAAGACAGTGGCTAGAAATTGTCAATTTATACACTGAACTACTATTAATGTTGTGGTGGTGGTATTTTTAAACTGTTGGGGTTTTTTTATTTATTTAAGAAGTAATGCATTGTCTTGGTATAAAAATGCAAACTTCACAAAGATAAAAAAAATAATAATAAGTGCATCTCAGGATACCTGGGTGGCTCAGTCAGTTAAGCATCTGACTCTTGGTTTCAGCTCAGGTCATGATCTCATGGTTCAAGAGTTCGAGCTCAGCATCAGGCTCTGTGTTGACAGCTGCAGAGCCTGCTTGGGATTTTGTCTCCCATTCTCTCTGCCCCTCCCCTGCTCACTCTGTATCTCTCTCTCAAAATAAATAAATAAAATAAAATAAGATAAATAAGTGAGTCTCCCTTCCATCTTAGCACTCCCAGAGGTACATTATTAATAATTTGTTGCACACTTTTGTATAAATTTTCTCCTTACACAAACATATATATGTATATATATGCATGCATAGATATCTATATATTTATAACAAGGAATATGCATACATATATGCACTTTGTTATTCCCACTATTTCTACAACCTGTTCCATATCTGTATATAAATTTACTTTTCTCCTTTTTACAGCCATGTAGCATTCCATTGTATGGATGTACCATAATTTACTTAATGAATCCTCTACTGATTAATCGCTAGGGTGTTTGCTATTACAAATGCAATAAATGCTATCATACACTGGAGTGTTTTAGGGTGAAAGTAGCAGATTACCCAACTAAAGGTAGTTCAAACCACAGGATTTATTATCTTATATAACAAGACATCCAGAACTAAGGTGGTCCCGGAGGAGATTAATTCAGAGACACAACAATGTCATTAAAAGACCAGATGCTGTCTCTTTTCTCTTGCCATCGTCAGAGTGCTGGGTTTTTGTGCAGTGAGTTTGGAAGTAAGATGACTGTCACAGTCACAGACATCCTATCGTCATCCACCTCTGTTCAGAGAAGTAAAGATCTCCTTACACAGCTCCTTTTCTCCAGAAGAAAAAATCTTCCCAGAAGCCATGCTGCAGACTTTCCCTTACATATCACTGGCTAGAACATGTCATCCATAAACCAATCACTGGCAAAGGGGAATAGAATTATCATTATTGTCTTATTCCAATCAAAACTGATCCCCCAGGGCTGGGGAAGGACATGTTTTTCCTGAACCTGGTGCTTCCTGATACATGAACTAACTCAAGGTCCTACTGGCAAGAAGGGTGAAAGGTCTATCAGGAAGCAACCAAGAGGTTCTCCACTAACACTCTTATATCCATTTGCGTGTATATATGCAACTATATTCATAGGACAAAGTTTTTGCAATAGATTTGCTGTATCAAAAGAGTTTGTTCATTCAAAATGTTGACACATCAGTGGTTGAATGGATGAACAAAAAAGGGTATGCACATAAAATGGAATATTACTCAGCCTTAAAAAGGATGAAATTCTGACCCAGGCTACAACATGGACAGACCTTGAAAACATTATACTAACAGGCAATAAGGCAGACACAAAAGGACAAATACTGTATAATTCCACTTATATGAGGTACCTTGAGTATGGAAATCTGCAGAGACAAAGTAGAAGAAGGGTGCCAGGGGGTGCAGGGAGGAGGAATGGAGAGATTCTGTGAAAGTTTCAGCTGGGGAAAATTAAGAGCTCTGGAGATGGATGGTGGTGATGGTTGTGCAACCATGTGAGTGAACCTAATACCACAGAACTATGCACCTAAAAATGGTAAATTTTAGGTTCTATATATTTTATCACAATAAAAAAATGTTGGTAGATATTGCCCAATTGTCCTCGAAGAGGCTTTAGCATTTAACCCTTCCACCCCTACTGGACAGGGCAGTGCTTGTGTTCTCCGTGTTTTGAGCCCAATGCCAGATTGAGGGGCCCCTGGTGGTGGCAGTGAGGGTCATGGTAGATTTAAGAAACCAGCAGTATCCTCATAAGATCGGCAACAGAAAGGCGCAGTCGTAGAAGTGAAAGAATCCCCAGGAGGGGAGGGCTCAGCAGGCATTCCCTTCTCTTCCTGGAGTGACACCCACCTCTGGGCTTCTTTCCTCGTGTTACATCAACCCCACTGTGGCCGCTCCAGGACTCTGACGCTTTAATTCCCTGACATAAGTGAGGACAATTGTCTAGTCCTTTACTTCCCTTTGTGAAGAAAAATTATCCAAAAGTTGGAAATTCAGCAAAAAGGTTACTAAGTACTCTTTCAAAGCCACGTGACTGTGAGTCTGTGTAACAATCGGCCTACGTGTCATCTGATTTTCCAAGGGAGGGAACTTTGACCTACTATTTACAATTGATTAGGGCGAGTTCTGTAAAGTTTCATCTAACGCGTAGATGAGCGCCATGATTTACAAATGACCTTTTTTTTCTGGCAACAATGCAAATGATTTCTGTCTAATAGAAAAAATACACAGTTTGATTGCCCTGTGAGGTGATCAGCCTGTTCGGGATCCAACTCAGCCATCTTATTCCAGCATTCTCTTCACTGAACAGATGCACTTTGGTCTATTCTTCTTGGAAATAGCTTTGTCATCATGTTGGTCCCTTATTAGTGAACTAAATAATATTTTTAATGTTTTTAATGATTATTTATTTTGAGAGAGAGAGAGAGAGAGAGAGAGCAAGTGGGAGAGGAGCAGAAGGAGAGAGAGAGAACCCCAAGCAGGCTCCACCCTGTGAGCACAGAGCCTGATGTGGGGCTCCATCCCATGAACCATGAGATCACGACCTGAGCCAACACAAGGGTCAGATGCTTAACCAACTGAGCCACCCAGGCGCCCCTAGTGAGCTATATAAATTTCGACAAGGGCTCACTGTATGTTTGTTTGAGAGCTATGTCTTTACCTTTTGGAAAATCATACTTTGACACTCTTAGCCCAGCGGTAGCAGGCTTTCAAAATGGCTGCTAAATATGAAAGAAAGGGGATAACAGGAGGAATTTAAGAAGCATAAAAACAGTCCAGCTTCTGATTCTATCACGATTAATGTGTTACCTACTTCATGCCTTGTCCCCAGAAATTACAAGGCCCGGTGACGCTCCCACATCTCCCTCTTGGCTCTACAACATCCACGAAGACAGTGCCATCTGACCAGCTGCCAAACTCTAGGCCCTCTGACATCTCCAAATCTAGGCCGTGAAAACATCAAAATCTACCACTCGCATCTGGACCCTGTTTTGAGATTGGGAACTTGACTTTCCCCCAGAGGGTGAGCAGGACTGGATGTGGCTGTGTCCTCCCCTCCTCTGTACCCCTTCTCTCAGCCTGGTTGGATGGACCTCTGACTCTTCCAGAACCCAACTGTACACTGCACCCTTGCTATGCGTGTCTCAGGTGTGGGCTGGGAAGTTCTCAGCCTCAGGGAGTCACCCAGTCCTTTAACTGTTACATCCAAATGGCTCGAGCTGTGCCTTCAAAGCCAGGGTTTTCCTTCTGGGGGCCACTTCCTTCCAATTTCCTGTTCCCACTGCATGCCTGCATGCCTGTGTCACACTACTATCTGGATGGTAAGTCCTTCTAAGTTCCCTTCTTTAAACTCTACCTACTCCTCCCTTCTCTCTCTGACCCCTCAGGACTATTTCTGGGGAAAGTGTAGCCCCACGCTTCAGGCCTGGATCTGAGTGAATGTTCACTTTTTTTTTACATTTATTGAGAGAGAGTGAGCAAAAGAGAGACCATGCTCACGTGCATGTGCAAGCAGGGAAGACGCAGAGAGAGAGGGAAAAAGAGAATCCCAAGCAGGCCCCACACTGTCAGTGCAGAGTCCCACCCGGGGCTCGACCTCACAAGTGTGAGATCATGACCTGAGCTTAGACCCAGAGTTGGACGCTAAACTGACTGAGCCAGCAGGGCACCTGAATTGTTCACCTTGAACGCCAAGAACAGCAAGGTATTCCTCTCAGACAAATAAGACATTTCTCTAGAAGGGGAAGGTGGCAGCAGGTGGTTCTTATTTTAAAAGGTAAAATTTTCTCCCACCACACATGGGAGAGAATAATATAAATATATAGCACGATGGGGAGAGGGAAGAGGGAATGTTTTCTGTCACATGGCTCTCAAGGAAATTGCTCCTACATTTACAATATTTATATTCTCTCTCTTTCACAGAGCAAAAAAAGAGTGGGATTCAGAAGTGCCCTTTAGGGAAGAACAGAGTTTTCCTAAAGGCAGAGCAAATCTTTTGGGCAGAGATCGTTGGTTTCCACCCCCAGCACACAGTCCAAGGGCTCTGTGCGGTATCACAGAACGATGGGGGTCTTGGGAGAGGCTCTCAGCAGCTATCAGATGGTTCACTACCAAAACAGCAGCATGAAACCTGTTGAGACGGCAAAATACTCTTGCATTTGGTATCAACTCATAATCCCCAGATGTTAGCCAGCAAAAAAGAAAAAAATATAAATATATCAAGGAACAGTTAAGTTCCATGTTGCAACTTCTAAAAATAAAACTTCCTAATTTTGAGTTTCACAAGGCTTAGGTTTTGTTTTCGCAATATTACACCCATGTTCTCTACTTCTTACATTGTCTCAACGTTCATACTGCCTTTAGGAAACTTCCTGTTGCATGGAGAAAGTGGCCTAAGAGAGCTTGCTGTTAACCTTCCTGTTGACCTCCGGTACGGGAGCATACCAGACTGTATGAGACTACTCGGGCTGCCATAACTGCATACCAATGACCGAGTGGTCTAACAACGGAAATTTATTTCCCAATTCTGGAGGCTGGGAAGTCAAGATCAAGGTGCCGGCAAGGTAGGTTTCATCCTGAGGCTCCTTCTCTTGCCTCGTAGGAGGAGCTGCCTTCTCACTGCGAGCTCTTCCTTTCATGCACATAGGAAGAGAGAGAGCTCTCCAGGGTTTCTTATGAGGGCACTTATCCCACCGTGGGGGTCCCACCCTAATGGCTTCATGTAACCCTAAACTCCTCCTGAAGGGGCGCCTGCGTGGCTCAGTCGGTTAAGCGGCCGACTTCGACTCAGGTCACGATCTCACGGCTCCAAGGCTTGTGAGTTGGAGCCCCGAGTCGCGCTCTGTGCTGACAGCTCAGAGCCTGGAGCCTGCTTTAGATTCTGTGTCTCCCTCTCTCTCTGCCCCTCCTCTGCTCACGCTCTGTCTGTCTCTCTCTCTCAAAAATAAATAAACATTAAAAAATTTAAAAAATAAATAAATAAACACCTCCTGAAGACCCTACTTCCAAATACTATCACATTGCGGATTGGGGCGTCAACCTATGAATTTGGGTGGCTGTGGGGGTGGGGTTGGAGGGTGAGGGGAGGGGGCGACAGCACTTAGTCTGTAGCAGAGTGTCAGCCTTTGGGGCAGTCTCTCCAATTCCCAATCACGTGATGTGAAATGACAACCAAGTCCGCAGGTTGTATTTCATTTTGCTTTATTTTTTTAGGTTGTTTTTCTTTTTTCTTTTTAATTTGAGAGAGAGAGAGAGAGGGAGAGAGTGCGTGGGAATAGGGGAGGGGCAGAGAGAGAGGGAGAGAGAGAATCCCAAGCAGGCTCCACACTGTCCGTGCAGAGCCCAACGTGGGGCTTGACTGAATGAATCGTGAGATCGTGACCTGAACCGAGACCAAGAGTCGGACACTCAACCGACTGAGCCACCCATGTGCCCCCACAGGTTGCATTTTAAACTTTGCAAAGTTTACCTCTTATGTTCCATGACTATAAATAGAAAGGCATATTTTAAATTATTATCCTAGTTTTTAAAGTTTTTTTTACAACCCGCCTCAAACACTTCATTGGAATAGAAGATAGTAGCATTTCTTTGAATTTCAAAAAGTTTCTGTCAAATGGCCTTCTACTGAAGAAAAAGAAATTCAGGCTAGATACAGGAAGAAGGCCACAGTATGTTCCTCTCTGTGGTGACCTAAAAATATCACAGAATGCTGCATGTTAAAATGCATTAAAAATGCACAGTGACTTTCTTTTCACCCTCACATCTCCCTTTATGGACTGTGATTCATACATAAGAATATTCTGTCACCGGAAAAGCATAAAAATCAAATTTCACCACGCCATACTGCTACTAGGAAAATATGCAGTGTTGAGACAGTGGGTGATTCTTCCTCTTTGGTCTTTTTTCTTTCTTTCCTGTGTTATTACAATGTTAATTGTACGTTTATTTCTAGAACCACAATAAATAATGATAGCTAACACTGATTGAATTCTTAGCATGTGCCAGCAACATGTCAAGTGTTTACACTCCCTGTCTCCTTTAATCCTCACAAAAGCCCCAGGACGTAGATACTGTTATAATCTATGAAACCACACACGAAAAGTTAAATGCTAAGTATTTATAATTGCCTCGCTGCTCTTCACCTTCTAGAAAGGTAGAGTCCATGGAAGATTCTTCATTTTCCTTGGCGAATGTTGTTGCGGACAGGATATGGAGAAGCCAAGAGAGAGGGGACTAAATTCAAATCAAGAGATGGAGACTCTGAGGGGCTGGAGGGAGCTGGGCTGACTAAGGGCTGGAAGCAGAGAGTAAAGAGAAAGCGAGGGTAGACAGGAGGGATAGGAGGAGCCTGGCAAGGGCTGGCAGTCTGCAGGAAGAGGCTAGAGAGAAAAAGAGGAACATGCCACGGTCACTACAGGAAGAACCGGGGGAAAGAGTGGGCTATAGGGAGAGGATACTTCCAAGTTCAGGTACATGAAGTATAACTTTTTCCCAGCTCCACGAAAGCGTCGCTACAGACTCTGCCCTATTTAATCTAATCTAAGACACCGCGGTCTGTAAGATATAACAATGGCAAGGTACATCATTATTTTATGTGCCAGGAAGGTAGGAAGGAAGGAAGGGAGGGAGGGAGAAAAGGGAAAGAGAGGGAAAGAGAGGAAGAGAGGGAAAAGGAAGAAAAGTAAGACAGGAAAGGAAGGAAGGAAGGAAGGAAGGAAGGAAGGAAGGAAGGAAGGAAGGAAGGAAGGAAGGAAGAGAGGGAGGGAGGAGGAAATTACAAGTCCCCATCATTTGAAAACATGTCCTCATTTCAAAGAAACATAATAGATTATTCTGTAATCCTCTCTCAATCAGGCTAACGGTTTTTTTTTCCTTTTTTAAAAACTGCAACATTATTTGGCGAGGCCAGATCTGAGCTGCCCAGGAAGGCTTGGCCCTATTTTAGTTACACACATTTTACAGATAAAATTGAATCTCAGAGAAGCTAAATCACTTACCCCTGGGCTCACAGCTAATAAATGGAGAGCCAAGATTCCAACCCAAGTTAGCTCATTCCCAAACCTGTGCTCTTTACTTTTAAATTAAGGCGCACGGTCAGTAGCTGGCCAGTGTTTTACTAAATCTGTAGTTAGTAACAAAAACAACTTGGGAATTTAAAAAAACAACAGCTTACTATAAAATCATTAACACGTTGTTGTGCTTCAGAACTTCTTGCTCCATCTGCAGCAAATTGTGAAAAACCACGATTTGGGCTTCGTGTCTCAAGAATTCCGTTCTCTTCTTTTCAAATTATCCTGAATCAAATAAGGATAGGATGGTCGAACACCTGAATATTCGTCAGGAGGGTCAAAGCAAATTCTGCACCTCTGCTCAGCACACATTTTCTTTTGGAGACAACAAAGGGAAGACCTTTCTGTGAGTCACAGAATTAGAGAAACATCAAGCTCTAGGACCAAGCTCTAAGGACAAGTTCTAGAACCAAGATCTAACATGTAAAACGTAAAGGGAAGAGCGGCACATGAACATGGGGAAAAGTGTTCAACCTTGCTAATAATTACAAAAATCCCAGACTCTCCGATTCCAAAACAAGCACCTGACAACACGGTTTTGCTACATTAACTGGCACTTTTAACAATCTGGACCTTTGCTCGCTCTGCCCTCCATCCGGGAATGCCTCCTCCCCCCACTCCCACTTATCAAAATCCTTCAAGGGGAATTCAAAGGTTCTTTTTCTGTAAATCCCTTCCAAATCCTCCAAGAGGATTAATGGCTCTTCCTGGAGTCTCCTGTCACGATCCTGAGTTTCTTCCTTCTTGGTTTACAGGTTGTTGATGAAAGACCTCCTTAGTAGACTATCAGCTTCCTGAAGACTGGCATCACTCGCTTGTTTGTTCGTTTGTTTTTAATGAAATCGTGCTTGCAGAGCTTGAGCACACTGAATGACATGTAAAGGGAGCTGACTGAAGTCCAGAGCAAGGACCACCGTATCTTTATATTTGAGTGTCTTTCACCTAGGCAGCTTATAGTTTGGTCTTGCTTTGATAACCAATCTGACGTTTTTCATCTTTTGACTGGGGATGTTTAGACCATTGCATTTAGTGTGATTATGGACGTAATTAGGCTTTTAAGTCTATCATCTTGCTGTCTGTTTTCTAACGGTCCTAAATGTCTTTTGTTTACATTTTCTGCCTACTTGTAGATGAATTGAGCAGATATTATTATTCCATTTTATCTCCTTTTATTGGCTTATTAGCTGTAACTCTCTGCTTATTTTAATGGTTGTTTTAAGGTTTATTGCCTCTATCTTATCACAATCTACCTTCGAGTAGTATTACACCATTTCACATATCACATAACAACCGTACAGTACCATATTTCCATTTCTCCCCTCTCAGCCTTTATGCTATGTTTTCATGCATTTTACTTTTACTTATATTATAAACCCCATAATACATCATTATTGCTTTTGTTTAAACAGTCAGTTATCCTTCGAGATGTCAAAGAATACAGCCCTGCCGGAAAAGAGGCTTTCTCGGACCGTGACCTGCAATCTACACTGAGGCTGAAAGTCAGAAAACGACTGGGGTCCCACACTCGCTCAAGAGCTTCCTATTAGTATTTCGGACCCAGTGTAAGAAGCAAGAAGCGTGGGAGCCAGCATACTGACAGAGATCAGATTAAGGACATTGCCTTCCTCTTAAGCCTATTATTTCTGATGGCCGCAAGAAGCTGCCCTTATGTTAAGGAACAGAGAACTGCCATGCAGAGCAACCAGTAAATAACTGAAATTTCAGAATGCCAGGCTATGTTTAATGAGAGAGTATTAAATACTTGGCTGCAGTCACTCGGTCATATACCTGACAGGAGGCAAATAACTGGAAAGCCTAAGAGCCAGCAGGACTTGTATTGTCAACAAGACTGCAAGTCAGTCCCGGAAGCCGGTCTTGAAGCACAAGATTCCATCTCGTTCCCCCAGAGTCTGGCATTTCACTTTGCTCCTTTCAGCAATATCCCCATCTTCAGCCCAGCCTTCTGTTTTGCCTGAGACCCAGAGCTGTCCTAGTGACCCGCTCAGGAGGGAAATGGGGAGAAGCCACTCCTTCCGAGATCTCACTGACACTATTTAAGGTCGAGGGATCTGCCTGCTAGACTAGACTTACCTGTGGGTCTGCCTCCCAGTCTCTACCCTGCCCCAATGCCACGTCCAGTCTCTAGGTACAGCTCCTCTAGTTGGGCCTGAACTGCTGCTGTCACCACCCAGGTGCTGAAAGAGGACACTTTAGGCATCATGAAATCTACCTGCCCAGGAAGGGTATTCGATATACGGTCCACTATTAGTGTTTCTCTCAATTAACCAAACTGTCTCTGAATATAACTTTCAACCGAGGTTCTAATTCTGGGAATCTTCTCAATTTACACAGGACTTTTCTACTTTCCCCTCTATCCAATCACCCTTCAGACAGAAGACATCTTTGATCATGTGTTCCTTCTGTCTTCTCTTCTCAAAACCAAAACATTTTTAGTTGAATCAAATTTAGATAAAAATTTTTGAGCCCTTCAAGGCTACGTAAGATACAGCTGGACTCACAGGTGGAAAAGCGGAAATGGGGCGCCTGGGTGCCTCAGTCGGTTAAGCGTCCAACTCTTGATTTCAGCTCAGATCATGATCTCGCGGTTTGCAGGTTTGAGCCCCGCGTTGGGCTCTGTGCTGACAGCTCAGAGCCTGGAGCCTGCTTCAGATTCTGTCTCCCTCTCTTTCTCTGCTCCTCCTCTGCTCGTGCTTTGTGTGTGTGTGTGTGTCTCTTTCTCAAAACTAAACGTTGAAAAATTTTTTTAAATAAAAACTATATAAGCTTTAGAAATACAAGAATCATAAAACCTAGAAAAATTACATATTTTCATAAACTGTCTGGCATATCTCTATAACATGTTTTCCCCACATTTTCTGGTCCACACACTCTCTGGTTGCTACTTCGTATAACAATAAATTTGTGAAATACTTTTTTATAGAAAAAAAGAAAAAGAAGGATAATTTAGTCTTTCTTCCACCATGTTTAATCAAAACTTGGCTTTCAGGGAGCCTGGGTGGCTAGGTCAGTTAAGCGTCAGACTCGGTTTTGGTTCAGGTCATGAGCTCACGGTTTTGTGAGTTCAAGCCCTGCATTGTGCTCGTGCTGATAGTGCAGAGCCTGCTTGGGATTCTCTCTTTCCCTCTCTCTCTCTCTCTCTCTGCCCTTTCTCAGCTCACACCATCTCTGTCTCTCTCAAAAATAAATAAATGAACTTTAAAAAGACAAAAAAAAAACAACTTGCTTTTCATTGACAGTTGAGAAAAGTCGCTTTCAACTTTTCCAGCTCAGCTTCACAATCCATTATTTGTAATGTCATGTATATTGTTGGATTTTCCCTAAATCTGGGGAAAACTGTCAAGTTCATTTTGTATAGGAGCTATATATGATTTCAGGGACTTCCGAGTTTTCTTGTTCAGTGAGTCATCTTATTCTTTGAATTGACAACACTCATTATCCAGTTTGCCGCCAATATTCTCATAGCGGCGTATGTCAGCGTTTTACATCAAGACAGTAAAAATGTAGTAAGAATCTACGTACATGTGCTTGGGAGATGCCACTTTAGGCTGGACAGAAGTATGAGCACAAGCACGCCTGGCAAAGACAAGAGAGTTCAATAGATGAAGCAAAGGCTACATGGATGGTGGCAATAGGTGATAAGACTAAGGTATCAGACCAGGCAGAAAGGTGGAAAATAGTGTCAAACAAAGCAAATTTCTGAGGACAGACTCTCATGCCTTTAAGTATAACAATCAAATCCTCTGATGGATCACTGAGAATAAGAAAGCCAATGCAGTCTTACATTAAGTTCATAAGATGAACCTTGGATTGAATCCTAACTCTGCCAAGTACCAGCCTGGCAACAATATGACTTTCCACAGAAACGACTAGCTAGCAACATGAATGTGTGCCCTGAAATCCCACTAACTGTATCTCCACGTCAACTTTCCCTGAGTCAGATCCTCAAGCTAACCCAACCATTCCCATACCAGCAGGCTCAAGAGGAAGTATGATGGGGGTGCCTGGGAGGCTCAGTTGGTTAAGTGGCCGTCTTTGGCTCAGATCATGCATGGATTCGAGCACTGTGTTGGCCTTTGTGCTGACAGCTCAGAGCCTGGAGCCTGCTTCAGATTCTGTGTCTCTCTCTCTGTCCCTCCCCTGCTCGCACTCTGTCTCCCTCTATCAAAAATAAATCAACATTAAAAAAAAAAAAGAGGAAGTATGAGGAACGGAGAGCTGAAGCAGTAAGAAGACCCATCCCTAACTGATTGCAGTTAAAATGTTTTCTGTAAATCTTACAAAACCATGTGACTACATGAACACATTGCTAGGGACTCTCCCAGGGGCATGCAAGGTGCTTATGCAACTGAGGGGCCCAGAAACTTAACTTTCTCTAGTTTCATTGTACATTCATCTCTTGGTAGAGAGCATAAAACAAAAACCACATATATACTACATTAGTTATTTCTTGTTGAGTAACAAATTATACCAAAACATAGTGCCTTCAAACCACATACATTTATTATCTCGGTTTCAGAGGGTCAGGAGTCCAGGCACAGCTCAGCTTCATGGTCTCTCACAAGGCTGCAGTCAAGGTGTTGGTGTGGGGTCTATAGTCTCATCTGAAGACTTGACTGGGGGAAGAATGGCTTCTAAGCTCATTCAGGTGGTTGTTGGTAGGATTCACTTTCTTGAGGACTGTTAGACTAAAGTGCTCATTTCCTAGTTGGCAGATGGCCAGAGTCCGCCCTCAGTTCCTTGCCACATAGCCCCGTCCAACATGGCAGCTTTCTTCATTAAAACTAGGAAGAGAGAGTTTACTAACAAGACAGGAGTCACAATCATTTAGAGTCAAATGATGGAAGTGGCATCTTATTATCGTTGCTGTAGTCTACTGGTTTCAAGCAAGTCAGTAAGTTTGGACACTTGGAGGCTCCAAGAAGCAAGCCGGTCTCTAGAATAATTCTTAGTGTCCGTCCACTGGTGGGGACACCAGGCAGGGCACGACCTGGTTGGTTGGCCTCCAGGGTGCAGCGGGAAGTAGCAATGCCTCTTACACACTGTGGCCATAGGAAGTGGTGGAGATGGAATGCCAGACTTCCGTCTAAATGGCTCACCCTGAGATTCAGGTTTCAAAATGAATCATTAAATGTAGGACTGGGACAGATACCAAAGTCAAGAACAGAGGCAATGGGAGTTGAATAAGAAGTGATTCAGGGAGTTCTTTAGGTAAGTGGCCAGCAGCTGTAGCAGGGTGTTTAGCTATCTTCAGGTTCTCTTTGCAAAGGCAGGTGGTCCATTAAGAGGTTGGGATACGACAGACAGAAAAGACATAATGAAGAGTTAGCAACTATGTGAAACAAACACTTCTCTGCTTTTTCTTCCTCCCTTCTCTGGAGACCTTTTAAGTGCCACCCTAACTTTTCCTCTTTCTTTTTTTTTTTTTTTGAATATTTATTTATTTTGAGGGGGAAGGGGCAGAGAGAGAGAGAGAGAGAGAGAGAGAGAACCCCAGGCAGGTTCCTCTTGCCAGCCCAGAGTCTGACACGGGGCTCAAACTCACAAACTGTGAGACCATGACCTGAGCCAAAATCAAGACTCGGACATTTAACTAACTAAGCCACCCAGATGTCCCAGTGAAATTTTATTTTTTTAAAAACTTTCTTGAGATATAACTCACACGCCATACAATTCGCCTATTTAAGGCACAGAAATCAATGGTTTTTGGTGTATCCACAGAGTTGTGCAACCATTATCACAATGAATTTTAGATCATTTTCATCATCCCCCAAAGAAATCCCACATTCCTTAGTAGTCATGACCCATTTCCCTCCACTAGCACCTCCAAGCCCCACGCAATCACTATTCTGCTGTACCTTTCACTGCCTATTTGAAATTAAAAGGTCACATGCTCTATAGGTCTCACCTAATAACACTTCACAGTGACCACAAACCTTCAGCAAACAAGGTAGGTCAATGAGTAGAACACCAGGCTTTGCACAGTGAGTCACCAGGGTGGGGCATGGTGATGACTCTGGGATGACAAAACCTGAGTGAAGCAGCTGATGGAGGCAAAAATCCCTGGACAGCAGGGTCAAAGGCCAAAGAGCAAGTACAAGTTCAGGGCTAGGGACTAGCAGAAATGCCACAGCACCAGTAGCACTTTATTGGATCACGGTAGTCTCTCAAATTCTTTTCCGAAAGGCCTAGGAAGATAGTCCCACAGCAGGATAAAGCTCTTGGGCTTTGGAGTCAGAAGGTCAAGTATAAATACGGGTTCCCCACTTGCTAGTTGTGTGAACTTGGGCTGACATACTTCTTAAGCTCACTTTCCTGACTGGTAAAGAAGAAACGAGGACTAAGACGGTTGGATCACAGTGTGCAGGCTCACTTCCCTCTCTGCAGCTGAGAGCTTGACACACAGCTGGACCCCCAACAGGCACGGAGGTCCCACCTTCCCACATATGCCAACACCAAGTGCGTTAAAAAAAAATTTTACTATTTATTTTTGAGGGAGAGAGAGAGAGAGAGACAGAGCACGAGCAGGGGAGGGGAGAGAGGAAGACACAATCTACAGCAGGCTCCAGGCTCCAAGCTGTCAGCACAGAGCCCAACACGGGTCTTGAACTCACAAACCACGAGATCATGACCTGAGCTAAAGTCAGACATTAACCAACTGAATCACCCAGGCGCCCCACCAAGTGCATTTTTGAAAGAGTGATCATGTGATCATAAAGGCAGGGAATTGTCCTTTGGCTGTTCCAACCTTTACAGCTGTGCTGCTGGGGCTCCGCTTGCTCAGCCCAGGAGAGTCCCAGGCAGCTTGAAGCACAGAACTTTCTAGTGAGCATCCATCCACTTTCCCCCTCACAGCTGGGCCAGGTTATTGACTCCCCAACTGTGGAGGGGCCAGGGCCTGGACTTAGGTTCTGCCTCCCTTGACCATATGACCCCACACAGTGGACCCACACCCTACACTCAGTTGTATGGGCAGCTAAGCATCTCCCCCTGCCCAGTCTTTTCCCACCCCACCAGCATCTTCTCCCAAGGAACTGGATTTTGCAATGCAAACGCACGCATGCACACACACACATGCACGCACGCACACCTCTGCCTTTTGTTGTTGGCTCTTCAAGGCAAACACATGAACGGAGTCTACTGACCCAACGCTGAAAGAAAAGCTGTAAACTCTCTTGCCCAGGGATCTCCAGACCTGCACTGAATACTCCGGGGGAGAAAGGAAGGCCTGCCCCACTTCCTAAGTTTCTCCACCCAAATTCTTTGTCCTAAGACAACTGTATAACTCCATCCCCAGCTGCCATTCAGCGTCTCAGGGTAGGGATCTGGAGGCACTCACGGCTGGCCTCAACCTAAAACTCAGGGAAGCAGCGAGTCTTTGACGGTATCAAGCGGGCCCAAGACACCCAACTCCAGCAAGCCTGAGCGAAAACGGGAATGTCCTGGCTCAAAGGGTGGTGAGGATGGAGCGACAGTGGACCCAGCGCTCCACGCTGTCCTGTGTCACCTTTGCTTTCTTCACGCCCGCCTTTCATTTTGCATGGGTGTTGTCCTTATTCTTTTGCCAGTGGGAGACTTTCTGCAGATAGTCGGGGAGCGGGTGGGGTAACCCCATTCGGCAACCCCGAGAAAGAGGAACAGCGCCCCTCTCCCAGCCCCACAGGATTCCAACAGGCCCTGCTCAGGCACGTGCCCAGCCCTCGGGTCCTGGGGCTCCATCCGTCTCCAGGAGAAGGATGGAGGAAGACATTTGGGGCCGGCAAAACTAGGAGCGGCAAGAGGCCTCTACAGAGCAGCTGTTTTCAGACATGGGAAACTTCTCCTCACGGAGTAAAAATAGAGCCCAAATGCTCTAAAATAGAGGAAGAGTCTGGAAGGCCAAGAAAGCTGCCAAGAACAGCCATTGTGTAAATAAAGCACTATGTGCTAGAGCAGGACAAGGAACCTCCTGGAAAGCAATCCATAGCAGGCCATCCTTGAGCACATGGGCGTTTCCTGACCCCGGCTGAGGAGCCCCTGCTCTCATCTAGAAGGAACGAGGTCACTTTAACTTGGGCCTCCTTGCCCAGCGTGGGAAGAGAAGGCAGGGCTCTCCCACATCAGACTTTGGTGCTCCCTCCACCCATGACCAGACCCTCCTCCTCTGGGGTGACCCCTAAAAGTTACCCAGCACTGCAAACCGTGCCCTCATTGGAGAAAGCTCCGCCATCTTCTGTGGGAGGAGGTTCACCTCTGGCCCATTCCAGGACCACAAGGAGAGCGACCGTGTGGGTCCTCAGGTTCTGGTCCAGACTCTCCCCGAGCCATGGCCACCTTGAAGGAAACATGTTTTGCAAAGACAGTTGAACCCTTCCTCCTGTTCTGCAGGGGCTCTCCCCCTGCCCTTGAGTAACAGTAGGCTGTTGCTCTGCTCTGATTCCCACGTGCTGAGGATTCGACCTTCTGTGCCCTTCCAGAAGCTTAAGTTATTCTGAATGAGAGTGCCAACCACACTGGGAGGAAGTGACCAGCATGAGGTGGATCCCCATGGGATGCAGAAGGTAATGAAGGAACAGAAGCAGCCAAACCAGAGGAAGAAAACGCAAGAAAGAACAGGAACAGAGGGAGCGACGATGATGATGAAAAAATCAACAGCCACCATTCACTGAGCACTTACGACGTGCCAGGCTCTAAGCACTTCACACACATTAACTTAATTATCTGGACATTTTAAAAAACATTTTTTTAATGTTTATTTATTTTGAGAGAGAGAGAGAGAGAACACAAGTGAGGGAGGGGTAGAAGAGAGGGAGACAGAGGATTTGAAGCAGGCTTGGCACTGACAGCAGAGCGTCCAATGTGGGCCTCAACCTCACAAACTGTGAGGTCATAACCTGAGCTGAGGTTGGACACTCAACCGACTGAGCCACCTGGGCACCCCTATCTGTACATTTTAAATGTACAAACTTTTATTTATCTTTTAAATGTATTTATTTATTTATTTATTTATTTATTTAGAGCACACACGAGTGAGGGAGGGGCAGAGGCAGAGGAGGAGAGAGGATCCCAAGCAGGCGCAAAGCGTGACACGGGGCTAGAACCCATGGACCGCGACACCGAGACCTGGGCCGAAACCAAGAGTTGGATGCTTAACCGACTGAGCCACACAGGTGCCCCTGTACGAACTTTTAAATGCGCAAATGTCCCCCAAGTATTTATTACCTACAAAGAGAAAGATAGCACCTTACAAAGGAGAAGCCCAGTCTACATGTTAAAATGACCAGGAATCAGACATTATTAATCCCCATCGTGATGCACGGAGGACCAAACATCACTTCTGTGGCATTCTCGAACAAAATACACAACCTCATTCTAGTTGTGAGAAAACAGCAGACAGATTGAAAGACATTCGACTCCTCAAAAATACTCTTCAAAAGTATTAAAGACACAAAAAGCAAAGAGACATGAAGAAGAAACTGCAGTAGATTGGAGGAGTCCAAGGACAAATAACTCATTACAATGTGGGACCTTGAACAGGATCCTGGAACAGAAAATGGGCATTAGTGGGGAAGTGGTAAAATTCAGGAACTGTGGTGTAGGTAAGAGAATGTTATTTCCTGTTGTTGGTTCGTCCAGTGCACATCGTAATCATTGCAACGCGGTTGTGTTAACATCAGGGAAAGTCGGGTGTGGGTAGATGCGTACTCTCTGAACTACAACTTCCCTGTGAGCCAAAAATTAATTCAAAATTCAAAATTTTTTAGTTATTTTTGCATTTTATGTTTTTGAGGTTTTGTTTGTTTATTTAATATAGTTTTTTTGTTTTTGTTGTTTTTTGAGAGAGAGAGAGAGAGAGAGAGAGAGAGAGTGCATAAGCCGGTGAGGGGGGGAGAGAGAGAGGAGGAGACAGAATCTAAAGCAGTCTCCAGGCTCTGAGCTGTCAGCACAGAGCCCGACACGGGGCTTGAACTTATTAACTATGAGATCATGACCTGAGCCAAAGTCAGAAGCTTAACCAACTGAACCATCCAGGTACCCCTTGTTTCTTTATTTTTGAGAGAGAGGGAGAGAGCATAGCAAGGGAGGGGCAGAGAGAGAGAGAGAGGGAGAATTCAAGACTCGGATGTTTAACCGACTGAGCCGCTATCCAGGCGCCCCTGAATTTAAACTTTTCTAAGTGCAAGATTTCTCCAAACAAATCAATCCATCTCAGAAGAGTAACTTACTGGATTGGTGTATCGGTAATGAAAAACATCCAGACTTTGGATAAGGCAGAGAATGTGTGCGATGATACGGTATCCATATCCTGGGATACCATATCATGCGATAGCATATGACAGCCTCTTTCGCAGGGACTGAGTGGCCCCCATTTCAGTAAGCACCTCTGCAGTTGCTGGAGGTGGAAGAGCCAGTCGGGCTGCCTCCACCCATGAGATGCTGCCCCGGCCTCACAGACCATGGGCTCTCCATGACGTTGTTCTGCGTCTTCTGTCCTGTTCTCCCACCCAGCAGGACCCAGTGAGTGGGAAATTTCTTAGCTTTTTCTTGACAGTGCATCATAGCCCCTCCTCCTTCATTCCTTCCACAGCGACTCACTTTTGGAGGCTTTCACATCAGATAAAAAAGGCATTTCTCACCAACCTTAAGCCTGACAACTTCAATCCTCAGTGTCCACCGATCCTTTCTTATACCCCATAGAGGAAGAATCAGTGAGACATTACTGCCATCTACGTGGTTGGGGTTTGCCTACCTTTGCTTATCTTCTTCTCTTTGTGCTTCTCTGCATTTCTCCCATCTCACCAACCTGGAGGGTAACAGCAGATCAGAGGCTGCTGCTGAGAATCTGTAGCCCTGGCCTCCTGGCTGACGGCAGCCCAGGAAGCTGGCATATTGGTCCTCAAGTTTCGAATGTGCAAAACAGGCGGGACTTCCACCTTGTCACTGCGCTGGACCTTGGCACCTGCCATGTGGCTCCTGGGTCTCCCTCTGCCCAGTTAGGTTTTCTGCTAGGCCCCTGCAAGCCTGCCCCTTTGCTGTCTTTCTGCTGAGCCAGCAAAGCTCTGTTTTCATTCTCTCCTCTCCACCCCAGAGACGGAATCAAATTATCCAATGATTAGTTAACACTTCATCATTGTGCCACATTTTGCAATGAGGTGGGACAAGGGGAAAAAGGAATTCTGGCCTCGGTGCCTTGAGCCCTTGAACAACAATAGGAAGAGCCCAGAAGGCTCCTGATTCAAAGGAGGTGAGCGCTGAGCGCTTCTCTGTTGTCCAAGGAGACTTGGGGTGGGGCCAGAGTGAGGCTGGAACGGCCTTCCCACCCACCCAGCAATTTTTGGCAGCTGAAGGGGTGCTGCCTGGGCAGGCTTGGCTGTCTGTGAATCAACCCCAGAGCCCCCTTTCCCAAGGCCACCGCCCTGGCTACGAGAAACAGATCTGGGGACCCCAGTTCAGGAGAGCGGGCAGTCGGAGGTGTTGGTCCCCTCCCCCTGCTAAAATCACCTTGAAATGACAACAAAGGGATACAAAACTGAAGAAACCCAAGATAGCATTGGCAACAAAGGTGGTACCGTCAACGGAAAGATCATTTCTGAAAGATGGAAATAAATGCAATTATAATACTGGACAAGCTGAAAGAAGGGAAGCACAGCCCAGAACACGGTTGAGAGAAAGCTGCAGGGATACGGGGCTAGCCTTCCCGGCTTGCAGGAGGCAGCGGGGACGATTTACTGCGGGGCTGGCTGCACCACAGCTGGCCCAGCCCGTCCAAACACACACACACACAGTTGGGGCAGCATGAGCTCCGATGCTCATATGCTAAGATATGTTTCCTAGACAGAGAGATAGAATGTTCTGGTTGGCAGGAGAAGCTGAGTAGTGCACTCTAACAGGCCCAAAGCAAAAAGGAGGAAAGGCAGCGCCAGCATCTGGGCTCCAGCCTGCCTGCCTCCCATCTGCTCAGTCCCTGAAAGGATATTGGCCTCTCCCCGGACACCACTCACACACGCCCTCACTCAGCCTCCCCACGCAGGGAAGTAGCCTTTGGGATGAGAGGCCCTGAAAAGAAACCGTTCCCAGAAGTCACACAAATCAGTTCAGGGCATTCACTCACAGAAATGGCCAAGGATCATTTAGTATTCTCTTCCATGAAAATTAAAGTGAAAACCAGCTAACTAAGGCCTGAGATACTTTGCTAAGAATTATCAAAATAAGATAGGACTAACTCTTCGAAGTCACTGCATCCACAAAGAACAGGCTGCAATGAAAGCAGAGTAATAAACAAGATACTGTTTTTTGAAAATTAAAAAGGAAAAAAGATGGCCAAAATAAAAAATTTCTATAGAGGGTTAAGTAAAAGAATGATTAAGACTAGAAACGTGTGTGTGTGCACACGCACACCTGCTGCAAAAAGCTTTATTGTTTCCATTTGGTCCATGGCTTGGGTGAGGGCTCCAGGGTGGTTAAAAAGCTGCCTAGTGGCTGCAGGGAGAGGCTCAGGCACAAGCCCTGGTCCAGGGGGTCACAACCCAGAGAGGCCCCTCAAGGGCTGCCACGCTTCAGAGGCTCCTAGTCGTGTTTGAGGGTGAGCCTTTCGAAGAGAGACTCGCCCAGCCTAGCCTGGGGGCCATCCCGCCTGTAGGGGTGAGTCAGGTGGTCACCCATCTTCTTGATCCCCTTCTCATCTTGGTCCTCCAGGAAGTCACAGAGATGGGGGTCTGGGCAGGCAGAACCCAGGGCATGCAGAGCCAAAAGGGCCTGGTTCAGGTTCTTCTCCAGAACTGGGGCGGCTTCTGTGGTGTCCAGGCTTTTATTACACTCATCCTGGAACAGCTTCCTCCTGGTCCTGGTCCTGGAAGAGGGTGTGGCTGCCTCCATGACTTTGCATCTTCTGCGGACACTCAGCGCCCTCGCACTTCTCAGCCAACAGGCCCTCCAGGGCCCCATCGTCACGGTCGAAATAGAAGCCCAGGGAGAGGTAGGTGTAGGAGGCCTGCAGATGCGTGTTGACCAGGAGGCTGACAGCCTCCTCCACCTCGGTGAAATAATTCTGAGGAATCCGGGGAGCTCACGGTTGATGGGTAATAAGGAGCTAAGCTCAAAATTGGGTGTTGGCCGGTCCCAGAGGCAGAGGATGGCCGAGAAGATGGCTCCAAAGGATGTGACTGGAAGAACAGTTGGAGGGTGGTCGGGAGGCTGGTAGAAAGGGTGTCCCTACAACTGTTTGGTCCAGACACTGTTGAAGCAAAAGACAGATCCACGGGGCATACTGCAGGAAGCCAAATTATTTTCGTAGAGGATTGCAGTGCAAGTTACAGCAGACTCTAATTAACCAAAAATCATCATACACAGAATGGGTCACTATCCTGGCGGGAAAATTATACCTCAATAAAGCTGTTGTAAACAATAGCCCAGCCCCTTCAGGCCTTGAGAAGGATCATTCTGGGGCTTGTTTTCCACACTGTTCTCCACAGACGTCCTGTGGGACTGAGCTCCAGTTCCATGCTGGCAGTTGGCTTCACACACACTCCTTATTGGCTGCCTTTCTTCCCAACATTACCTTCCCACAGAACGTGTGCCCAAAAAACTACTTGTGCTAGAAGCCTTCTCTAGAGGTCTGTTTCTGGAAGAACCCAAACCAAGGGTAGGATACTCTTTCATTTTGTACTCTTCTGATAGTTAAAGAAGAGGCAGTAAAGTTGGTGCCAAGATCAGGGTTGCTGATGACATTTCAACAGAAATGTTAATTTAGAAAGCCAATCTGGGGAAGGACTTGGTGATGAGTGGGAAGAGAATTTAGTTGAAGACAGGCCAGGAAAAGGCCTCAGGATGGTAGGGTTCCAGGGCGAGGAGAAGCCCCTGCTGGGAAGCACAAGTTCTTCCGAGGCTTACTGCTAGAGTAGGAGGAGGGCATTCCCCTGAGACGGCACAGCTACCAGGAAACTGCGAGCACCTTTGTTCAACTACCAGGCCTCTGAACTTAGAAATAAGCCCTCAGATTGCAATCAAATTAAAAACTCTACTTTTGCTGCTTCAGTGCCATCAACATACCTCCCCTTCTCATGGTGCACACTAGGCAGGAAGAAAGCAGCTGCCGGAGCTCAAAAGCCACCATGGTTGCCTGGGTGGAGATTGCTAACCACAGAGAGGGACAGAAAAGCAGGAAATACACCTAAGCAGGACTCTGTTTTTCAATTGAAGAGTTTTAAAATTATATATATATGCATGCAACATACACACTAATGCTGCATTTCAGTTACTCTAAGGAGTAATAGTTTATACTTTAATATCTCCACCATTGAGGCATATCAGACCACTTATATAAATCATACTGAATGGATCTTCAGGGCTAAATATTACATGTTAAAATTAACAAATATACTTTATATACAATGCAACAAGATTTCTTGGCTCCTTAAATATAAAAATGCCTCATTCGTGGCCTCTACCTTTTCAGAGTATTACTTTGAGACCTGAATGAGTCAGGAAAAATACTTTAAGTTTTCAGATTTACTGTTAACTCTAACAAGGTGACGTTCAGCTTCAAGACTATGTGGCAGGTGTTCCCAGCACTTAAAACATATAACCAGTTTAAGCATCTGACTGTGGATTTCAGCTGAGGTCATAATCTCAGTTTGTGAGACTGAACCCCCTGTCAGGCTCTGCACTGACAGCATGGAGCCTGCCTGGGATTCTCTCTCCGTCTCTCTCTGCCCTTCCCCCAGCTCATCCATTCTCTCTCAAAATAAATAAATATTAAAAAAATAAAACAGGGGCGCCTGGGTGGCTCAGTCGGTTAAGCATCTGACTTCAGCTCAGGTCATGATCTCACAGTGAGTTTGAGCCCCAGATCAAGCTCTGTGCTGACAGCTCAGAGCCTGGAGCCTGCCTCAGATTCTGTCTCCCCCCCCTCTCTCTCTGCCCCTTCCCCACTCGTGCTCTGTCTCTCCCTCTCAGAAATAAACATTTGAAAAATAAAAAATAGGGGCGCCTGGGTGGCTCAGTCAGTTCGGCCTCTGACTTCGGCTCAGGACATAATCTCACAGTTCATGAGTTGGAGTCCCGCATAGGGCTCTGTGCTGACAGCTCAGAGCTTGGGGCTGCTTCAGATTCTGTCTCCCTCTCTCTAACCCTCTCCCACTCATGTGCATGCTCTCTCTCAAAAATAAACAAGCATTAAAAAAAATAAAGAAAAGGCTAAAAATACATATTTAAAAAAATAAAATTAAAAATTAAATAAATATATATACCCAATATATATATATATATATATATATATATATACACACCCAATAACAATTATTAAGGAAAAACTGAATTTATCCAAGAATCCCCACAGCCCAGCATACAAAGTATTTGTTTTCAACTGTTCTACACAAGAATTTTTACTTCTCCTGACATTTTTCATTAAGAAGGCAAATCACACTGAATTAACATTTGGCCCAAGTAAAGGCTTTATTCATTTCAGCTTTCTTGGAAGTGAAAATAAGTCATCCTTTGCCTTAATGAATGCGTCTTTTCTCTTTCTGCATCTGAGGGGGCCAAGACAACCCAGAACACCAAATATTCTAGACCGCTGGCAATGAGGAGTAGCAAAGTAGGAGATGGTCATACTCGGGAGGGAGGGGAGTTTGATTCTGGATCCAACTTCTAAGTGACTCAGAGTATTCCCTTCCTGCCCTTCCTTTCCATTCACCCTTGACCAACTGAAGAAAGGAAACCAGGGTCAGGGATGTCTCCTTCATCCTTTCCCTCTTAACGCCTGCTTGGGTTCATGCAAATTTAAACCCTAGCAACGCTCAGTCAGCCTTGACCTTCAAACTTAAAAATCAACATGACTTGAGAGTAGCCATGAAAAAGGTCCAAACATGTTTCTGATCAGACCTCAGCTGAGTAGTTCTCAAAGAATGAACTAGATGGTGATGCTTACATCCATGAGGCAGAAGTTCAGGTGAGACTCCATCTTGTAGGCACCAAGAGAGGGTTTCATGCACTCAAAGATCAGCTGGTGCCATAATGGAGCCAAAGGCACATGTAAAGCTCTAAAATTCAGTATATACTTTTGCTAAAAAAGGACACAAACCCCCAAATAGACATGGAGTAGGATAATACCGTCTTTAAGATGCTGCTTTAGAGACAAGAATATACAATGGGGAAAGGACAAGTCTCTTCTATAAATGGTGTTGGGAAAACTGGACAGGTACATGCAAAAGATTGAAACTGGACCACTTTGTTAGATCACCCACAAAAAAAAAAATTCAAAATGGATTAAAGACCTAAATGTGAGACCTGAAACCATAAAACTCCTAGAAGAAAATATAGATAGTAATTTCTTTGACATCCGCCATAGCAACATTTTTCTAATATATCTCCCCAGGCAAGGGAAACAAATCAAAAACAAACTACAGAGGCTACACCAATATTAAGAAGCAAAGGAAACCATTAAAACAAAAAAGGCAACCTACCAAATGAAAGAAAACATTTGCACATGATATATCCAATAAGAGATTAGTACCCAAAATATATAAAGAACTTCTATAATACCAAAATAATAATCCAATTAAAAATGGGCAGAGGACATGAATGAACATTTTTCTAAGACCCACAGATGGCCAAGAGACACATGAAAAGATGCTCAGTGTCTCAGTATCATCATTAGGGAAATGTAAAGCAAAACCACAATGAGGTATCACCTCCTTGGCTAGAATCAAAGTGACAATAACAAGTGTTGACAAGGATGTAGAGAAAAAGGAACCTTCGTGCATCATTGATGGGAATGCAAATTGGTACAAGCACACAGTATGGAGATTCCTCAAAAAATTACAAATACAAACACCATATGATCCATATAATTCCACTACTGGTATTTACGTACAGAAAACAAAAACATGAATTCAAAAATATCTACACACCCCTATGTTTACTGCAGCATTATTTACAAGAGTGGAGATATGGAAGCTACTCAAGGGACCATGCATAAATGAATGGATAAAGGAGATGTGGTATATACACACAATGGTATGTTACCCAGTCACAAAACACAATGAGATCTTGCCATTTGTGACAACACAGAGGGACCTAGAGCGTATTAATTAATGGTACGTGAAATGGGTCAGGCAAAGACGAATACCATAGGATTTTACTTTTACTTCTACGAAGAATCTAAAAAACAAATGAATACACAAAAAGCAGAAACAGACCCATAAACACAGAGAACAAACTGACAGTTGCCAGAGGAAAGGGGGTGGGAGGATGGGCAAGATGAGGGAAAGGGAGTGGGAGATTCAGGCTTCCAATTATGCAATGAAACTCACGGAGATTAAAGGCACAGCACCAGGGAATAGAGCTGATGATACTGTAATAGTGTTGCATGGTGGCACAGGGAAGTTACACTAATGGTGAGCAGAACATAATGTACGGAGTTTAATCATGATGTTGTATTGAAACTAAGGTAACATTGTGCACCAAAGATACTCAAAAAAAATTAAAAAGTTGCTGCTTTTTTCCTAATTAAATTCTCTCTACTCACCACAAATGGGAGCATAAACAAATATTTGTACTCCTCTTTCAAGACTCTAAATGGGAAAGCACTTAAGAAGTTTAAATGCAAAGACACAGGACTCCCTGAGACAGAAAATAGCTTATAGGTCAATATTACTATAATAGTTTCCGGGTGGAAAAAAAAAATGGTCTCTTTTGGGAAAATGATCCAATACAGGAAATAAAAGAGATCATAGATGATTACACATTACACATGACAATTAAAAATACAGTGACTTTATTTCCATCATCTTACAGTCCCCAGTATCGCATCTGGTAAGAAGCATCGTTTCTATAAACACAAAAATATTTCAAGAAAGCATGTTACAAGATAGTATATGTAAGCAACAGTTTGGCAGAATTTTTATCAACTCTAGTAGTTCACAGACCCCTCCCCCCAAAACAGCCAAATTTTAAAATTCAAAAATAACAGTTAGCTGTATTTAACATATGTTACACCTTAACACTTAAAATATCATGCTCTAGTTAAATAGTTCATCAACAACACTGTATACAAATAAAATATTACACAAAATATATTTAAGAAAATGTTTTGGTCTTTGATCTGAACAATAAATAAAAACACAGGCACTTCTACACTGAGACAGGGAAGCAGTCACTACTCAGAATGATTTTGTATAAGTGACATGTGAAAATATGGCAAGAATAGAATCCTGGAGTTTTAAACTGGCAATCCATTCATGAGAAGGTCTGCAATTTCGATCTTTTCAGTTGAAGTTCAGAAATTACAAATGCCTTCCTGGTCCACATCGAAAAATCCTAAGCACAATATGGCTGCCAGGGTCAATTCAATCTTCCGATGGCCATTATGGAATCATACCCATGATCTTCAAATACTAAAATTAGAGAACTATCATGGTACCACCCAGTAAACCAAATACCAGGACAGTTAAGCTTTCTCCTTATCATGGTCGTAAGATCATGTAACAAGGTCAACTGGATAAATGTCACACAATGATTCTCATTTTGCAAAATTAACTGACCTTTTAAAACAAAAAAATACTGTTGGGGTGGTGGGAAATTTTGACAGAAGTTAATTTTTGTAGACAATTTAAAAAATTCATCCAAATTTCATGAAAATAAATGGAATTCCATTCAACGAAAACCACTGAATCATGTATAACAAGGTCTTTGTAGCCAATATGTTTATAAACACCTAAATTGCAGATAATTCACTCATTATAATGGAAAGTAAGAATATTCTCTTACGAGGGCAAAACATAAATAATCTAAATCAGTCAAATTCCAGAAACTTATGATTTCAGCCGAGAAGAGAGGCAAATTAGAAAACAATGGCCACTAGCCATAGGAAGGATTGGAACCAACTTTCCCACCATATCCTCTGTGAAAAGTTAACAATCTTCGGCTTCCCCTCTTCAGAAAGTACCACCCTGGAGGTTTTAGAGGCCCTCAAATGGATGCTACTAACAAAGGCAATTTTGAAGGTTTAACATAGATATCATCCCTAACATGAAAGAACACAACATGGGAACTATTCAAGATAGGTCTTTCTATGAAAAATTTAGTTTGTATATACTTCAGCAATTTAAATGAGCATTTTGCAACCGAGACCAAATATCAATCATCTCTTGAGGTTTTCTACTGTGTACTAACATCAAATCTACATAGGAACAAATGTTATTCTTGTTTTTCTCTTCTATATCAAATGTCTTGAAGCCTTTGTGTTTCTCTGGAACGAGGCCAAGTTTCTGAAGGCACATTCCAGTATAAACATCATCGATGGGGTAGAGAAGGACCCGGTCGGTTATATTGTACAGCCTCAGGGCCAGGTGCCCAGAGTAGAGGAATCCACCTCCCCCCGCATAAGGCGGATAGACACCAGTGTAAACAACTTCCGGGATGTAGTACTTCAGTTTCTTATCCCGATGAGGTCCAGCATTGTGGATCACATCACCTATAAACAAATCTTTGGCTTTGTTCTTGGATAAGCTATTCAAGTAATTCAGGATGTGATGCGTGTTCACAAAAACATCATCATCGCCCTTGAAAACGAACTCGGCATTTGGGCAGGAAGTGCTTACCCACCTGAGAAAGAGCACTTCTTTCAGGGACAAGTTGAAGAAAGTGTCTCTGTAGTTCCACATAAGAATGTCTTGGTGCTTCTCACTCTCAAATTTCAACATATCTGACAGGTCCGGGTGGTTGTCCTCTGGCGGGGTCTGACCCAGTAAGAAGACTCGCACTACGGTTTGGTTCCCCACATTGGTTTCTCTGCCCCAAGATTCCCGAATTGCTTGCCTTCTAGCAAAATGTGGAATGAGGGACTTTATCGCCAGTAACAAGAAGGGTTTCTTTGCACATTTATCTGGTTGATCTATAAGTAGTGAATAATTTCGACATCTCAAATACAGTAGAAAGTCTTTAAATCTGTCTGGCAAATTGCTGAAACCTGAAACTACTGACGTGACCCTCAGGTCAGGTTCACAAAAATTTAGATGGCTTATGTTGGAAAACCCATATACTTCCCCCGTCTGGTTGGCCAACATATTCAAAATGGGATTGTACCGCCGGTTCAGCTTTTCTTGTTCTCTGTTCCAATATGCCACAGGAGGGTCAGATATCTTCCAGAACTTTTCTTTGGGTATTATTACTTCCCCCTTTCCATTTTTTTCTTGGCTGCTGCTTTTGGAGACTTCCACAATCAAATAAATGAAGACATTAACCATCATCAGGATACCCAACAATTTTATTCTCCGACGTCCAACACTCATTTCTCATATCTAGAATAAAAAGGAGGAGCATTGTATTAATTAGATAATTATTAATTTGCATTTGCTGACATATGTCACTTGCCTCATTGTCTTTATCGTCTCTGGAATAGTGGTTCAGAACACAGATTCGAGGCTCGTACTGCCTAGGTTCAAATCATGGCCCTAGCATTCTAGCTCTGTGACCGTGCACAAATTGTATAACTGATGTCTCAGTCTCTCCATCTATAAAATGGGGATATAACTCACTTCATAGAATGTTTGCAAGGACTCTGTGACTTTTTATAGGTATAGCTTTTGAAACAGTGGCTGGCCCACACCAAGCAGTACATAAGTGACTGTTACAGAGTGGCTGTTTTAGACACCCGAAGCCAAAAGATATACATTTACTAAATAACCCCACAGGTGTTCAGCTTCCTTGCTTACAAGGACACACATTCAAACCAGTGTGTTGCAAACTGATCCACTCATGATTCATAACAAATACATTTTATATTGTGACCTGTACACACACAGAACTGTATTCACATGTGTGAGTTCCCGTGTAATTCACGAAATTTTCTATTTTGTTCTATTTCATTTTTTAGAAAATGGTGATTCCCAACCCTGAATAGTTTCTCAATCCACAATTTTATAGAGGAAGAAACCAAGGCATAGAGATTAAGATGCTTGCCCAGGGTTGCAGGGCTAGGAGATGGAGGAGACTGAGTATTAAGAAAAAGAAAATGACAAGACTCACATTGGCTTTATCCTACTAAAAATTGAGGATAACCCAAATACCATCAACAGGAGAATGGATTGTCAAATTGTAGTATTTCATACAATGGAATAACCCCCAGCTGAAAAACAGTGCATGAAAGACAAACCTCAGGGGCACTTGGCTGGCTCAGTCAGTAGAGCATGCTACTCTTGATCTTAGGGTCATGAGTTCAAGCCCCATGTTGGATTGGAGAGTTCAAGCCCCATGTTAGAGAGATTACTTAAAATAAAACAAATAAACAAACACACAAAGCAGTGTTTTTCTTTCTTAAAGAAGACCTCAAATTCTATATATGTTAGGTGCAAGAAGGCAAGATTAACCTAGAATCTAAAAATCTGAAAATGACAGAGGTAGAGGTTTTGACTAGAAAGGGGCAGGAGGGAACTTTTTAGGGAATAGAAATGTACTGTGTATGTCTTGGCCTGGATGAGGGTTTCATGGGTGTACACATTTGTCAAAACTCAAAACTGCGTACTTACAATCTCTGCTGGTCATAGCAAAATGAAAAAGGGAAACGAAAATGACATTTTCGTGAAATATCAAAGGCTAAGAATAGATTTCAGGACAACAGAAGAAAGAGTAATAAAATAGTTTGTTTGCCAGCGATGTAACTCCAGAGTTCTAGCACTACTGTGATGGATGACCTATACAAGAACCATTTAGATAAGCTTGACAACCTAAAAAAGTGGGAGTGGTACTACACTGTAAGGAATGTTCACTGAGAATCTATCCTTAGAAAAGAATTCCTAGGGGCACCTCGGTGGCTCAGTCGGTTAAGTGTCCAACTTCGGCTCAGGTAATGATCTCATGGTTCATGAGTTCGAGCCCCGTGTCATGTTCTGTACTGATAGCTCAGAGCCTGGAGCCTGCTTTGGATTCTGTGTCTCCCCTTCTCTCTGCCCCTCTCCTGCTCACTCTCTTTCTCTCTCAAAAATAAATAAACATTTAAAGAAAATTTTTTAAAAAAAGAAAGAAAGAAAAGAATTCCTAAAAAGTACTGTGTCCCAGGCACTGATACAGTATATCTATAAAGTAGGTGTGGTTACTTTTATTCCCATTTTATACCGGAGGAAACAGATTTAAAGAAGTAACTGTTAAGGGCAGAGCTCGAATTCCAGCCAAGGCAACCAGGTTCCAAGGTCACCAAATCAAACCATAGCCACTCTCCTCCGACCTCCGGAAACAAAGCTGGATGCCTATTTCAATAAAGCATAGTGCTTTATTTTTTTAATTTTTAAAAATGTTTATTTATTTTTGAGAGAGAGAGAGTGTGAGCAGGGGAGGGGCAGAGAGAGAGGGAGACATAAAATTCAAAGCAGCCTCCAGGCTCTGAGCTGTCAGCACAGAGCCTGACATGGGGCTCAAACTCACAGACTGCGAAATCATGACCTAGCTGAAGTCAGATGCTTAACTGAGCCATCCAGGTTCCCCTATTTTTTTTTTTAATATAAGACGATTTTAAGTTTACTGGGTTCTAACATACAGTCCCAAGGTAATACTATTTGTCATGCTGAGAATGCTGTGAAGTTATCACCTGCTGGACAGCCCAGATTAGATGGGTTGGAATTCACAAGTTCTTCTGTGTCTTTTAAAATCTGCTTAGTAAGTCCTCAATTAGATGAGTTTACCAGTGCTAAACAGCTTTGGTTATAGACAAAGAAGTAAAAGGTGTTTTTAAAAACGCATGATCCCAGGGTTGGGGAATCCAGCCTCTAGTCAGATCTCAGATGAGCATCAAGCCTACTTAAGAGTCTCTCTCCCTCTCCCCCCCACTTCGGCCTCTCTCTCTCTCTCTCTCTCAAAAAACAAAATAAAGCATGTAAAACACACACACACACACACACACACACACACCAGCCCCTACCCCATCCTTCTGAAGCTTTTGCACTCCAGAAAACATGGCAGATGACAAAGTTATGTGGGTGCCCTCAACTCAACCAATGAGCAGCCCCCCATCTCACTCCAAATCTCCCCCTTACTTCTGAACCACTACCTACCCCTCAAAAATTCCACCACTGAGCTACCAAGTAAGGGCTTTGTTAAACTTCCTCCAGAGAAGGCAGTAAAAAACCACAAGACATTCCTTACTTCTTATTCCCAGTTTTAACAGCCCCACATAACCTGAATAATTCAAACACCCATAACCAGGTCTAGGGCCCACACCCTCCTAAGGTCAGCTCCTTTCAAATGTGCTTTGGGGCAAACCTAATGACCAAACTGAAGCTCTCAGTCCAATACATCTTTGGCAACCTAAACCCCTTTGCTCTGGGCCTTACTTGCAAGGACAAGAGAACTCGAATGCACACTTAGAAAGTCCTTGCATGGGTACCTCATACAGTTAAAGAAATATCCACCTTTTTAGAAAATAAATCGTAATTTTAAGGGGTTTGGATTTTATTTTTGTGGCTTCTAGATTTGAGACAAAATAGTTTTCAAAAACAAGTAATTCTCTTTGAGTTGGGAAAACTCTCCTGCAGCTACAGTAGCATTTGACCCAGTATCTCTGATCTCTACATCCTGGGTGCTTCGTGTAAACAGCCTGAAGGGCAATAAGGAAAAGTATGAGGGTGAACAGAGAAAGACTACAATGAGGAAAAAGACTTGGAAGGTACTCAGGAAAAAAAGAGCACACACTACGAACAGCTAACCACGGACATTTTCAACTCAGAAAAGGAATATGGCAATCAGTAGACTCAGAAATTTCTAGAGTGAAAGAGGTCAGCTGGAGGAAGAAAGGAAAGCACAGTATTTACACAGCAGGTTGTGAAACCTCTAAGTTCATTTTCCTAGGGAAAGACTCAGGGCGAATAAGATGGGAGGTGATTCCAAGTAAACGAGCTAAAGGAGGTGGTTTTGGGGCAGGGTTATGGCTAGCTGGAGTCCAGCCGTAACAGAAGTGATGATCTGAAGTTTCTATCACAAAAAGCACCAATCCTCCTTTCGGGACTACTTTGAGGAATACGTTAGGCTTGCCACCCAACTTCATCCACTGCAACTCAGGCTTTTATTTCCATGATCGAGACCCAGCCAGGACTTCCCGCCACCTCAGGCAAGACAGGGCTTTGTGGCTCTCAAAGGGACGCCATCCTCACTTCATATGCGCCCAAGGATTCCAGGCTGCAGGGCATTCTGTCCATTTGTCACCTGCACCCCTGAGGAAGCTGAAAAGACAGTAACTTAACAGTGAGAAAAATGGAGGCTCGGAGAGGGCTAACTGAGCTGCCTAGATATCACGTAAGAGTTAAGTGACAAGGATGACATGATACAATTTTTTGGTTCCCAATCCAGGGCTCTTTGGATCTCCTCCTTCTACAAGGCACAGCCACATTCTCGTAACCTGACCCAGGTCAACGGCAAAGTTGCAAGAGCTGGCTCAAGACTAAAAAAACTGAGAGCACAGGAAAACTTTATTTGCTAGCTCAAATGTAGGAAGGTACACTTGATCATTACTGAGACTCTCCAAAGAAAGGGAAATGTGAGTGCCTAGAAGCTCCCAGCCCCCCTCTTCTGAGTATGCTCCAGCCTTCCTTGTCCAAACTCCCAAACATGCAGCTCAGGCTACATGCAGCTCTTAGCACTACTTGCTAAAGGACGTTTCTTCCAACCTGAGAAAAAAAAGATGGGAAAACCAAGATTCTCAACTCTATTTTTCCATCAAGTTTAAATGTCATCTTTCATTTGTGACCTGGGCACAGTCCCTCGCATGAGAACTCTGCTTTCGGTAGAGTCTTACTACAAACCAAGTTCACTGAAAGAAGGACAAAACAGTGACCCCCATAAAAATATCTGTGGGAAAAAGCTCTCTGACTATCTGACTAAATATTCCCATTACAGACATAACACCAGTATGTGTCCTTTTCTGAGCAGGAAGTTACATTGCTTAGAAAGAATCTGAGTAAGAAAACTTACCCCAAAGCTGGGCAAGACGTTATACAACCCTGACTGTGAAACACAGAATTTTTCTTATGAGTAACAGAAATAGGAAGAAACCCCGTATGCCAACAAAGAACAACCTTGGCCTTTCACCTGGTGCTCCCCAATAAGGACTGAACAGTTTTGAAATTTCTAAAATACTTCGGTTGGTTCTGGTATATGGAAAACAACTTTCTTCTTTATTTTGCAATTAAAATATTTAGAAAAGCAAGGTAGAGACAAGAAAACTGTATTTGTTAGCTGAAAACGGATTACAAAATAGCAGAGAGGCTATGCTGAAACTATGTGAAAATCCAGATAAATCCAGATAAAGTACGACACAAAAACAAAACTGGTTTCATAGGGGCCGTAGGATTATAGACTATTTTAACATTCCTTACCGCTGGCCCCCCATGTCCCTCCCTGAACGGCCATCCAGACTGCCTGGGATGGGGGTGGGGAGCACATCACACACAATTCCTGAGACTGGGTTCCCATTTAGGAAGCCCGCGCCGCTCGCCTGTGTCCTGGCTTCAGTCCCACGGTTACCGTACCCCTGCGCTGGCCCCCACGCAGGGTTCCGAGGAGGCTCTGCCACAACATCTACCCCTACCCCATCTGCACGTCTCCTGTGCTCTTTGCCTGAAGCCGTCTACTAGAAATATGCTCTCTACGAACACATAGGCTTTATTTTAATAAATAATTAGGTAGCTGCCAGGCACCAGCAATCCTAGGAGGCAGATGCTCCCCGAGAGGTGACTGAACTTGCCCAAGGTCACGCGGCTGGCTCAAACCCACGCAGTTCGGCTCCAGAGTCTGAATGTTAAACCATGATGCAAATGCATGCTGCTGCGCAGGGTTGTGACTAATGGGACACTAGTCTTACTTTCAATGGTTAATCTCCTTACAAGTTATTAAATATTTTAAAGCTTTTCATTTATACACTTTAACCTACAACTCTACCATGAGTCAACGTCAGATATGGGAGGCAGGGTGGCAAATAAGTAACCTTGATTGAATGATTCAGAAACCAAGTTCTGGGCAAAATTCCTCACATAGCTCATTCTGTTTCGCGGTATGCAGCCCAAGCAATCCCAGTATGTCATTCATGGACACTTGAGTGGGAACCACTGAAGTGGACCATCCTGAAAGGTTTCCTCCAGTTCTGAAAGTCCTAGAAACACTGAAACCAAGTGCTGGCCAGAAAACATTTTGATTTTGATGTGGCCAAGAGGACTCATTCGCACAGAACTCCGACTTAGGGAGAGTCTCTCTCTCTCTCTGTGTCACACACACACACACACACACACAACTGCTAATCAGGGATAGAGCCAGCAATCACACCCAGGCCTGACCCAAAACATGCGCTCGAGACTGTCTACATTCTCACCCCAACATTCCCAAGGTTAGGGATAAAGGAAAGGAAGGACCTTCTTGTGTAACCATTAAATAAAATGAGCAGCCATCCCTGTCCAGTCGGGCTGAGGCAAGGAGGCTGGAATTCCAAGCTCTTGATCCAACCACAGTAAGAGCTAGCCGCCTTTGTGTCCAGGGGGTCCCACTTCCTGCTCACGCTCCTGCACAAACCAGATGCACACACCTTCAAGGGGGAAGGGGCCCGAGCCCACCGCCATATCACGAGGGCAGGGGACACAGGTACACTCTGTGGAGAACGTGCACACTGTTCTGGCTGGCTGCTGCTCTCCCCCACGCTCCACGAGCCCGGCGAGAAGGGCTTTCCTAAATCCTTACCTCCCAGGCTGCTCCCATCTGCTGCCTAGTCCCTGCCAGCCCCTTCCAGGCTCGGCTCCTTTAAACAGGGACCGTTTACAGCTAAGTGGTTCTGGGGGGAGAGAACAGCTTCTAGCACTCGTGCAGACAGCGAGGTGATAAGGGTTTGAGTGAAGCAGCTCAGATGAGCTGGGCCAGACCTAGAACCCGTTGCTTAATAGGAACAAGAAGGCTGGCCTGGGTTCTTGCCAGGGCTGGGGCAGGGAAGCCCAGGACTTTCCCCATAACCGAGAGGCTGGCACGGCGAGGGAACATGGGTCTGTGACTTTGGTTTCTAATCTGTAAGGCATGAAACAACTGCTGGCTAAGTTCAAGGAATTTGGTTCACAGTCATTAGCATGAGTATCGGTGCTTTGTGTTTGAAATGAAAAGGGGAGAGGACGTCTGATGAATGCGCTCACCTACACATCTCCGCAGGCACCATCATACGCGAGAGCGTCTGGCAGGACATGTTCTGGTCCCCAGCAGATGACAGTTCCCCAAAGCCTGGTACGGCTAACTTCCTCAAGTGGCATTTATCATTTAAGATAAAAGTAATCGCCAAGTTCTTTCTTCAAATAAACATGTACAGAACTTTCAGAAGAGGAGGAAGAAGAAAATTTGCAAATGATGGCAGGGAATTAACCTGCCTGGCAGGGTTTTTGTAAACCCTGCTTTTTGTAAAACTGACAACAGTTCAATGTTGTTCGGTGTAAAAGACTATGTGGTTATAAAACGAGGCAGGAAGGTGTTTGAGGACAGAACTGTCCCAGATCCATTTTCACTTTCGAAGGTCAGCCCGGTATCTGCAGTCAGACAGCCCGCGGTTAAATTCTGGTTATGCTGCCTACTAGCTGTGTGGCCTTGGGCAAGTTACCTGACCTCTCTGTTTCCTCATGTGTAAAACGGGGATGACATCGCCTACCACACCAGTTGTCGATACTCAACAGGCACTCCACAGCTCTCCTTCAAGGGTTCTGATTCCTCCAGCACTAAGCACATTTCACTGCCCCTTTCATAAATGTGCTCTCTAGAAACTTACCTATGCACTGCCTTAAACATCACCTCCAAAAAGAAGACCACAGGTTGACTCAGTTAACTGCAGATATTAGCTTCTAACAAGCTCCCTCTTCTCAGGGCCCCTATTTAAAGTGGATCAACTTCACAGGCACCTGGGTGTACACTCCAGCACCACCTCACGCTGCTGCCCCTTCCTGCTCCGCACATCCAACCCGGGAGCTGAGTCCTGTGGACCCGCCTCCGTCATGTCATGGGACTTGTACCTCCTACATCACCTCTCCTGCGTTCTACTGAGGCTCTGTCACCAGCCACTGTGATAGCCTACCGCCTGATTTCCCGCCGTGCTCCCAGATAGACCCTCTTCCCCCAACTACTCAGTCTTCAGTCCCCCGTACATCCACACACTCCCTGCTTATGCTCTTCCCCCGGTTTGGACAGACCACCACCAACTGGCTGCTGCTCCCTCAAAGGGTAACCGTAACTGTGCTGTCTGCTAAAACTCCTTGCGGCACCTGAGTGGCTCAGTCAGTTAAGCATCTGACTCTTGATTTCGGCTCAGGTCATGGTCTCGTGGTTCATGGGTTCAAGCCCTGTATGAGGCTCCACACTGACAGTGCAGAGCCTCCTTAGGACTCTCTCTCCCATGCACAAAATAAATAAACGAACTTGAAAAAAATAAAATAAAACTCCTCTCTTCTCCATTCCCAGAGCTGGAGCTTAGGGCCTCAGGGCCTCTCCCCCTTCTGTCCCAGCCTAAATGCCAGCCTCAGTCCTCCAGTTTTCCAACTCACACGCCTTCCGGTCCCAGCCAGGGCACTTCATAACGATTCGTGCTTCCCTTCACGCCACCTCCAGCCAACATGCCCCATCCCCACGCTGTCCACACTTTAGCATCCAAACACAGCAAACACATTTCTCTTCCAGAAAATCACGGCTTCTCTCTGCCATCTGCAGAGTGCCTTCCTTTTGCTAGGCCTTCCTGGAGAGCTTCTCCTCCTTCCAAATTAGCTCAAGTGTCGCCTCCTGGCCGGAGCACCCACCTCCCGGGAGTTAGGGCACCCTCTCCTGACCAGGTTGGTCTACACCTGGGCATGGTCCACGATCAAAGTCTTCATACTCGGCCACCATTACCCCAGCATGCGGCACCTGGGAATCATTCTGCATTTGCTGAGTGGACAGATATTCTAGCCAAGTTCACTGAATACCGTGAGTATTCCGTAGAAACAGGATTACACATCAGACCTCTTTTCCAAAGAGATGACACCGGAATATCATGTATGAGCATGCTGGTAAGTGACACACACGCATTTATATAAATCTGTCTCTCTATTTAAAGCACTAAAGTACACTAGAAAAAAAATTAAAGGATCTTTCCAGAATTGGGAGAGAGGAATTTCAGAAGTAGTGAGCCCATATTAAACCTGAGAGTTCCGGGATAAGACGTGAAGAAGTAAACAGGGGTGGGCACTATACCCCAGCCCATTTCCCACAGTCAGCCCCAGACCCACGAAAGGGAACATACCTGTGGGTGTGCTTTGGGGATGTCCTGCGCACGGGAGTGCACGTGCATGGGACTCAGCAGTGCTTCAGGTGAGGGCTCCATCCCTCCTCCTGCAGCAGCCCCCTCCTCCGTCCTGTCCCAAAACAGAGGCGCCTCCACACCCCCTTCCTGGCAGGGAGCGGGAGAGTGGGGAAGACCTTGAGGAGTTGTTACCCCCATCAAGGCCATGAGGGCAGAGGCACAGGGTGAACGGCCTAAAGCAAGGCAGGCCCTTAGCTCAGACTTACAATTTGAGGGCACCCACTTCCCTGAGGCGGGAAATCGTTTTAGAAAAGAAACGCTGAAGTGCAGGCTGTCACTTCCTGTGGAACTTCATATGCTTTGGAGCCCTTGTTGAGAGCTGGACATGGCGTGGTAAGTACTTCCACTGCCAGCTGCAGGATCCACGCACACACACTGTTATCTGGCACGCTTTCAATGGGCCGCCCAGATTTCTCTGACTCATCCTTCTGTTTGCTTGGTTGGGTTACACGGGATATGTTTCCGTCTGGGTCCAACCAGGAAGCAGAGACCACACAGTTATTTAAGCACAGGTTTAAGAACATGGTAACCGAGTATCTATAGGATGGAACAGAACTCTACAGAGTAGGCTCTAGCAGATGACAAGTACCAGAAAAAGGACAAACGTGGAAGACAGGTTCAGAACTTATCTGAGAAGGTGTGGAGGGCAGAAAAGTTCCCAGGTTCCCAGGCCAGAGATGGTCCAGGCACCAGGAGAGCAGGAACAACCCTCTGGGGTACAGGAGCAAAGCCTGGGACACTCGGGGTCCCCATCAGGAAGATGAGAGAACACAAACCTTTGAGACTGTGGTGGGCATGCAGAGTGAACAAGGGTGGAGAGGGGGTCACCACACACAGGGAGTCCAGGGTGTTGCTGGAACAAGGAAGTAGGGAGACCCCCTTCTTTGGCAGGTTAGCATGTCAATGTATGGCTTAGATAGGAGCAGCTCATGGCCACAGCCTGGGACAAAGACTGGGTGGCCAGTTCACTAGATGACCAGGACCAAGGGGCCCCAGTATGAATATACATGGGGCTCATGAGACGGGCCAGCGAAGCAGTGGCCTCGGGTGGGCCCAGGCTCCCCTTCCTACCACTATTGCCAGAGCTGGAAAAAGCCATGCCCTGTAGGCAACCAGGAGTGCAAGAAAAACAGCAGGTTCTAGAGGAGCCTGGTTCTAGGCACTCGGGTCCAGGAAGGAAAATTCTACTCTTCTGCAACACCCTCTTCAGAGCCTCAATTTATAGAACGAGGAAAAATATTAAAGGTCCTGATCCATTTTCACTTAACAGGCAACAAACACACACTGGCACAAGGTCTAGATCCCTAGATCACGAACCCAAATTCATCTCCAACCATAGTACTTCCGCTGGAGTGTGAAGTTGGGAATAGAAGTCTGTTATAAAACAAGGGTCCTGTACAGTGAGCTGGCAGACAGACAACGAATACGTGACAGTCCATTAGCTGACAGCAGAGGCCAAGGCAGGACCTGAGTGGGGCCAGTATGTGGGCTCTGAGACCACCCTGGGAAGAGGAAGGAAGTGCTAGTGGGCCCAGGGCCTCTCCGCTGGAAGAGGAGGACTCCTGCCTACACCTAACTTCACAAGTGCTGCTGCTGGAGAGACTGTAGGAAAGTGGTTTCTTTTGCAGCCCCTCTATCTACAAAAAAAGAAGAAAAGAAAAACTGACTAAATCACACAGGAATATGAAATAAGGGGAAATGAAGAACTCGAAACTGGATGTCCACATTGATGACAAATTCAGTTGGCGTTTGCATGCATGGAGATTTAATTTCCATTAAGCAGATTCAGTTCACAGGGGAAAGAGCCCGATCTGAGTAGTCTTCTTCTATCGGCGGATCTCTCGTGCAGCTCTGTCAGAACACATGCATTTGGGGGCGCCCGGGTGGCTCAGTTGGTTAAGCGGCCGACTTCGGCTCAGGTCGTGATCTCACGGTCTGTGAGTTCGAGCCCCGCATCGGGCTCTGTGCTGACAGCTCAGAGCCTGGAGCCTGCTTCAGATTCTGTGTCTCCCTCTCTCTCTGCCCTCCTCCTGCTCACGCTCTGTCTCTATGTCTCAAAAATAAATAAAACGTTTAAAAAAAAAAGAAAAAAAAAAAGAACACACGTATTTGTTCTGGCTTACCAATCACTACCAAGGAGTTGCTTGTGGTTTTCCACACCATCAAAAAAACCCTGATGAACAACCCCATAAATGCATCTTTTTTATTTCATTATTTCCTTTAGAAAAACTACAGAAAGAACACACATTTTTTTTTAAAAGGTTGCTTATTTATTTATTTAGAGCAGAGGAAAGACAGAGAGAGAGGGAGACAGATAATCAACCCAGGCAGGCTCCATGCTGTCAGCACAGAGCCCAGTGCAGGGCTCGAACTCATAAACCATGAGATCATGACCTGCGCTGAAACCAAGAGCTGGATCCTTAACCAACTGAGCCACCCAGGCGCCCCGAGGGAACACAAATTTTTAAAGTCATTTATAAACCAAATTGTTCTCCTCTCCTCCCCTTCCATCTCCCCACCAAAAGGAAAAGTCAGAACTGGTTTATCTTCACTGGACATCCAAGAGCATGGAGCCATCCACACAATGATTGTGGATGCTGTCCTTTTTAATCTTTACGAAAAAGGGACATCTACCTGTTTTAATTTACACTGTTTGTTTGTTTTTTTAATATGCTTCCTTCCTGGTTTTCCAATTCCTCATGCCCTTTCCCCTTTTCCTATGTTGGTGATTCTCCTCTCATTTAATCTTCTACAAGCTCAAAACTGTGAAGCAATGAGTCTGAGGTCAAGGAGCTAATCCCAGTGGAGCCAACATTTGGACCCTGGACCCTGCCCCTAAGAGTAAGCTCTTATTCTTTCTACCACACAACACTGATGCCGATATCAAGAATCCCTAGATAAAGTTGGACTTAAAAAAAGTAATTTAGGAATGAAAATCGTAATCAGCATGAGAAAGGAGTAATGTAGACAAAATCGCCTGTTGGGAACTGGTCACTGGTTTGAGGTGCCAAAGGTCCCGGTCTGGTAGCCCAGGCACCTTCCTCGATAGGGATGCAGTCCCTGCAGATGCGTGTGAGGCATTTATCCACACCACAGGATGAGAGCCTGGCAGAGGCTGAAACTGGTCTAAGCACACACTCGTCCAGGCAAACTCTTTTGTGAGAGCTGTTTACACACAGAAAATGCAGCCTTTTCATTCCCTTCCCCTCTAGCACCAGAGCCTGAAGCGAGGGATCCCAGCACGGCCCTCCATCCTGCTGCAAGTTAGTGCACAGAACTAACCTAGCCTAGAACTCTGCTCCCCCGGCCCCCAGATGAAAGGACACCAGCCCGCAGCAGAAGAGATGATCAAAAAGCAAGTGTCGGCCACAAATTGTACCATCTCACCCTTCCACCGGTCTTCTCCATAACAAGCACAAACATTCCACACAGAGATCGTGTACCAGAAGCTGCAAGATTTTCCTTTCCAGGGCCTTAGAGCTCATCTACTCCAATCACCTCATTTCCAGAAGAGGAAATGAAGGATCAGGAGGACATCTTGTCCGACGTCCCCACTGGGAGAATCGCAACAGTGAGTCCAGCAGTGAGAATTACTGTCAGGGACAAAGTCTTTTTCTCACGGTCTATAGTTTCAATTCTAGGACTTCAACATAAAAAACAAAAAGGCAAAAAGACGAGCTGCCCCAGCACTGCCTGGAGTGGTACCATCCCCGATCTCCTTCCCTGGGTCATGTTTGTGGTACTTCCTCTTTGCTGCCGGAACACCTAAAACACGTATTTATCTGACTTCCCACACCTCCCTGTTAACAAGTCTGACACACCCACAGGATGTGGGAGCCTCAAGGACAAGGGCTGAGCCATATTAATTTCTGTATCTCTCGTGTCTGCCACTCAGACACTATATTGCCATTTAGTCAATGAATCTGAGGAGAAGGAGGACATAAAAGGGGAGGTGCAGTAAAGAAACAAGGACTAACTATAATTTTTTTAATTTTTTGATCCTTATGATCAAGAATCAACATTACTCTAAACAAGTCATGGTTGAATAATTTCACACACAGGCCCTACATCTCCAACCTCCCCACCCCTACCCCCAGAGCATCCTACCTGGCCTCCAGCTATCTGTCAGTCCAGGTCAGTCCTCATCCTAAGGGTCCTAAGCCTTTTCCAATTCCAGTGCTTTCCCCTCTCAACGCCTCACCCCTCGCCCATCAGGAAAACATTAACTTGGTGTCGTGTCATCTCAATGCAATACATCACCTAAAAGCATCTCAGGAAACAGTCTAATATGATTAAATAAATCCATAAACAACCATAGGCCCAAGGGTTGAAAGGCAATTACGAATTAATAAAAATGCACAAGCATAAATTACAGTACTGGACTAGAAACAGAATCCCATTATATAAACTAAGTTATCAAACTGACCTTGTACAAATGCTTCTGGAAGTAAGTAGGCCATCAGCCATGGCTTGGTAATCTTGAAGAACAGAGACGGGGAGGAGAGGAGGTAATTTGGTGCCTGCTATGTGGGCTCCTGTGTCTACAGACACTTAACAAAGAAAAGCTGATGAAATCAACAAGAGAGGATATTTTCATAGAAGTATTGGAGAAGAGATTACTGGCATTTTACATAGTAAACCACATGAAGTTAGTCACTTAAGACTAACTTAAGAAAATTAGAAGTTGACTCCCCTCAAAGCTTTAAAATGGACTTTCAAAATTACATCATTCGCTTAATTCCATGGGTTGTGATAACTGACGACGAACAGAAGTAGGAATTTTTTTTTTAAACCATCGCTTTAATGGTAGGCACTGGGACAGCCAAATCCAATCTCACATAGAGACTGACCTACGTCACTCCCGACAAGCTCGACAGATAAACTTTCAAATCAACCGTGGCTCTTCCCAATTTTATTAAATTATATTTGGCAATTCTTGTCCCCACAAAATGCAGAATTTGAGAGCATGTCAATCAGTTTCCGGCAACAAAGAAGTTTACATCTGTCTTCTTCTAAAATAAAAATACAACCTCCCCAAACCAACAAAACATTTTTTGAACATGCTGCAAATGAGACTGTGTATAGCATATTAGACTTCTTTTGTAACTTTAATATTTAAATTAATGCCGATGACATGCATTGTGTTTATCTTAAGTAATATAATAAATTGCCCTGGGAAGTCTCAATTTCTTGGCTGTTAGGAGGAGGGTTTCCAGTGACACATTTTCGTAAAGAGTACCTGCCCTTCATTACAGTGAAGGTGACACCAAGGAGCATGAGTTACCGTGCCTCCAGGACTCCAGTCATACTCTTTCAGAGTCTCTTAGAGGAGCAGCCTTGAGTTAACTGCCTGACTCACTGTTCTAAAAACATGCATGAAAACCACAGAAAGTTGTACAGAGTTGGCATGTGCAGAGATTTAAATGATGGTGTATTAGAATAGAAAACTAAAACAGATTTAGTATCTTAGAGGGGAGAGGGGAGTCAAGAAATGGAGGAATGGGATAGAAGTACCAGGGACGCTCCCTATAGCCAGACAAACCAACAACTGCATACCAGCCGCTACCCACTCACTGTCCACATGCCAGGAAGCGTGCCAAGGGCCCCACTGGATACTCAGTCCTATGAAAAACGGTCACTGAGGTATCCTCACTTTACAGGTAGGTCAATTGTTTCCAAAAACTGGCCTGAGGTTCCCAAGATGGAGAGTGAAGTGGGGGAGAGTGGCAGGAACTGGGTTCCCACCTGGGTTCCCAGCCCCTAAGTTCATCCCGGTTGCTGCCAAACAAGCACGGCACTGCGTGGTTGGCACGGCCAGAGTAGAGACAGGGAGGCATTTCCATCGTCATTAAGCACTCTCACAGAGACCATCCTAGATCGAAGCATGTTACCGTTGAGTCCCCTCCCCGAGAACTTCTGGGCACCCGCACCCCTTAAGAACAACCCCTGTCCTTCCTACCCACACCTTTGCTCCTGCTAGCTTCCCCCAGCCTGAAAAAAGTCTACTCTTCTGCTTCTCAATCCTACCTCATCCTTGAAGGTCGAGGCTCAGATCCTGCCGTCTCCTCCATGGGGACACCCTCGATTCCCTCAGTGCACACTGTATTTAATCCTACCTCCTGGGACTCGGGATCCCCCCCCCGAAACTGGAGGCTCTCAAAAGGAGTACCAGTAACTAGTTACCTAGAACCCACTCCTCAACCCCAGCAGCGCTTCCCAGCCCAAATGGTCCCAGGTGAGCCAAGACCCCACTCTCCTCAACCCTGAGGGAGGCAGGACCAAGGCACCCATCATGGGGGGGGGGGGCTGCAGCTGTGAGGTGAAAGCAAACCGACCACAGCGAGTGCCAGGTGCTGCTCCTCACACGCACGGAATATCCAATTAAACCGGGCTCCCCTGGGACGCCACCTCCTCTCCAGAGTCAGGGACCATCCTCGTCCCAGTAGACAACCTTCCTAGTGACAAGTGACCCTAGGGTGGCAACTTCAGAACGGGGTACCAAACAAGCAAAATGCCCCCCCACACACACTCAGTTCCCTTAACCCCCAGCTTCCTTTTCCTTTCCTGCCTCTTCTCCCCTCCTCGAATGTTAAATTTCAAGAAAGTTACTAAAAGGAGCCTGAGGATTGTATTTAATCAAATATCAAAATAAATCATATGGATTTAAAGCAGTTATCATCAAAACTGGTATTTTCCCCTTTTATCCAAATGTTCTATTAAAAGGGAGGCTGTTCCACCAAGACTTAGGTCTGCATATTTAAAGAGACAAAATGGTAACATTTCTTTCTTTGGCCACCTGCTGAGAAAAATTTATGTTGCCAAAATAAAAGAGAACATGTTTGCTCTATAAAAGCGCAGGACAGAACAGCTTAGAAACTGGGCCTCTCTGACCAAGTGGTTTAAATCCTCTAATTTTAAGTATATCTGTGAATGTGTCACCTTCACATGTCACAGGCTATCACCTACTTAGAAATACCAGCGACAGTAGCAATCCGTGTCTCCCTGGCTCCACCCTCTGCCCACTTCTCGCTCCTCCTGGGGGTCAAAACACTCTAGTGGTTTCTACTTGTCCACCTGATGATGTGGAGGTTTGCTCTCCCGCTCTGGGTGCTGCCCACACAGCCTCCCACTTGTGCGTGGGGCAGGGACAAAAAAAGAAAAGTCAGGCCGAAACCAGGAGCAGCCACCTGAGGCTCCATTATTATCACTCTTTGATTCTGTACTAGTTTGAACATCTTCATTAAAAAGAGCTTTTTTTTTCTTTTTAAAGGATCCATCGGAACCTTAAGGAAAAAAAATTCAAAAGAGAAACAGTTAAAAATAGGAGTATTCATGAGAGGTATTTTAAGTGCATTTGAAGAAAATAATTCCTTATGTGGTGATGGGAAGAAAAATAAAATGGCTGCATCTCATTTACTATACAGAATAAGAGCTACATAAGCTCCTTATAAATAAGCGTCAAATTCAGGCATAAAATGATAAATGCAAAATACATTTCTTTATGTCCAAATGTTAAATATTTAGAAAAGATGGTATTTCTAACAAACCAAATTTGACCCTTTCAATGCTAAAACAAATATATTTGATTCTAAAAATATCACTAGGCTTCCCAACAATCTAGAGCCAGACTTGAAGGTTGTTTTGTTTGTTTTAAAAACACTATTGTGTTACTCTCTGATCAGGACTCAAAAAAGCAGTAGTTCAGAGAAGCACTTGGATGTTAAGTGCTTTTCAAAGAAAATAAACAACAACAGAATTCCGAAGCACAAATTAAAAGCCTTAGCAAGTTTATGGTGCATAGAAATAACCTTACAAGAGTGTTAACGCTTTCATATTCATGACAGCATGGATTTAAACAATCAACGTGTAAGGTTGGCTGTGCAGGTTTCTTCCTGTTTTGTGGGGATGGGGGAGGAAACAGAAGCTAAGTTGGGTTGCCATGGTTACAAAGGGTGGGTTTTTTTTTTGTTTGTTTTGTTTTTGTTTTTCCCTGAAGTGAGCTCTGGGACGAAAATCTACTTCAAGTTCTCCACAAGGGCCACTCTCCCCTTGACAGTAAGTCACTCCCCAGCCCTCCTAAGATTACCACCCCCTGTGACAGCCCTTGCTGCTCCTCTGGGGTCCTCTACTTTCTCCTTCACCTTCAAACTCTCCCTCCCAGTGGCTCCAGGTGCAAGCTTCTCCTTCCCTTCTGCTCCTGGTCGTGGCCTTTTGTATGCCAGGACCTTCCCAATTCCCTTCATCCCCTAGGATCTTGAGTCCTCAGCCTCTCCCGACTTCCCAGGGCACACTGCTGACCACCACCCCTGCCCCGACCTCGAATTCAGGACCACCCAACGTGGATTCTCCTCCTGGTTCCCTTGCACCTTGGCAGCTTTGCTCCTGGCCCCGAGCCCCTAAACGGGTGCTCTCCACAGTTCTGGGCTTAAGCCTTTGCTGGGTCTTCCCTTGCTCCTGTCCCCGGACCCTCTGAGACACCGCTAGAGCCTCCAATGTCGTAAATGTTAAAAAGCTCCCCAATATACCGATATCTGTAGCTCACCCCCTTCACACTTCCCTCTACTGGTTTCCAACCCCCACCCGCGCACATGAGGCTTTTTATCTCTCACTCTCTTTCAAATGTGTCACATATTCACAGGCTCTAATCCTGTACGTCCCTGGCCTGGTTTGGGCCCTCAGATTTCTCTGAGAAAGACTAATGAAGTGACCAAATTCACTGATTGCTGAATGAGTGGCTCAGTCGGTTGAGCATCTGTCTTTGGCTCAGGTCATGATCTTGCAGTTCGTGAGTTCAAGCCCCGCATCGGGCTCACTGCCGTCGGTGCAGAGCCCGCTTCAGATCCTCTGTCCCTCTCTCTCCATCCCTCCTCTGCTCATGCTCTCTCTCTCAAAAATAAATAAAAACATTAAAAAGGCAAACAGCCAAAAATAAAGTTATGTGGTCGATTATCATAAGGTTGATTAGGAACTTACACAAAATATAGAGGACAGTATGGACGCTAAGGATAAGGACAGTCAGACAAAACCTCTCTTCTCAGGGAGAAGGGAGGAGGAGTGGGGCAGGATAACTCCAGGAAGGGAGAACGGTGAGCGCAAATACCAGGGGCAGGAGAGCGCCAAGGCCAGTGTGGCTGCAGCAAACTGAACCAACAGTCTGGTGGGCAACAGAAGAGCTTTGGCTTTATTCTGAGAGACGGTAGGAGCTACTGTGACAAGAAGCATATACAGTAATTTCAACTTAAAAGATTCCTCCACCTGCTTTCAGAGAATACACTGTCGTAGGGCAACTGGGAAAAAGGTTCCCCGTCAGGAAGCTGTAAAATGACCCAGGCCCATAGTCACACCTGCCTTGCGTCCATCTCCTCTTCCTACATGCACGCTTGACCCTGAGAGGCCACCACGTCCTCTCCACAAGAACTTTCCATGGCTCCCGTGACCTCCATCAGCTATCAAGTGCCACTTCTTTGCACGGTCACTGAGCTTGCACCGTGTTCTATTACCCTTTCCTCAACACCCGGACCTCCAAACCCATGAAATGCCCGGCTACTTCCCCGACACACTACCACAAGCCTGCAATACCTGCCTCTGCCCTCTGAAAAGTTACTAATTCATCTTTGAAGGCTAAGTCCAAATACCACTGCCTCAGGAAGCCTTTCTTGGCTACCCCCAAAACTGCACATTACTGGCACCTCGACAAGAGCATTCTTTCATGGGTTCCAGATTAGAGATGTCAGACTGCTAACTCGAGGGCAAGAAGTGCACCTGGCCCATTTAGGAATACATGTGGGGCCGAGCACAGTGCTAGGCATACACTAAGTGCTCAGTTAATGCATGCTGGCTAAGCGAACAAAATGCTCATCTGATTACATAGTCTTGACGTCTTAGAGGGAGGGGGTCCCAAGGACAGATTTTCTCCCTCATCTGCTGTAATGTGGAGGACGGGGGTCCTGATGGAGTGAGTGTTGGGGGACTGCATGCCCAGCGCTCCTGACAATGGTACGGCCACAAGTAGGGGCCAGGCTGGGTACAGATTTGAACTCAAGGCTTCAAAGCCTCCTGCCCTCTCAGTCAGCTATCTCTAGGCGGGCCCGCACAATCTGTTTTAAATTTGCCTAACGTATCAGCAATGTGTTTTTCCTAAGCCCCGTCCAGAAGTGTACAGATACAGAGGAAAGAACCTAGAAGGATCCAAACCAAGTTAACAGTCATTACAGTGTTAAGAGATGGTGGCATTAATTTTATTTTCCTTTACCTTACCTTGATTTTTCTCCCTAAATAAACATCGTAAGGAAATAGTCTTTTAGAAAGAATGCCAGAGTACCACCCAAGTTACATTTAAAGAATGGCTCCAAAAACAGAAAGTATCCAAAAGGCCCACCAAAACACTGGGAACAGGAGACCACTGATAGGTAATACCACTTACCAGGGAGATTATAGAAGCTGAAAATATTTTAAATGGTTTGTTTGATCATGCGATCATCTGAGCATAACAATTTGTCATGTGCTTTTACTTCTGAAGCAATTATTTCACAGTATATAAAGCAGTAATTAAACATTGTTCCGGACATCCTGGGCACTTCCTACTGCCTCGAATCTAAACTCTTCCATAGACTTCACAATCAAGTGTAAACTGTCATCCTTGCACCACAGCCCATTCCGCGCAGGGGGCCGCAAGTGACTGATCAGCTCTACCTGGGACATTTCAATGACTGTCATTTCATGACTCACTGAGGAAATGTCAATTAAAAGTAACAGGAGATCAACTATTAAGACATAATATGTCTTATTTAAGCTGAAAGCTACATCAACAAAGTATGGAATCAACAAAGACTTGACTTCTAGCTTTCAGTAAAAGACTAACGTAACTTGTATAATGAAATGGCCTATTAAAACGAGGAAGAAACGGTTGCTTTAGTTATCACCTCTGTAAAGAAATAAAAGGGGGACACAGAAAGCATATGTCAAACATGGTGCTAGATACCGTAAGTGTGTGATCGCATGAAGCTTCGTTAGCAAATTTGAGATAGAACTTTATCTTCCCCATCTCACAAATGAAGAAACACACAGAGGTGAAGTAACTTAGTGACAGGAACCAGTCACACAGTGGCAAAAATGCAACTCAAAACCAGGTCTGTTTCACAAAAATCTCGACACTGTAGGATTCTGTAATTCCACTTACATTAAGTTCAAGAACAGGCTAAGCCAATCTCCATGAAAGGAGTCACATTTAAGATGATATGAAAGTTAGAATAACGGTTCCCTCTAGCGAGTGGATACGGACTAGAAAGGGGCATGGGCACCTTCTGGGGGCACTGGAGGTATTAATTCTTGAGCGGGGTGGTGGACACACATTCAGGAGCTGCACACACAGTATTAGGGCACTTCACACTTTACTGTACACTCTCTCTCAAGTTAAAACAATTTTTAAAAATCCTCATCTGACTGACTCTGAGTTCATACTCTTAACCACTAAACCACCACAGAGCCACTCTGACAGAAGCTGGCCACACTCTAGAATTGATTTCCTCAGATAACCATTTTTTAAAAATATTCTGGTATGCAATGCACATCCTAATCACATCAGAGTGAAGACACTGGAACAATAAGCCTGCTTTTAAATGTCACAGAATGAAAAGTAGAAAGTATCAATTTCCTGGCTACTGGGAATTTCCCCTCTGTAGCCACATCAGAATACAAGGGAATGTTCAGGGATGCGAAGAAAATAATTTGTAACATAGTTACCTACGGAAATCCCTAAAGCTAAAATTACACAAAATATTTCAAGACATGTTATAACTTTATCAATAATGCTAACTCTCCAAAGAAGTTTGAATTTTGTTACAAAAATTAAGAAAAGCGAGAAGACAAAGCTGCTGGGCAAAGAAGATAAAGCTCACAGCAGCGGCAACACACGGAAGTGCGAAACCTCAGCTTAGTGTTCTATCACACAGAAAACTGGTCCGTACAATTAACTTTTTCCAGCAGTAAAGCAATTGTACCACATATGCCCTGATAACAAATTCTCCATTAAGAAAGTACAAGTTCTTCCCATTGAAGTTCTGTTCAGACTAGCAAAGCCTCATCACCACTAGGCGATGATGAAATCATTACATCAATTCTCTCAAAGTCTTATTTATACCACACACATATACATCTTATTCAAACAGTAATTGCCTCTCCAGAGAGAGGAATTTATTCATCCCACAATTTGAAGACATTTTTGGCAAGCACCTAGTAACAGTTATCCCACCTTAGCGGAAAGTAGGGGGCAGGGGAGGAGACGGCTGTATCTACACACCTGTTGGGTATATGTGCTGTGGTCTTAATGGGTACTTTCGATTGTGTCAGCCAGGAAACCTAACTTTCAAATTGTCACAGCCCAGGTTAATTCATATTTTAATGTTCTGTATACACTAAAATTGCCAGGCAATTGACTGAAGTGATTTTAGTTCTCTCTGATCATGTGCGTAGAAGACTAAAAGGCCTTTAGGAGAATTTTTCACTATCGGCAATTTATACAACACGATCGGACGTGTTGAAAGAGATTATATAACCAAATACTATCCCAGGTGCAAGAATCTTAATATTTATAAAAGTAACCATTGGCATTTATTGATTTTTAAACTCTTTAACAAACTGTCCAATAAAACGGTCAAAAAAACTAGGTAAAGTCAAATATTGTGGCTATTAAGCCAGTTAGAAAGAGTTAAGAGCACTGACCCAGTACGTTAAGAATAGAGTAGGCTTCGGCACAGGGACAGCACCAGGTCAGGATCCCTAAATCATGGTTTAAAAAGAAACAAAACCAACCAACCAAACAAAAAAACATTACCAGAAAACATTAAAACTTAAAGTTTCAAAGTTTCTCTAAGAAATAATGGATTCATCTTTCCTCTTATCCCAGCGTCAGCTGAAAAAGCACCACATGTTTCTATCCAGAACATCCTAGCTTTATACCAACAATGCATCGTGTAAAGCAGAACAATCCATTTTTTTACATTCTTATTCTTTTCCTAATATAACTCCTTTTTACCCAACGTACCTCTAAAAAAAGGCACACGTTTGAACAAATTACATAGTGAAAACTCGACCATGAATTATCAGTTCCATTTTCCTACTTTAGCACATTGTGTTTAATGTGTTAAAAAAAATTGTTTTTTTTTTTAAACAAGGAGCTCTCCAAAAACTCCAAACCGTTACTCAGCCATCCATCAGAAACTCAGAAAAAAAAAATCATAATTTTTACAAGTATACGTTTCTTTTCATCGAAAAATTACCTCATTCCCTGGACTTTATGAAGTCCATCTCCACGTGCTTAATTTGGCTGATTTCAGTCAGACAAATCCGAAAGGTTCCCAGTTACTGCTTCTGGTAAGGGAAAGTTGATGCCTAGAGGAACTTCTGTGCTGATTACACAACGACCACTTATTAAGCGCTTACCTCCCAGGATACAGAGCCAGGGCTTCAGCAAACATCCTATCTGTCCTCAGAAACAATCTCGTAGCGCAGGCGTTACCATCCCCAAAACTAGTTATGGAACACAAGGGGATGATCAACAACATCCTGCCCAAGGTCACTTGAACAGTATGTCACCGAATCAAGACCAGTGAACAGTGAGGGTGGGAACTCGGGACTGTTCTGGAGAACTAGGTCTTGCATGTCCTCTACACAAAAACTAAATGAAGAGCAGTGAGCCCCTGCTGTTGGGAGATGGCCAAAGGGGAAAGCAGTATTTCAAACGGAAAAAGTTTCAACGTTCTCATTTCAAACCTAAGATCCGAAGATAAAGGCATTGGTAAGAGCTGGGCAGGGCTGAAAGCTTTGCTTTGAGAGTTCTACAGGGTTCTGCACTTCCCTAGTCTTAAAATCTAATCTGATTTAAGAGCACGGGGACTCTGAAACACTCTCCCAAATTCCACCAGGCTTAATAACCTCTATTCAAACGAAAGAGAAGTGAGAACTAGGACAGTGGGAAGAAGTGACCGCCCAACCCTGTCCTCCCAGCGGGGTCAGCTGTCAGATCCGCATGGGCGCGACCAGCAGACAGCTGGGCTCCAGAGTCCTTCGACTGGGCTAGGCTCGGGTCCCCCCCGCTCCTTCCTAGTCCCAGTCCTGACTCCGTTGGCCACCTCTCGAGGCAAAATACACCGGAAGAATTTGTTATAACAAGTTGACACCCATATTCACCAACTGGTTTAGCAATCTGAAATCTACATCAATGCTCCAACAGGGAGGGGCAGGAGAATATGGTATAATTGTCCTAAACTATCTTTCTACGAAGTTGGAAAGGTTCACGAGGCTATGAGGGTAGGGAAGCAAAGACAAACATAACACCTCTACGTTTTAAGGAGGAGACAGAGCCTCCTCGCCCAGATTTAAAATGTATTATTTTCCGAGACATGCTTCCATGCCGTGACACTTGTGGGGAGATCATGGGTTCTGGGGCTCCCCTGCCCTAAGTGCAAAAAAGCGTGGCCTGGAAATTAAGGTGACTTGGTTTTATAGCCTCCAGAAGGGTCCCGGGGCAGCCGTCCCGGGGCAGCCTCCAGGACCCCCGCCCTCGGCCCCGGCGGGGTCCCACCGCGCGCCCCCACGCCCACCCTTCCCGCGAGGGGTTTCGCAAAGGCCTGCCTGACTCGCTCCCGGCGGCGCCCACCCATCCCCCTCCCCAGGTCTCAGGCAAGTAGCCTGGTTAATCATTCAACGCGGACGGCGTGGAACATTTTTTAGAGGTCAAAGCGAAAGGTTCTCCCTAAGTTTCACAGAAACCAGCCTTTGGGGACCCGGAGGTGGCAGCGGCAGGCAGATGGGGGTGGGGAGCGGCTGCCGGCGGCTCTCTGGCTCACACAACACCTGATCTCCCCATGCGGTACCCGAGACCAGCGCAATGAGAGGGTGGGGTGAGGGGTGCGAGAGCGAAATCGCCCACAGCCCCCCATCCGAAGCGCCTGTGGAAGCCAGGTGAGGACGCGGGCCCCAGATGCCGCTTCGCAATGCCTGCATCACCCCGCGCGGGCTCCCCCGGAAGTTGGGGTGCAGCGAGGAGGGGGGATGTCCCCGGGCCCGTGGGGGTGGAGGTGGGATAAGGCAAGAGACTCAAAAGACCCGCCGCTGGTTTTGTCACCCTCCTCCTCTAGGGTAAGGGAGGTGGAGGGAGCGGGGGACGCCTGAATGCGGCGGGGAGCCACCCAGGAATGGTTTCCTCCTCTGGGGCGCCGGGACGAAGCCGGAACCGGCGAGGATCTGGACTGGGAGGGAGAGGGTCAGTGCGGAGCAGTGGGGAGCGGGGAGCAGAGATGGAAAGGACGCGGAGAGGGTTGGGGAGGGGGTGGGGGAAGGGAAGGGCGGAGGGGGCACCCCGCCCGGCCGTACCTTGTCCGGGAGCAGCTCCTGCTCAGCGGGGCGGGGGCGGGAGATCTCGGCCGCATCCACGTCCCGGCCGCTCGGCGCGGCTCAGCCCGGCGACCGCCGCCGCTCACGCTCCATGCGATGCACCGCGACTGGCGGCCCGCTGGCGTCGGCGGCGGGCAAGTCACCGGCTCGGCTCGTCTCCGGCACTTGTTGCCGCCACTGCCACCGCGCCTCTCACTCCCGGCTCCGGCTCCCTGCGCCGCCACCGCCTCTGGGCGCCCCGGCCCGGCCCCGCCCTCGCCCCCGCCCCGCGCGCCAATCAGGCCCGGCACCGCCCCTCGCGTCACCGCCCAGCCCGGCCCGCCGCCCGGCGCCCCAAGTTTGGGGAAGGCCGTGCCCCAGCCTGTCTGCGATTGGCGCCCGAGATTCGCCCAGTCTCGTGCTTCTGCTCGCTTCCGGGGATCCTCCGGGGGGACCCCGGGTCTACACGTGGGCAGTAAAGGGTTAAGCCGGGGGAAGGAGACCCCAGGAAGTAGACCCCCTCGGAAAAACATGGCAATTTGACCATATTCCAAACCCGGTCTCCCCTAAATCCCTTCAACTGCAGGTCCCCTCTCTTGCGGTACGTCTGATGTTGGGGGACTAAGCACATGGCCTGGGGAGGACTCCAGTGACCTTTATGGCCAGAACCAGTTTGTAACTGGGCCTCAACAGGACCACAGCCGCCGTTCAGGTGTTTGAGTGCGGGTGCCCCCGCAAAAGCCTGGGTTCCACTGAGGAAGGGGGAACCATGGCCAGAATGGGACTTGACCATTGCTCTCTGCCCTTGTGGCCATTACCCGCCGCCACCCCTCAGACACCCAATGACGCCCTAGAGCCTAAGGCCTACAGTGGTGCCCTACTTGGCATTCTGAGGCCGCCCACTAATTGGTGAGGGGTAAGTTTTAGTTCTCCTTGCGGTGTCTGGCAGAGAATTTCCTCGAGGTTCCACGCGCGTCTTGAAAACCAGAAAAAGGTGTCCAGACGCTGCGCCTCCAATGCGCGCCGCGGCCCAAAGAGGCCGGGCGGACACCTGGAAGCAGCCTAAATGGCTGACCTCTGACGCGCACACCTCCGGCTCTCAGCTGCGGGGTGAGTATTTGGCGCCTACGACATACAACGGCCGAAACACCTGGAACCACAGACGCACCCTCTCAGCCCAGCGCCCCCGCTGGCTCTCCAGAGCACTGCATTTTAAGGTGAGTCCCAGACTCTGTTGACACAACTTTAGGGGATCCCAGGTTAGCCCTGCGCGACCGGATGGGGAGGTCGCCCGGGTCTGGAAAGCCCCGCGCAGCCAGCTCCCCCCGCGGGTACTCCGCCGGGAGGCAAACCTGGCGGGAGGCGCAGTCGAGAGCACCTCCCTCTCTTGGTCCTTATCTCTTCAGGTAGAGAAAGACCTCCTTTACATAACCAGACTAAACAATTAAGGACACTACACCCTCAAATATTTGCATTTTTCAGAAGGCTTTCTGCGGCGGAATTAGCCGAAGGGGAAGGAATTGCAAATGTAGGAATTCAGGCACCTGTGAGCTCAGCCCGTGACTGTGGGCCCTTCCTCTTCTCCAAGCCCAGAGCGAAAGAACACTTTGCTGCTGGACGCACGGAGCCGCGTGGCTGCACCCTTCTGGAGACAGGAATTCAGAGCCAGATGCGGGAAAGTTTTGATTTTCAGCCTTCGCATTTTTTTGCTTTTCTGTTGATCACATGATTCTCCTAAGACTGAGACATAAAAGTTGGATTTTTGTACAGTCATGGAAAAACAAGAAGGATGCACACCGGCTGCTAACCACGGTTACCCCAAGTGTGGGACTGGAGTGTGGGAAGGGGGAGATGAAGTTTGTACCTGGTACTGACTTGAGTATTGTCTTTTTCCAGTTGTATTAACTCTCTCAGTTTAGAAAGCTAATATAACATTTTTAAAGAAATTATTTAAGAATGCTACAGAAAGTATAAATTAATAGATAAAGCCTACGTCTTTCGTTCTGCGTCAAAATAATTAATCCTGAGTCCATGTTCTTTGGTTTAAATAAAGACATCTCTACGCTGCCTTTCTGATTAACTGCTGTGATGGGACCGGACTGACATCTGAAGATTTTTCTGTGCCATCAGATTGATATATTGTTTCTTAGCACATGTGTCTTCTCTGTACATGCAACCAGAAGCCACAGACATAGTTTCAGGGACTGCCTGCCAGGAAGCTTTTAGCGAAGGAACCGCTACTGTGTCAGGAACCGACAAGGAAATTAAGCTTGTGTCCTTTGCAGCTACCTAGGTCCTGAAACTTGAAAATAAGGACATTCTCCCCATCCTGCCATTCATTAATGCAGCTGGGAGCGTATCTGTAACAGTTAACATTGTTCCTTGGGGAGAATTACTCAATGATAAGTTCCACACCTGCTTGGCGGTAGTCTTTACTCTTGGGTTGGGTCCTGGGTCCATCGCTCATAGGTAAAGATGTATTATTTATTTACTTAACAAATATGTGTTGGCCACCTACTAGGCGCATGGCGCAGTGCACAGTGCCAGGCACTGGAGTGGTGAACGTGGCAGACAAACACTTCCCTCTCAGAGCTCACAGTCTAGTTAGAGAGAGTTTAACAATGAAGTACATTATTGGGGTGCCTGGGTGACGCAGTTGGTTAATTAAGCATCTGGCTCTCGATTTCAGCTCATGTTATGATCTCACAGTTTGCGTTCTAGCCCCGCATTGGGCTCTGTGCTGACAGCGTGGATCCTGCTTGGGATTCTCTGCCTCCTTCTCTGTCCCTCTCCGGTGCTCACAAGCTCTCTCTCTCTCTCTCAAAATAAATGAATAAACATTTTAAAAAACACAGTCGAATGCACTATCAATTATATAATTGCAATTGTGATATGGGCCAAAGGGAGTACAAGGTGGCAGGACCATTTAAGGAGTCCAAGAGGAGGTGACATTCGAGTTGAGCTCTGAAGGGTGAGCAGGCAAAGAGGAGAGTGAACAGAGTTCCTGGCTGGTTTAGACTACAAAGGAGATGTGGTTGAGGGAGAAGTTGGAGAGGTAGGCAGGGGCTTGATTTTGTAAGGCCTAGAATACCACTTTCAGTAAGATCACTCTGACCCCAATGTGAAGAAGGAGTAGGGAAGAGGGAGAAAGGGGGCTGAGGGACAGTTAGGAGGCTGTTGCCAAAATACAAATGAAAGGGGCTTTTTTTATCTAAGCGGTAAAGCAAATGGAGAGAAGTCGATACCAACAAAACTTGGTGATTGCTTTAACTAGGGAAGACTCAAAGAAAACTTACAGTTCTCCGCTTCTTCAACCAGATGGTCGGTGGTGCTATTTTCTCAGTTTGGGGGGAGGGGTGCGCTTCAGAGAAGGGGATTGAGAAAACCTTCCCAACATTCACATTTGGTCAAGGGGGATCTGAGGTACCTGTGAGATGTCCAAGTGGAGACGCTCAGTAGGTGGTTGCTTGTAGGATCTGGTGCTCTGAGAAGAGGCTGGAGCTGAAGTAATAAATGTAGAAGTGGTAATAAAGCCAGGAGAATGAGATGGTCTCTGAGAGAATAGAGAGTTTGACCAGAAGAAGGCCTAGGATTGAGCCCAGAAGAACTATTACATAAAAGCTGGACAGGGGCGCCTCGGTGGCTTAGTTGGTGAAGGATCCAACTTTGGCTCAGGTCATAATCTCACTTTTCGTGAGTTTGAGCCCCACGATGGGCTCTGTGCTGACAGCTCAGAGCCTAGAGTCTGCTTCAGATTCTGTCTCCCTCTGTCTGCACCTCCCTCCCTCGTGCACTCACGCTCTCTCTCTCTTAAAAATAAAAATTAAAAAAGTTTTTTTCAGCTGGATGTAGGCAAACTACCCTGCAGATGAAGTCGAAGAGCAGCCAGATGAGCAGGAAGAAAACTAGGAGCTTGGGGAGGTGGGGTCCCAGAGCCCAGGGAAAGAATATGTTATAAGGAGACAGTAGTCAACAGCATTCAAAATGGCTGAGAGACCCAAGGGAAATGAGGACTAAGTAACATCCACTGGACTGACTGGCCTTGGTGTCATTGAGACTTTCATGGAGCAGTGACTGGTACAGTGAAGGGCAAAGAGATAGACTGGCATGGATTGAGGAGTGAGTGAGAGGTGAAGAAATGAAGAAAGGTACTTACTTCATGCAAGCAGAAAGGGTCAAAGGGTCAGAGAGAAATAGCTGGAGTGGACTGTTATGTCAGCAGTGGATTTAGGATAGAATAACTTGAGTGTGTTTAAATGCAGATGGGGAGCATCCTATAGAGAAGAGGAAGATGAAGGTATAGCAGGGAAAGGACAGTGGACAATAAGGGTTCCTATGACCATGAAAGAGGATGGAACCAGAGTATGGATGGAAAAGACCGACCTCATGCAGGAGGCTACCTCCACTATTGTAACAGTAGCCAGCAGGTTTGGTGTGGGACATTGACTCTTTCCACATGATGACTTTCTATTGCTCTGGGACATATAGGAGGCTGGGGATGAGGCAAGGAGAGCTGAGAGGTTTTGAAGAGAGTGGAGAAGGTGTGACAGAGTCATTGCAGAAGGTGGGATGGTTGAGATGACCAGAGAAATGGCCAGATGATAAGGCAACATGGCAACCCTTTTGAGATTGGTGGCATGAACTTATAAAATACCCTTGGGCCCTCCTATGTGATTTCTTCCAGCAGAGCTCAGCTGTCTGCTCTGCTGCAGGCTCAGGTGAGGGAATCCCTAGGAGAGAGGAGCAAATTCCTTTTGCCAAGGAACTGAGAAGCGCGGCAAAAGTGGGGTCGACGTGATGAATGATAAAACAGAAAGGGAGCAGAAGTCAACAGAAGTCAACGGGCTGAAGGGGTCAAAAGAGGCAATATTTAGTCATGTTGGAAGAAGAGGAGGTTGGGTCAGTAATCTGGATGCCTACATTAGTGGTTCAGGAGGTGGAGAGGTTTAAGGTCATGACAAAACCATGATAAGATAGGAGAGAGGAGAGGAGAGAGTCACTGGAGAATGTAAGGCCAAGGTATTGAGAGAGGGTACTGGATAGGTTAGTGAAGCCAACCAGGAAGATGTGGGCAGGAACTGAAGTCAAGGTCCTAGTATGAAGATCATGGAGCTGGGAGCTAAAGTCTTAAGAAAGTGAGATAGAGGGAGTGACCAGGAGGTCAGAAGGTGGGAACCACCAGAAAGGAAGAGGGAATATGGGTAGGCAGCAGTGCCCTCAAAGGAACAAGAGTGTTTGCAAGAGGTGGAGGAGAAATGATCAGAGAGGACTGACACCACCTCTGGGAGGACACACGGATGAAAAAGTGAGCAGCTTCCTCTACTAGAGCTTCAGGGGAAGCAAAGGGGATTTCATTCTGAGTAGAGCTTAAGGATGGATGGACGGATGGATAGATGGATGAACTGACCTTCAACTCACTTTGCTTATTGAAATCTGCAATCCCAAAGGACTATGTAAAAAGATTTGGAGTGTGGGAGTGAGTAGATGCCAGGAAGAGCAGAGGACTGTGGCATGATGGTGGACAGAGCATCCATGAGAGAATGATAAAGGAAACAGAAACAAGTGGTCTCTATAAAGCCTGACCCAGTAGGTCTGTAAACCAGGGCCACATACCTCTCCCTTGTTTCACCCCAAGATTTCCATCAGGGAAAGTCTTGTGAAGGCCTCCATTCTCCTTCCCCTTCTTCCCCACTGGGAGCTCCTATGGGACTTTAGCCATGAATCAGGAATCCTAGGCTTATCTCCCCTCTGCTACTCACCTTTGTCTCTTCCTCAAGCAGCTTGTTGAACTCATTTTCATTGTCTATAGATGCTAAAACACACACCCTCTCAGGACAATTATAAGGAGTAGAGAAGATAACTTAAGTAATAGCCCTTTCTAGGGGCACCTGGCTGGCTTAGTCAGTAGAGCATGTGATTCTTGATCTTGGGGTCATGAGTTTGAGCCTCATGTTGGGTGTAGAGATTAATTTTTAAAAACCCGACTTTCTAAACTGTAAATCACTGTAGGAATGTGAGTGATTTTCCTCGATCAAAACTCCCTCACATACATCCATCTCTCTCCCAGGAGCTCTCTCAAAAAGATTGTGTGAGTCCTGCTGTAGAGGAAGTTGTAATCTTGCCCGCAGACAGGACAAACACACCCAAAACAATTAGAAAGGAATGCACAGCTGTGTCTGATTAAGTGCTAAATTGTAAGGTGCAGACAGTAAGAGCTCTGAGATGGGAAAAGGGAACAATTAGCCAGAATTGGGAAAGTCTGGGAGGCTTCCTGGAGAAGGTGGGGTGAAAGGCACCCAGACTGATCACTTAAGCTGAGAAGAATATTTGCAAATGCCCACTCCTTTGTGGCTGCAAAGTCTGTTGATCTGACGATCTGACATGGGTCTACAAAAATTTTCCAGGTCACACATTTTCTCTTGGTACCCCTTGCTGCCCAACATGTTGTCACCCCCGTGACATCATGCTTCGGGGGCAAGCACACACTGGAGCATCAGCAGCGGAAATCCCTAAATCTTGTGTACGCTATGGACTTAGGTTGCTCCAGAAAGACAGCAGTGTTTTGCTGGTCTGTCAATCAGTCCCAGTTAGGCCCATAAAAACAAAAGCCACTTCTGTCAATGGCTACAATATTAATGACTGATGGAAAGTGTGGAATCTTGGCATTGGAATTCTTGGAACTCCAGTCTAAATCGCTTGGAACTTACAAATGAGAAAAAGAAGGTCCGAAAACTAGCTTTCTGGAGGCCCAGCATCTGATACTAGAGATAATCTCTTGAATGTTGGTCAGTTAAGTCACAGGTTAAAAGTCGCCTGGCTCCTGGGGTGCCTGGGTGGCTCAGTCAGTTGAGCATCTGACTGCAGCTCAGGTCGTGATCTCATGGTTCTTGGGTTTGAGCCCTGCATCAGCCTTGCTGCTGTTGGTGCGGAGCCTGCTTCGGATCTTCTTTCTCCTCTCTCTCCGCCCCTCTCCCACTCATGCTCTCTCTCTCAAAAATAAAATAAAACTAGGGACGCCTGGGTGGTTCAATTAATTAAATGTCTGACTTCGGCTCAGGTCATGATCTTGAGGTTTGTGCATTCAAGCCCTGCATCAGGCTCTGTGCTGACAGCTCAGAGTCTGGAACCTGCTTCGGATTCTGTGTCTACCTTTCTCTCTCTCTCTCTGCCCCTCACCTGTGCGTTCTCTCTCTCTCTCTCTCCCTCTCGAAAATAAATAAACATTAAAAATTTTTTTCTTTATTTAAAAAAAGCCTGGAGCCTGCCTCAGATTCTGTGTCTCCCTCTCTCTCTGTTCCTCCCCTACTCCCACTCTCCCTCTCTTTCAAAACTAAATAAAGATTTTAAAAAATGTTTTTAAATAAATAAAACCTAAAAAAAAAATCGCCTGGCTCCTAAAGCGAACCCTTTATCCCAAGAATACTTCGACTTTGCAATAGCAGAAAAACATAAAACCTCATTATCAGATGCAGATACCAGAAAGCAATGTCATAATTCCCAGGGGATTTGCTCCATCTCCCACAGAATCCCGATGCTAGAATTCAGAATTCCCAGGTGAGTAAAGTCCAGCCTGTGTATGACATTGTGATGGTGTGTAAGGTCAGTAATTTGAAGGGGCACAAACAGCCTTCTCTATTGGGGTCATAAAATTGTTTGGGGAATGGAACTCTCATTAAAGAGAAATGCAAAATCATCCTCGTAATTATTATCAAATTCAAGAGGAGAGGCCCATAATTGCAGCATCAAGCATGAGACAGTGCCATTAATATGATTATCAGGGCATAAGCCTATTAGAGAACTTAATGCCTCGCTGCTGGCATCATCCTGCTGGCTACCCTAGGTCTGGAAACCATCTCAGTTGTAAACACAACTGTTACAAAACAGTGATTTCCAAGGGGCATAACAAAGATCTGCTGGCCTTTACCAAAGGTCAAAGCTGCCTGGCTAAGGAGAACAGAGAACATTCCTGAAAAATGAAGACTCATCCGCCAGCTCCACTTGGCTCTTCCTGAGAAAGAAAGTGTGCTAAGCTCTGAGTCCTCTCCGGTCCTGCAGCAATCCAGATACGGGTATAACTGTGAGGTCTGTCACCTTGGGATAGGCATGTGCCTCTTCAGATGGCCACAGGGACCCAAGTCTTGGCTGCTGGTGGTGAAAGACTCATGGTATGGAAATCTACAAACCCAAGTTCAAATCCCACTCTGGGAACAAGCCCCGTGTGTCCTCATGGGTGTAAGTAATACCTGTCTTGAAGAGATCCCAAGATGGAGAAATAAGGTCGTTTATGATCAAGTACCTATAGATACCTGGTGCTTAATAAAAGTTTGTTTCACCCTTGGCCTGAGCAGTGGGACCAAGTCCTCATCAGGGTGGAGTGTAGGTGGTATCTTGGCAGTGAATCCTAGGGATTACCAACATTTGTCCTGGGAGCCCACAAGAGGAATTGCTATTCTATCTTTATTCCATAATGTTCAGATACAGTAATCAAAATCACCATTTAGAACGGGAAGATCAACTGGCTGTATCTAGGAGGAACCACCTGCTTGGTCTTTAGGACCCAGTAACTTATGAAACTCACTTGCAAGTTGTTTCATAGCAAAACCATCACCAGGAGGTACAGGGCCCTTTCCTTAAGCATAACAGATAAATCAGAGATCAATGGACCCCATGGATGGTTCTAATTACTTTCACTGTAAGCGTCTTTGCATAGACATCTTTGCCTCCAGCATTTTTGTCAAACAACTAATTAGCAATAAGACAATGTTACCATTAAAGATAAAAAAGTAGGGGTGCCTGGCCAGCTCAGTTGGTAGAGGATACAACTCTTGATCTCAGGGTTGTAAGATGGAACCCCACATTGGGTGTAGAGATTACTTAAAAAATAAAATATTTAAAAAAAAAAGTAATTGACAGTCTGGTTTGTGTGACAGTTTGGTTTCATCAACTGGTTGACATTTGGTACATTTCTCCTTTGAGGCAGTCCTCACGTTTTTATACGATATAAATCTTAGCTCTGATAATAGTCTATATGGTGGCATAGAAGTGTTTTGTTCTGTTTTGTTTTGTTTTTTGAGAGAGAGAGAGCACCAGCAAGGGAGGGGGCAGAGGGAGAGAGAGAGAGTCATAAGCAGGCTCCAGGCTCACTACAGAGCCTGACATGGGCTCATTTCCATGATCCTGGGATCATGACCTGAGCCAAAATCAAGAGTCAGAAGCTCAATCGACTGAACCACCCAGGCACTCTGGCATAGAGTCTTGAACCTACATTTCCCATAGAACTTTGGAACATCTATGAACAGATCAATGAAAATATGCCCAGAGCAAATAGCAGTGTAGAAGGCTTTCACAATACAATGCAAAGCCCAGTTATAGATATGCATCCTAGTATTTGGAATCTGATACCTCTCTTAATAAAGGAAGAAATTTTAGCAGAAAAGAAAAGAGAAAAGAAAAAAAGTGTGATGCCAAATGGGGAAACTAATCAACAAGGAAAAAAAAAGTATGATACCATGAACAAAAGACTTTGAAGAAAACCACTTAGGTACAAATCTACAAAATAAAACCAGTTATTTGTGCAATACTGTCATGAATCAACATTATACATTTTGAATGTATTCAAATATTTTGTACTTTGCAATAGAGTCTTTTAAATTTTGTTACTCATTTTCCAAATTTCATTATATTCTTTTTAATGAATGTTCCTCTTTTTTTTTTTTTTTGGTCATTTTATCTTTTATGTCAAATTGTCTATGGCCAATAACTTATATGGATGAAATGCTTGCAGCAAAGATGTTTAAGGCAAAAAACCAGACATACCCATGAGGGTCTTAAAAGGGAAGCAGGATACATGTAGCAAGGTGGATGAATCTCAAAACATGTTGATTGAAAGAATTCATACAGAAAACAATACTCATGAAGAATAGGTAAAAGCTAGCCTATGGTGATAGAAATCAGAACACCGGTTGCCTCAGGGATAAGGAGAGAATTAACCAAAAAAAGGTATAAGGGAGAAAAAGAGAGGTATAAGGAAACTTTCTGAGATGAGAGAAATAGTCCATCTGTTGATTGGAATGATGGTTACATGGAATTACACCATCGTCAAAATTTACCGCACTGTACACTTTGGATTTATGCATTTTGTTGTTTATAAATTAGGCCTCAACTAGAAAGAAAGAGAGAGAGAAGGAGAGAGAGAGGGAGGGAAGGAAAGGGAGAGAGAGAAATAAGGGAAGGGAAGAGAAGGGAGGAAGAAAAACAGTCTCGAGGTGGAAGGGAGTACAGGCAAGTGGGAGAAAGAAGGGGGTCCCCACCCACTACATGCCGGGCAGTTTCTTCAGCACCAAACTCTGGGACAGCTATGACAGCTATGAATTGACATTTCAAAATAAACTACAGATAGGAGAGGATGCATTTCTCTAAAAATAAGTATCCTATTCTGGGGCAGACATTAGATTTAAGCCCTTGTTTCTCTGCAAGTTCAATCCTTTTCATCATATTTCCTTTGCTTCTCATGTAAAGCCATCCCAGGACATGGTTTTCCAGAGTCCCCATCCTTTAGGAGTCAGCCTCCCTCTGTCCCCAGCTGCACACACACATTAATGGGTTTCATGAACTCTATAAACTTTGTGCCCCGGAAGTTATAGAAAAGGAAGCTGAGTTTAATTGATCAGCCAAAATAAAATGAATGATCATTAGAAGTCAGAAAAAAGGGTTTGGATCACCAGGAAACTTTCTGGGAGAATCCTGACAATCAAAGATTTCAAAAAGGGGGTACCTAGCTGGCTCAGTCCATGGAGCAAGTGACTGTTGATCTAGGGGTTGTGAGTTCTGGCCCCATGTTGGGTGTGGAGACTACTTAAAAAAAAAATTCAGAAAGTGCAAGCCCCCAGAGGATGGGAAAATGAAATAACATTTGGAACAGGAACAAAAATCACAGATTATAGACCCAACTCCGTCAATAAGAACTTGTGTGACAAATCCCTTCTGTGCTGTCACAGGGGATTTATTGCAGATGACAAAAAGATCATAGGCAAGGTGGGCTCTGCTTCGGTTTGATTTCTCTGATGTTCTGTTGGCTCCCTCTTCTTCCCACCTCTGTTCCTTTCTATAGCTATTTTAGGCATCTCATTCAGAGCCAACATCCAACAAAAAAGGACTCTTTAACCCTTGTCTCTTTTTCTGATCCAGAAAACATTTCCCATAGTTCCCTACCAGAGTTCCCTGCCCATCTCATTGGCTGGGATGGAGTCATAGGATCCTTCCCAAGCCAATCACTAGGTAAGTGAATGGGGACCACCCTCCCTAGCTTAGACCAGTTATGGTCTCCCTTCCTTACTCTCAAGTAAAGAAGGTAGGGAACCCCAAATATACTCAGTGCTCTACTAACCAAGATACAGAGGGTGTTGCAGGTACGGTGCCCCCAGCCCTAAGACAGAGGTTTGCAAGTAGGAAGTTTCCTAGGAAACAGCTGGAGGGAAGGGAAGTAAGCAGGAATGGACACAGAGAGCATTTGAACTCCAATGCAATCACATTAAAAGCCTAGCGGATCTTTCAGGGAGCTCTCCTACTGGGCTGTCTCAGACTTGTCCCAAATTGGGGTGACAGAGCCAAGCCTTTTTACTCCTGCATCAACCAGATATGAGCTGTGAGCTGCCCTTGGGAAAGGGGACAATGACCATGGGCAAAGTGGTTCTTTTCAATACAGAAGAGTCTCAGAAAGGGACTCAGCCGACAGTTGCTGCTGTCAACCCTCCCAGTAGATGGGAAACAAGTGCTTCAGTCTTGGAGGGGGGATCTGGGTGGCACAACATGTCATCCACTCTAGGGGGGGATGTTTGTTGCATTTGTAGTTTCGCAGGTCCCCTAGAAACCAACGAGGAGTCCACACTCGTGTCCAGAGAAAACATTATGTACCAGCCTGTACCAGGACCATCTCTGGAACCCAATGATCTCACTACCCTTCCACTTCCTTAGGAAGAGGTGACAGGAGAGAGCCTTTAAGTGTCAGCTGCCATCCTATTTTTTAAGGGTGGGACAGCTGGGAGGTGGCCGTGCGGACTGATTTTGGGTGGGACCTAAGCCCTCAGATTCAAGGGGCATGATGCCCACAAGAATGAAAATCCACAGGATTAGTCTCGAACAAGCCGAGAGCCTGCTAAGCCCTGGCATCTGCTGAACTTCCCAAATTACACACATTAAGCTGTTCGGTTCCACATTTCCACAGTGTGCTTCCTGCCAAGCTTCCTAGCACAGTCTACACAATAAGAAAATCAAAACGAGCAGTTAGAGCAATTATGGATACGATAGGTCAAACAAATAAGCCTTTATCCGGGACTTAAACAGACATAGTCAACAAGGGTCTAATCCAAAATCGAGATTTGGACAAAGAAAGGCTTTGCAAAACAGAAAAAGGTGGGGGGTGGATAGAGAAATTTGCACGCGTTTTTTTTCTCCGTCTCACTGAAAATACTAAAATAACATATTATTCAGCCTCTCCATGCTGTTCTGTCCCCCAACCCCCATCCCCAGCTTCTTGAGCATTCTCTAACTCTATTACTAATCTGGCTATAGGGCCAGCTCATAGGAAATGTTATGCTAGGGTGTGAAAATAGTCAGCATTGAAAGGAGCTGGGAAATTTACTTTGTTCATTGTTATGCACCCAGTTAAATACCCAAGAATTAAAGCCATAGACACGAGTGGTGTTTATTAATTCAGGAAGTACAGAGACTATGCATTACAGAAACGCTAAGCATTTCAGCTAAGTGAGAAACTGTAGACAGGGTGAGGTGCTCGAATCTGATACTGCCACCATTGTAGTAGGGAGCCAGATGTGATAGAACTTTATTATTATTTTAACAAGAAAAAGGAAGTTTCTAGTCACTCCTCATTCTAGCAGTAGAGACCTCTTGTGGATACTCATTGTTCTCTGGAAGGGGAAATACAAAATGTTTGTTTTTTCTCTATCCTTTTCCCCTCTCTGGAGTGACAAAGACTGCCTCTCCTCATAATCTTAAGTGCAACGCTGAAACGCATGCGGCTTTGGAAAATGAGGTGGCGCTAAAACTAACCCAACAGCAAAATCCGACTAGAACTTATGAGGGGGTAATTCTAGTTTTTATTGATTCTGTGTTTTGCTACACATATGTTAATGTGTTTGATCACAGGTGCTGCTGCAGATACACTAATATGAATGACGATACACATTTGGAGGAATTACCAGTATACAGATGGTAAATGAAGTCATAGGAATGGTTGAGATGGTCCAAGGAATGAAGAGACTGAGAGGAGAAGAGGCCCTAGGACAGAGCCTCTGCAGACCAAATTTAGTGAGAGGGCCTGAGGAAGGAGGAAAGCGAGTGTAGAGATGCAACAGCCCAGTAAAGAGAATGTTGGGGCATGGCAGCGTGGTTCGTAGGGCTGGCTGCGGAGGTCAGTGATGACCAGAGGGCAGCCAAGGGATTTGCAGCCTCAGAGATCTTGTCTTCTAGAAGGCTGAGAACACTTCTTAAACCTATATTCTCTTTTTAACACGCTGAGCCGTGCTTTGTTCATTGTAGGCACCCAGGAAAGACTTGCTAATTAATTGATTATGTCAGTAAAAGCCATAGCGTCAGAGAGGCAAACCTGCTTTTATGAGGCTTCATTTGAGATAAAAGATTGGGAAGACCCCAGAAAGAGCACAGAAAAAGAGCACAAAAAACAACGCGGAAGTGAGATGATGAGTTTGCTCACTGACAGGAACGGCTGGAAAGGCGAACATCTCGCTCCTTTTTTTTTTTTTAATTTTTTTTAACGTTTATTTATTTTTGAGACGTAAAGACAGAGCGTGAGCAGGAGGAGGGCAGAGAGAGAGGGAGATACAGAATCCAAAGCAGGCTCCAGGCTCCGAGCCATCAGCACAGAGCCTGACGCGGGGCTGAAACTCACAGACCGCGAGATCATGACCTGAACGAAGTCGGCAGCTCAACCGACTGAGTCACCCAGGTGCCCCTTGCTCCTTTCTACGTGGCAGAACAGTAGGGATGGGTAAGGAGAAGCAGTGAAACTGGCAGGGTCTTTGAGATGGAAAGAAAACCATGGCGGAGAGAGAAAGTAGATGGACCAAATAAATATTTATTTATTCTTAAACGGGTCAGAGCAATTTATGGAAACTTGGAGATAATAAAATCAACTAGTATTTCACAAATGATAAAATAAACAGAGAATCTGAGCCACTCTCTTAAGGAAACAGCTAGTTACTGACAAAACCTGGACTCTTAACTGAAGGCTCAGGGCCCAGTCCAGTGCTATTCCATATAAACAGAATCTCAGTCCTGGGCCCCTCTCTGCATTTCCTGCCTGTCTTTCTACACTTTTATCAGTAAAATCTGGTTAAAATGAACATCTGGACAGCTGTGAACATCTGCATGAAATCATAGGCCAAGGGCTGAAACAGTTGTTTTTTTTTTTTTTTTAAAGTGTATTAGTTTTGAGAGAGAGCAAGAGTGCGAGCTTATGCACGTGGGCAGGGGAGGGGCAGAAAGAGAGGGAGACAGAGGATCTGGAGCAGGCTCTACGCCAAGAGTGGAGAGTTCCATGCAGGGCTCGAACTCACAAACCATGAGATCCTGACCTGAGCTGAAGTTGGACGCTTAACTGACTGAGCCACCCAGGTGCCCCTGAAGCACTTTCAATGGGCAACAGGCACCACAGTGGAATCATGGATTCGAGGATCAGAGGTAAGAGATAAGGGGTTTACTCATTTCCCTCCTCTGAAAACCCTGGAAAGGAAGAACCGAGCATGGCTTCAGAAACTCACCCTGGCAAATAATTTTTTTAATGCATTAGGGTGGGGAAGAATGGATTATTCTCTTTTCCAAATGGCATTTATTATTTTTATAATCAAAAAACATTCGGGAGGGGCGGGGGAGAGGGGAAAATGGTGATGAGCATTGAGGAGGGCACTTGTTGGGATGAGCACTGGGTGTTGTATGTAAGCAGTGAATCACAGGAATCTATCCCTAAAGCCAAGAGCACACTGTATACACTGTATGTCAGCCAACTTAACAATAAATTGTATTTTAAAAATTCATTAATTTTCTTAAACTTTTATTTATTTATTTATTTTTATTTTATTTTAAATGTTTATTTTTTTAAGAGATTGTGTGTGTGTGAGTGGGGGAGGGGCAGAGAGAGGGAGAGAGAGAGAACCCCAAACAGGCTCCAGGCACAGCAGAGAGCCCAATGCAGGGCTCAATCTCACAACTATGAGATCAAGACCTGAGTCAGATGCTTAACTGACTAAGCCACCCAGGCGCCCTATTTTTTTTATTTTTGAGAGACAGTGGGGGGAGGGGGGCAAAGGAAGAGGGAGAGAGAGAATTATAAGCAGGCTCCACCCCCAGCAAGGACTCCCTATGTGTTGCTCTATCCCACAACCACAAGATCACAAGCTGAGCCGAAACTAAGAGTCGGATGCTTAACCCACTGAGCCACCCAGGTGTCCCTATTTTATTTATTTATTTTTAATGAGAGTGGGCAGCTGGGAAGGAAGAGGTGGGGTGGAACAGGCTTTTTGCCAGTGTGAGCAGCAACCACTTAGAGTCAGGTGGTGCCTGGTGAAAACCAGGCAGGGCTCAAGGAAAACCAATTCTGTTTTCCTTTCCCTTCTTCTTGTCTTTTGGTAGCTTACAAGTGAACTTCGTGGGAGGTAGCAACTTGCATAGAAAAGATAATGAAACATTTTCTTGACTTGGTGAGATAGGAGATCAGCTAAAGAAAGGAAATGGAGAGGAAAAGGACACTGGAGAATGGGTGAAGCCATGTGACTTGGGAAGAACCACTTGAGTGAAATATTCCTGAGTTCCTGTTACCAGCAAGACTAAGGAGGATAAAACACGGTCCTTGCTCTTAAAATGTGTGACAGCTACTCTATCCTCCAATACCCAGCACGGTGCCTGATGGGCAGAAAGGGCTCAGTCGACCTTCCCTGAAGGGAAGAATGAGATGTCCATTCGTGAAAAGTTGCAGCACACCCTTCAGGTAGACGAGAAGTTCCCATACCCTTTTCCTTGCTCTTAGATGTCAGGAAAACCAGGCCTCATGGTACTGAAGGGTCATTTCTCCTCTCTTGATATTCAACACTGCCCAGCTGGCTATCACATTAACTGGCTGTCCCTCCACGTCCCAGGCATTGTGAGAAGACCCAGACCCTCCCCGAGCATTGATGTCTAATCAGGCCATCTGCTCCAAGACGGCCAGGTCATCACGTTGAAGGTCAAGCATGGCATTCTGGCCCTAGGAAACCCCAGAGACAGTTGCTCCTTATTTAGTGGCAGATTTGGGCCTGGCTGATATGCTGTGGTATCAGGCACCAAAAACTGTTCTTATTTTGCTTCTAAAGGTCACTTTTAGATGCCAGAAAAGGAAGTTCTACCGCTTGGAACACAACATTCTAAAACAGTTGAAAAGGCCTTGGGAAGTTCTCAGATGAAGTTCATTAAAACCTTCCCCTGTCCTAAGGGTCAAATCCTGCTATTTCAAGTTGTTATCCAGCTGAGTCTCTGGATGAGCAAGTCTCCCAAGGATGGGTCAGTTTAGTTTAGAAAGGTGTGCCATGTGGAACGTGCCAACTGTCTCTGTAAGGGAAACAGTTGTTTTCTGCCTTTAGGGTTCTAGGCTGCAAGTATAGGAGAAGTACTAGTATAGTATAGTACTATAGTACTATAGTACTAGTACTAAGTATAGTATAGGAGAACTCCAAAACCTTCCTGCCAGCAGCTTTTACTCTAGCTCATGCTCTCAGTTATCAAACAAAGAAATTCTGTCCCTTGGAAACATTCAGGAAGGGACCCTTTGTGATACACAGCAGTGAGTACTATGCTCAGTGTCAGAAGAGCTAGCTTTGTTTTGGGAAGAATTGATGCTGTCAGTCTCTCTGTACACCGTCAATAAGCTCATATCCCTGAAAGGGAAGAACAGGGTTCCCATAGCAGGAAGGCAGTGCCTCACTTGCTCTCAGGCTACATTAAGAGATTTCTTAGCGCAAGAAACTGAGCCTAGGCCTGGCTTGGCCACACACGGCCAGGAGGCATTTCAGGAACAGGGAGCCATTGTCCCCAACAGGATGCACCCTTCACCAGTGTGTCTATTCATCAGCCCAGCACAGGTTGTCTTCTCCGCCTGTGGATCAACAAAGTCCTTCTCAACAAATGTCAAATGTCTTTGTGCTTGAAGATTCCCAAGAACAGATGTAGCTAATTATAACTTAGGGATTATTTTGCCCAGTCTACTCAGTCACTGGCAGGACTGGCTGACTTAAAAGAAACAATGGCATGTGCTACTGGAAAACTACTGTAAGCCCGAGATCCCTGACCTCTAGCAGTTTATCATCTGGCAGTAGGGGGACCCTGGGAGTGTCAGTTACGGGCTCTGCCATACCCAGTGTCTCCTACAGAGGAGAGACTACCTCACCCAGAGCCTCCTGCACAGAGAGACAGCACCAAGCTGTTCTGTGTCCAGGAATGGCCACTATTAGGCCAGGACCAGGGCCGCCCCCCATTGGCCAGGCAGCGGCCAGCATAGAAGGATGAACTGGGCCAAACCTATGGGAATACGAGCTAGAAGCCAGGTGCACATGGAGGAGGGAGAGGGCAGACACACGGGTAGGAGCGGGGCCCTCAAGGCCATGGCCTGGAGAGAAGCTCCTGTGACCTGGCCTTACCACTGTGCCTCTTTCCTCAGGCCTGGCTATCCTCCTTTTTCTGGGTTCTTCTGTATGTGTACCCTTCCGATACCCACGCCTTCCCACACGCCTACACATATACAGCTGCATTACTGCTACTAGTTATGGTAACAAGAGAATCTTTTTTTTTTTCTTTCTTATTTGAAATTGTATTTATTTGTTTGTCTGTTTATTGAAGAGTTTATTTTTGAGTACTCTGCACCCAGGGTGGGACTAGAACTTACAACCTTGAGATCAAGAGTTGCATGCTCTACCAACCAAGCCTGCCAGGCACCCCTCTTTATTTATTTATTTAAAGTATAGTTGAGGGACGCCTGGCTGGATCAGTTGGTTAAGCGTCTGACTCTTGATTTGGGCTCGGGTCATGAGCTCACGGTCGGTGAGATAGGGCTCTGCACTGACAGCATGGAGCCTGCTTGGGATTTTCTCTCTCCCTCTGTCTCTGCCCCTTCCCTGCCTGCACACACACTCTCTCTCTCAAAATAAATAAACCAACATTAAAACTAATAATAAAGTATAGGTGACACACGTAACAAGAAAATCTTTATTCCTGATCGAAAGGGAAGACAAATAAGAGAAGTCAGATGATAGCCAAGGTACAAGTTGGAGGGACCGTGGTCTTAAATGGTCAGTCTGGTTGTAGTTTGGGCTTGCCTAGGCCTGACATGGCCACAAGGGACTGCCTTGTTTACTGCGGTGTCTCCTAGCTGAGTGCCTGTGCCGAGCTGGTGATCATAAGTGCTAGCCTAATGAATAGACTGGAAGCCAGAAAGATTAAGTTAAGTTTAGCACTGGCCATTTTCTGCGTGTCACGATCTTTCCGCCTGCTGCTCCATGCCCCAGACAGCTGACGTATAGTTGCCACATTTAAGGGTTTCTTGGTCCTCTAACTTTCACTGGGGTTCAGCCAAATGGGGAACCATTGCCAGGTATCAGAGGGAAGGAGGCAAGTGATGCCGGGATATCCCTACCCCCGTTGATGCTACATTGCTGTAGGGTGGCTCTCTCTCTCCCATCCCTCTGCCTCCCAATTCTCCCACACACGGTAGTGACTCCTAATCCAGTGTTATCAGCCCAAGGTAATACCAATCCTTTGTGGTTTCCCCACCAACCTTTCTAAATAAGCCCTTTATTAAAAGCTCCTCAAAGCGTCTGATTTGAATGGAGCATCTGTTTCCTGCTGAGCTGCTGACTGATAGAGCTCCCAAAAATCAACTGTGTACATTTCGCTATCTGATTTTCTCTCTGTACCAGTACATTCTGCTCAACTCTATCAGCAAATACTCACTGTTTTGCAGAGGCACGATGGGCAGGAGGAAGTTTGCTAAAATTGCCTCGTATGAGGCGAAGGCGGTGGGGCAGCCGAAGGGCGGCAAGGGAGTATCTGGTCTCAGCACTAGTAAATACATAAATGCTAAGTGAGGGCGACAACTTGGTCCCTACCTTCCCCGGGACGAATTCGGGGTGTGACCTTCTGTTAGGCAAGAAAGTTTTCCTCCTCTGGGAAAATTCGTTTCTTTGGCTTAAAAAGCTTTGTTTCGAATGTTTTATTGCAGAACTACAAAATGATAATCAAAGGTTCTCGTGGTGAGAAGGCCATTGCTCGTCTCTGACCACACAGTTAATTTACCCAAATTAATGCAGCAGAAGCAGAGGTCGGTGGGGGGCTTGGGGGTGGAAATCTACTTTTCTGGGTCATTTTTGCCTTTTAAATTTGATAAGCCCTTGAAAGGCAAAGGTTATTGGGTGTATCGAGCTGGGCTCCTCTCACAGCCTCTGGTGTTGGGTTAAGGAGAGGAGGTGGAAACAGTAGGGCTATTTTTATTTTTATGACAACTTATCTTCTCTGAACATACTAAGGGGGAAAAGTTCATTTTTCATTTTCTTAAAAAGGAAACGAAAAGGGCCTCATGTGACCCAAAGCTTTCTCTCACCGCTCAGGAAAAAAGCCTCCCTCAGCTGTGTATCAGCATATTATCTTGTCTACTCGGGATCTGCTTTTAAAGCAGGTGTCCTACCGGGAAGATGTGGCGGCAGTCTCAGAAAGGCCTGATTTCCTACCTAAGACTCCAATGGAAAAACAAAAGATCTGCACTTAACATGTTCTCTCTTATTCCGCGGCCCTCACCCCTTTAAAAGAGGGATATCCTTTAGTCCCCCCTCTTTTGGCAACAGCCATTTGAAAGAAAGAATCATGTGATAATTATTAATTTTGCATGGGATCAACTCTGGCCTCAGCTTTCATTTGAGATGCAGTTACATGAAAAACAGACTGAGTTAATTTCATCCCCTCTGGGGTTGCTTGGCAACAAGGCCTAGCTAGTTCCAGATCATCTCTTCTCCTTGGCCCACAGTGATCTCTTTAGGGTGTCGCTCCTGCTAAGGCAATCATCGCCCTGTTGCTGTCGCTCCTGACTGTGTCCCTGTGGTCCTGGCGGCACAGGGGGTTTGTTATGGCTTTGCTCCCATCACACGGTCTGGGGTCCATATAAGCCCTGAGCTTGTTAGCGCAGAGAATGAACTACACTTGGGGAATTTGGGATCCAAACGATTGAGGTGAGACAGGAAAGAGAGGGAGCATGAGCAATGTCTGAGGTGATGCTGGAGTGCAGTGGGCTAAGACACAATAAATACTGAGGTCCATTAACAAAACAAAACAAAACATTACTACTCTCTGATTTGGAAATCTTTCTAAGCTACATTGTTAAATGACGAATGCAAGGTCCACAACAGTACGCATAGGATGCTAGCTTTGGGTGCAGGGAGGGGGGAGGAATGGGGGAGGTATGAAAATATTTTTATGTTTGCATAAAGAAAAATGCAGATGGCCACCTGTAAGTGTTTGTGAGGCGTCCGAGTAATGGGGTAGAAAGGGCAGAGGTGAGGGGCTCCCTCTACTTGCTGGATGGGCTGCTGCCCGATTCATGAATCGCTTAATAAAGTCGATTAGATCTTCGAAAGAAAGAGAGAGAGACAGAGAGGAAGGAAAAGAAAAAGAAAAAAAAGGGCAGAGATGAGAATAAGACTTTTCACCTGTGTACCTCTTTATACTATTTTGCCTCACAAACTAAAAGAATATGTTGTTCGATCAAAAAGATGTTTTTAAATAAACATTTAAAAAGTGTTAGAAGCCCAAGGCAAAGGGTTAATGTTTGGTAGAGTGGAGGAAGTTCGTTGAAGGGTATATGGGAATTTTTTTTAATGTTTTCATTATTAGTAACCTCAACACATTTCTCTAGCCTTCCCTTCCTGTTTAAACATCCTTCTTGCTATCTTTTATAAAGGAAGTCGACAGGCACATTTTGCACAGTTTGAATGACTTGGCAGGAGATAAGGGTATCTCTGAGAAGTCTGAGCTGCAGAGAAAAGCCTTCAGCTAGGAACAGTAGCCTCAATCAGAGTGTGCTTCCACCCGCATCCCAAACGGCTCTAGCTGCGGTCCCTGAAGATCTGAGAAGAAATAAGTGACAGCCTCCTCGGGACGGCCTCCCCGAAAATGGAACTCCCATGATAAAGCCATAGCTCTTCAATTCATATGAGCCCTCAATTGTACCTTCATGGGCTTTCCTGGACATCCTTCAGTGTTTTCTCTCACCGTGGCAGCAAACAGCCATCTCCTCGTCTTCTGGAACACTCCATACCTTGCTCTACTAGACTAAGCTTGAGGACGGGTGCAATGGCTAAGTCATTCACCATACACAGCTCTCCTGGCATAGTAGAAACACATATTTTTTCTTATTTTTTTCTTTTGAAGTAATTACAGATTTACATGAAGTTGCAAAAAACACATAGAGAAGCCATAAGCGCCTGTGTTTTAAAAGAAGGAAAAAAATTTTTACAGCAATAATCTAACTTCCCACCTAAAGTAACTAGAAAAAGAAGAACAAACTAAATCCAAAGCAAGAGGAAGGAAAGAAAGAAAGAAAGAAAAAAAAAAAGATTATGCAGACGGAGTGTGTAACTCTTCATCTCACATTGGGTATAGGGATTACTTAAAAATAAAATGTTAAAAAAAATTTAAAAAGATTACAGAGGAAATAAATGAACTAGAGAATAGAAAAACAATAGAGAAACGTCAATAAATTGAAAAAAAATCAATAAAATTGACAAAATTAGCTAGACTGATAAAGATAAAAGGAAAGAAGACTCATAACTAAAATCAACAATGAAAGAGAAGATTACTATCAACTTAACAAAAATAAAAATGACTGTAAGGAAAAACTAAGAACAATTGTATACCAACGATAGATAACATAGGTGCCATAGATAAACTTCTGGAAAGCCGAAAGCTCCTGAAATTGAGACGTTACGAAATAGAAAATCAAGGGGCGCCTGGGTGGCTCAGTTGGTTAAGGGTCCAACTTCAACTCAGGTTGTGATCTCACGGTTTGTGCATTCGAGCCCCGTGTCGGGGTCACTGCTGTCAGCACAGACCTCGCTTTGGATCCTCTGTCCCTCCCCTCTCTGCCCCCCATCTTCATGTGCTCTATCTCTCTCAAAAATAAACACTTAAAAAGAAATCGAAAATCAAAACCACAATGAGATATCACTTCACACCCACTCGGATGGCTATACTAAAAAGACAGGCAATAATATGTCAGTAAAGATATGGAGAAACTAGAATTCTCATACAATGATGGTGGGAATGTAAAATGGTGCAGCACTGTGGAAACCCGTGTCAGTTATCGTATGACCCAAAAATTCCATTCATAGGCATATACTCAAGAAAATGGAAAACGTACATAAATGTCTGTCGTAGCATTATTCATCATGGTCAAAAAGCAGAAGCAACCTCGATGTCCATTAAGGAATGAGTAAACAAAATGTGGTATATCTATATGATGGAATATTATTCAATCACGGAAAGCCATGAAAAACTCATACATGCTAGAATGTGGATGAATCTTGAAAACATGCTAGGTGAAAGAGGCCAGACATGAAAGAACACATATTGTATTGATTTCACGTAAATGAAATATCAAGAATAGGCAAATCCACAGAGACAGAAAGTGCGTTAATAATTTCTAAAGGATAACGGAGCGGAAACGGGGATCGACCACCCCTGAAGATAGGGTTTCTTTTGAGGTGATTAAAACATTCTCGAATTAGTGGTGATGGTTGAATGTATGTGACCAATATACTAAATTGAACTGTAAATAGACTAAAATCCATTGAATTGTATACTTTGAAAGGGTGAATTGTATGGTATATGAATTATATGTCGTTAAAAAAAGAATGAATAAAAGAAAGCAGCAGTTAATGCCTTTAAAAATGTAATGAGAGGGGCGCCTGGGTGGCTCAGTCGGTTAAGTGTCCGACTCCGGCTCAGGTCATGATCTTGCGGTTTGTGAGTTCAGCCCCGCGTCAGGCTCTGTGCTGATGGCTCAGAGCCTGGAGCCTGCTTCTGATTCTATGTCTCCCCCTCTCTCTGCCCTTCCCACGCTCGTGCTCTGTCTCTCTCTCTCTCTCTCTAATAAATAAAAAACATTAAAAAAAATGTAATGAGAGATTCCATTTACCTTTTACTCAGATTCCCCCAGGGGTCACATCTTGAAGACTATACACCTATCACAACCAGGAAAGTGACATTAGTACAATCTACAAAGCTTATTTAGAAATCACCAGTTGTGCATGGCTGCAGGGGGTGTGTGTGTGCATGTCCTTCTGTGCAATTTTATCTCATGTGTAGATTCATGTAAACACCACCACAATCAGGATAACAAAACTGTTGCATTATGACAAGTGTCCTTCCTGCTACCTGTTTTACTCATGCCCTCCCTCTCCTCCATCTCTAGCCCCTGCCAACAACTGATCTGTTCTCTATCTCTATAATTTTGTTATTCCAAATTTAATATAAATTGCTAAATATTATATAAATATAACCTTCTGAGTTGGCTTTTTGCAGTCAGCCTAATTCCCTTGGGATTTACCCAAGTATTACATGTATGAATAGTTCATTCCCTTTATTCGTTTTTAATTTTTCTTTGGTAACACAGCATTTTATTTATTCTCTCCATTAATAACTAATATTTAAGAACATTTACAATATTAATAGAACTTAACCTAAGAGAAGTTCAGTGTACTTTTTTTAACATCTCAGTACTAGGTACTAATAAAATATAGTCAAAATAATTATAGTCAAAATTATGTCAAAAATCACAAATAAATGCTTGGTGTTAGTATGTCTACATATAATTCAGTTTTTAGTGTAAAGCTTTTTGACTGCAAAAAAGAATATTTGGTTTACTTCACTAATAGCACTATGTCTTGATGCTGAGATAGCCTTTTGGTATTTCTTCCGCTGTTGATTTTTACTGTAGTTAATCTATGTCTGTTATGAATGGAGTTGAGTGGAAAGGTACTCATCACGTAAATAAAAAGGGCACCTGGGTGGCTCAGTCGGTTAAGCATCTGACTGCTCAAGCCCCGAGCCCCGTGTAGGGTTCTATGCTGACAGCTCTGTTTCAGACTCTGTGTCTCCATTTCTTTCTGTCCGTCCACTGCTCGGGCTCTGTCTCTGTCTCTCAAAAATAAACAAACATTAAAAAAAAAAAGATTCAGGAATAAAGGCTCATACAAGATATAATACAAAGCCAAACTGGGAGCTCGGGAGCAAAGCCATAAATCACTCTTTCTGGCAATGGTGATAGTGAATTTTCCACCATTTTCCTGGTGGGTTTACAAACAGACAATCTCAGCATGGAGTCTTCTGTTCAAGCACAGCAGAGGGTGGGAAAAAGGGAAAATTGAAAAGGCCAAGCAGTGAGGGTACCACTAGCCGAGGCATAGATGCGCCAGGACCCTCTCTGGGAGTGATAGAGGGAACGTGTCTATTTCTTTTATTTTAAAATAATTAAAAAAAATTTTAGGACAGTCTCAGATTTACCAACTTAGCATTTAGAAAGTACAAAGAGTTCTCATACACAACACATCCAGCTTCCTCTGTCATTAGCATCTCTCATTAGTATGGTACATTTTTCATAATTAATGGGCCAATCTTGACACAATCTTATTAACTAAAATTCATGCTTGAGAGTTCCTCACGTTTCCCCTAATGTCATTTTTCTATATCAGGATCCTATCTGATGTCTTACAGTTATGTCTCTTTAGAGTCCTTTTGGCTGTGACTATCATTTTCAGACTTCCCTTGTTTTTGATGACACTTGAAAGTTTGAGGACTCCTGGTCAGATGTTTTGTAGAAAGTCCTTCCATTGCAATTTATCTGATGCTCTCTCATGATTAGACTGGGGTAATGTGTTTTGGGAAGGAAGACCACCGAGATGAAACACCATTATCAGCACAAATCATATCAAGGGTACATACTACCGATGTGACTTATCACTGCTGACGTTGTCCTTAATCACCTGCCTGGGATAGTGTTTGTCAGGATTCTCTACTGTAAATTTTCTCACTTTTTTTTCTCCTCCTTTCCATACTGTATTCTTTGGAAGAAAGTCACCGTAAACAGCCTACATTTAAGGAACAGGGAATTATGTTCCACATTTACATCAATTATTTGCAATTCTGCATGAGAGATATATCTAATCTCCTCAATTTCTTTCTTTAGTCACTTATGTATATCAGTATGGGCTCATGAATATTTATTTTATACTTAGGATTACAATATAAGACTATTTTATTCCTAGTGTTGCTCACACTGTTACAAAGTGTGTCTTTGTGTTGCTCACACTGTTTTTTTAAGCTTTGGCCGTTAGGAACTCATTCAATTAGCCCCTATATCCCCATGTGACCATCACTGTGAAGTTGATTTTTTTGTTTTGTTTTTGTTTTTGTGTTTTTGTTTTTAGCACTTTCTTTTACTTTCTGGCACTACAAGATGCCCTAGGTTCAAATTGTATCTTTCTTGTCCCATTCCTAGCATCAGCCTTTTCTCCAAGGAGCCCTGATTCCTTTTATTGGAGACTGGTATTAGAAACCAAGATCTGGGCTCTAGGTGTGTTCATTGCTACTGGGCTCTCATTTCCTTTAAGCCCTCTCAGTTGACAGAGCAAATAAATATAGGTGTGTATACTAACCTATGTATATATATATATATACACACATACCTATAAATATTTCTATCTGTAATCATCTGTATCTATATTAAGCTAAACATGAGTTCACACTGGTATTTCCAACTCTAATCCATTACAACATAGATTATTCTAGCTTCTTCCCCTTCTCTTCCTTATCTGTAACCTCCCACAACAACCTGGCTCCTATTACCCATCATTTATTAAATTCTTCACTTCCGGTATACACATACAGTGATTTCAGAATTGCTCCGGGCTCCAGGCTGTCAGTGTGGAGCCTGCTCGGGAATCTCTCTCTCTCGCTCTCTCTCTACCCCTGTGCTGCACTCTCTCTCTCTCAAAATAAATAAATAGACTTTAAAAAACCCATTTAAATAAAATACTGAAAAGAAAAGCCCAAGACTTGGAGATAATATTTGCAAGGCACATATCTGATACAGAACTAAACCTAAGCCCTTAGGTTAAATAAGGATTTTATTGATTTAGATTTTTGATTTCTTTTTATCAGTGTTTTCTAATTTTCCCCATATAGGTCCCATATATATTTTGTTAGCCTTATACCTAAATATTTCATTGATTGGGTGCTATTGTAAGTGGAATCGTTTTTTTGAAATTTCAAATTCCAATAGTTCATTGCTGGTATAATAGGAAAGTAATTGACTTTTATATATTAACCCTGTACCCTATGACTTTGCTATACTCATTCATCAGTTCCAGAGGTTTTTTGGCTGGTTCTTTGGGATTTTCTTGTCATTTGTGAATAGTTTTATTTCTCCTTTCTTAATCTATATACCTTTTATTTCCTTTTCTTGTCTTAATGCACTAGCTTTAAATTTCAGTACCGTGTTGAATAGGAGTGGTGAGAGAGGACATCTTTGCTTTGTTCCCAGTCATAGGGGAAATTATCCGGTTTCTCACTATTAAGCATGATGTTCGATGTAGGTCTCCTGTAGGTGTTCTTTGTCTTATGAAGGAAGTCACCCTCTCTTCCCAGTGTGCTGAGTTTTTACCATGAACGGCAGTTGAAATTTTAATTTATTGCAGATTCACATGCAGTTTTAAGAAAGAATACAGAGAGATCTATGTACTGCTTACCCAGTTTACTCCAGTGCTAACCAACCTGCAAAACAATATTATAACCAGAATATCGACATTAATCCAATCCACCAATCTTGCTCAGATTTGTTTTTTTTTAATGTTTACTTATTTATTTTGAGAGAGAGTACATGTGCAAGATTAGGGGAGGGGCAGGGGGAGAGAGAGAGAGACAGAGAGAATTCCAAGCAGGGTCCACACTGTCAGTGCAGAGCCCGATGCAGAGCTCAATCTCACGAACTGAGAGAACATGGCTTGAGCCAAAATGAAAAGTTGGATGCTTAACTGACCGAGCCACCCAGGCACCCCCTTAGATTTCTTTAGTTTAACTTTTACTTATATGTATGTGTGTGTTTATGTAGTTTAATCTCATGAATAGGTTTGTATATCCGCTACCACAGTCAAGATACAAAAGACCTGAAGAACCACAGGGATCTCTTGTTTCCTGTTACAATCACATCCATTTCCATTCATCACCTCTTCCCTACATCCCTAATTGCTGGCAAATACTTATCTGTTCTCCATTTCAAAAACTTAGATATTACTTTTTTATTTTTTTTTATTTTAGAGAGAGAGAGTGCACAAGCTGGGGAGAGGGGCAGAGGTTGAGAGAGAGAGGGGGAGAGAGGGAGAATCCTAAGTAGGTTCCATGCTCAGCATGGACCCCAATGCGGGGCTTGATCCCATGACCCTGGGATCATGACCTGAACTGAAATCAAAGTTGGACACTCAACTGACTGAGCCACCCAGGTGCCCCTAAAACATAGTTATTTTAAGAATGTTATATAAATTGAGGGGGGCGTGGGGGGGGAAATGGGTGATGGGCATTGAGGAGGGCACTTGTTGGGATGAGCACTAGGTGTTGTATGTAGGCCGTGAATCACAGGAATCTACCCCCAAAACCAAGAGCACTCTGTATACACTGTATGTTAGCTAACTTGACAATAAAGTATATTTAAAAAAACAAAAAGAAAACTCATAATGTTACTGTAAAAAATGTTATATAAGTTGTATCGTTCAGTATATATCTTTTAGGATAGGCTTTTTTGGAATTCAGTATAATTTCCTTGAGATCCATCCAAGTTCTCCTGTGTATCAATAGTCTGTTCCTTTTCTATTCTTCATAGTATTCTATGATGTAGAAGTACCTGTTTGTTTAACCACTCACCTGGTTGAAGGACAGGTGGGTTATTTTTGCTTTTTTGCTATTATGAATAAAACTGCTAGAAACATACACAAGCAAGTTTTTGTGTGGGCATAGGTTTTTGTTACTCTAGGATAAATATCCAAGAAGTACAATTGCTGGGTCATAAGTACCTGTAAGAAACTGCCACAGTTTCCAGAATGGCTGTCCCATTCTGCATTCTCATCAGTGATCGTAGAAGTGATTTCGTTTTCCTGCATCCTTGCGAGCATTGAGTGTTATCACTAACTTTGTCTCAGGCATTATGATAGATGTATACATACTTCTTTTTTCAGTTTATTTATTTAATTTTGAGAGGGAGGGTGAGAGAGAATCCCAAGCAGGCTCCTTACTGCCAGCACAAAGGCTCAGCGCAGTGAGACGTGGGGCTCGAGCCCACGAACCAGGAGATCGCAACTTGAGCTGAAATCAAGAGTCGGACACTTAACCAACTGAGCCACCCAGGTGCCCCAATCCGTACATACTTTTGATGGAAAGCCATAAATACCTTAAAACAATTAAGCTAGTCCTAACTGGTTAACGTTTCCTGTATGCCTGGCTCTGAGTTATGCTCTTTGAGTGTGGAGGAGACCCAGCTCCTGCGTCCAAGGGAGTGGAGAGGCAAGACTAGTGCATGAGAGGATGCCAGTTCTTCCCACATCATTCTGACAAAGCCCTGTGAGTTCACCGGTAGTGATGTGTGTTGGATGATAAACCCTGAGCCCCTGACAGGAACCCGTGTCAGGGAAACCTCTGTGGAGTTCAGAGGGAAGAAAACAAAACAAAACCCAATGGCTCTGTGAAAGGGTAAGGGATCCAGTCTGGATCCATCAGAGGCTAAGCCTTGGCTGTTTCAAACTTCAGGTAAAGGAAATGGCATTTACCCTCTGGGTCTCCAAAAAGGGGTTCAGATTCTGCCTGTTTTGCAAGGAAGTAGGGCAAAGCTAACAAAGGTCCACCTGTGGCAAAATGAAACTGATTTTCAACCTGAGAGAGCATCCTATCTTTTTCTACTGGATTCTGTTAAAGAAGAGTCCTAGGTTATCATCCAAGTTCTCGTTTTCCTCAGCTTCTGTCTATTGTATTAATCCTAGAGCGTGAAGTTCCATTTACTGAGAGTTGCGAATGTGGATAAAATCATGTTCAGTTCAGTAACCACACAGGTATCAAATCTCAGTTATCTACGGAGTAGAGGACCTTGATGTATCAGAAATATTTGGCTTTGAAAAAAACAATGCTTTAGACAAAGGTCCATTTTGTCTGAAACGACACAGAACACTGTGCTCAGGACCTCAGAGAGGCATAACGCTGTCAGGGGACTTCTGTCCTTCCTGGCATACCTTTCTCCGCCCCTGCCCTTCCTGACCTTCACCCCAGGGGACATCTATTGTCTATACTCTGCTCTGATTTTTTTGAAAAAGTATTTATTTACACTCAACCCTATTCCAAAAAAGCTTTGAAGAAATTTAAAAATTAAAATATTTTCCTATGTAAAACAGAACAAAAAGGAAAACACAACAAAAACTTGTTAGCTAAAAGGAGCAGAAAAAACAGATATGGCTGAATGAGTGTTTATCATCCACAACAATTAGACTTTGCTTTGAACAATGCTCTCGGCTTCTACTGCTCAGATGCAGCAGCACTCTTTCAAAAGCGCTCTTTGGAAAGTCATTTGACTTCCCCGTATGATGTCTTCAAAGTTTTTGGTTCAATTTATATGCCCGTATTTTCCATTTCACTATTTCATTCTTCAATTACTGAGCTTTTAGTGGCTTATCCACTTAAATAAACATCTTAAGAAGGATTTTCCAGTCGTCTATGACTCTAGCTGATGGCTATTAACCCTTCTAGAAAACTTGACAAATGGTCTGTCTGTTGCTCCAACAGACAAGCATTATTCATCTCAAAAACTTTCTGAGAATTCGCAAAGATGTGATGAAGCCAGTCTCTCAGACAGAAAAATCAGCTGGTGAATAAATATATAGTGAGGTACTCCTGTTAATATATGCTCCCTAAGGTGAGGGACCTTGTCCACTAATGTGCCTCATAAACTGCCTGGAACATAACAGAGATTCAAATCTTTACGAAAAATTACTGTGGGCCTTCTTCGCACAGGAGACTCAAACATTCTGGGAACATGCAGAAATAATGGATTCAGGAGTTCACAACCAGATGCCCAGCTCCCCTTCATGTACACACCCAAGTTCTGTCAAGGCACATATACCTATTTAATGGTGAGCGAAAGCTTTCAACTTCCTATGCAAAGGTCTTTCAGAAGACCTAAGACTCCCTTTGTGGTTCCCATCTTCTCGGGAGGTAAGAGAAACCATGTACAGGCCCATCACGTGCAGCTGGGAGAGCTGTATCTACTGAAAAGCTTTGGCTGGTCGCTTGCAGGGATATGCTAGCATGTAGTCACCCCCTCAAGCGCTCAGCCTCTGGGAATGGCCATGGTGCCCCCATTTCATGAGGGAAACACAGTAGCGAGAGGCCAGGTTTGGAATGACCTTTTAGATTCTTTAAGTTTTGTGGTTGTGGTTTACCCCAATGCCAGGACACTCACGCTGGGACCAGATCCCTCAAGCCACAGGCTTTACTGTCCCCCTGGGCCATGTTAATGCTGCTACCTGACTTCCCAGCTATGGCCCTCATCTTTTCCAAATACTTAAGTGCCCATTAGTTTATAGCGCTGCTCAGATCCTGTAACACTTTATGTCTGGCTCCTGCCCTTCTAGGCAACAGGCAAATGTTTGGGGTGGGAGAACCAACTGAAAGACTAATAAATAAACCATAAGAGATACACAAATTTTATGCTCCAAAACCCTAACCGGAGAGTAAAATCCCCAGATTATTCTGACCAGACTATAATATTTGTCTTTTTGATAAATACACTAACAGAGTACGGCAAGTTTCTTAGTCTTGATACTGTTAGCATTTTGGTCCAGACAGGTTTTTGTTGGGAGTGCTGCCTGCTCATTGTAGGATGTCTAGCAGCATCCTAGGCCTGTGGTCACTAGATGACAGTAGCGGCCGCGGTGTCTCCAAATGTGGTCAAATGCCCCGAAGGAGAACCATTGATAAAGAGTAAGCAACACAATCTGAAACCAAGAACTTCCAAAAGAGCCAATGAATACAAAAGTCCAAAGCTGATGATGGAATTTGATCTTAAAAATCAGCAAAATTTCAGTAATTGGTAAATCTTGCAACTTTCTGTAACTAAAATTTTTTCTAAATAAAAAAAGTATTTTAAATAGTGCAAAAGAGAGACGGCTTGGATTCAAGTTTGATTCTTCTTCTTCTTTGATTCTTCTTCTTTCTTATTGAGATATAATTCACATAACATACGACCGACCCATTTAAAGTGTAAAAGTCAATGTTCTTGAGTAAGTTTACAGGTTTGCGCAACCACCACCACAGTTAATTTTAGACATTTTCATTCTCTCCCAAAGAAATCCTCTCCCCATTCAAGTTACACAGCTTCCTCCCAGGCAACCTCTAATTGATTTTCTATCTATAGATTTGCCTGTTCTGGACATTTCATGTAAATATAATTATAAATGTAATAAATTTAAATGTAGTATGTGGCCTTTTATAACTGGCTTCTTTCACTTAGTATGTTTTCAAGGTGCATCCATGCTGTGGCATGGATCAGTCATTCCTTTCTATTGCTGAAAAACAGCTTTTGGTGAATGTATATTTTCATTTCTCTTGTCTATGTACCTAGGAATAGAATTACAGGGCCATGTGGTAACTCTAAGTTTGTGATTTTGAAGAACTGCCAAGCTGTTTTCAAAAGCGACTGTACCTTTTTACATTCCCACCAGCAGTGTACACACGTTCCAATTCGCTGCATCCTCCTCACCACTTGTTACAGCCTGGCTCGGGCGAGAGCTACCCCATCTCGTTGCAGCTTCGAGTTGCACTTCTCTAATGACTCATGGTGTTGAGCATCTTTTCATGTACTTACTAGCCATCTGCGTATCTTCTTTGGACAAATGTCCATTCGAATCTTTTCCAATTTTTGAAAAATTAAGCTTTTTATTTTGAAGTAAGTGTCGATTCACATAGGGCTGTAAGAAATACAGAGATCCTATATCGCCTTCACTGAGTTTTCCCCATGTAACATCTTGCAAAAATGTACTATAATATCACAGTCAGGATATTGACATTGATACGGTCAAGATACACGACATTTCCATTGTCTCTATGATCCCTCGCATGCCCTTTTGTAGCCACACCCCCTTCCCTCCACACGGTACCCCTACCTCTGGCAATGACTAATCTGTTCTTCAGTTTTATAATTTTATCATTTCAAGAATGTTATATAAATGAAAGAATACAGTATATAACCTTTGGGGATTTTTTTTTTCACTCGTTTTTTTTCTCTGGAGATTCATCCAGATTGTCACATGATGAATAATTTGTTTCCTTGTATTGTTGAGGAATATTCCCTCGTATGGATGTACCTCTTTGTTTAACCATTCACCTGTTGAAGGGCATTTGGGTTGTTTCCAGTTTGGGGGCTATTACAAATAAAGCTGCTATAAACATATGTGTACAGGTTTTGGTCTGAACATATGTCTTCGTGTCTCTGGGATAAATGCCCAGGATTGCAATTGCTGGGTTGTTTGGTAGTTGTGTGTTTAGGTTTTTCAGAAATTGCTAAACTGATTCCCCGAGTGTCTGCATCATTTTACATTCCCTCCAGTCACGTGTGAGTGATCCAGCTTCTACGAGTGAAGCCTGGGTCGGGGAAGAGAGACCCAGTCCTCTCTTCTGTGCTTGCCTGCTATGGAGCTTTTGCAACCAGAGCCTATGGGGGAGGGGTGAGAAACCTGAAAGCCCAACCCTCCTGGGGTTAAACTGGGATCCCAGACAGAGATTCTGGGGAGGAGCCTCTGTCTTCCTGGCTGCACTCCTGTTAATGCCTGAGGAAGAACTCCCAGAACCTGACGCTGGGAGAAGGGGTAAAGGAGCTTGTCCGTGTCTCAAATGCCATAGCTTTTTCTCGTTCTTACTGAGACTTACTAGATTTTCTTGAAAGAATGTTTCTTCATTTTGCAGTATGCCCTGAGGACAATTTCCAGAGACTTTAATTTTTACATTATTGTTTGCAGGGGGAGAAGGTCTGCTGAGCTCCTTTCTCTGCCAGTCTGGAAATCCCAACCCCGCAAGCCCGATTCTAGACATGACCAAGAATCTAATAGAGGGAAAAACCCCCCAGCCTGCCAAAAAATTCTCAATCCCTGGAAGAGTGGGCCATCCCAGTTCCTCTGGTGGCAGATGACACTGGACGTGCTGTTGCTTCTCTGCAGGGTCAGGACCCTGGTAGGCTGGCTGAGGCGCGGTGCCCAGACAACGGCGGGCTGGTCTGCTTTGACTAGGAAAATAGACCTTTTTTTTCTCCCTGAGGAAGATGGGATGCGTTAGATAATGTAGACTGGATTCGCGATAGAAGACTGAAACCAGTACTTGAGTTTTAAACCCCAAATACTGTCCATTCCAGAAGCATATTGTCTTGATGAACTCAGCTGAGTGGCTTCTTAAGCGGGGCCCTGCTGGGGGTCAGTAGGTCAAGCTAAAGAAGTAAGTCAGGGACAAGCTTTTCTGTTTGTTTAAATGGATAAAACAGTAACCTGGTTCACAGAATGGGACACAGCAGGAAGCCTCCGTGCCATTCCTGCCCCTCTACCACCCAGTTCTCTTCTCCCAACAGGCAGATAATTTATAAAAGCAACTATAGACATACACCTTATTTTCCTTAGAAGGGCTCGTGTTTGAATCCTAGTTTTGTCGCTCTCGAAACCAGCTGTGTTAATGGTGATAAGTCACCTCACTTCTTTGAGCCTCAGATTCTTCACCTGAAAAATGGAAATAATAGTACCTACTTCACAAGGTTAGGGTGAGCATTAAGTAAGAGTGTGTCTAATGGTGTGTTTTGTTTTTGCTTTTGCTTTCAAGAAGGCTACACGTCTGTGTGGAGCCCAATGCAGGGCTTGGGGCTTGAAATCACGAACCTCAGATCAAGACTTGAGCTGAGATCAAAAGTCAGATGCTTAATGGAGTAAGCCACCCAGGCGCCCTAATGGTGCTTTCTCAAAGTGCTTTGCCAACCACCTGTTCTAATGGGAGCAACAACCATGTACCAATAGTAAGGTAGAGATCGGCTATACTCAGTAGGTGCTGTGGGACCAGGAATTGGTAGTGCTGGGGACGTACCTGAGGCTGACTGGGGAAGAAAGAATATGGGCCACAAGGAAATTCCAGTGTGGCTAAAGTAAGCATGAGATAGTGTGTGGCTGATTTGCAGACAGAAAACTTTGGGAAGCTAGTGACAAAGAAAAACCACAAGGAGGTGACTGGAGGACCTTTTCATTTGTCACCCACGTACTGAAGGCAGCCAGCAGGGTTCAAGGCTAGCTGTGGCCCTGATAAAAAGAGGCACTTTCTCCTGGGAAGAGGCCTACCTTTGGCCTAGAGGCAATGTTGGGCTTAATCTAAAAGAGTTTTAGGCAGGTTGGTGTCTTCCAAAGACCAGTCGGAAGGACCAGTTCCAAAACTCATCCAGAACCTAATGTATTATAGAGCCAACCTAGGACTTCTGATATAGGCTCAGGTCAGGAATCAGAAAATTAGTACCCGAACTGAGCTAACCTTTCATCTGTTTCCAACTTTTTATTTTTGGCAGGATAGGCACAGCAGCAGGGAAAACAAGAGAAACCAGAAGGTCATGACATAGAGTCCAAAAAATGTCCTAAGTCTTTCTCTGCCTGGGTCACTACATTGGAAACATGTTACGGGGAGTCTGTCCTAGATTCTTACTGTCTCTTGGAACCAACTCCAAAGGCTCACAGAGGCGGTGAATGGAGGAAGAGACCAACAGTCTCAGCCCAGGAGAGATGACAGAGGTGTGTATGGCAGGAAGCCAAGGGGGGAAGCAGGTGGAGAGAAAGCCAGTTCACAGGTTGGAATCCCCGTTGCTCATCCTCTGTTTTGGAGGACTTCTACATGCAACAAATGAATAGTTACTGGTAGCTATAATTAAGTATATATATATATACACTCTGAGGGCTACCTCTCAGACCACAGATTCTGCAACTTCAGCAAGTTTCTCAACAGGTCTGGCTGAGGCAGGGAGGCCTGGCAATTGCCTGAGGTTGGATAATGGCTGAGGGAGCACTAAGTCAGGCCCCAGAGACCAGCAGGGTTGACTGTCCCTCTGCAGTCTCCGAGTTGACTTTTAACAAGAACTGGGTATTTATTTTACAGTCCAAATGAACTCTAGCTGCTGAGGCTAGAGAGTCTGGGTCATTACCACTCTAGTCTCAGGGGTGCTTCCCAGGACAGGTCCAAAGCTCCCTGTCATGAACTCTGGTGTATTCTGGAAGCATTCCCTCCCCACCCCAACTCTCAGAGATTGATTAGATAAGAAGTTAAAGAAGAAACAGAGGGTTTGTAGGGGATACATCTGTGGAGGACTGAGGGTGAAAAGGAGCAAACTTAGAGAGTGATAAAAAGGAACTTTATCTTTTTGTTATTGTTTACCTTTTAATAATTGTTTGCTTTTTTGTTTAAGTTGTCTCTGCCTTCTTTTTTCTCCCAACTTTTTATCATAAAAAGTTTCATTTCTTCAGCAGCCAAAAAAAAAAAAAAAAAAAAGAAAAAGAAAAGAAAAAAAAAATTCTAACCCACATAAAAGCTGAAAAACATGCACAATGACAATCAAAAGAATGATCCATAAAAATAAACTGGACTTCATCAAAATTAAAAGTTTCTGCTCCTTAAAAGACACTGTTAAGAAAAAGACAAGTCACAGACTGGGAGAAAATACTTTTGAAACACATACCTGGTAAAGGACTTGCATTCAGAATATATAAAGGACTCACATGACTCAATAATAAGACAATAAATAACCTAATAAAAATGGACAAAATAAAGAAAAGAGAGAGAAACCAAATCAATAAAATCACGAATGAAAATGGAGTGATTACAACCAATCCCTCAGAAATACAAGCAATCATCAGAGAAAATTATGAAAAACTATATGCTGTCAAACTGAACAACCTGGAAGAAATAGACAAATTCCTAAACAGCCACACGCTACCAAAACTCAAACGGGAAGAAATAGAAAACTTGAACAGACCCATAACTAGTGAAGAAATTGAATCAGTTATCAAAAATCTCCCAGCAAATAAAAGTCCAGGGCCAGATGGCTTCCCTGTGGAATTTTACCAGACATTTAAAACAGAGTTAATACCTATCCTCCTCAAGCTGTTCCAAAAAATTGAGACAGAAGGAAAACTCTTGGACTCATTCTATGAAGCCAGCATCACTTTGATTCCCAAACCAGATAGAGACCCAGCAAAAAAAGAGAACTACAGGCCGATATCCTTGATGAACATGGATGCAAAAATTCTTAACAAGATATTAGCAAATATAATCCAACAGCATATAAAAAGAATTAACCACCACGATCAAGTAGGATTCATCCCTGGGTTGCAGGGATGGTTCAGCATTCGTAAATCAATCAATGTGATACATCACATTAACAAAAGAAAAGAACCATATGATCCTGTCGATTGATGCAGAAAAAGCATTTGACAAAATACAGCATCCCTTCTTAATAAAAACTCTTGAGAAAGTCGAGATAGAAGGAACATACTTAGGTATCATAAAAGCCATTTATGAAAAGCCCACAGCTAATATCATCCTCAATGGGGAAAAACTGAGAGCCTTCCCCCTGAGATCAGGAACACGACAGGGATGTCCACTCTCACCAGTGCTATTTATCATAGTGTTGGAGGTCCTAGCATCAGCAATCAGACAAGAAAGCAAAATAAAAGGCATCAGGATAAGCAAGGATGAAGTCAAGCTTTCACTTTTTGCAGACGACATGATACTTTACATGGAAAACCCAACAGAATCCACCGAAAGCCTACTAGAACTGATCCATGAATTTGGCAAAGTTGCAGGATACAAAATCGACGTACAGAAATCGGTTGCATTCCTTTACACCAACAATGAAGCAACAGAAAGAGAAATAAAGAAGCGAATCCCATTCACGACTGCACCAAAAACCATCAAATACCTAGGAATAAACCTAACCAAATATGTAAAAGACCTTTACGCGGAAAACTATAAAAAACTTATGAAGGAAATTGAGGAAGACACAAGGAAATGGAAAAAAATCCCATGCTCATGGATCGGAAGAATAAATATCGTTAAAATGGCAATACTACCCAAAGCAATCTACACATTCAATGCAATCCCAATCAAAATTGCACCAGCATTCTTCTCAAAGCTAGAGCAAACAATCCTAAAATTTGTATGGAACCACAAAAGACCCCGAATAGCCAAAGTAATTCTGAAGAATAAAACCAAAGCGGGAGGCATCACAATCCCAGATTTTAACCTCTACTACAAAGCGGTAGTCATCAAAACAGTATGGTATTGGCACAAGAACAGACACATAGACCAATGGAATAGAATAGAGAACCCAGAAATGGACCCACAAACATATGGCCAACTAATCTTTGACAAAGCAGGAAAGAGTATCCAATGGAAAAAAGACAGCCTCTTTAACAAATGGTGCTGGGAGAACTGGACAGCAACATGCAGAAGAATGAAACTAGACCACTTCCTTACACCACTCACAAAAATAAACTCTAAATGGATGAAGGACCTGAATGTGAGACAGGAAACCATCAAAATCCTAGAGGAGAAAGCAGGAAAAAACCTCTTTGACCTGAGCCACAGCAATTTCCTATGTGACACATCTCCAAAGGCGAGGGAATTTAAAGCAAAAATGAACTATTGGGACCTCACCAAGATAAAAAGCTTCTGCACGGCAAAGAAAACAACCAACAAAACTAATAGACAACCGATGGAATGGGAAAGGATAATTGCAAGTGACATATGGGATAAAGGACTAGTATCTAAAATCTATAAAGAACTTACCAAACTCCACACCCTAAAAACAAATAATCCAGTGAAGAAATGGGCGGAATATATGAATAGACACTTCTCCAAAGAGGACGTTCAGATGGCCAACAGACACATGAAACGATGCTCAAAGTCACTCATCATCAGGGAAACACAAATCAAAACCACACTGAGATACCATCTTACACTGGTTAGAGTGGCTAAAATGAATAAATCAGGAAACTATAGATGCTGGCGGGGATGTGGAGAAGCAGGCACCCTCCTACACTGTTGGTGGGAATGCAAACTAGTGCAGCCGCTCTGGAAAACGGTGTGGAGGTTCCTCAAAAAAATGAAAATAGAGCTACGCTATGACGTAGCTAGGAATAGCACTGCTAGGAATCTACCCAAGAGACACAGGAATGCTGATGCATAGGAGCACGTGTACCCCAATGTTCATAGCAGCACTTTCGACAATAGCCAAATCATGGAAAGAGACCAAGTGCCCATCAACTGACGAATGGATAAAGGAGATGTGGTACATATATACAATGGACTACTAGGTGGCAATGAGAAAAAATGAAATCTGGCCATGTGTAGCAACATGGATGGAACTGGAGGGTATTATGTTAAGTGAAATAAGTCAGTCAGAAAAAGACAGATACCATATGTTTCCATGCTTAGGTGGATTTTGAGAGACTAAGCAAAAACCATGGGGGAGGGGAAGAGGGGAAAGGAAAAAAAGACACAGAGAGGGAGGGAGATAAAACATAAGAGACTCTCAAAGACTAAGAACAAACTGAAGGAGAGGCGGGTGAGGGAGGGGGGAGAGGGGGTGACGGGCATAAAAGAAGGCACGTGTTGGGATGAACACTGGGTGTTATATGTAAACCAATTTGAAAATAAACTATTAAAAAAATGGTCAAAATATTTGAACATTTGAATATTTGGACTTCACCAAAGAAGATATACAAATGGCAAATGAGCATGTGAAAAGATGCTGAACATCTTAAGACATTAGGGAAATGCAAATTAAAACCTATAATGAGATACCATGACACATGCACTGAAATGGCTACAATCAGAAAAACTAACACCACCAAGTGTAGATGAAAATGTGGAGAACGGAGACTCTCATGTGTTGTTAATGGGAATGGAAAGTGGCCCCACCACTTTGGAAAAGTTCGGCAGTTTCTTACAGAAGAATTAAGCATCCCACTCCTTGAGGTATTTACCCAAGAACAGTGAAAATTTGTGTTCACATGAAAATCCATATGCAAATATTTAAGCGGCTTTATTCATAATTGCCTAAATCTATAAACAACCAAATGTCCTCCCGTTGATAAATAGAAAAACATTGGGGTAGATCTGTACAATGGGATACTGCATAGCAATAAAATGGTACAAACTAACTGATAACATGGAAGAAAATGGATGGATATCAGATGTATTATGTTAGGCCTCATGGGCTCCATTGTGTCTCCCCTTCAAAAAATATTAAGTTCTAACCCCTAATCACCTCAAATGGTGAACTTATTTAGAAACAGGGTCATTACAAGTATAATTATTTAAGATGAGGTCACACTAGGATAGGGTGAGCCCTTGCTCCAACTGTCTGGTGTCCTTATAAGAGACACACAGGAAGAATGGATGATAGAGCCAGCACATGGGGAGAATACCATGGGATAGTAGAGGCAGAGCCTGGAGTTATGCAGTTACAAGATGTGCAATGCCAAGGATTGCTGGTGATGCCAGAAGCTAACACAACATCACGCGCAGATTCTTCCCCAAAGCCATCCAGAGAGCATGGCCCTTTGGACACCTTGATTCCGGACTTCTAGTATCCAGAACTGTGGGAAAATAAATTTCTGTTGTCTTAAGCCACCTAGTTTGTGGTACTTCGTTACAGCAAAGCTCCAAAACTATTGTACGAAGTTAAAGAAGCAGACTCATAGAATTACACGACATTCTAGAAAAGGCAAAACTACAGGGATGGAGAATGCCTCAGTGGTGCCGAGGGTTGGGGCTAGGATGAGGGGATGACTATAAATAGGGAAGGGAGAACTTTGAGGGTGACAGAAATATTCTAGATCTTGACTGTGATGGTAATTACATGATTGAATGTGTTTGTCAAAATTCATAAAACTTTATAGTATATAAATTTTAAAAATTTCCATTTACCCTATGTAAATTATACCTCAATAAACCCCCCAATCCATAAACCATAAATAGGCAAAAACCATCATACAGTGACCATTTATATAATTTTCATTCAGATTCAATGGTTATTAATATTTGACCAGGGGCGCCTGGGTGGCTCAGTTGGTTAAGCATTTGACTTGGGCTCAGGTCATGATCTCGCAGTTCACGAGTTTGAGCCCTGCGTTGGGCTCTGTGCTGACAGCTCAGAGCCTGGAGCCTGCTTTGGATTCTGTGTCTCCCTCTCTCTGCCCCTCCCCTGCTCACGCTCTGTCTCTCTCTCTCAAAAATAAATAAACATTAGGAAAAAAATTAAAAAAATATATTTGACCATATTGATCTATATATGTATTTTATTTTTGCTGGATCATTTGAAAATAAGTTGTGGACCTCATGGCACTTCATCCCTAAAAATTTTATCATACATCTTTTAAGAATAAGTACATTTTTCTACATATATCTAAAAAAATGACAATAATTCCAAGGTATCATCTAATATACAGTCCATATTCTATCTTCTTCAGTTGTACTCAATACGTCATTTGTAATTGCCTTTGTTTTTAAAATAATTTATTGTCAAATTGGTTTCCATACTATAATTGCCTTTTCTAACCAGGATCCAATCAAGGGTCATATAATACATCTGGATATTATGTCTCCTCAGTCTCTTAATCTAGAATCGTCTTCCCATTTTTTTCTTTCGATCACCGTTTGTCTAGAGTCAGTAGTCTTGCAGAATATTCTACAATTTCTGGATTTGTTTGACTGCTTCTTCACAGTGTTGCCAAATTTTCTTCTCTTTATTTCCTGCAAACTAGAAGTTAGGTCTGGAGACTTGACTAGATTCAGGTTGGACACTTTGGCAAGAAGAGTTCATTGGTGATAGACATCTATTTTTCTATCTTTTTTTTTCTGTTTTTTAACAGTTTATTTTCAAATTGGTTTACATATAACACCCAGTGTCATCCCAACACGTTCACTCTTTAATGACCGTCACCCCCTACCATCTTTTTTTTTAATGTTTATTTATTTTTGAAGGAGAGAGACAGACTGTAAGTGGGGGAGGGAGGGAGACACAGAATCCGAAGCAGGTTCCAGGCTCTGAGCTGTCAGCACAGAGCCCGATGCGGGGCTCGAACTCACCGACTGTGAGATTACGACCTGAGCTGAAGTCGGACGCTTAACTGACTGAGCCACCCAGGCACCCCCTATTTTTCCATCTTGTTGGCCTCTGTGTAGACCTATCTTCCTGCCCTTCTCTCCTATACCATAAAAGACTTGTGTACCTGTGCAACAAAATTTTATGGAGGGACTAGTATCAACCTGATACTGGGGCCACAAACATCAGTAAGACAGTTCCTGCTCTAAAGGAGATGAATGAATGAAATGGTACCCTTTCTCATCTAATAAATATTTACTAACTGCTACAAGAAGCCAGGTAGCATGCTAGGTGCCAGGAGTACAACAGTAAGCAAATGCAAATATGGTTCCTTGCCTCCTAGGAATTTATAGTCCTGTTAAGTGAGACAGACATCCATGAAAAAAAAAATCCAGAAATAACTTGTAATAAATGCTATGAAAGAAAAGCACAGAAGACTATGGCTCTGTATAATGGGCAGAGCTGACCTAAAGAGTGTACCATTTGACCTGAAGCCTGAAATATGAGCAAAAATTTTAATCTGAGTTAATCAAGATTTGAGGCCTAATTTCTGGTTTATAGGAAATACTGGGGACAGAGGAATTTTTTTAAGTTTATTTATTCATTTTGAGAGAGCAAAAGAGAGAGAGAGAGAGAGAGAGAGAATGAGAATGAGTGAGGGAGGGGCAGGAAGAGAGGGAGAGAGAGAGTTCGAAGCAGGTTCCAAGCTGTCAGTGCAGCATGGGGGCTCGAGCCACCAACAGTAAGACCATGACCATGACCGGAGCCAAAATCAAAAGTCGGATGCTTAACTGACTGAGCCACCCAGGTGCCCCTGGGGACAAAGGAATTTTAAGTCACATTGCCTTGAATTAAAAGACACTAAACAGAGAAGTTCGGAATTACAGCCAGACCCAGCCAGCGGTCTGTGCTGCTCTCCAAAAGAACTGCGGATCCTACAAGAAAAGATGGCTGGGTAAAGCCTTTGATTTTATTCTACTTGCCCGAATAGTTGGGTTAGACCAAAGGGCTCATATTTGCGTTGTTCCCAGTAATAATTATGATATTAAAAAAATTACTTTTTCCTTAAGCCACACAACTAACAGGTAGCAGAGTCAGAATTCAATCCAAACCGCTGGCACCAAAATGCTCATATTTGACCATGTACCTACCAAGGTGAAGGTAAGGGAAAGGGGCTTTCCTTAGGGAAAGAGAGAACAGATGCTCTTTTAGCATGACAAGGACACAGGCGTGATGCCAGCAGGAGGTTAATTGGCCCAGTATGAATGATCTGGTTATTTTTCCACATTTGAAGAGGAGGCCAGACTAAAGTGGCCAGAAATTTCCGCCCCATCCCCCTTACCCTCTATCAGGAACAAAAAAGACTGTGCTTTTTTTTTTTTTTTTTAATGTTTATTTTTGAGACAGAGAGAGACAGAACATGAGTGGGGGAGGGGCAGAGAGAGAAGGAGACACAGAATGTGAAGCCGGCTCCAGGCTCTGAGCTGTTAGCACAGAGCCCGATGCGGGGCTCGAACTCACAGACCTGAGCCGAAGTTGGACGCTCAACCGACTGAGCCACCCAGGCACCCCAAGACTGTGCTTTTAAGAAATGGAAAGCAGTTGGGATCTTGGCGGGGAGGACTAGAGAAAAGGACTATGGGGAAGGGGAATACGAGAGAGGAGGCAGGAAGGAGATGTTGAGAGGTGGTCTGCTAACCAGAGTTTGGCCCCATAACTGTCATGGCCAATACGCTCCTTTACTCGTGGTTGTATCGAAGTCACCCAAATCTCTGTCATGCCATGCACTCTCTTTTGGTTAGACTATGATACATGAGCCGAATAAAAAGTTTCCCTCACCACACTCCATGATTCTGTGCATTCTTCGACAGCCAAGACAGCCAACCAGAAGATAGTTTTGTTAGGAACTGTTCCATGATGGGCTTCCAATAACTTCTATTATCGTCGGGCACTAATCCTCTCAACAACCCACCAGAAGAGGTCACAGGGACTTAACTATCACCTAAGATCATAAAACTATCAAACCAGAAAATTTTAGTTGGGCCTGTCTGACTTAGACACAGCTCAACTAGCCTAGAACAGTGCTTCTCAAACTATCTGTGAAGGATCACTTTTTAAATTTCAGTCTATCACCGCTTGATAATTTTGGAAGATATGTTTTTGTAAAATATGAAATGAAAAAGATAGGCATAATACAAGCCCAAAGTTACTTACAATTAACAGACGTACTCTGTACAATTGCTGCAAATGTTTCTAAACACCTACTCTGAACGTCTGTCTTCAGAGTGAATCTGAAGGACTGTCACGGAGAAGCACTAGAATAGAGTAGCAGTTCTGGTCATGAGGGCGCATCAGAATCATTCCTGAACTTTTGCCAAATACACGTGCCTGCCCTCCACCCAGACTCTGATTCAGCAGGTTTGACGTGTTTAATAGACACTTCCCAGGGGATTGCGACGTCCATCCCTGGTTAAGAACTACTGCTATTCTAATATATTGCCAAAGTTACTGTTTCCAGCTTGGTACGAACTCAAAGAATCAAGATCCTCTTTCAAAATTCACTAAAACCAGTACTGGGCATCGTGCGTGGTGGGGAAAAGGAGGAAGGGCAAGAATACTAGGGAAATCGAGAAATTCAAGAGTTGCCCTCCCTAACATCTATATTACCACCTGGTACTATTTTAATATCCTTTCGACTTTAAACTTTTGATGTCTGGTTCAAGTACGAAAACCCTCTGAGCAGCAAATTAGAAGCAGTCAAAATTGCGTTTTGCAGATAACCATTCCCATCTAAGGTAACACCTCTGTTTTGTTTCCTCCTACCTGCACAGCACTGCCTTTGTAAGAACAGGCGATCTCCTGCATCTTGCATTTGAGGGATTCTGGGAACTGAGAAAAATTGTGGGCTCTTAATTTACACCAGAGGACAGCAAGCTGGTGGCACAGTCAGTCGATTTTAGGGAGAAACAGCCTGTGAGAAAAACACTCCACCTTTCAGTTCAGGGCCAACAGCGAAAAGTAGATGAGGGATGAGGCCTCATAGGAAGACTCAGGAGAGACGTCAGTGAGAATAGGAAGTGTTAGTGTGTATATTTCCCCAAGAAAAAAGTCTAGTCGCCTATGTGACCCACAGAGAAGTGAGGATTGATAAGATGCTTGTTAAAAAAAAATGACAAATAGGCTGATGGAGCCAAAATACAATTTTTTTTCATAGTAATTACTTTTTATTAGTGTTACTGGTATGTGTGCGTTTAACCACAATGTTAAACACACAGAGTTTGATGTACACAATAAAAAAATGTGGTGTACTTTTCCCCCTCTCAGTTCCAGTTCTTGATGGATGTATTCATATAGCAGGTGCTCAATAAAATTTGGAAATATTCCTCTAATTTCAATTTCTTTAATAGACTGAAAATTTAATGGATAATACGTTTCCAGACTACATCAAAGTTTCCTATAGATCAGTAAGAAAAAGACAAACAGCTCAAAAGAGAAACAGGCAACAGATCTGGACCATTTCACAGAAGAAGAAATAAAAACAGCAAAGGAAACATGCCCGACCTCACTCATGACTGAGATAATGCAAAGCAAAATGAGATACTGTTTTTGACTCATTATACTGGCAAGAAGTATGTTAATATTGAGATACTTTCATATGGATGCTTTCGTACACTGCTTGCGAAAGTGTAAATTGGTTGGGCTATTCTAGTGGGCTATTTGCCAATATCTCTTTGCATCCTGAGTTTGAGGGATTCTGGGAACTGTGCTAGACTCAATTCATACTGGCTTGCAAGCACTGATTGTACATATCTCTTCCTAATTCTGAATGTTTTTTTATTTTTATTTTGAGAGAGAGAGAGAGACAAAGCATGAGCAGGGAAAGGGCAGAAAGAGAGGGGGACACAGAATCTGAAGCAGGCTCCAAATTCTGAGCTGTCAGCACAGAGCCCGACGCGGGGCTTGAACTCAACAGAACGCAAGATCATGACCTGAGCTAAGTCTGACGCTCAACCAACTAAGCCACCCTCTCTTCTCAATTCTAAGTTTACTAACGTCACATTAGTAGTTTGAAATCAGCCAGGGCAGGGAGAACTCACACAATGGAAAAAGGGCAAAAGCTACAAATCAGCCCTTATCTCCCTTTTTAAAAGACTGGTTGGTAAACACTTACTGCGTTCCGCAGTCTACTTACCAGTGTCTAGAATCTAAAAAGCACATAATCCATGACATAGCAATTCCTGTTTTCTGAGATATCTTTGCACATGTATCCAGAGGCATGTGCAAAGCTTTCACCACAGTATTTGGGCGTTAAAGGATGGACAGTTCTGGTGAGACTTGTTTACACAGTTTTTCTGGAATGTCTCGGTGCCCAAATCAGTGCCTCCCTGGAGTCTCAAGGGGCTGGGAGGTGGGGGAGAGAGAGTGCTGGCAGCTGACTCTAGTAATGCTCTATCCTGATCAGATCAGAGAAACTCAGATGAGCATCTTCTGTAGCTAAGATGTTTCCACTTTGAAGTATTCTTTATACCAGTTTGGTAGATTGGCGATCTCTGCAGCACTAATCGGTCAGTCTCAAGACATGTTGTTGAGGGTAAAAGCAATTTGCAGGACAATACATACAGTGTGACTGTGCCTATGTCACAGAAATATATGAAATACTGTAAATATAGGTATATATGTAAGTAGGTAAAAATCATTAAAAAATTGGAAGGAGATACACTCAAAGTGACCACAGAGGTTACTACTTGGGGAAAGGGAGGTAAAAAGAGTAGACAGTACTGGTCATAGGGGACTTTAGCTTTAATTTGTAAGATTTAAATGCTTCTCAAGTGTAATATATCCATCTATTATTCATAAAAAAGTTAAAACTAAAACGAAACAACTCCTCGAAGTCCACAAAAATCCAAGGTCAGGATTCTCAATTCCTGGAATGGGAGGCACCCTCTTCTTCCCGGAATTTGGTCCCACTTTTAGTGGCCCAGGCCTCTCGGGCAGCCCTACACTTTCCCCGCCCAGGGCACTTAGGTAACTTTGTGGAGTATCTGGCCTGGTTAAGACCCTTAATGGCCTCTGAAAAGCACTGAGAAGATTAAGCTTCTCCTCCCTTCTCTACATTTATAATGAAAAATAAAAACACTATGAAAGTAAAGAAATCCTATAGTGTCCTGATTTTTCCCAGTACTATGGTGATGCTTCTGCTATTTGAAAAAAAATTTTTTTAAACATTTATTTATTTTTGAGAGACATAGAGACAGAGCACAAGCAGGGGAAGGGCAGAGAGAGAGAGGGAGACACAGAATCCGAAGCAGGTTCCAGGCTCTGATGAGCCATCAGCACAGAGCCCGATATGGGGCTCGAACTCACAGACGTGAGATCATGACCTGAGCTGAAGTCTGCCACTCAACCAACTGAGCCACCCAGGTGCCCCTGATATTTGAAAAATTTTAAACCTCTCAGAAAATTTTGGCTGAGCTGGGAGCATGTGCTTCATTCTGAGCAGGTGCGTGATTTAGCACCTGACAACATAAGGGTGAGAAATGGAACAAATCACCAGCAATCTTCAGTCCTCCACCAAGACAAGATTAAAAAAAAAAAATGGAAGGAAAAGACAAAAGTTTAATTGCTACTTGTCTCCTCAAACCAGCTCCTTAACAAACCACACACACAGTTAATTGGTCAAACTTCCAGGTGCAAAACTAGGTGTGGCACTTGATCTACAAAGGATGGGCCCAGTGTGATTACGCTGCAACCACCCTCTCCTGGGGCTCTCACAAGGCAACAGGGACTTGCTGGGTCTTGCCCCTCCAGCATTGGCGGCTGGGCTGCTTGCCCATTGGGGCTGTAAGTTGATCCTCCTGGGGTCAGGCCCTCGGTGAAGAGATTTCTCCAGCTCTTCAGGGACCTTCGGAATCAAATTCCCTTGGCTTTTTATTCAACTGTTCCTAGGTGTACAGGGAGAGGGAAGGGGACTATTTGTTAAGCTTTTGTATTATCCTTCTCCATTTACTAAAAGTACATGCATAAGCATCAGTGAAGAGAAGGATTAGCAATTGGGTGAGTGTGATAGCTTCCCCACTTACATGCTCCTGGATCTGGATTATCTGGTTAATTGCTTATTATTATTTACTATTTATTTATTTATTTACTTACTTCCTGATACTGGGGGGAAAAGGTTTTTCCCCAAATTCTCTATAGACCATATGTGAAGTGGTGGCACACTAACAGGCAAATGGTTATTTCTATAGTTTAATGGACCATACAGTAACTTATGAAGTGATTTGCTTTCTTTCAGCTCAGAGGGGATCTGAAGACAAGCACTTTCTTGGTGTATGAGGTCCAAAGCCAAGTTCAGTCCCTCTATGCCCAAAGGATTTGACACCTCACCTCTAGCCCCTGGTCGGCCAAACCAAATCAGACAGGGGCGCCAGGAGAGAACAAAATGTTATGTGGCCTTCTTGTGCCATTCTTTGGCTGATACTGGTCAAAGCAAATATAAACCCTTTGGACAAAGTTCAGTTTTGTATTGAGTAACAACCTTTGCCCCCTTAAGTCTTCCACAACTAAACTCTACTTTGAGGGAAAGATCAGGTGAGGATTTTTTGGAAGAACCCCCACTCCTTCCTACAAACTGACTGAGGGACAGGAGTCTTGTGGTCTAACAAGACAAAGGTTCTTTTTTTATGTTGTAGGGGAGCAAAATTTGCCACCCCCAAAATAGATCTCTTTGGCATACAGATTATTTTATAGACTGATTATTTTTAAGAAACAGAAAGCTCAGGAAGAACATTTCACTTTCTGCCTAACTGCCTAAAACGATTTAAACAGATGACCTCCTCCAGAGAGCTATCACCATAGATAAGCACAGCATAATATGAACTAGGGGTGGTGGACAGGCATGAACTTGGCAAAGTCTCTGTTTGTTAAAATTCCTAGGTCCTGTTTCTGTATTTTTTTAGCAAACATATTTGCTCTTTTTCATCTTCCTGTGAATTGTCTTCCTTCCCTTTGAAGTCCCAGACCCCCTACCCTCTACCTCAATTACTTGAGGGCCTTGCCTGTGGGCCTCGTATTCCTATGGAGCCCTGTATGTAAGTAATTAAATTTGATTTTCTCTTGTTAATCTGTCTCAAATCAATTTAATTCTTAGACCAGCCAAAAGAATCTTGAAGGGTAGAGAAAAAAATTTCCTTCCCTGCACTTGAAGTAGTTCATAGGACAAATTTTTACTGACTGGATGTTGCTTACACTGGGACTGCTGTAGCTCAAAGATCCTTGGACTTCTGACAAAAAGCTGGCAGAATAGAAGAATTCTTACTACATTCTGTATCTGTGCCTGCACAGTCTAATGAAAGTTGAGACTGGCGAGAGGCCTTTTCTTTATCTAAATTTAGGTTAGCAGGAGAAAGTGTGTGGGAAACTAGTTCACTGGGTATAGGAACTTTGGTAAAAATACGTTGAGTACTCTTTTTTTTAAGTTTAATTTTAAAAAATGTCTGAGTGTGTGTGTGTGTGCCTGTGCATGTGCACGAGTGGAAGAGGGGCAAAGAGGGGGAGAGAATCCTAAGCTCCCTAAGGGGGGGCTCACTGGGCTCGATCTCACAAACCATGAGACCACGACCTGAGTTGAAATCAAGAGTCGGAAGCTCACAGACTGAGCTGCCCAGGCGCCCCTGTGAGGAGTACTTTTGTTTTCTATTGATCCTTTTCCTCCCAGAGATGGTCATTGTTTTCTTTTGCCTCTGTCTTCTGTGTCTTTTGTAATAAGGTATGGAAAGCCATTAGGTCTGGTTTTGGCTTTCCTCTCATCTGGTTCCGTCTTGAAAGCTTAGCTTTACAACCAATGAAAATATTCTCTCTGGTCTCTGCCAACTGGAGGATGCATATACCAGCAGGAATCTGGCAGGAAGCCCAACAGGCTGTGGCTCCAACAGTCAGCATTCTTTGTCCAACTGTGCCAATTCTCAGAGGGATGTGTCATAAGGGGTTCCGGTCCATAAGGGGCCTTTGTCATCTAAACTTCCCTTGTCACTAATTTAGCCAGAAAGAAATGTGGGTTGCACCTCATCTGTGGCTAGATCTCTCTTAGGCTAACTTTGGGAGTGAACCTTCTGGATCTTGTGAGGGCTGCATTTTTGCACTCTCCTTTGGGGATGCCTCTTTTGTCCATGGTTAAGCCTTAAAAAGTCTTACTGGTTTAAGTCATTATTGAGATTAAGTTGAGATTCTACTTGTCAATGGCCAGATGATGGATCCTCTAAACTGGCTGTATCTGAAAGAAAAAATTTCTTTTTAGAGAGCTCTTGTTGTCTTATTGGTATAATGGCTAGCCGGAGGGACTCCCTTAGTAAGATCGAAGAACAGAAATTAGACTTAGAACAAAACTCAAAGTCCACTCAGACCCTATTTGCCTTCAGTCATTTGCAGATACTGTAAAAAATCAGGACATTAGAAATACAACTGTCCTCCATATAAGAAAAAAAAAAAGAGAACTGTCCTTATCTTGCAAATCCTTGCAAAACTAAAAAAAATGCAACGCTGGAGGCAATCCAAAGTCCACCTATTATTCCTTTTTTTTTTTTAACCAATCCTAAAACCTCCCCTATTTATCTCAAAAAACTCACAAATTATTGGCCTTAGAAAACCAAAGTCTTTCTTGGAGGAACTTGCATTCTTTCTCTGTCCCTTGAAGATATAAATCTTACCATGTCTTTGAAATATAAACACCCCAGGAGGTATCTAAAACAACGCCCATGCTCGCCCAAGACTAAAGGAAAAAAAAGAAAAGAAAAGAAAATGAGGCTTTTTAAAAACACAAACTACAAAAAGGGCCAAAATTCTAGACCACAGCCTCTTTAAGATCACTCCAGGGACAAATCCAAATCTTAAAAGTCTTCTCCAGAAATAGTAAGAAACCCTAAGCCATCTGAGTAAGTAAACTTAAATTATTCCAACTGTTACTTACAAGGTAGTGAGTTTTATATTGTTTTAAAAAGAGAAGCTATAAGATCTCTGTATTTGTCTATACATAGATCTGTGTGTTATAGCTACGATATTTTTCTACCTCCACTGTATTGCCAAAATTAATACGAAAAAAGAGTTCATTTAATAGCTTAAAGAAAATGGCTTATATAACTTTGAAATTTATAAAAATTCTCAAAAACAAAATAGAAACTTAATCCAAATGCATTTCAGGATCACACGATATGGGAAAATATTTGGTATTAAAGCTAATTTAAGGTTGTTGGTTTGATTAGACATGTCTTACAGCTATCCAGATTGAATATAATGCAGACACACAACTTTTTATTCTACCTGGGCTTCTCAGCCAAATAAGTTCATGTTATCTCTATCTTCAAATGGTGGCCAATTTTGTCTAATGTCTCCTGAAATTTTCATAATTGTTAACAGCAAATGATTTAGATAGCTGTATGTGAGATAAGAGTTTTTTGGTAAACTTTTTAGCAAAAATTATGTTTTATTGGGGGGTGCCTGGCTGACTCCATCAATAGTGCATACAACTCTTGATTTCAAGGTTGAGTGTTCAAGCCCCACAATGGGCATAGAGCTTATTTTAAAAAAAAAGTTAAAAAAATTATGTTTTATGGTACGTGTAGTTCAAAATAGTTTCCAAAATCTTTTTGTAACTTGAAACTTTAGTTTCGCTAAGTTAAACAGTAAGCTAAATTCATTAAGTATCTAAATCCTTTCTAAATAAAATATGGAAGACTACTGCCCTTTCTGCCTATAGAAGCCTTCATTTACATAGATTCTCAGAGCTCCTTTTTTTCTAAAAATTTATGTTTATTGATTTTTGAGAGAGAGAGAGAGAGCTGGGGAGGGGCAGAGAGAGAGGGAGACACAGAATCTGAAGCAGGCTCCAGGCTCTGAGCTGTCAGCACAGAGCCCAATATGTGGCTCGAACCCATGGACGGTGAGATCATGACCTGAGCTGAAGTTAGTCACTCAACCAACTGAGCCACCCAGGCACCACTCAGAGCTCTTTCTATTTGGTAAAAAAGATGCTACTCAATTCATGAGCCTTGCCAATTAGATCTTCAAATATACTAATTGAATTTTTTAACACTATTACAGAAGAACTAAAGATATTCGTGTTTGTTGATATACATGTCTTATGTTATGCTGAAAGACTGTATTAAGAATCATATGGGGGCGCCTGGGTGGCTCAGTTGGTTGAGCATACGACGTCAGTTCAGGTCATGATCTCATGGTTTGTGAGTTCCAGCCCCACGTCGGGCTCTGTGCTAACAGCTCAGAGTCTGGAGCCTGCTTCAGATTCTGTGTCTCCCTCTCCCTCCGCCCCTCTCCTGCTCATGCTTTGTCTCTCCTGCTCTCAAAAATAAATAAAACATTAAAATTTTTTTTAAAAAAGAACATACATTTCTAGAAATGATCAAATGTATTAATAAATTTGCCTATCTGAAGAATGCTCGTATAATAAATAATTAACAATATTTCATTTTTGGTAGAAAGTAAAGTTTCTAAGAATTAAGAATTCTAATATATGTGATTGAAACTACTAGAGTAAGGAAAGCAACTCTGTATACAAGGAAAGTCAGATATGTTTTAGGTAAGAAAAGTTATAAAGTAGGAGCTGTTTTTGTTAAGGGAAAGACGATAAATGTGTCCTAAAGTAAATCTGGTTATGTGATGCCTAGGTAGCTCAGTGAGTTAAGGATCTGACTCATGATTTCGGCTCTCATGGTTCGTGAGTTCAGGCCCCATCTCAGGCTCTGCATTGATAGTGAGAAGCCTACTTGGGATTCTCTCTCTCCAACCCCCACTCTCAAAATAAATTAAAAAACTTAAAAAAAAAGTTGGTTATGAGAAAGAAAAAGGGAATCTGAATGTAGAAAAAAAGTTGTAAATAGCTTATAGAAAAAGAATCTTCAGAAACAAATTTTATGTATGGTAGAGACTAACATTGGAATGAACTGAAGTAAATGAGTTTTAATATCAAAAGTAAGCTAGTACAAAATTAAAATTTGGTTTTTCTCTCTGTTCAAAGGACAGTCTTCTTACACTTTGGTCTGCTCTTGATGATAAGAAATTATGAGGAGTTTTTCTTTGCTCTTAGTGTGATCTACCTAGAAGACAATATTCTGGGTTTTATCAAAATGTCATGTGCTTCATGTTGCCTTAATCAGCCTTTGATTATTTAAGAAAATTAAATCTTCTCCATATTAAAAGAGCTAAGTTTTTCCTTTTACTGATTATTTAACTTTCTACATTTGTCTGCAAAGTCCTTGTCACCATGGTTAAGTGGATAACTAAGTCATGTTTCCCAGTGATCTCTGATCCTGTTTGGTCAAATGTTTTAAAACTTTTTTGATGTTTTTGACAAACTATCCAAAATTTAAACCCTACATGAACGCTTTTTGACCTCAAAATAACTTTGGGATTTTTCAGAGGGTTCCTGAAAAATCATTAAGATTTTTCTCTCTTCTTGTAAAAGATATTAAACCAACTGGCTTGTTTGATATGTTAAATCACATGAGAAACATTGTCAAATAAATGGTAATAAATCTTGTTTGGATTATTATCTTATGTGTAAATATTAACATAAGTGTTCTAGAAATTATATAAAATTCCTAAAACTCCTGGTAAGTCCTGGTATAATGTCATCAGTCATAATTCTACGTATCTTAAAATGCTGTATGTCACAGAAATAACCAAATTTCTTTGTCAATTACATTGTAATGAACTTTAATCAGGCTTAAACCAGACTATTTTAAACTCTTTTGTCATTTACACTTGATCTTAGCCCAAAGGCCCAGAAGTGATCTTTTGTCATTTACAGACAGTTATTCTTTTGCTCTAATGCTTTCACAAAAGTGTTCCTCCAAAAATGCTTCTATTGGATTCCTGGTAACTCTAAGATCATAAATCTGAACTCAATAAAAATTTCCAAAAATAAAAAATGGAATTTGTTCAAGGAGAACAAAAATGAATTACATGAGACCGAATAAACTGAGGAAAATTTAATTTTTATCAATTTGTGTTTGTAATAGTGCTGGTTCTTTATTATTTAAAAAAACATTTTTTAAAATATTCTTTGTGTCATAGGTTTTTATTATTATTAATTTTTAATGTTTCATTTATTTTTGAGAGACAGAGAGAGAGACTGAACGTGAGTGGAGGAGGAGCAGAGAGAGAGGGAGACACAGAAACCAGAGCAGGCTCCAGGCTCTGAGGTGTCAGCACAGAGCCTGACGTGGGACTCAAACTCACGAACCTCAAGGTCATGATCTGAGCCAAAGTCCGACGCTTAACTGAATGAGCCAACGCTGTTTCTTTAATTTTAGTTTTCTTTTTTTTTAATGTTTATTTATTTTTGAGAGACATAGAAGCACAGCGTGAACAGGGGAAGGGCAGAGAGAGAGGGAGGCACAGAATCAGAAGCAGGCTCCAGGCTCTGAGCCGTCAGCACAGAGCCGGACGCGGGGCTCGAACTCAGAGACCGCGAGATCATGACCTGAGCTGAAGTCGGCCGCCCAACCGACTGAGCCACCCAGGCGCCCCAATTTTTAGTTTTCTAGGAAAAGAAAACATTTCCTCTTAATCTAACTATGCCTTACAGCAACGTGGTAAATTATGCCTTTGTAAGCAGAATTGAAACATTTATCTTTTTCTCCCTACTGGATTCCTTTAGAATTCAAAAACTCTTAATGAATATTCTTACTCTTATGTTAACATGTTTATTTGCATCAGTTCAATAAGAATCTGTTCTCCTCTAGCAGGACACAACTGGAAACACTGGTTCGGTTACCATGGCTTTGACTGGAATGTCGTATTTGAGACATATACACAGATTCACATATGACCAGACAGCTTTAAGAAACTAAGGTTGCGGCGCCTGGGTGGCTCAGTCGGTTAAGCGGCCGACTTCAGCTCAGGTCATGATCTCACGGTCTGTGAGTTCGAGCCCCGCATCGGGCTCTATGCTGACAGCTCAGAGCCTGGAGCCTGCTTCAGATTCTGTGTCTCCCTCTCTCTCTGCCCTTCCCCTGCTCATACTCTGTCTCTATGTCTCTCAAAAATAAGTAAACGTTAAAAAAAATAAATAAAATAAAAAAGAAACTAAGGTTGACTTTAGAGAACCAATAAAGCCCTTGGAAATATCAGCCCAATACCTTGCTTACAGTGTTCCCAGCACCCTTACCAGGTCAGTAAAATAGGTCATATCCCGTCAGATGAAGGAACTTCAGGACATTTTGAGGACCTTGAGAAGAGATAACGTAACCCAAAGCTGTGGGTATTGAAGGCAAAGTCTAATGACAAGTATTTGGCAGTTAAAAGTTCAATCTGGAGACTTCTTCTGAAAGGTCCCAGCAAAGTAGATTTAAAAGAACCTATATGATCAACTGCTATTCCTGTTGCACATCTGCAAATAATCAGGCCAAGTTTATTGAAACAAGGCTTATTTTGCAAACAAATTAGTCTTAATTTAGCTATCTTTGGTAGAAATGAGGGTGACTGTTGAGAGAAAAAATTGTTTCAATAGCACACCTTTGTGGATGTTAGATTGTAATACTTTTCATTGTAAACTGGACTAAATCCTGAATTCTTTGTTTCCTCTAATGTCTGGCCACAACCCTCCAAAATAGTGTTTCTAATTTTTCTCCTGCCTTTCTGGCTTGGAATCATTGAAAATTAAAAGTGTGCTTTTCCCTGAAGCCCTGTAAACTGAATATAAATGACCTGATATCAACTTCCAGAAATCACTACCACAGCTCATGCAGTTCGTGTGTGGATAGCACTTGTGCCAAATGCTGTGTGGCCACTCAGAATGGCCATCAGAGACACTCAAACTGCAAGCCAGGAAAATCTATCAGACTGTCGCTGCCTGCTTTCAGTCCACCTAAAGATTCCTCAAGCCAGACATTTAAAAACTGTGTATTATTATTTACTTTTACTTTTAAGTAGGCTCCACACCAATGTGGGGGTTGAATTCACAACCCTAAGATCAAGAGTCACATGCTCCACTGACTGAGCCAGCCAGGTGCCCCTAAAAATCTTTTAAACTGGCTGCTTTCAGAACTCAGAAACTGGGTTTATAATTTGCTCCAACCATTGGCCTTTTTTTTTTTTTTCCTTTTATTTCCTTAGAAATGTCTCTCATTTAATACCTGATTGCTTCAACCACAGGCCTGCTTTGGAAGTATACCTGCACCGCAGCCTGCTGAAATGAGTTTAACTCAAGTGACCTACGGTCAGGACTAAAAGAGCAACTCAGTAAGATAAAATAATCGACCAACTCAACTTGTGGACTGTGAGACTTACTGGAGAAGTTTCAAAGGCAGTACTGTAGGGAAGGAAAATGTGTCTCTTTGGCATGTGGGTTTTAGGCTGATTATTTTTAAGAAACGTAAGGCTCAGGAAGAACCTCTGACCTTCCTCTATCTGCCTAGAATAATTTAGATGGAGGACCCCCTCCAGGAAGGGAGCTATCACCATAGATAAGCCCAGCATAGTATGAACTAGGGGTGGTGGACAGGGGGGAACTTAGCAAAGTCTGTTTGTTACAATTCCTCCCTGTGTCCCACTGTTCCTGTATGGCCCAGCAAACATTTGTTTCCCAAACATTGACTCTTTTTCATCTTCCTGTGAATGGTCTTCCATCTCTTTGAAGTCCCAGACCCCTATCCCATTCTCCTTAGTTCGGAATGGCATAGAAGCCTCATTTGTCTACCTATTGACCTCATATTCTTAGGGAATGCACATACATACATAGTTAAATTTGATTTTCTCCTGTTCATATCTCATCAATTTAATTTTTAGGCCAACCAAAAGAATCTTGAATAGTGGAGAAAAATTATTCCTCCCCAACAACATTCTCCATTTTCCTTCCCTTTCCAGAATTTAGGTCCTTGGGGTTAAGTTCAGAGGGCAGGTAAGCAACGCTTGAAGAACAACAGACCTCACCTCCCTTCCCAATCAAGCCAGAATGCTCCACAACTCTGCTAGGGGTGCTAGAGAAACCGCTTCTGACCTCAGCTCCCTGAGGAGGGAGTGAGCTTTGGGATTTGTTCACTTGCATAGTCCCATGTCTGTTAGCAGTCACAGATTCTCTTCCTCGGGCTATGTTTAACTTTGTTTGCCTTCCATGGGAACACAACGCATTCATCTCCCTTTTCTCAGCTCTCCACTTACAATGGCTCATCACCAAGAACCTGAGCCCCAGATGATGAGCCAGATACGATCCAGGTTTGTAAACATCCACCAAGAAAAAAGAAAGACCCTTTCTATACAGAGGTGTGACCCCGCTCATTCCTGGAAATGCATTTCCTTTCCACTTCCAGATCCAAAGACATACTCTATCCTTCACAATTCTGTCTGGATGATCCGCTCAGTGATACATGTAGGGAGTTAAAGTCCCCTACTATTATGGTATTACTGTCAATTTCCCCTTTTTGTCTGTTAATATTTGTCTGTATATATATTTAGGTGCTCCTATATTGGGTGCAGATATATTTACAAGAGTTTTACCATCTTGATGGATTGATCCCTTTATCATAATGTGATGCCCTTCTTTATCTCTTGTTATAGGCATTGTTATTTTATTATTTTTAAAAAATTTTTTTAACATTTATTAATTTTTGAGAGACATAGAGACAGAGCGTGAGCAGAAGGGCAGAGAGAGAGGGAGACACAGAATCTGAAGTAGGCTCCAGGCTCTGATGAGCCGTCAGCACAGAGCCCGATGTGGGGCTCGAACTCACAGACCGTGAGATCATGACCTGAGCTGAAGTCGGCCGCTTAACCGACTGAGCCACCCAGGCGCCCGTATTTTAAAGTCTATTTGTCTGATAGAAGTATTGCTACCCCAGCTTTCATTTCCATTTGCCAGGATTTATCTTTTTCCGTCCCTTCACTTTCAGCCTTTGTGTGACTTTAGATCTGAAGTGAGTCTTCTGCAGGCAGCATATAGATGGGTCTTGTATTTTATCCGTTCAGCTACCCTTTGTCTTTTAAGCATTTAGTCCACTTCCATTTAATTATTGATAGGTATGCATTTGTTGTCATTTTGTTAATTGTTTTCTAGTTATTTTTTTATAGTTCTTCTCTGTTCTTTTCATCTTCTCTTGCTTGATTCCCTTGTGATTTAATGACTATCTTTAGTGTTAAGTTTGGATTCCTTTCTCTTTATTTTTTGTATATCTATTATAGGTTTTTGGTTACCATGAAGTTCACAAAAAACTATCTATCTATCTATCTATAGCAGTCTTTATTAAGTTGGTGGTCACTTAAATTTAAAGACATTCTAAAATCACTACATTTTATCCCCATTTTATGTTTTTGATATACTTTACATCTTCTGGGTGTGCCTTAAGTAATTATTTAGATACAGTTGGTTTCACTACTTTTGTCTTTCAATCTTCAAACTAGTTTTATAAATGGTTGATCCACCATTACTATATGTTTGCCTTTACCGGAGATTTTTTTCTTTTATATATTTTTATTTCTAGTTATGGCCTTTTATTTTCTGCTTAGAAGTTCCTTTAGTGTTTCTTGTAAAGCCAGTTTAGCGGTGATGAACTCTTTTAGTTTTTGTTTGGGAAACTCTCTCTCTCTCTTTCAATATGAATTATAATCTTGCTAGGTAAAGTATTCCTGGTCCTAAATTTTTTCCTTTCAGCACTTTGGATACACTAGGCCACTCCCTTCTGGCTACAAAGTTGCTGCTGAAAAATCAGCTTATAGCCTTAAGGGCACTCTCTCATGTGTAGCTAATTGCTTTTGTGGGAAGATTCTATTTCATTTTTCAATTTTAATTATAATGTATTTTGGTGTGGATCTCTTTGGGTTCATCTTGATTGAGACTCAGTAACTCTTGGACCTGAATGTCTGTTTCCGTCCCCAGGTTAGAAAAGTTTTCAGCTATTATTTCTTCAAGTAAGTTTTCTCCCTGTTTCTTTCTCTTTTCCCTCTGGGACCCCTATAATTCAAATGTTAGTATGCTTGATGTTGCAGAAGTCCCTTAAACTTACCCTCATTTTAAAAAATTCTCATTTCTTTTTGCTGTTCGGTTTGGGGGATTTCCATTACCCCGTCTTCCAGATCACTGATCCTCTTCTCTATCATCTAACTGGCTGGTTATTCCCTGTAGTGTTTTTTCATTTCTGTTATTGTATCTTTCAAACGTGATTCATACTGTCTAAAATGATGCTTTGAAAATGAAATAAAATATTTTTGTGTGCGCAGAGTGTATCTGAAAGGAAACACACCAAACTGTTAACAACGACTACTTCTAGGGAGAGAGACTTTTTATTTTTATTTAAGATATTTATTTTTAAGTAACCTTTCACCCAATGTGGGGCTTACAACCCTGAGATCAAGAGTTGCCAGCCAGGTACCCTGGGAGAGAGATTTTTTAAAAAGGAGAAAGCTCCATACAATTCTGCGCTAATTCAATAATTAAATTATGAATAATTTCTTTAATGAGTATGTATTTTTTAAATGTTTATTTATTTATTTATTTTAATGTTTATTTATTTTTGAGACAGAGAGAAACAGAGCATGAGTGGGAGAAGGGCAGAGAGAGAGGGAGACACAGAATCCGAAGCAGGCTCCAGGCTCTGAGCTGTCAGCACAGAGCCCGACGCGGGGCTCGAACTCACGGACCGCGAGATCATGACCTAAGCCAAAGTCGGATGCTCAACCGACTGAGCCACCCAGGCGCCCCTAATGTTTATTTATTTTTGAGAGAGACAGAGGACGAGGAGGGAAGGGACAGAGAGAAGGAGACACAAAACCCAAAGCAGCTCCAGGCTCTGAGCTGTCAGCACAGAGCCCGGTGTGGGGCTCGAACTCAAGAACCACGATATCATGACCTGAGCCAAAGTCAGGTGCTCAACCAACTGAGTCACCCAGGTGCCCCGAGCATGTATTACTTTTATAATTAAAATGTTAAAAAAAAAAAAAACTGATCTCTGTCCTCCATGTCATGGGTAGATCGTGTTGAGAAAACCATAATAATGAGGAAGTAGCTTCTACAGAATTCACTACACACATTGTTAGAATGAATTAATGGCCACGAGTTATGTTATATTTAGCAAGCTTGGGTTGTGGTTGTCCAGCTGCAATAAAGATAATCTGCTGTCTACAAGGCTACTGTGGACAGCCAGGAACCTCACGTGGCAAAAGACTCATCTTGCACACTGCACCCGAAAATGAGAGGCAGTGAATGGACAGTGAGGCCGAGGTCATGAGAAACATCATCAGGCTCTACGAAGAGCCTCAGCAGCCTCAGCACAGAGACTTGTGTGACATGGATGCTGGCTGCAAGTGACATAGGACTTCACATCCCCTAGGTCATATCTGCATATAAAAGGCATTGCTGTAAGAATTGTCATCATCTAAACACAATGAGCAAGGACTCAGGTATTTTTTTCAAGCACCTATTATTTGTTTGGAGGGTCTGGCATGTAGAATATGGAGATGGAAGACAACACCCGAGGTCTCTTCCTGAGCATGGCCTTGTGTCAGTCCTCTGCCATCTGTCCAGATGCTTCCCCCTTTATAAAGATGAAAAATTGCTTCTACCAAAAGCTTCCCAGTCATTTTGAGACCAGTGCTAAATCTTAACATCGATTCTAAAAATAGCCATAATTTATGAATCATAAAATCCCCAAATTTACTTTTATTTCTTTAATATAAAAACAGTATCAAGGATTTTAACTATTTTCCTTTTTCAGCCTAAATTTCTTTTAAACTAACAGTTTAATTTCTAATTGCATTTGTGTAATCCATTTCTGACTACCCCCTACCCCTCCTTCAATTTCTACTCTGTCTGCCTCCAATGAATAAACAGTACTTGAAAAATTAAACAAAATTTTTAAATGCTGTTGTTCTTTCTGGATCATGATTAAGGACAAAAAAAAAATAATCCAATTAAAATGGATTTATTTCACTCATCCTGTTCACCTATATATTTGTCCTATAAAGTCCTTTGGTTTGGTCAAACTGTCTGGTTTGGTCAGTAAAGCATGCAACTCTCTGTCTCAGGGTCATGATTTCAAGCCCTACACTGAGCATGAAGCCTACAAGAAAAGAAAAGAGAAAGGAAAAGAACAATGAAACAAAGGAAACAAAAGAAAAACGAAACTACCCAAGAGTAGATAAAAGAGAAACAAAAAGCCTAATTATCATCCTTAGTGAGTAAATGATATACTCACATTTTGCTCAGTGATCATGTACAGGTTCAGTATTTTATTCTGATAATATTTGTACTGAACTTGCAAGATACCAGTTGGCATCTGGTCTGACAGGAAGCAGGTCTAGGCAGGTTCCTTTATACCAAAAGCTACTTCAGTGCTGAACTCAGTCATGATGCTATGACAATCATGACCATCCCCAGATAAGGAAGAACTGACCACACTTAGATAAAAATGCTATTTCTCAAATTCTGAGGTAAAAAACTGTATACTTTGCAACCAGAGGCAAGTCCAAACTAATTACGTTCTTTTTTTTTTATATAATTTTTTTTTAACGTTCATTTATTCTTGAGACATAGAGACAGAGCGTGAGCAGGAGAAGGGCAGAGAGAGAGAGAGATACAGAATCTGAAGCAGGCTCTAGGCTCTGATGAGCCATCAGCACAGAGCCCGACGTGGGGCTCGAACTCACAGACCGTGAGATCATGACCTGAGCCGAAGTCGGCCGCCCAACCGAGACACCCAGGTGCCCGCAAACTAATTACGTTCTATTTGAGTTTTCCCTTTTGCTGGCTAAGTGGCCATCTAAAATATTGAAACTTTGGCTGGAAAGTTAGGCAGCTAAAGTTATACGGTGGCATTTGTCCTATAAGACCCATCCCTTCTAGTACCCTGTTCTTTTAGGAAAATACCCCATCATTTCTGAGTTGACTCTTGAAAGCTTCCTTCTATATCCTTCCCCCTTCACTGGTCTAGATATTTGTCATGCACTTCAGAAAACATTATTTTCTAACATCAGTTTAACATTTAATTTCCTCAAATGTCTATTTATATTCTGTTTTCTAAATTTTCACTCAGGTCTGCAAAAAGAATTTCAGTAACTACTGGCTTGACACCATGTTGGCTATTTAAGATTTCAGATACTCAATGGCATCCTTTGCTTTTCACCACCTTCTTACATTTGGGAGAGATGAAATTAAACGAAATTTTTAAATGCTGTTGTTCTTTCTGGATCATGATTAAGGACAAAAAAAAAATAATCCAATTAAAATGGATTTATTTCACTCATCCTGTCCACCTCAGAGAACCTGAAAAGACATTTTTCCAAAAAAGATATAGAAATGGTCAGTAGACACATGAAAAGGGGCTCAGTATCATTAATCATCAGGGAAATGCAAATCCAAACCACAACGAGATACCACATCACACCTGTCAGAAAGGCTAAAATCAAAAAGATAAGAAATAACAAGTGCTGGCAAGAGTACGGAGAAAAGGGAAACCCTGTGCACTTTTGGTGAGAATGCCAACTGGTGCAGCCGCGACGGAAAAGCCAGTGTGGAGCCTCCTCAAAAAATTAAAAACAGAATTACCACATGATGTAGTAACTCCACTACTAAATACTTACCCAAAGAAAATGGAATACTAATTCAAAAAGATATATGCGCCCCTATGTTTACTGCAGCATTATTTACAACAGTCCAGATATGGAAGAAACCCAAGTGTCCATCCATAGATGAATAGTTCAAGAAGATGTGGCACGCGTGCACGCACACACACACACACGCGCGCGCGCACACAGGCACACTGGAATATTCCTCAGCCATAAAAAGTAATGAAATCTTGATGTTTGCAGCAACATGGATGGACCTAGATGGTATAGTGCTAAGTGAAATAAGTCAGACAGACAGAGACGAATACCATATAATTTCACTCATGTGCAGAATTTAAGAAATAAAACAAATGAACAAACAAGGAAAAAAGACAAAAAACCAAACTCTTGAATATAGAGAACTGGTAGTTGCCAGAAGGGAGAGAGGTGGACAGGATGAGTGAAATAAAAAAGGAAAAAGGAGGCTATAATGATGAAATTTCCTTCCTGCCTGCCTTCTTTCATTTTATTTTTGAGAGAAATAGAGTACGAGCAGGGGAGGGGCAGGGAGAGAAGGAGACACAGAATCTGAAGCAGGCTCCAGGCTCTGAGCTGTCAGCACAGAGCCCGACACAGGGCTCGAAACCACGAGCTGTGAGATCATGACCTGAGCCAAAGTTGGATGCTTAATCAACTGAGCCACCCAGACCCCCCAACATAAGGGTGAAATTTAAACCTTCACTGATGAAGCCAACAGAAACTAGAGCTTCCAAGAAAAGCCAGGCCTGAGATTAAGGCCAAATCTTTTGCTCCTATCAACATGAAACTACTTAAGTCTGAAGTTTCTTTCTGACTCTATTCTAAAAGCACTTTTGGCTTGCCTGGACTATTTCTAAACAGCCTGAAGTTAGAGTGTTTATTGCTCAAGCAGGGACAACTTCTATAAGGCCTAATTCAGGATAAGGACTATATTTATTCTGGCCCACATTTTTTGAACCCAGAGTGATTTTAACCTAGGATTACAGAGGTAGGAAATCTAGTGGCATCTGCTGGGACTCATATGTCAGTCTCCTCCTTCCCTGGTCCTTTCTCTATTCTTGCACTATTCCCAAAGAGATGTCCTGGTTTAAGTGTCCCTTTCACAAATTTACAAAAACAAGTTAGTGCCCCCAAATTAACAAAGCAGATAATATCCAATTAGGCAAGAAAGAGAGTGATTTACCTTCACACTTTCTTAAAGGCTATACAAAAGGTTATACAAACTGATATAACCTTTCTGGAGAACAATTAGGCAACGTTCATCAAAGTCTTAAAAGACATGTGTTCCAATTCCAGGAATTTATTCAAGAAAAAGCAACTCTTTTCCTAGTACAAGCCTTCTTTTCTGTTATCGCTGTAGGTTATGCTGATAGGTCATTTAACTGTCCATAGTGTGTTACATATTCTCACAATAGACTATAATAGACATATATTCCTCTGGTAATCAGATATTTAAAAATCATCAGTAAATATAACACACAAAACCACACGCTGCTTAAAACCACTTGTATTCCAAAATGTTTAGTTAAATATGGGGACCATCTTTAGCAACCACTTTCTTTTACTACTACTACTACTATTATTATCATTATCATTATCATTATTATTATTATGAAAAAGTCAGTAGACATTAACAGATTTTCTAATGACCTAGGATTTGGGAGTATAATAAAAAGCCCATGTTCACTTTTGTGGCTATTAATTTCATAGGATGACCTAAACAGAGCTTCGAACCATAACAACGATTTTCCTCTCCCTGTTTGCCCATGAACTGTTCTTTTACGCTTTCACAGACTTCCATTGGATATGTGAGTCAATACTAATGTGGTAGCTACAGTTCTTCCTTCAGTGCCATCTGGAATCCCATTATATGATGGGATACTCTTTTCCTCCATTTTATATTAGGAGACATTGTATCTAAATTCTCCTGGATCACATGACAGTAGCCCTGAAAACAGAAAGCGAGTTTTAATAATTCTTTGGGCAAACCACACACATCTCTGAATCTATTTACCATACTGTTTCAAGATGTTTTCTCAAGCATCTACAGGAGCTACATTTAAAACCTCTGGTCATTGTTTGCTAACTGCTGGGATGGTTCTACTCAGAGAGGAAGCCAATATTTTCAGCTTGGGTGTTGGAAGGGCTCCTAAAATGTCTGCAAACTGATTCAGGAGAGAGAAAATGTTTAACAGAAGAGAACTTACTTCTGCCCTAGAATAAACTCATTCAAAGTGACATATGCTTTAACCACTGACCAAGGGAACTACATTTTTTTGAACACATTACATCTCAAAGGCAACTGAGCTTTCTAAATGTTACCAGTATCAGATCTGACAAAACCTGTTAAACAAGGGCCAAAGCCTCAATATACTGGTTGACGGCTTCCTTCTTTTAGGACAGTCTTGGTGTTTGGTATAACTTCTCTACGAGGATCTAGTTTTTATACTAGCTTTATTTTTTATTATTTATTTATTATTTTTATTTTTTTTAATTTTAATTTATTTTTAAAGTAATCTCTACACCCGCAACCCTGAGATCAAGAATCACATGCTCTACGGACTGAGCCAGGCAGGCACCCCTACACTAGTTTTCTTGAAGAAATTTTTCTTTTTGAATTTTCTTGAAGAGGTTTTATTTGATGATGTAAGTAAAATTTTCTGATTTAAAAGACCTTACATCAGCTCAGTAGACATTCTTCCTTTCTTACAATCCTCACTTGAGGTTAGTGAAAGGAGTCCCTTTGTGACAAGGACCATTTAGTTCTAGATTCCAGAAAAGCCCGAGTTTCTCAGCAGCTCAGATTGAACCAGACCCCCCAGATTTAGGGAGAACTAATCCAAATGCCTGTATCAGTTCCAGGAGCATCAAGGTTTTACTAGGGTCAGTAAACCTTTCCTAGGTTAGGCAGGCTCCTCTAAGTCTTAGCTCAAGACACATGGTTTATGGTCAGCCTTGTATTTCCATGAGTAAAATGTTTTCTTCCTCCTTTTCTAGTTGTTACCTGATTTATAATGTATAAATTCCTAAAATCCTACCCTAGGAACAAACCACCACAAGGGTTTCTAAAGTTGACTCCACTTAGTCCTACTCATTTCAAGTCTAGGGATAGGCTGGTGGGGATGTGGAGAAGCAGGCACCCTCCTACACTGTTGGTGGGAATGCAAACTGGTGCAGCCACTCTGGAAAACGGTGTGGAGGTTCCTCAAAAAAATGAAAATAGAGCTACCCTATGACCCAGCAATAGCACTGCTAGGAATCTACCCAAGAGACACAGGAGTGCTGATGCATAGGGACACGTGTACCTCAAGTCTAGAGATAGGGCCCTGGAAACCTCCTTTTACAAATGCTTTTATGATAGGTTGCCTGACTGGCTCAGTCAGTGGGGTACGTGACTGTTGATCTCGGGGTTGTGAGTTGGGTATACAGAGATTACTTAAAGAGAAAAATCTTAAAAAATAAATCAATGTTTTCACGACCACCTGTGCATGCTGAAGTGCAAGAACCTCTGCACATAGTACAACCGTAAGAGTGAATGAAAGAGAGAAAGAAAGAAACCCCAGCAAGCAGAGACAGGCAAGAGTTGAATTGGAGGATTTAATACTAACGGGGGAATAAGATCTGAAAGAACAACAACAGGACAACAACAGAACCCCCCATCTCGCTGGGGAGGGGTCACGAAAACCTCTGCTTCGACAGCTCCATCTTCAGCTAGGCTGGTTGCATCAGTGTGCTGATACTTTCTTCTACCTCTGACAGCTTCTTTAGGAGTTGATTGACTTTGACTTCATCAAATTCCAAACACAGAAATTCAGATTCCTGGAAAACATAAAAGGATGTTTTATAAAAGAGACCCTCAAGATAGCCAAGGCTCTGGATCTGGCCTGACTCAGTTCTAAAGGCCCAGGGCCTCCAACCTAGCAAGCATGACTCAGGCCTCAATACCTAAGTGATATATTATCCAGCACACCAAATCCACACATTTAGTTCTCTAAATAAAACTACTTTTTTATAAATTTTTTTTAACGTTTTTATTTTATTTTTGAGAGACATAGAGACAGAGCGTGAGCAGGGGAAGGGCAGAGAGAGAGGGAGACACAGAATCTGAAGCAGGCTCCAGGCCCTGAGCCGTCAGCACAGAGCCTGACGCGGGGATTGAACTCACAGACCATGAGATCATGATCTGAGCCGAAGTCGGCCTCCTAACCGACTGAGCCACCCATGCGCCCCTAAATAAAACTACTTCTCGGAGGCGTTTCATAAGTGGTAGAGGGGTATACAAATGTCAGATGTTCTTATTGTGAGGCACGTGAGAAGCTCTTTTCATCAGTCAGCACATTTGATCGCATAACTATTTTTATAAATGTTTATTTATTTTTGATAGAAACAAAGTGCAAGTGGGGGAGGGGAAGAGAGAGAGGGAGACACAGATCCGAGGCAGGCTGCAGGCTCTGAGCTGTCAGTACAGAGCCCAACACAGGGCTCGAACTCACAAACTGCAAGATCATGACCTGAGCCGAAATCGTATGTTTAACTGCCTGAGTCACTCAGGCACTCCAATCCCATAACAATGTTTAAGGCAGGTACTTAAGCATTCTTGTTATATAAATAAGGACATTGGGACACACAGTGGTCAACTTGTATCACAAAATCAGAAAATGGCAGTCAGACTGTGAACTCTTAGCTCTGGCTGACTCCAAAGTCCATACTTGTCTCCATAGCACCCAGTAGTAAAGCAATGGAAGAAGGATCTGGATTGGCTCTGTTAGTCTGGTAATTGAGCTACTTTGGATTTAGTGGTTATACTAGCAATTGTGACAAGTTGTGACCAAGTTGCTTGGGAAATATCAACCAGATCATTTAAAGATAACCAGGTCTTGAAACAGCCTTAAATATTTCTGAGGCCTTTCCACTTGCTGCAAGCCAACTCTCCAAGATTTCCATCAAACACATTCCCGGCACACACTTTTAGGACCAGTTAATGAACCCTAGGTTAGGTAGGTATCAAAGAAAAAGGCCTTTTAAGTGTGGTGACAGAAATTTCACGTACAGTGAATAAATCCCTAGTTCAAATTGTCTCAAGCGACATCGGCAAATTATATATATCCAAGAGTGATTACATTCAAGATCCTTATGAATAATAATCAATTTGTTTTTTAATTTTAGAGAGAGAGCACATGAGCAGGGGAGAGGGGCAGAGAGAGAAAGAGAATCTCAACATGGGGCTTGATCCCACAACCTTGGGATCATGACCTGAGCCTAAGTTAAGAGTCAGATGCTCAACCAACTAAGCCACCCAGGTGTCTCAGAACAATAATCATGTATTTTAAAGTATATGAATTCTCAGAGATCAGATAATCAACTACCTTGTTTTTTAGATAATGAAACTGAGGCCCCAAGCATGGTAAAAGATATGTCTATTGTCCCTCTGTTGATAGCAGAGCTACCAGATCAATGCTCTTTTCTTTACATTTTCCTTCTAAATACATGGTATTTCCCATCTCTATCCACAAAGTGGAAGGTAAGAGGAAGAGCAACAAGTCTTTTCAGTGGGAGCAAGTTACTCTGTCATTAGCCAGAACTTTGAGGGGCTGATTGTGGAAAAGTCCCTTTGCTGTTGCTAGGCGGCTGTGCTGTTTACTGATGGCACTGAACATCCCCCAGGAGAAACAGGTGCAGAGGGAAAGAAAGGGTCTCTCAGAGGAAGACTTTCCAAAGGCAGAAAAGGCTTTCCCTGACCACAGGGAACCTTTTCCTCAAACACGTCTTTGGATGGTAGAGGGGTAGAGTACATGAACTTAGAAACTGCCAGGTTTAAAATTAAAAAAAGAAAGAAAAAAGACACTGCCAGGTTTTCATTTAGTTGAAAGCAAAAACCAATTTAGAGAAAAGAAAGATGCTCTTTGTGTTGAGGAGCTGCAGGAAGGGTCATCTCCTTTGGGAAAGAAGAGCAAATTTATGGCAAATTAGACAATCCAGTTAGTTACACTAAGAACTGGTCTCAGATTTGAAAGCCTTTATTCTTCATTCAGTTTTACTGAGATCTTTAGCCTGCCTTTAAAACATTTTTGAAAACTTGGCCTTTGAAACAATAGTCTAGAAAGTAATATTTACCAGTCTAACATATATATTCAGGAAATTGGCAGAAGATGATGCACCCATGTTTCAACCTCATTGAAAGTCAGTTACTATAATAAATTCACCTGGTTTTCCATTTATATGGGAAGAGATTATCAAGGACTTTAATCACAGAATAGGAACACCTGAGCAGAGTTTATTAATAAAAGTCAGGATCTTTGTTGAGAGGGGTCATCAATCTGTTATATATTTCAGTACTCAAATTATCTTTGATCAGACCTCTAAATATCAGTGAAGCTGTTTATTTTTAAGGAAAATCAAATACAAGAGAGACTAGCAGGCTAGAAAAACAGAGTCCAAAGTTAAGTTTTCCAACCACTCCCAATTTTTCCACTTAAAACACATTAACATGTTAGAAAGACACATATAACCATTCATGACTCTTGAAGAAAGTTTCTCCGAAACTATTATCAAGGCTTAGCTTCTTCTAGTTATGCTATCAAAATATTTTATCAGCTTTCAAGAGCTTTTAAACTGGGGCTTAACACATGGAGTGTTGTTCAAATTTTGCATTTGGCTGAGGTACCCTAAAGAAAATACATCTAATGCATTTGAAGATATCTGTAGGAATGCAGATGATGTGTATCAAGCCAGAGACATAAAGTATAAGAACAATTTGAAACATCTGATTTTTTTAATTTTAGAGAACAAGTGTGTGCAAGTGGGGAAGTGGGGAGAAAGAGAGAGAGAGGGAGGGAAAGAGAGAGAATTTTAAGCAGGTTCCATGCTCAGCACGGAGCCCAACTTGGAGCTCAATCTCATGACCCTGGGATCATGACCTAAGCTGAAACCAAGAGTTGGTGGCTCAATTGACTGAGCCACCCAGGTGCCCCTGATTTTTTTTCAAAGTAATCCACCCTGACTTGGGCCTAACTGGTTATAATAATGAGAGAGATAAGACTAAACTCTTGTATTTAAGTATCTGAGTCAAGAGTTAGAAACTGCTGCATTTCAGTAGACTGTAGATACACATGTGGTGGAATTAGAAAGCAGTTAGCACATGAACAAGCCAGAAAATCGTTATTGAGAATATGTAGTCTAGGGGCACGTGAGTGGCTCAATGGGCTAAGTGTCTGACTCTTGGTTTCAGCTCAGGTCATGATCTCAAGGTTTGTGAGTTTGCGCCCCGCAATGGGCTCTGTGCTGGTGGTGCAGAGTCAGCTTGGGATTCTCTCTCCCTCTCTCTCTGCCCCTCCTTACTTGTACTCTCTCTCTCTGTGATGATGGGGAGTATAGAAGTATATTACGATGAAGGGTTTAAATAACTGTACCAAATTAGAAAAGAAACAAAGGCAACATATTCGAATATTCTCTCCAAGTACAGAAGCTAAAAAGTTATAAAATCCTAAGAAATCTAAGAGGCCACCATCTCTAAACAGAAAAAAAACGCAAGCTACCTTTACTGACTTCGGTGAAAGACATCTCACTAGTTCCCAAGAAACTCCTTTCCTAGGTAACAACTCTAACGCTCTTCAGGAAACTCTTAACTTACCAAGTCTAGATTGTTAATGCTTTAGCTTAAACTCATTTCCTAGCAAGGTCAGAGAGTATAACTGATTATTAGTTTGTATAATAATTGAAGGCTGTCATTAAGCAAGTGTTTGGTTTTCTCCATCTACACACTAAAACTTCCTTGTGTATACTATTTAAATACTTTCAATATCTATCAATAATAGCCAAACTATGGAAAGAGCCAAAATGTCCAATGTCCATTGATTGAAGAATGGATAGAGACGACGTGGATGTGGCATACACACACACACACACACACACACACACACACACACACACACTGGAATATTACTCAGCGATCAAAAAGAATGACCTCTTGCCATTTGCAACAATGTGGATGGAGCTAGAGTATATTATGCTAAGTGAATTAAGTCAGTCACAGGAAGACAAATATCTTACAATTTCACTTACATGTGGAATTTAAGAAACAAAACAGATGAACATATGGGAAGTGGGAAGAAAGAGAGAGGGAAACAAACTGTAAGAGATTCTTTTTTTTTTTAAGTTTATTTATTTATTTTGAGAAGAGAGAGAAGAGAGCATGAGAGGGGCAGAGGGGGAGAGAGAGAGAGAGAGAGAGAGAATCCCAAGCAGGCTCCGCATTGTCAGCACAGAGCTGGACACAGGGTTCAAACTTACAAACTGCAGATCATGACCTGAGCCGAAATCAAGAGTCAGATGCTTACCTGACTGAACCACGCAGGTACCCTAAACAAGAAGAGACTCAATGATAGAGAACAAACTGAGGGTTGATGGAGGGAGGCAGGTGAAGGATGGGCTAGATGGGTGATGGGTATTAAGGAGGGTACAGAGCCTGCTTCAGGTCTTCCGTCTCCCTCTCTCTCTGCCCCTTCTCCTCAAAAAAATAAATAACATTTTAAAAAAATAAATAAAAATAAGGAGAAAATTGCTTAAAAAAAGAAGGGCACTTGTCATGATGAGGATTGGGTGTTACTATATGTAAGTGATGAATCACTAAATTCTACTGTTGAAACCTTGTTACACTATATGTTAACTAACTAGAATTTAAATAAAAATTTGAAATAGAAAAAAAATGACTGCAATATCTAGGCCCATCAGCATACCCTGAGAAATTCTTTGGCACAATAATACAACAGTGATAAAATGCTAAAATAAAAAGAACTATGATTTATTAAATACTTAGGTGGACCCATTTAGAACAAATTCAACATAAAATAGAAATCCTGTATCCTATTTTCTGTATCATTATTTTTTCCCATGCAAAATTCCCACAAAGCTTTATCCCCAACTGATTAGTCAGATTTAGTATTATAACATCACTGGCAAGTTTTGCACATTGTGATTTCTTTAAATAGTGCTAAACTCGTTAGAGGACAGAGGGTTGCAGTGGGAAAAGGTGACCTAGGATCTCCTCACCAAGACTGATTCAGGAAGACCACACACGGCTGGCCAGATATCATGAGGCTTACTCCCCACACTTTTCTTTTGGTTACATTTATTAACACAAAGGGAATCTTGGCAGAACATAAACGTTAGCCACGAAGCCTATCCCTCTATTTAGGCTATGCTTTTCATATACTTAAATTAACCTCTGATCGGCAGCTCTGTCACTGTGTGTCTTCAACTTGACAGAGAAAGAGAACATGTAGCAAAGGTCAAAACTGGCAATGGCTTCTAGAAGAGCAACTATATAATAAATAAGAAACCCATACTCCATGTGGCTTTTTTAGAATTATATTGATACTGCTTCCAATTCTTTCAGGAGACCTTGATAGAGATTTTTTGTAGCAAAGATCTTCCAACTTCCTTCTTAAGGAAACATATATCCAAAATTAAAATTTTATAGTTCCTTTGTTCTTACAGCTGGGTTCTAGCAAGAGAGAAGAGGGCAGGAAATTTATTCCCTAAAGCTCAACTCCTTCTCCTCTCATATTTCCAGTTCTTTCTACGTGTTTCTTCATTTCCTACTTTACTTTCTGGCCTCACTCATTGCTTTCAGTATAAATACAAAGATGAGTTTCCTCCGACTGCCAAAGTACATAAGACTAACACAAACTTTAAACATGAGCAGAGCAAGGATTTTCATCATGCCTAAATTGGTAGGAAGGCTGTCCTTCAAGTGGTAATTATCCACCACCAAAATTTAATTTTTTTCTATTATCATTTGTATTGAAATATTGTATAGTATCACCTTGGTATTTAAAAAGAACAACTAGCACAAAAACAGACACTCGGATCAATGGAACAGACTAGAGAACCCAGAAATGGATGTACAAATGTATGGTCAACTCATCTGTGACAAAGCAAGAAAGAATATGACAGGAAGCCATCAAAACCCTTGAGGAGAAAGCAGGCAAAAACCTTTTGACCTCAGCCGCAGCAACTTCTTACTCAACATGTCTCCAGAGGCAAGGGAAACAAGAGCAAAAATGAACTATTGGGACCTCATCAAAATAAAAAGCTTCTGCACAGAGAAGGAAACAATCAGCAAAACTAAAAGGCAACTGACGGAATGGAGAAGATATTTGCAAATAACGTATCGGATAAGGGGTTAGTATCCAAAATCTATAAAGAACTTATCAAACTCAATACCCAAAAAACAAATAATCCAGTGAAGAAATGGGCAAAAGACATGAACAGTCACTTCTCCAAAGAAGATATCCAGATGGCCAACTGACACATAAAAAAAATGAGTGGCCAACACCACTCATCATCAGGGAAATACAAATCAAAACCACAATGAGATACCACCTCACACCTGTCAGAATGGCTAACATTAACAACTCAGGCAACAAAAGATGTTGGTGAGGATGTGGAGAAAGAGGATCTCTTTTGCACTGCTGGTGGGAATGCAAACCGGTGCAACCACTCTGGAAAAGAGGATGGAGGTTCCTCAAAAAAATTAAAAATAGAACTACCCTACAACCCAGCAATTGCACTACTAGGTATTTATCCAAGGGATACAGGTGCGCTGTACATGCACAGGTGGTGTACACATGCCCCAATGTTTATAGCAGCAGTATCAACAATAGCCAAAGTATGGAAAGAGCCCAAATGTCCATCGATGGATGAATGGATAAAAAAGATGTGGTATATATATACAATGGAGTACTACTCAGCAATCAAAAAGAATGAAATCTTTCCATTTGCAACTATGTGGATGAAACTAGAGGGTTTTAATGCTAAGCGAAATTAGTCAGTCAGAAAAAGACAAATATATGACTTCACTCATATGAGAACTTTAAGATACAAAACAGATGAACATAAGGGAAGGGAAGCAAAAATAATGTTAAAATAGGGAAGGGAATAAAACATAAGAGACTCTTAAATAATGGAGAACAAACAGAGGGTTACTGGAGGGGTTGTGGGAGGGGGAATGGGCTAAATGGGTAAAAGGCATTAAGGAACCTACTCCTGAAATCATTGTTACACTATATGCTAACTAACTTGGATATAAATTAAAAAATAAATTATTTTTTAAAAAATGTACATGTACTGAAAACAAAACAAAACAAAAGAACACCAACAACAATAGCAACAACAACAATGGAAGATTGGATTTCATTTCAAGGGTCTCGGGGCACCTGGGTGGCTCAGTCAGTTAAGCATCTGACTCTTAATTTTGGCTCAGGTCAAGATCTCATGATTTGTGAGTTTGAGCCCCTCATCAGGCTCTGTGCTGACAGCGTGGAGCCTGCTTGGGATTCTCTCTCTCCCTTTCTCTGCCCCTTCCCCGCTCTCTCTCTCTCTCAAAATAAATAAGCATTAAAAAAAAAAAAAAAAGAATTTGCATCAAGGGTCTTGATTCCAGAAACATGGGCTCATCTCTACAACCTGCTCTTATACTCTATATCTAAAACAATGGATGGCTTATGCTGTAGCTTAAAAAAATTGTTCAAAAAAGAAAACTTGTGACTTATAATCTTTTATTTATTTTCTTCCCCCCGTCTTTTTTTTTTTTAAAGTAGGCTTCATGCCCAGCACGAAGCCCAAAGCAGGGCTTGAACTTACAACCCTGAGATCAAGATTTGAGCTGAGATCAAGAGTTGGACACTTAACTGACTGAGCCACCCAGGAGCCCCTATAATTTTTTTTTAAAACAAAAATTTTTAGCAACACATATTACAAACAATGGTTCCTTACTCAGGCCATTTTTATCATGAGGAAATCCTCATTTCAAATACAATAGCTCACAAGTTCTACAGCTACTGTGTAAAGAGGGTGCTAATGCAATTTTCAAAAAGGAAAAAAAAAATGTCCTGCAAATAACAAAGTAAACATCTTACTGGGGATGCAAGATGAAAGACTGCAACTTAGTGATGGAGCCTCTAAATTAAGGTGACTCACCCCCAAATTCAGTAGGTGTCCATAATGAGCCTAGAGCTATATGGCGGTAAGACAGAGTCTCCAAGAACTAAAAGAAGTCACTCTAATAAATGAACACAGCAGTGCCTCAGCACACACCAGGTGCTTTCAGAGCGAGAGCAGCTTCTAAGAGGAAGTGCTCATCCATATTCCCACAATCTCCTAGCAGGGGACAGACTATTACCAGTGTATCATAAAAGCATTAACCATCACCGGACAATAATTACTGAGTTTTCTGGAGTTGTCATTCAGGCATTTCAAAGGACTTTTGTGAGGACAACCTGACAACTCCCACGAATTCTTATTAAGAAAGCATGAACTTTTCATTAATTAACTAGCAACTCAAAGGAGAAAAGAGACAGTAATTGGGTATGTAGGACGTTTCTGGTCTATCACTGACCAAAGTTCCTGCTAAACAAATCTCAGGCACCTAACTTCAACTTTCCAAGTGGCACACACAGGTTTTATATAAAGTGGCAACATTTTCGGTGCCTGGGTGGCTCGGTGGGTCATGCATGCAACTCTTGATTTCAGCTCAGATCATGATCTCATTGTTTGTGAGTTCCAGCTCACTGTGTGAGTTTGAGCCCTGCATCGGGCTCCACACTGGCCATGCAGAGCCCACTTGAGATCCTCTGTCTCCCTCTCTCTCTGTCTCTCCCCTGCTCGCTCTGTCTCTCTCTCAAAATAAATAAACATTTACCAAAAAAAAGTGGCAACATTTTAAAATACAATAATACCATCTTAATCACTTAGAGACCTATTATCTGGGCCTCTGCTGCTTCACTTTTTCCTCCTTGTTTGGGTCCATCTTTTAAATATTTCCACAACATGGTGACAGCTGGGTGGCTCAGTCAGTTGGGTGTCCAACTTTGGCTCAGGTCATGATCTCACGGTTTGTGGGTTCGAGCCCCGCACAGGGCTGTGCACTGATAGCTCAGAGCCTGGAGCCTGCTTTCAGATTCTGTGTCTCTCTCTCTCTCTATCTCTCTCTCTCTCTCTCAGCCTCTCCCCAGCTTGTGTCGCTCTCTCAAAAATAAACAAATAAACATTAAATAAATAAATATTTCCACGAGATGGAATAGGAAGTAAAATTTATTTTTTTTTAATTTTTTTAATGTTTATTTATTTTTGAGAGAGAGACAGAGCACAAGCTGGGGAGAGACACAGAATCCAAAGCGGCCTGTAGGCTGTGACCTGTCAGCACAGAGCCCAAAGCGGGGCTCGAAAATTTAAACTGGTTAATCTAACTAAATCATATCAGTTCTGCAAAACTTTTGTAGACAAGGAGATTAGAGCTATTGGGAGGAACTTTAATTGTACCTTCATATGACAACTTTTGAAAATCATACCCATATAGCGCAATTTAAGCCAGAAAGATTCCCCAATTTATTTATTTTTAAATTGAAGCATGGTTGATATACATTATTGTATTACTTTCAGGTGTACAACATAGTAATTCAACACTTATATACATTCTGAAATGCTCAATGCTCACTATCTGAAACCATACAATGTTATTATAGTATTATTAACTATATTCCCTACGCTGTACTTTACATCCTGTGACTTATTTTATAGCTGGAAGTCTATACCTCTTAATCCCCTTCACCTATTTTGCCCATCCCCGCCACCCACTTCGTCTCTGGCAAACACCAGTTTGTTCTCTGTGTCTGTGAGTCTGTTTCTGTTTTGTTTTGTTTTTCAGATTCCACGTATAATTGAAATCATACAGTATTCGTCTTTGTCTGACTTAACTCACTTTGCATAATACCCTCTGGGTTGATCCATGTGTCACCAATGGCAAGATTTCATTCTTTTTTATGGCTAAGTAATATTCCACTGCATGTGTACGTGTATATTGTATATGTGTGTGTGTGTGATACTGTATATCACACCTGATATATATATACATTGTCTTTATCCATTCATCTATCTATGGATACTCAAGTTGCTTCTAGATCCTGGCTTATTGAAAAATACGCTGCAGTGGACATAGGAGTGCACTGATCTTTTTGAATTAGTGTTTTTGTTTTCTTTGGGCAAATAAATACCCAGAAGTGGAATTACTGGGTTGTATGGTATTTTTATTTTTAACTTTTTTCAGGAAGCTCCATACAGTTTTCCATAGTGGCTGCTCCAATTTATATTCTCGACAATAGCGTACATGAGTTCCTTATTCTCCATATCCTTGCCAGCACTTGTTATTTCTTGTCTATTTTATTTATTCATTTATTTATTTCTAAAAATAAGCTCCATGCCCAGCGTGGGGCTTGAACTCACAACTCTGAGATTAAGAGTCACATGCTCTACTGCCTGTCCCAGCCAGGTGCTCCCTCTTGTCTTTTTTATTTTAGCCTTACAGACAGGTGTGAAGTGATAGCTCACTGTGGTTTTGCTTCACACTTTCTCGATGATTAGTGATGCTGAGTATCTTTTCATGTGTCTGTTGGCCATCTGTATGCCTTATTTGAAAAAATGTCTATTCATGTCAAAAGATCTTATTCCCAAATATTTCCCTTTCTTTAGGAAGAAGGACTATTGTCCTCAGCTTAGATAATGTCTTTAAAGTATAAATACTCCCAGGAGAAGTAATACAAAAAGTCATTAACACTTTTCTATCACTTAAATCAGGAAGAAAGAACCCAAGTAGCCTGCTTAGGCAATAAGAAGGACAGGGGGAAAGGGAGTTTATAGGAAGGGCAGAAAACACAAAAGAACGAGGAAAATACCAAAGGCAAATCCTTCTTCTTACCCCATAACCCATATCAGATACACATATCCATAGGCGCAGTATCTTAAACCACTCCGATCCGTGACCCATACTCTCCATACCTTTCTAATCACCAAGGTTGCTAGGCACCTGGAAAACCTAGGGAACTTTATAAAGGGGGCATTAGTAAGATAATCTCAGTGTACCAAAGGTTGGATTTACACACACTTCAGTCACTGTGCTTTCATTTTTACCTGTAGGCTCAAGGTCTGTGAACCAACAAGGCAACGAGACTTCAAGAACACTGTTCCAAGTTGTTTGAATTTCTAAAAAGACAAAGGGTCAAGAACAGGACCTTGCGATTCTTTTGGTTTAAGATCTCTTAGCTGGAAAAAAATCTAGACCCATGATTTAGAAGAAAACTAGACATGCCTGTCCTGCCAATGTGTGGTCAAAAGGAACATGTATTTTGGCCCAGGCAACCCTGACTTGTTTCTGAAAAGAAGAAAATAGTCTGACCCTATAAGAAAAAGCAGTTCTTTCATTGGCTAAATTATGCACTGCTAAACCAGGACTATCACTATTCTTTTTCCTCCAGAGATTTCAAAGCAGTGACCCATTCTGCTCCCCAGTACAGGTCAGTAGATATAGTGAATGGGAGAAGTACCATCAATCTCCATTTTTACCACTGGATAAAACAAGAAACCCAGTTATGTAAGGGTCAGAATTCCCAGCTCTTTGATTCAATCCACTTCTTGCTAATACCCTCATCTGACTCTGAGTTCAGACACTTTCCAGCCCAACTCATGTACTTTTAAGAGTAGAATGGGAACTAATTAGAGATAGTCTGATTTTGCACTGATTTACATTAGCACCAGGACTTAAGCATTTACAAAGACTATTTTAGAAACACCCAACAAAAGAAAATAAAACGAAGCTGAGTAATATAAACACTAAAAGCTCAATACAATTAGATCACTGGCTGATTTCTATCTTTTTCAAAACATTGTGTTCCAGTTCATTTTATAACTTTTTATTTTCGGTAGAATTTAATGTTTAGCTGTTAAGATTTTCTGTATTTTGAAAAACTTTGGGTGAAAAATATTTGGGTAAAAAGCTATTTTTAGGTGCTCTGGTTTGATTTGCAAGAAATCATACTGGCTCTTGGCTAAGTAGAACAAGTTCCCATGTGACAATGGACTAAGAACCAGAGGAACAACTACTAAATTGCTTAAAAGGTAAATCAGACTGAAAGAGGAAAACATTTCACTTAAATCTTAGAAAAACCAAATTGACAAAACTCGTCAGCACATGAGGAAAAAAAAGTGTTGCTTATTTTGGTCTGAAGTTCAAATGGGGCTCCCTCATCATTCCTGATGAGGTACATTCCAGAGCAAACTCATCTGCAAACAACTTTGATAAACAAACTAAAATATATTTACATGAAAGGAATAGAGAAGATTAAAACAAAACAAAACAAAACAAAACTCAACCAGAGCTGCTTGATTAAGTAATACCATTAGGCAGGCAGAAACAAAGTATGCAAGGGCACTTGCTCTCTAAGGGGCTCTTGAGAACCTATAGATTAAGATGGGGGAGACATCTTAATACATCCAATTAAAAGACCAGAGTGCAGCAATGAATGACAAACTCCTTGGCAGGGAGGAAGACAGAAGCCATATTAACCAAACCAATTCTGGGACTGCAGATTTTCTCCAACTAGAGAGAGCACCAACTTGTTCCACCAACTGCACTGTCTATGTATGTCCTAGCTGTCTCAATGTCCTTTAAGTCATTCATGACAGCACAATTAAGCAGAAATAGGCATAGTTAAAAAGAAAACACTTAACTTCTCTCTTCTCTTGAGAAAGCAAACAAAGTTATGTAAATGTGGCAAAGGATGAAAGGACTACGGATAGGAGGACTTTCAAATTCAGAAAATGATGATTTGGGGAGAAAGTTTTGGATAAACCCTTTTTCTTTTGGTCAAAGTTGTGGGGAAGGGGGATTAATTCTGTTGGGTTTCCAACAAACTCCAAATACGATTACATTCTAAGGCATTGACGATTGGGATTTTAACACATGAACTGGCAGGGGACACAATTCTGTTCATCATCAACACCAAAGCTTGGAGGGTCCTGTGTTCAGCAAGCATTCTTTATTTGTGGTTAATGATAATGATGATGATCTCACACATAATTCTAGGCCTGTTGTTCATACTGTACAGATAAAAATTTCTAATAGTCCAGAAGTGTGTGAGCTCACATACACACACACGTGTGCACACACGCTATCTACTGATTACTGAGGTCTGTCAGCCCAGTTTGGCAGAAGCTTCATCTGGTCTTACCCTCACTGAACTGTGAGAGAATATGGGGGTGAGAGAAGAAGAAAGGATTCATAATCACAGCATGAATTTAGCCACTAGCCTCTCTCTAGCTCAAATAATTTATTGTAAATGTCTGAAGTGGCAGGAAGAGAGGAGATTGCATCTTTATTACCTAGGGTTGGATTCTGACATCACTTAGGTTGCTGGGGCCTTTGAACAATCATCCCTCACATTATCACAGTGCTTTACAGTTTAGAAAGCCCTTTTGCATGAATGACCTCATCTGATCCTTAGAACAGCCCTATTAATTAGGAAGAAAGCAAGCCAGAGTTAAAGCACTCTGAAAAACTGGAGAAGTGACAGACAGACCTTATCCATCTGATCCAGATCTTTCAGCTCTATCCAGCAAGAAGACTTCATCAGTTAATGCAATGGATTATATGGGCTTTGATATACTTCTGGTCCAATTTATGGAGGAAAAGAAAGAAAAGCCTCATTTTCTTAAAATTGCCCAAAGTTCCAGAAACTAGAGATGAAAGTTCAGTCCTTTGCAAAAGACAGAACAGGTAGTTAGTTCCTAATTGGCAAAGAAATAGAGTTTCTTACTTGGTCATCATTCATTCAGTGGACTTTGGAAGGCATCTGAAAACATTAGCAAATTCAGGGAGATATAGAAATTACACTAATGATAATATGAATAGCAATGATAATTAACAATGGCTAACATTTATTGAACACATACAAAATGCCAGGCATTACATGCTAAGTGCTTTACTTGTATCATTTCATGTTGTTGAGAATAACTTTATCCCATGTTATAGAAGAGAAAAGTAAGGAAAGATGAGGAACTTGTTTATTAAGGCCACACAAGTAGTAAGTGGCAGAGCCAGTTTTAAACGCAGGTCTGTCCAGCTTCAGAATCTGAGCACTTAACCATTTTGCAATCCTGACTCATACAAATATAACATAAACACCATCATTAATACTCACTAACTACCCTCATGTGAAAGTTATTCTATGATTCAGTTAACTTTAACAAAGACTCAAGGGAAACCTGAGTGTTGACAGTACGATAACCCAGAGTCAATCTAAAGTGGCCTATAAAAACATATGGATAGACAATGAGCATATCCTAGCTGCCATGGAAGATTTCTAGCATATTTTTAAGTGTAATGGGATGGCAGCATAGTTGAATTAATGTGTGCATGAGATCTGGGCAGAGAATCACATTACAAAGGGACTAAGTTCTTATTCTAAGGCAAGATGGCCTTTTATTCTCTCTCTTTCTTTGAGCTGGGGGCAGAGGGTGGGCCATGAGGAGGATTCGGTTTTATATATAGCTACTTGTCTCCACCAACAGGAAAGGTAGAAGCAATGTCTACCTTAGTCAACTGACCAATGTGTGGAGCCTCTTGTTAAAGACTTCTTGGAGCACCCAGGTGGCTCAGTCAGTTAAGCGTCCAACTCTTGATCTTGGTTCACAGTTTGTGGGACCAAATTCCACATCAGGCTCTGTGCTGACAGTGCAGAGACTGCTTGGGATTCTCTCTTTCCCTCTTTCCTCTGTCCCTCTGCTGATCTCTTTCTCTCTGTCTCTCTCTCTAAATACACACACACACACACACACACATACACACATGACTTCTTCCAAGTCACAGTTAGAAAAACCGAAATACCTGCTTAAACCTGAGGTTCTCTCCATCTATCATCAGAAGCAATTCCCAGTTCTGCCTTACCATCTAACCCAAGAACACCAAATTATTCATCTTGAAAAAAACTCACATCAATTTATGGAATGCAAAATGATAAATATGATCATTTTTCAATATATACAATTATCATTACATTGTACACCTGAAAATAAGATGATGTTATACGTCATTTATATCTCGTATTTTTAAAAAGTGAGTGAAAAGGTATTGAAAAAAAGATAAGTATATTAAATTATGAATTCAAACTTCTAACATCCTTCGTATTTGGCCTACAGCTATAAGCTGGCCAAGCCAAAATGAATTGGACTGGGTGGGGTGAAGGAAAAGAGAGCCCTTAATAATAACCAAAATAGCATAGTTCACTCATATGTAATCAAGGCTTGATGATAATCACATAAAACAGAGCCGGTGGCTCAGTCAGTTAAGCATCCAACTCTTGATCTCAGCTCAGGTCATGATCTCCTGGTCCAGTGGGTTCAGGCCCCATGTTGGGCTCTGACACTGACAGTGTGTGGAACCTGACTGGAATTCTCTATCCCTCTCTCTGTCCCTACCACATTTGTGCTCTCTCTCTTTCAAAATAAATAAACTTCAAAAAAAAAAAAAAAACAAACCATAAAGAGGATATAGGCTGCATATACACTGTTATAAATAAAAATCAATAAACATAAACGATTAGTAAAAAATGCTTACTCTACTTTGCAGTCTATCCTTTCATTAAAAAGAACACATTTGCCACTCTATCCAAGATTATGTCTAAACAAATCAGAAATATGAACTATCAAAGAGAGGTCAAAAGTAACAGGACAAAAATATTAGTTAAAAGCAAGTAACTATTTTGAAGCAAAGTGGGGTATGTCCTCAATGGAAGTATAAGAAAAATATTTTGCCAGTCTGACATATATTAATATGGAACTTAATTTTTGGCTGTGATGCTTTGCCTTACGTGGGTTTCCTTGTTTTTGAGTCATTTTAGTCACATTTGTAAAATACAAGGCATTTTAGAAACTTCATTATATCATTTCAAGTATACAAAAAATTTGACAAAAATTTGATTCTTCTATACTTTATTCAACTGTTTATATTTTGCCACATTCACTTTGTATTCTCTCTCTCTCTCTCTCTCTCTCTCTCTCTCTCATGACCACTTGAGAGTAAGTAGGAGATGTTATGTCCTTTTATTCCTAAAAACTTTAGTGCATGTTTTCTAAAGACAAGGGCATTTTCTTATATAGTCATGGTTATATAATAATGATCAACACTACTATCTCACCCAGTCTATATTCAAATTTCATCGAACGCCCACATAGTGCCCTTTACAGAGTTTTTTCCTGCTCCCAAATCACATCTCCGGTCACACACGGACTGCATTTAGATGTCCTGCATCTTTAGCCTCCTTCAATCTAGAATAGTTTCTCAGTCAGCCTTTCTTGCGGTTCTTGATCCTGACATTTCTGAAGAGTACAAGCTGGTTATTTTATAGAATGTCAATTTGGGTTAGTCTGATGTTTCCTCATGATGAGATTCTATGTGTGAAGGAATACCTATCTATGTACTAAGGACCTGCCCCCAACAATTAGTGGACATGGGCTTTGAATCATACAAACCTAAATTCAAATCTAAATCAAAACTCTACCACTTTTAGCAGCGTGGCTGGCTAGGTTTAAGCTTTCTACTCTAAAAGAGCACTTTTAACAGATTTAGCTGGTAAGGGTGTTGTGAAGATTCAATGAGATCATGCATCTATAGCAATTTGACACAGTTATGGGCTGAGGCTATCTTACACCTCCTCTTCATTCTACCACATTATCTCATATCCAGCAACACCAGATATGATACTAGTTGATTAAGCAGCATCTCTCTTTACTTTCCCAAAGAGAAAAAGAAGTACTTTTACTCTGATAGTACAGGCTGCCTCTAGCAATCTAGCCTAGCCATGGTAGTTCAGTGCTAGCCTAAAAGCAGGAGCAGCAGCTCGCTGCCTGGATGCTTCCAACGGCTGCTTCTGGATATCTTATTGCTGCCTGTCCTAGCCCTGGCTAGTGGGAGAATACCAGAAGTACTACCCTGAGCATGTTCCTTCCTTCCTTTTTTTTTTTTTTTTTTAAAGTTTATCTACTTTGAGAGAGAGAGAGAATGCACACATGTACCAGTGGGGGAAGGGCAGAGAGAGGGAGAGACAGAAACTCAAGCAATCTCCATGCTGTCAGCACAGAGCCCAACGCGGGGCTCGAACTCACACCATGAGATCATGACCTGAGTTGAAATCAAGAATCAGATGCTGACTGAGCCACCCAGGTGCCCTGGGCAAGTTCCTTCCTGCTGAGCTCCTGCTATGGCATAGGCCAGTGAAATGGAGTGTGACAAAGGCACTGAACACAAACACTCCAGGCTATAGCTGCCAAGAACATGAACTTGTTTAGGGGACTGCTAACGAGTACTCTGACTAAAAGCTTCATCAGGAGCTCAGGTGCAAATTCTGTCCTTCCTGTCAATCCTAAGAAAGAAGAGAATACCCAAATCAAGTAATTTTCTTAAAGTCAAATTGAGAGATTATTTTAATGTTCAACAATAACACTGAAAAAAATCAGGAAGTTCACAGTTAAGATACCATTTGTACTTCATTTCCATAATTCCCTTGCCCATGTAAGGGAGCTGATACCCACAGCACTTTCAATCCATGTTTTAGTGTGATAATCTCATCCTCCCAACTTTCTCTTAGAAAACACCCAAAAAATTACTCTATTTATCAAATCACTCCTCCATGCCAAAAGTTATAACAAAACAAAGCAAAAGAAGGATTATAACAACTGTGCCAATTCTTCAAAGTATCAAAGTACAAACTCACTTTGGAGATTTGGAATCTAATTTAATATGGGTTTTTCTATGTTATTAACTCAAATGTTCCATCATTTTTCTGTCCTCCCCCCTCCCCTGTCAATTAGAACTTCAAATGAAAGCCAAATGATCCCTAAGGGTAAAGAAAATAAAATGAAACAAACAAGAAAATTCCTGTGTCCCACATTTCAAACTGTGAGAAGGGGCTTCCAGTAAAGCAAACAGAAAATCATGCTCTCATCACTGTGCTGAAATGAGGGTTTACATCTGTATTCTGAAAAAGAGAAAAGAAAATTCTAATGCAAAGCCTTTGTTTCATTAATGAAAAGAAAAATGCTATAATGTGACCATTAAGACAGAACTTCTAATAATTCTGTCATTTACAGGACAGAGAACCTAATTCTGAGTCAGCTTCCAAAAAATACTCAGATTGAAAGTAAAACTACTTTCAAAATGGAATTCTCAACTAGAGCTTAAATCTAAATTTATGCCAGGGAATATGCTATATACCCTGAAAATCACTAGTAGCCTCTGGAAATCACATATACTTTTGCAATTACCTTTGATTTGGGGAGAAAAACACTTCTCAGCTCACTCCACTGTATCACTCGTGAGATCTCAGTACTATGCTGAAATGTTCACTATATTTAAAACATTTTGAAAAAAAAATCTTTTGAAGGTTAGAGTTAGAAAGGAATATGTAAATGCATGTAAATTCTGCCATTTTATACTCAGTTTCCCTCTCCCTGTGCAGGAAGATCAGGGAGTGAGCCTCTCTATTATTACCCATGGAACTCGAAGTATTATGAGGGAAAAATTATTGGTTTGACTTCTAAAAGTTAGAATTTAGTGGATTTAGATCTAACTCAGTTATTAGCTGTGTGACCTTGGGAAAGTCATTTACGTTTCTTGATGTCTTGGTTTCCAAATCTAGAAAATGGGAAAATAATACCTATCTCATAAGACTCTTACAAAGACTAAGTAAGATAGCACATTTGCAAGCATTCAACCATGTCTAGTGTGAAACAGAGTCTCAATAAATATTAGTTTCTCTTTCCACCCTGTTACACACATCCTGTCCCCTGACACATTACAATAAGGGGTTCTGCTGAACACTTGAACTACCAGCTCTGTTTTCTTCAAAACAGGCACTTGGCTCTTAATAGTGACAGTCATGTGAAAGCTTCCTGGGGCCTGACATTGTCCTGGAGAAACAAAAAAGTTCTTACATCGGGGAACAGCACCAACCGCTTCAGGCTATGACAACCCCAAACAGTAAATCAACTCCTGCATGTTTTTACAGTGTTACTTAACATCCTGAGAGCTTTACGCTCTTTCAACAGTCTTTCTCCCTGCAAGGATCAGACATGCTAGTGCCCTCTTTTCCCTTCTTAATAGAGGTCTTTATTCAATAAGACCACCCAATGGATTCAACACCTAGAAATGAGAAAAGGCCAAGTTCGACTATGAAGAAACTGGCAAAGTCTTGGGACTAAACAGTAAGCCCTTCTTAACCTTTTAGAATCTGGACTTTTGTGTGCTTTCTGCTCTCAGAAAGAGCAGACTTGCGGACGCACTGGTTCACACATGTCCATGTATTTCCCTCAGCTGCATTATCCCGGAACTCTCACCATGCAGAAAACTTCTTACTAAAGTCCAGAAGCTGACTCTGACTACTGTCTAAAAAGCAGTGCATCCCAGCTTCTCCCACTTCATGGTATAGACTGACCTCAACACATGACACCTCTGAACTAAAGGGATTTGAAAGTATCGATGTCTACAAAGGGATAAAGTACAAGCAACACTGAGAGAAATCGTATGCAAAGATTAAACTTATTTGCCATCTGACTCAGAGACTTTTACCACATAAACATAATTGTTTCAACACCAGAAGCTCTAGATCAATGTTCACACTCCTTCCTTCACAGGGCTGACCACCCCTATAGCCTCTAAGAGAGAAAGCGGATGTCAGAACGCAACCAACATTTGATTTGGGACAGCAGGTCCTTAATGGAGGACCATAAAATACTAAGTCAGCAAATTAGGTATCAAATACTTAATTGAATGTATTATACCAGCCAGGTATAGTTCTAGATACTGAGGGTTCAGTGGCAAACAAAGTAAGAGTTTCTACCCTTAAGGAGCTCGCATTCTAAACAGAAACAAAAGAAAACAAAACAAAAAACTCAATAAATTAAAACAATTTAAAAGGCAATTTCAGTAGATCATAAAAAGATCAATGTTTCCTATGTACAGTAAAGATGTAGAACAAAACTTCTGGCTTAATGAAGAAACTTTAGTCACCTTGTGGGTACTTTATACAAAGAATTAAAGGAGACTGAATAAATTACAGATAGAGGCTGACCCAGTTCCAAAATTCAATTCTTACATTATTGTCTCCTTACGATGGGCTTGGCGTCACTGCCTCTGTCCTTTGGTAGCACATACAAAAGCAGGATGAGATCATTCACAGGAAGATAATGAAGACCAAGACAGTATAAAATTACTAACACAAGGCAAAAAATCTGAAGATCAGGGATCTACTTTCAATTCTATCATATAATATTCACATGGAACTTGGGTAATTCACTTAAACTCCTAGAGTCTGACTTTCTTCATCTATTCTATCCCACTTTGTCAGGTTTACAGAAGTTTAAATGAGACAATATAAGAAAAGAACTTGAGGGGTGCCTGGGTGGCTCAGTTGGTTAAGTGTCCAACTTCAGCTCAGGTCATGATCTCGCAGTTCCTGAGTTCGAATCCTGAGTCAGGCTCTGTGCTGACAGCTGGCAGCCTGGAGCCTGCTTGAGATTCTGTCTCCCTCTCTCTCTGCCCCTCTTCCACTTGCACTCTGTGTGTCTCTCTCTCAAAAATAAATAAACACACACACATACACACACACACGAACTTGAAAATATTTAAAACGTTGGACAATTACCAACTATTGCTGCCTAACCAAAATGTTTATAGGAAGACTCAGAGGAGAAAAGATACAGGAATTACTACACTGGAGAACAAAATTAATTCCTGCTCCAATATATTAGCTGTTTTGAAATCTTTGCTTCCATTCTATTATCCAAAAGGGCTCACCTTATGGAGAAAACGGATCCTAAAAAGTGGTATCAGGGCTCAGACAGCCCATCTTAGTGATTACTCCCTCCTCCGAGCCAAGATTAAAAAAAAATTACTTTCTTAAAAGTATTTCATTTCTGGGGTGCCTGGGTGGCTCAGTCGGTTAAGTAGCCAACTTTAGCTCAGGTCAAGATCTCCGCATTCATGAGTTTGAGCCCCACATTAGGCTCTGTGCTGACAGCTCAGAGCCTGGAGCCTGCTTCAGATTCTGTGTCTCCCTCTCTTTCTGCCCCTCTCCTGCTGTCTCTCTCTCTCTCTCTCTCTCTCTCCCTGTCTCTCAAAAACAAACAACCATTAAAAAAAAAAAGTATTTCATTTCTTGGTATCCTAACCTCTGATTAAGTGTCCTTACTTTATGAGTTATTCTCACTGATTATTGTCAACTACAAGATAGGAAATCAGTATGAAGTTACCTCTCTTACCTGTTAAAACACAGACTATCAAAGACCTTATATTCTCTTTTTTTCCTTGGAAGACTAGTCACTCATTTTCTTTGGGTATCTCTATAGCCACGAGCTTAAATTCAATTGCCCATGGGGGAGAAGGGCCAAAAAAAGAACCAAAGCAGGCTGGGGCAATATGGGAAAAGACTGAGGAGCGGTGGGACTAAAGCGGCAAATACAAGTATCATTTAAAAGGATGATCATTTCTCAGCTCCAGCCTGGTGCTTGTAGAAAAGTGGGCCTACTGTTGGCAGATCTTTAGTATTTCAAAAGATTCCCGGAACCCACATTTTTATGTGATATCCTGAAATTTTACTTTATTTACAAAACATCCAGTCACCTGGAGCTTACTACAAATTCATAGTGCAGATTTCTTTGCCAGTGAAATGGTATAACGTATAGAACTTACCATTATTCTGATTTGAGGAAGTAAACATTAAGCTGGGTCTTGTAAGCTAGAAATTGGAGAGGATATTTCAGGCTGGGAAAACGTTATGTGCAAAGACACTGAGGTGGAAACATCCCTGGCATGCTGGGAGGGGGACGGAGAATGTATAGGCTAGTTTGACTGAAGAAGAATTCCTTAGAGAAAGAGTAGGACACACATGTGGGGGGAAAAGAAAAAAAAAACTATAAAAGACACTAAATTCTAGAGCAAAGAGCTAACATTTTTATGGATAACCTTTAAAAGAGAAAGTTTACAGATAATGAGGAGCCATTATGAGGCGGAGGATCCTTGCATTTCCTATCTTGCCAAATGTTACATGTTGCTGTTCTTCCTACTTTTTTCAAAACAGAGGATAAGGCTGGGTGTTGACCCATGAAACTTGGAGATCTGAAAAATTCCCCAAAGAATGCCAATTTAACCAACCACACTGTAAGTCAACTCTCTTGGCACTGTGGTGGTCAAGGCTTTCAAAGCAAAAATTAAATGGTCTCTAAAGGGCTATTTCTTTCTGATCAATAAAAACATTTAGAATTTAAAACTCAAAGAAAAGGTTACTGGACAGTTTGGCACCCTGTCAGGTTAATCATTAGACGAAGCTTTCATCAGACTGCCTATCGGCGGGCAAGAAGCTGGATGGACAGAGCTGGTCTCATACAAGTCTTCCACCAGGGCACAAGCCGCAGAACCCATCACTATGTATATTCAGAATGTAGAGCAGGCCTCTAGCGGCTCTTATTTCAACTTCAGAGCCATATCTGTTTTCTTTTGCAACAAATAATTCTGGGGCTTCTAGTCCAGTTGATACTCTCACTGAAATTCCTGGAGACATACGGCCAGGAGAATAAAGCTACTGACTTTCACCAAGAGCTGGGATACTAAAATATCAAACGTATTAAATGTATACTCTGTTCTTTCAGACAAAATAGCCTATAAGGCACAGTTGAAAAGGCCATGTACACACTGCTAAGCGTGTATGAAGGTAATGTGTGAACCATTAATGATTTTTGGCCAGATAAATATCATGATCAGAGCAGTTTTTAGGAACACTAAGCTGTGCACGCCTGGGTGGCTCAGTCGGTTAAGTGTCCAACTCTTCATTTTGGCTCAGGTCATGATCCCGGTGTCATGGGATCAAGCCCCATGTTGGGCTCTGCGCTAAGCATGGAACCTATTTAAGATTTTCTGTCTGTCTTTCTCCCTTTGCCCCTCTTCCCCAACTCACTCTCAATAAACAAAAAAACAAACAAATAAATAAAAATAAAAAGGAACACTAACTTGGTAACACTCAGGATGGCCTGAAGTGGAGAGAAAGACTAAAAGTAGGGAGACTTAAGCAAGCACGGAGTTGGGAATGTGCAAGCTAGGTCTGTAGGAGGGTAAGGAGGACAGTCTGGGCTTCTCAGGGCCTAGAAAATCATCAAGAACTATTGTTACTCTATCAGGAATGTGCCTTTTCTGACATACACACAAACTCTCATATACACACATATACACATTCCACTCAGTGTCTGCTTCTGCTCATCAGTTATCCTCTCCTTCCCGGAAAGCTCGTTCAGTATACAGATGGCCAACAAATACTACCCTAAAGCAAGCTCTATGTGATCTCTCAGCTACGGTGCTCATCATCATTCAGCAGCTTCCCTACATCACTAAGCTGAAAATCGTTAGGAGAATCTATTTCACCCCAAAGCTATTATCTCTGTCTGAGCAGAGCCCGTCACATCAAACCATGTCACAAATACCTGTTTAGCCTATGAATGGGCTACCCATGTTCAATGTTTCCTCTGATCTAATAAGCTGGGGCCAGTGGGTAAGGTTGAGAAGCTGGGAATAGTCTACTACTTATGCAGCAAGGAGTGCTGGGAAAATACCTTATATTAGGTCAACTGGTAGGGTAGGCCAGGCTATAGCAAAAAATAAGCTACACTAGGTAGAGCACAGAACCTTTACAGCCAAGCAGCTGTAATGGCTGTTTTAAGATTAGCAAACATGTTGTTTCTCAATAAAACTGGAAAAAAAATACAAACTACTAAAAAAAAAAAAAAAAGATTAGCAAAACTGTAAAATTAACTGGTATCCAATAGAAACAAACTGTTCATATGACTAAATATGATGTGTGCGTACATGTGTGCACTTAAGACTGAAGCAAACTACCATATATACTTAATGTCACAAAAGTGAAAAAGGATTGTGCACTTTCTAAATATTTTCATCAATCTTTTATTTTTTTATTTCACTTATTTATTTTTTTAATGTTTTTTTTTTGAAAGACAGAGACAGAGCACGAGCAATGGGGAAGGGCTGAGAGAGATGGAGACGCAGAATTTGAAGCAAGCTCTAGGCTCCAAGCTGTCAGCAGAGCCTGACGCAGGACTTGAACTCACGAACCGTGAGAACATGACCTGAGCTGAAGTTGGATGCTTAACTGAATGAGTCACCCAGGTATCCCTTTCATCAGCCTTTTAAAAATTATCCTCTAATGTTGAAAAAAATAAAATTTAAAAAATTTGATGGGGTGCCTGGGTGACTTAGTCAATTAAATGTCCGACTCTTCATTTCAGCTCAGGTCATGATCTCATGGGTTTGTAACTTTGAGACCCACAGCAGGGTCTGTGCTAACAGTGTGGAGTCTGCTTGGGATTCTCTCTCTCTCTCTCTCTCTCTCTCTCTCTCTTTCTGTCTCTCTGCCCTTCTATCGCTCTCTCCCTCAAAATAAACAAAACTTAAAAAAATATTTTTTAAATTTAATGTTCATATGATTTTCCTAAGAGCTCGTATATTATTTAGCATGAATCACACATCTCAAAAAAATTATATTTAGTTTAATAAATCCTATTTAGATTTAATACTTATACTCCACCATATAATCTAGAACCCAAAATATAAACCTTAACCAAATTTAGCACAGGCATGGAAGGTGATAGATAAGCAAGGATTTAAATATAAATTTAAACTCAGGAATATCTTGGTGGCTCAGCTGGTTAAGTATACGACTCTTGATTTCGATTCAGGTCATGATCTCACAGGTTTGTGGGATTAGCCCCGTGTCGGGCTCTGTTCTGACTGTGCAGAGTCTGCTAAGGATTCTCTCTCTCCCTCCCTGTCCCTCCCTTGCTCATATACACCTTCTCTTTCTCTCTCAAAATGAACAAATATACATTAAAAAAATAAACTCAAAGTGAGCCATTTAGCCCAGATTCTGACAAACATATAAAGCATTAGCACTATAGCATTCTCTACAACTCTTTTTTTTAAATGACTACTACATGACTATTTCCTAAACCTAGACTGTTTGTTTACAGTTGTATCTCTAGCATCTAGAATTATGTCATAACATAGTAGGCACTTCTAAATGATGAATGAGTGGCTGGTGGAAAGGATGTAACAATGGAAAAAACTAAGGGATGTGTTCTATCAGTTTGTATCAATGGTAGACAGGTAGAACACATAGAATGGTTTACTACAGATAAAAGAAGATTCCATTTCTATTTACACTGTTGATTTCAGGAAACATATACAAAGACAACCTTTTCTTTAGCTTTTACCACCTGCGAAACAAAATTATTCCTTCTACTAATTTTTTAGGTGTAGTATAAAGATCAATCAATTCTTGAAACTGCTCAATTGATCTGCTCAATGAATAAGACTTCCATTAAAAGTTGAAAGCAAAAACTACAATATGCAAACTAATTAAGGTGTGACTGTGTTCTACACACAGTTCCCACCCATAATAAGCTCACGGTAGAAGAGATGTATATACACAATGAACTACAATTCAGAATAAAATGTCAAAGATATAACAGAAAAGGTTTAGTCCTTTATATTATATACATTATAAATGTATATACAAAGGGGATATCAAGTCTCACTGGAAGAATTAAAGAGATTCACAAAGGAAACGGCATCTGTACTAGGATTTTTACATGAAGAAATAGAGGAAGAGATATTTCTGAGTAGAGGGTTATTATATACATAATAATATAAGGTACAAAAATACAAAAATAGTGCAGAATGTTTATATAAAGTTCAAAAGTCTAGTCTGATGGAAAGAGAATCAGGACAGGATACGGTCAAGGTAAGATTTCATATTAAGGCATTAGGACTTCAAGAAATAGAAGCCATTCAAGAGGAGTTAAATGGTTGGATGTATATTTCAGGAAGCAGTGTGAAAAACTAGAAAAGGAAAAGACTAGAGACCAGGAGAAGAGGACCTGATCTAGGGCAGTGGCCATGAGAATGAATGACAGATGGGTATGCAAAATAGTAGGTCCACACAGGACCAGGTAACCAAGTGGACTGGAGATGAGGAAGAGAAAAGTAATGAAGATCACTGATATTTTCAGCCTACGTTAAAAGTATGATAGTGATGTCACTGACTCAAACAAGAAATGAGAGAAAGAAATATATCTGAAATAATAACACATTCATATATAAAAAAACATCTGTATTCAAAAGTTAAAAATATTAATAACCTGCACCCGAAACTGGTTTTGGATGCTAGGAATACTGTCTAGTCCTAGAGAACATTTAAGAACAAAACGTTATTAATACTGAAGACATTAAGGTGATACATAATAAATGATAGTGTGTTCACTGTTCTCCGTAAAGCCTTAAGTATTTTGGCAAGAGGGAATATCATCATTAACTATTTACTAAGCACCCACTAGAAATGTTTAGTTGAGCATGAAATGCACTAACCAAGAGACTGAAATTTTCATTTCATGTTTTTATATTTTGACTAGAAAAATTCCAAACACATTTTGATAATCCTGATAATTCTGAAAAGAGCAAATGTGGACTTCGAGTGGTCTAGAGAGATGAAACAGTTTTTAAAAATTCTCTCTCCTTTGGCTTTTAAAAACTCTATGTGAAACACCTCTCTAACCTTTTAAAGACCACAAACTACATCTGTAAGTTAGGGTAATAGGATTTGCCTGCCCACTTCAGAGAGTCATTTGAGAATTATGAGACAATGTTCTTGTAGCTCTCTGAACTGCACAGATGAAAGGCCTTAATTATCACTGATTAGTGGAATTATTCTGATGTCATTTTTCCTACCTCAGGTTTACCTTAAGTCTGTGCTTGGAAGAGGTTCAAAATTCAAACAAAACAAAACAAAAAACCCCTTTAGATATAAGTCTTGACTTGTCTAATCTAGATGGAGACCAGTTAAAACTACTGTAGAGCCTCTGCTACAGCATTTAAAAGAATGCTAATCAGACAGGACATGTAGAGAACTAATGGTTGCCATCTAAAGAACAGAAAACCATTTAGAAAAAGATTGATGGTGGTATATTTTACCAAGGTACAAAAAAGATCAAATGAGCCTTTTTGAGATGTCATAAAACTGAACATTTTAATAATGAATTAGGAAGTCATTGCATAAGCCATCTACTCTCTTGATTTATGACAACAGAAGTTGTATTTAAGGCTGATCCTATAAAGAAAAACAAAATAAAACAAATCAGGAAACGTTCAAATCTTTAAAATGTGCTTTATTTAGCAGAGCATAAAGAGATACTTAAGTTTTTAAAACCCAGAGTTTCAGTAGCCAATCAGACTGAATACTCTGAGTGCAGTGTGTCCATTCATAAATGATCAACAGATGGCAATGGCTTCATGAAAACTAAAAACTTCTTCGTCTCCGGTACCCGGGGATATTTTCTATTATTCCCTTTGTTCTGGCCAACCTTTCTCATGGGCTGGATCCCTTCAGAGCTTATCAATCTATTAAATTCTGCAACCTGAAAATAATTTCTCCTTCCTCCCCTCAGCAAAACTTCTACTAAGAAGTTCATCTATAAATCAAAAAAAAAAAAAAATGTTTACTATGAAACGAATCTCTAGACTTAATTTTCATTTTACAGGAAACACAGGAACAAAAAGAGTAAGTTAAACGTCACACGAGGAATAGTAAGATATCCAGAAGGTGAGACCTTCCACAAGAACACTGGCTTAGATTCTTGGCGGGGGGAAGAAAAGAAATAAAAAAGAAAAAGGAAAGGTGTTAGTAATGCTCTAGCTCAAAAAGTGACAAACTTAAGTCCATTGGCCACATGTGGCTTGCCCCTGTCTTTTTTCTTTTCTTTTTTATTAAAGTTTTACTAGAAAACCGGTTCATTCCTCTTCATGTTGCCAATGGCTGCATTTGCACTATAACAGCAGTAGTTGTGACACAGAATATATGGCCCACAAAGTCTAAAATATTTATTATCCAGGTCTTTACAGAAAGAAAAATTTCAACCCCTGCTCTAGATGAACAGAAATGGAAGGGAAACAAAATACAATACGAAAAAATGTATTTAATCTTGGTTGAAGTAGTGGTAAGGCATATACACACTGAGAACTGGAAAAAAAAAAAAAAGTTTGTTTTGCTCTTCAGCATCACAGAGAAATCAAAACTTCAGCATCACAAATCAGAAATCTATACAAACTTTTGGAATTTGGACTTTTTTTTTTTTTTGAAGGGGTTATACCCAATTTTTAACCTTTGACCTAGTGATAGATTATAAAAAATTGAATGGGTACTACGTTAACTTTGAGGCCCAATAAGTATATATATATATTCAAATGATATTTCTCAAACAACCAGAAAATAAAAATTAGACCCTTGACTTACACTATATACAAATTTCTAAGGGGTTACAAATTTAATTTTAATGTCAAAAAATAAACAAAAATGAAAACAAAAACATGATAATTCTTAGAGGAGATCTAACAAAAATTAGGAAACCTAAAAGTATAAAGAAAAACTTGACACATCTGAATATATAGAAATTTAAAATAATTCTAAAGAAAAAATTAATTAAGAAAAAAAGAGCAATAAATTGTAATCATAATTGACTTAAGATTCCTAATACAAACATTTCTCTAAGGTGGTAAAGAAATCATATGCAATCCCATAGAAAAAACAGGCACAGGGGTACCTGGCTGGCTCAGTTGGAAGAGAATAAGATGCTTGATATTGAAGTTATGAGTTTGAGACCCATGCTGGGTATAAGGAAGGGGTGCCAGAGGGGCTCAGTTGGTAAAGCTTCCAACTTCGGCTCAGGTCATGATCTTGCAGTTCATGAGTTCGAGCCCCACATCAGGCTCCCTGCTGACAGCTCGGAGTGTGAAGCCTGCTTCAGATTCTGTGTCTCCCTCTCTCTCTGCCCCTACCCTGCTTGTGCTCCATCTCTCTCTCTCTCAAGAATAAAATAAAACATTAAAAATAAATAAAAAATTAAATTAAATTAAAAAACCAAAAAAGAGAGATGCCTGGGTAGATCAATTGGTTGAGCATCTGACTCTTGATTTTAGCTCAGGTCACCATCCCAGGGTCATGGAATTGAGCCCTGTGTTGCGCTCCACACTGAGCATGGAGCCTGCTTAAGATCTTCTGCCTCTATCTCTCTCTCTCCACCACCCCCATCCCCACCCCTCTCCCCTGCTCATGTACTCGCTCTCTCTTTCGAAAAAAAGAAAAGAAAAACCAGGTACAGAATGTGCACAGACAGTTAAGAGGAACTCCAAATGCATAATAGACACATGACAACAGAGCCAACCTCACCAGTGAACAAGGAAATGCAAAATAAGGCAACACCAGGGTATCATTTATTAAATTCCAGGGTAAGAAAAATTAGAGTGGTAACATTTAGGGTTGATACAGATGTAGGAATGGAGCAATCTTATGCATTGCTGGGAGAGGAGTGAATTATTACAACCTTTTGAAAAGTGATTCAGCAGTAACTGTTAAGAGTTAAAATACAGAACTTCCAGGGAAGATGGCACAGTATAAGGGTCTTGGATGGATATAACAAGACAACACCCTTATCAGTGTAAATAACCCAGAAAACAACCTGAAGATAGCAGAACAGACTCTCCACAGCTAAATGTAGCCAAGAGGCCACACTGAGGAGGACAGGAAAAGCAGAGACGTTACAGAGAGCCAAACAAACACAGGACTGTCCAGGGGAGGGAGGGACACCAGGGGCATAGAGAGGGGGAGAGAAGCACACTTGGAGATAGGCATCTCAGGCACAGGGGACTGCCGCTGAGAAAAATGAATCCCAAAACATTTGCCTTTGAAAAACAGAGGGGTCTGGCTTTGGAAGATCCTATAACTGGTGGGGCTTAGCATCTGGAACTTCAAAAATCAGCAGACTCTGCTCTGGGAGAGTCTGAAGTAAATAGGAAACTGTGTCATCACACTTGAAGAGACAGCACAACAAACAGCACCACTGAGATACAGCACAGAAGTGGCAGTTTAAAAAATGCAAGGGGTGTACAGGAAGGAGATTTATTTACTAATCTCAGAGTATGTGCTGGAGGCGCAGGGATATTAGGAAGACTTATCCAAGAAGAGAGGAGCTAGTGGGCATCGTTTCCCTCCCTCACCCCTCAGCCTAAATACATGAGACCCAGTGGGAACCAGAATGGAGCTTGCTAACAGCGTACCCTGCTCCATGGGCTTCTGTAGATTCGACCCTCCAACCCAGCTGGCCTTAGCAGTTTTCCCAAGTGGCTGCAAGTCCCCTCCCACAACTGACCTGCAAGGACCTTGCTGGCACTGTGCTACCACCTCCTTCCTTGCATTTTCCCATGGACCTCTGCCCTCCAACATGCCCAATGTAGAAGTCCATCCAAAGTGGTGCCATAAGGCTGGAAATATGCAGGTAGTGACTCCTGCCCTGAGGAGAGGGGATGACCACACAAACAGCCCGTATGCAGTCCTAACTCCTAACACGTGGTCTAACTCCAGGTCCTGCCCACCAATGAAAGCTTCTAAGGACACAAGACAGGGAAACTGCCCTGCAGTTCAGTGCTACCATAGTTCTAGCAAATGTCTACTGTGACTTAACTCAAGTGAGCCCCAGACTGGCCCATTAACAATATAGTGACCAAGTCTTGCCCACAACAGGCAAAAAAAAAAAGCCACTGCAGATGACTACAGATGACTGCAGTCATATGAGCCACAACAGGACGACATGCACAACACACACAGGACACCCCTGAAGAAAAAGGTTCTGGTGAACAGGGGACATTGCACTGCATGTTACTACAGGACCTCTTCTACTTTCAAGAGCAGAAGAGATAGCTGACTTTGCTAACACACAGCAACAGACACAGAGAGGTACACAAATCGAGGAGACAAAGGAATGTGTCCAAAATGAAAGAAAAGGACAAAATCACAACAAGAGAGCTAAACCAGAAGTGAGTAATATGCCCTGATAGAGAATTTAAAGTAATGGTCATAAAGATACTCACTGGACTGGAGAAAAGATTGTAGGACCTCAGAGAGACCCTGAGGTCTCACAGGGACAGAAAACATAAAAAAAGAACCAATCAGAGATGAACAACTCAATAAATGGAAATTAAAAATACCCTACATGGAATGATTAGCAGACTAAAGGAAGCAGGAGGAGGGATCCGTAACCTGAAAGACAAAGTAATGGAAAGCATTCCAGTTGAACAGGTGAGAGAAAAAAATAGTAATAAAACATGAAAATAGACTAAGGGAACTCAGCAACACCATCAAGCATGATAACATTTGCATTATAGGGATCCCAGAAGGAGAAAAGAGAAAAAAGGGAGCAGAAAACTTACTTGAAGAAACAATAGCTGAAAACTTCCCTAATCTGCGGAAGGAAACAGAAATCCAGAAGCAGGAGGCTCAGAGAGCCCCCAATAAAATCAACTCAAAGAGGTCCACGCCAAGTAATTAAAATGGCAAAAAGTAGGAACAGAGAATTTTAAAAGCAGCAAGAGAAAATGGAACAGTTATATAAAAGGGAAACCCCTTATCAGCTGATTTTTCAATGGAAACTGGAGGCCAGTAGGGGGTGGCATGACATATTCAAAGTGCTGAAAGAAAAAACTTGAAACCAAGAACACTCTATCCAGCAAGGCTATCATTCATAAAAGAAGAGATAGAGCTTCCCAGACAAAAGTTAATGGAATTCATTGCCACTAAACCAGCCCAAAAAAGAAGAAATGCTAAAGAGGATCCTTTGAGTGGAAAGGACAGACCATAGGCAGGAATAACAAAGTAGGAAGCACAAAAGCCATAAAATTAAGTGTATCTATAAAAATGAGTCAATGGGTTCAGAATGGGCTGAAAAATAAGTGAGCATCAATGTAATAAAGACTGCTATAAACATATTTTTAAAATGTTTATTTATTTTTGAGAGAGAGAGAGAGAGAGCACAGGAGAGAGAGCAGGGATGGGGCAGAAAGACAGGGAGATAGAATCTTAAGTAGGCTCCAGGCTCTGAGTTGTCAGCACAGAGCTCGATGCGGGGCTCGAACTTACAAACCACGAGAACTCAAGATTATGACCTGAGCCGAAGTAAGACACTTAACTAAATGAGCCACCCAGGTGCCCCAGCTATATGCATATTTTTAAGTAGGCTCCACACCCAATGTGGGGCTTGAACTCATGACACTGATCAATAGTCACAACTAATCCAACTACCAACTAATCCACCCAGGCGCCCCTAGACTGCTATATGCAGAAAATGTTATATATGAACCTAATGGTATCCAGAAATCAAAAACCAGTAACAAATTTGCAACAAATAAAGAGAAAGGAATCCAAGTATATCACTAAAGAAGTCAGCAAGCCATGTGAGATGAGAGCAAGAGAAGAATGGAACAGAGAACCACAAAAACAACCATTAAAAATTTTTGTAAATGTCAGTACGTATATACCCACCAATAAGTACTTTGAATGGTAAAGGAATAAGCGCTCCAATCAAAAAGCATAAGGTAACAACAGAACGGATAAAAAAGCAAGACGCACCTACACAAACTGCCTAGAAGAGATTCACATGAGACCTAACGACATGCAGATTGAAAGTGAAGGGATGGAAAAGCATTTATTATGCAAATAGAAGTGAAAAGAAAGCCAGAGTATCAATACTTGTAGAACAAAACCAAGTTAAAAAGAAAAAAAAGAGACAAGACACTACATGATCATAAAGGGAAGAATCCAACTAGAAGATAGGACAATTACAAATATCTATGCACCCAACAAAAAAGCACCCAAATACATAAAGCAGCCAATAAAAAACACAAATGGGGGCACCTGGGTGGCTCAGTCGGTTAAGCATTTGACTCTTGATTTCAGCTCAGGTCATGATCTCACCGTTCATGAGTTTGAGTCCCTTGTAGGGCTCTGAACTGACAGTGCAGAGTCTGCTTGGGATTCCCACTTTTCCTGTCTCTCTGTCCCACCCCTGCTCACACTTGAAATCTCTCTCTCTCTCTCTCTCCCTCTCCCCCCAAAACAAATAAATAAACAAATATTTAAAAAACAAATAAAGTAACTGATAGTACTACAATAATAGTAGGGGACTTTAACAGAAGAACATACATTCTTTTCAAGAGCACATAAAACATTCTCCAATATACATCATATATTAGGCCACAAAACAAATCTCAACAAATTCAAAAAGGCTGAAGTCATAAGATGCATCTTTTCTAACCATAACACTACGAAACTATAAATGAACCACAAGAAAAAATCTGTGGAATAGAAACATCTATTCTCCAGATAGGTGGAGGTTAATATGCTACTAAATAATAAATGGGTCAACCAAGAAATCAAAGAGGTAATAAAGAAATACATAGAGACAAATGAAAATGAAAATATAATGGTCCAAAATTTGGGGGAAGTAGCAAAAATGGTTCTAAGAGGGGAGTACATAGTAACCAGGCTTACCTCTGGAAGCAAGAAAACTCTCAAATAAAGAAACTAACCCTACACCTACAACCTGGGTAGGAATGAATAAATAGGAATGAATAAATTCCTAGATACATATAAACTCCCAAAACTGAAACAGGAAGAAATAGAAAATTTGAACAGACCAAATACCAGCAATGAAATTGAATCAGTAATCAAAAAACTCTCAACAAACAAAAGTCTAGGACCAGGTAGCTTCACAGGTGAATTCTACCAAACATTTAAAGAAGAGTTAATACGTATTCTTTTCAAAGTATTCCAAAAAACATTAGAAGGAAAGCTTCCAAATTCATTCTATAAGGCCAGCATTACCCTGTCACCAAAATCACATAAAGACACTACCAAAAAAGAGAACTATAGGCCAATATCTCTGATGAACATAGGTGCAAAATTCCTCAACAAAATAGTAGCAAAACGAATCCAACAATACATTAAAAAATCATACACCATGATAAGTGGGATTTTTTCACGTATCCAAGAGTGGCTCAATATTCACAAATCAACCAGCACGATACATCACATCAACAAGTCAAAGTATAAAAACCATAGGATCATTTCAATAGATACAGAAAAAGCATTTGACAAAATACAACATCCAATTATGATAAAAGCCCTCAACAAAGTAGGTTTAGAGGAAACATACCTCACCATAATTAGGGCCGTATATGAAAATCCAACAGCTAACATCACGCTCAATGGGGAAAAACTGAGAGCTTCTCCCTTAAGATCAGGAAGGAGACAAGAACATCCACTCTCACCAGTTTTATTCAACATAGTACTGGAAGTCCTAGCCACAGCAATCAGACAAGAAAATGAAATAAAAGGCATCCAAATTGGTAAGAACTAAAACTTCTACTATTTCGGATAACATGATACTATATATAGATAACCCTAAACACTCTACCAAAACTACTAGAATAAATGAATTCAGTAAGGTCGCAAGATACAAAATCAATATACAGAAATCTGTTGCATTTCTATACGCCAATAATGAAGTAGCAGAATGAGAAATTAGGAAAACAATCCCACTTATAACTGTACCAAAAATAATAAAATACCTAGAAATAAACTTAATCAAGGAGGTAAAAGATGCATACTCTGAAAACCATAAAACCCTGATGAAAGAAACTGAAGATGGCACAAACAAATGGAAAGATATTCCAAACTCATAGATTGGAAGAAAAAATATTGGTAAAATGTCCACAGTACCCAAAGGAATCTACGGATTTAATGCAATCCCTATCAAAACACCAACAGCATTTTTCACAGAACTAGAATAAACAACCCTAAAATTTGTATGGAACTGCAAAAGACCCTGAGTACCTAAAGAAATCTTGAAAAAGAAAAGGAAGGCTGATAGTATCTCAATTCCAGACTTTAAGTTTTATTACAAAGCTGTAGTTATTAAAACGCTACAGTGCTGGCACAGAAATAGACAAATGGATCAATGGAACAGAATAGAGAATCCAGAACTGAACATACAAATATACGGTCAGTTAATCTTCAACAAGGGAGACAAGAATATGCAATGGGAAAAAGGTAGTCTTTTCAACAAGTGTTGAAAAAACTGGAAAGCTACACGACAAAGAATGAAACTAGACTGCTTTCTCACATCGTACACCAAAATAAACTCAAAATGGATTAAGAACTTAATGTGAGACTTGATACCATAAAAATCCTGTAAGAGAATGCAGGCAGTAATTTCTGACATCAGCCATAGTAACATTTTTCTAGCTATGTCTCCTGAGGCAAGGGAAACAAAAGCAAAAATAAATTATAAGAATTACATCAAGTGGGGTGCCTGGGTGGCTCAGTCAGTTAAGCATCCAACTTCAGCTCAGGTCATGATCTCACAGTTAATGGGTTCGAGTCCCGTGTCGGGCTCTGTGCTGACAGCTCAGAGCCTGGAGCCTGCTTCTGATTCTGTCTCCCTTTCTCTCTCTGCCCATTCCCCGTTAGTGCTCTGTAACTCTCTGTCTCTCAAAAATGAATAAAAACATTTAAAAAATTAAAAAAAAAAGAATTACATCAAGGTAAAAAGCTTCTGTACGGCAAGGGAAACAATCAACAAAACTAAAAGACAACGTACTAAATGGGAGAAGATATTTGTAAATGACATATCTGGTAAAGGGTTAGTATCTAAAATATATAAAGATGTTATACAACTAGGGTGCCTGGGTGGCTCAATTGGTTAAGCATCAGACTTCGACTCAGGTCATGATCTCAAGGATTCAGAGTCTTGAGTCCCACATTGAGCTCTCTGCTGATAACTTAGAGCCTGGATCTGCTTCAGGTTCTGAGTCTCCCTCTTTCTCTGCCTCTCTCCCACTTGCACTCTGTCTCTCTCTCTCTGTCAAAAATAAACATTAGGGGTGCCTGGGTGGCTCAGTTGGTTAAGCGTCCGACTTCGGCTCAGGTCATGATCTCGCAGTCTGTGAGTTCGAGCCCCACGTCGGGCTCTGTGCTTACGGCTCAGAGCCTGGAGCCTGCTTCGGATTCTGTGTCTCCCTCTCTCTCTGCCCCTCCCGTGCTCACGCTCTGTTTCTATGTCTCTCAAAAATAAATAAATATTTTAAAATATTTTTTAAAAATAAATTTAAAAAAATATTAAAAAAAATTTTAAACCTCTCTCCCACTTGCACTCTGTCTCTCTCTGTCAAAAATAAACATTAAAAAAATTTTTTTAAAAAGAACTTCTACAACTCAACGCCAAAATCCCCAAATAATCCATTTATAAAATGGGCAGGGGACATGGACAGACATTTCTCCAAAAAGACATACAGATGGCCAAAAGACACATGAAAAGATGCTCAGCATCATTCACCATCAGGGAAATACAAATCAAAACCACAATGAGATACCACCTCACATCTGTGAGAATGGCTAATATTAAAAACACAAAAGACAACTGTTAGTGAGGATGTGGGAAAAAGGACCCCTCTTGCACTATTGGTGGGAATGCAAACTGGTGTAGCCACTGTGGTGAACATTATGGCAGTTCTTAAAAAAAATTAAAATAGAATTACCATAGGATCCAGTAATTCTACTAGTGGATATTTATCCAAAGAATAGGAAAACACCAATTCGAACATCAATTCTACTCACCCCTATGTGTATTATAGCATTATTTACAATAGCTAAATTATGGAAGTAGCCCATTGATAGATGAATGGATAAAGAACATGTGGCATGTATTACTGAGCCATAACAAAGAGGGAAATGTTGACATTTGGAACAACCTGAATGGATCTGACAGGATAGAATAATGTTAATTAAATAAGTCAGTGAGAGAAAGACAAATACCATATTATTTCAATCACAGGTGGAATTTAAGAAACAAAGCAAATGAACAAAGAAAAAAAGAGAAAAATCAAAAACTTAACTCTTAAATAAAGAGAACAAACTGATGGTTATCAGAGGGGAGGTGGCCAGGTGGAGGGACAGAATGGATGAAGAAGATTAAGAGTATACTTATAATGCGTACCCAGTAATGTATAGAATTGTTCAATTACTATATAGTACACCTGAAACGAATACAACATAGTATGTCAATTTTAGTGGAATTAATTTTTTTAAAGAAAAAAATAGTTAAAATACACGTTCCCCTTGCAACAGGAACTAATTTTTAGGACTCTTTTAAAGAAAAAATAGCACCAGCATATGTATGCATGTATATACATACAGATATACATGTATGTATATATACAAGAATATTTTTTGCTAGATCGTTTATAGTGACAAAAATAATTGTTAAAAACAACAAAGTGGGAGGCGCTTGGGTGGCTCAGTCGGTTGAGCATCTGACTCTTGATTTTGGCTCAGGTCATGATCTTGGTGTTAATGGGATTGAGCCCCATGTCACACTGTCAGTGCAGAGCCTGCTTGGGATTCTCTCTCTCTCCTCTGTCTCAGCCCCTCCCCCTGCTCTCTCTCTCTCCCTCAAAATAAATAAATAAACATTAAAAAAACAACAACAAAGTAGAAACATAGTTGAGTAGGATGTGGAATACTATGTAGCTATTAAAAGAAGGGTTTATGCCTGTATACTGACCTGGAGTGTTGTCCATGTGGTAAAGCAAGTTGACAGAATAATGTATATAATATAAACCAATTTTGGTAAAAAAAAAAAAAAAAAAAGTCCAACCAGTTCTCAAAACCTCATAAGTAAGATTGTGTCTGTACTTGTAAGAAAGATTGTGAAAGAATAGGACCATTGGTTGAACTGGAGAATATCTTATTAAAATTTTTCATATTTTTGCATTTGATATTAGTTTTATAAGCATGCATTCTTCTATAATTTTTGAAAAGGCTTGCTAAAATAAAAATTTAAGAAGAGAACCTTTATCCCATTTAGTGACTGCTGTTTTATTTTTAATTTTTTAATGTTTATTTATTTTTGAGAGAGAGAAAGAAAGAGACAGAAAGACAGCGTATGAGCAAGGGAGGGGCACAGAGGGAAGGAGACACAGAATCTGAAGCAGGCTCCAGGCTCTGAGCTGTTAGCACAGAGCCCGACACAGGGCTCGAACTCATGAACTGCGAGATCATGACCTGAGCTCAAGTGGATGCTTAACAGACTGATCCACCCAGGCACCCCCATTTAGTGACTGTATAAAGAGAGTTGGGACTATAGATCCATTCCTCTGCTGGAAATCAATTGCATACTACTTCCACTAATTCTGCTGTCAGGCCTGTGTATCCAACTTCTCTGACCACATGAAGGCACATCTCAGGCACCAATTAAAATAAACAAGTGTACAGTTTATCCACTTAATCAAAGCACACTTCTTTGCAGCCAACTGTACTGGGCACTAGGGATAGAACACTGAGCAAGCCAGACATAGTACTAGCCCTAGCATTCTTTTAGGGCACTCTTTGGAAGTACAATCTTTAAATGACAGGCACGGTATGAGAGCACATCACACAGAATGACAGCCATTTCTACAAGAGGAAATCTGAGGTGGACAACTATTTACATTTCCAGGAACTAGAATTCTTTGGGATGCTTACTCTAGACCTTCTGTAAAGATTATATTCAGTTACTACTTTTCAAATTTTCACATTCCATCACTCCCTACTTATTTAAATCCTGCATAAAAACCCTATATGTATCAATTCTCAATGAATTCCTAGTTCTCTCGGATTTTTTCAACTGATGTCTGACAAAGGCATAAGCAGACAGAATTTGCTTTGGAAAGATCTCTTCTTAAATTATGTCTCTAGGAATGTAAAGGAAAAACAGTGTTTCTGAGCACCTACGATGTCCACACACGGTGCTAGCCACTAGGAACACAGAAGTCACAAGACTAGGTCCATGTCATTACACAATTTGTAATCTCCTAGAGGACACTAAACACTTAAACACATCCTATCCATAAAGGGAAATAAAACAATAGAGCTATGTGTGGGAGGTTATACAAGTTACCTATGATATGCATAACAATGTCAATTCTGTTTGATAGGCCACTGAACTCTAGTTCGCCATTAATAAAAACATCAGAAAAATCCTCATTTGAGAGTGAAAAATACCTTTAATTGACAATTTTACCTTGGATCAGTCACTTCTTGAAATAGGAAGGGGGATTGGTTAATTCTTAAGTATACTTTTTATTAAAAAAATTTTTTTAATGTGTCTTTATTTTTGAGAGAGAGAGAGAGAGAGAGAGAGAGAGAGAGAGAGAGGGTGTGCAAATGGGGGAGGGGCAGAGAGAGAGGGAGACACAGAACCTAAAGCAGGCTCCAGTCTCTGAACTGTCAGCACAGAGCCCGATGCAGGGCTGAAACTCATGAACCCCAAGATCACGACCTGAGCCCGCGTGGGACGCTTAACTGACTGAACCACCCAGGTGCCCCATGAAGTCTTTCCTTCTTTTTTTTAACACAAATACTCTAATATCACTTACGTGTGGAATTAAAAAACCCAAACTTGTAAAAACAAAGAGTAAAATGTCAATTACCAGGGGATGGGGGGTGGGGAGGACAGATGTTTAATGGTACAAACTTGCAACAAGTAGTAAATAAACAGTGATCTAATGCACAGTGGAGCGAATACAGGACAACGACACTGTATTAAAATCAAACCTGCTCCGAGACTAGATCTTAATTATTCTAACTATTAACAAGAAATGATAAATATGTGATGTGACGGAGGTGCTGTAGCAGGGTCTCTGCCCAGAGTCATGACACTGGGAGGCTTTTCTTTCCAGGAAGCAACTTTATTTGTGCTGGCTGGCATGGCTCAGTTGGGTTCGTACCCATAGAACCCCAAATGCCATGTGGCATAGTTTTTTATATATTTTCTACTTTTTTGTCTCCCATATATGGTAACACATAAAAATGCAGTTTGATTAGGTGGTCTCATGTTACAAGGTAGTGAGAGATGTTGTCACGTATGTGGTTGGCCAAGTTGCCTTCAGTTTCTGTCTCCCCGCCTTCCTTTAGGGAGGGACCCTAGCACAGTGCTAATTATTGCTACAATGGTAATCATATAACAATATATAAATCAAGATATAAATATATAAACAATATATAAATCAAATCAACATGCTGGACACATTAAATTTATGTGTTATATGTCAAATATTTCAATTTTAAAAACTCACTAATTCTTTTATAATATATACATTAAAATTTTTTTTTAATGTTTACTTTTGAGAGAGAGAAAGAAAGAGAGAGACTGAGCATAGAGGAGGGAGGGGCAGAGAGAAAGAGGGAGACACAGAATCCAAAACAGAATCCAGGCTCTGAGCTGTCAGCACAGAATCGATGTGGGGCTAAACGTGGGAACGGCAAGATCATGACCTGAGCTGAAGTCAGACACTTAACTGACTGAGCCACCCAGGCACTGCATCTTTCTTTTATAATATTAACTATAATAAGTATTCTTAACAATATAAAATTAATTTTGTAATTCTGTTACAAAATTGAAACAATGAATATTTTTCCCTATCTTAAACCAAATTAAATATGTTCTGCCAGCTAGTGTTTAAACATGAAAATGAACTTGCCTTATAAGAATTTTTTTTTTTCACTTATGTATTTTTGAGAGAGAAAGAGAAAGAGAGAGAGAGAGAGCAGGGAAAGGGCAGAGAAAGAGGGAGACATGGAATCCAAAGCAGACTCCAGGTTCTGTCTGAGCTGTCAGCACAGAGCCCAACGCGGGGTTCGAACCCATGAACCGTGAGATCATGACCTGAGCCAAAGTTGGATGCTCGACTGACTGAGCCACCCAGAATTATTCTTAACAATACATGCATATTATTTTTATTCTCCAAAGGTAAAAAGGATCTTTACTCTTCTTCTTACTCAGTAAACAAATGCTCAATTTACTGACTTTGGATCTCTTCTCTTCCTTATTCCTTCTCTGGATAAAGGTGAACAAATCATCACTAGGACAACTCTCTGCAGATTACTTTCATCTGAGTAACTCTGCCCCAACATATTGCTTGAGCATAATTCCTGTATTTCCAACTATATGCCAGACACTGCCATAATGCTATCTTGCTGGTGCTTTAAATCGAATAAATATGTCCCCCCCAAAAGAACTCTGTTGCCACATTATCCTAAGTTGAAATCCTAGGTCCATCACTTTGCTAGCTATGAAACAATGAGTAAACTACTTAAAAACTCTGAGCCTGTTTTCTTCTCTGTAAAATGCAGAAAAGAGTAGTTCCTTTAACAAAAGCTTATGATGATGTCTAAATAATGTAATATATGCAAAGACAAGAGCACAGTGCCTCCAAAAATTATCAGAATGACTGATCAGAAATCATTCAAAATACATTAGCCATTTTGTCTCTCAAATTTGATCTTTATTGTGATTTCAATTTCTCCAAAGAGTATCACTATCTTTCCAGTCACCAACCTCAAATTTCCTTGGTCCTCTTTGACATTTTCCTTTTCCTTATGGCTGATATCCAATTAGTTGCCAAGTATTTCAATTCTGCCCAAACAAATACAATTGAAATCAACATTCATTTTTGAAAAACCTACTACATTTATAGGCGTTGTGCTAATGTATATGGGGATATAAAGAAGAGTAAGGTTTAGAACCTCCCTTTAAGAATGGGCTGGGCTGAGGTGCCTATATGGCTCAGTTGGTTGAGCATCCAACTCTTGATTTTGGCTCAGTTCCTGATCCCAGCGTCCTGGGATGGAGCCCCGTGTCAGGCTCTGCACTGAGTGGAGACTATTCAAGATTCTCTTTCTCTGTCTGTCTCTCTCTCACTTTCTCTCCCTTTCCTCCCCTTCCTGTTCACACATACTCTCTCTCTCAAGAGAAAAGAAAGGAAAAGAAAAGAAAAGAAAGAAAAGAAGGAAAAGAAAAGAAGAGAAAGGGAAAGAAAAGAAAAGAAAAGAAAAGAAAAGAAAAGAAAAGAAAAGGAAAGAAAAAACACATGGGGCCATGTTAGCAGAACTATAACCAATAAACATTGTGATATGAATTCTAGTTCTTCCATGTATTAAAAAGCCTTGGGAAATTTATTTCAGAAATTCACTTAGCTAGTTTTGTTTTGTTTAACTACAGAGAGGGAGTTACAATGCTTATCTCCAGAATTATATCTGGAATTAACTGAGATTACATAAAATAAAGGGCTCCAGCCAGAGGTTGATACAGTATATGTGGGCTTTATTTTTCTTTTAAATTCATATTCTTTAAAGATCAAGTTGCAGGATAAGTTTAGGGTGATGCAGGCGGGTAAGAACTGTGATAAGCTATAGAGAATTCTAAATGATCTTTTAAAGGAGATGGCCACTATTTCACTTCGGCCAAGTACTGCTAAATAGGAAACAGGCCCAGTGATGTTTTTGAGTTTAAGACAAGTCAGAAAGTTCACATTAATGTGAACTATTCAGTTTCTTAAAACGTTGGCATATAATTCAAATTCTTTTTAAAAAGTGCACCAAATAAAACATCTGCTAAAACCTGCAAGGCACCAATTTGTAATCTATGCCTTAATGGCTCAAAGGAAAGGCAGAGTTGCAAATAGAGTTTTCTTGATAGAAGCTTCAAAACTTTGGTCAGAGTAGAAGATAATACTTTTGGTTTCATCACGTGGTTCTTAGTTTTACCTGTGCCAAGAAACTGGTAACAGACAAAATGGAGAAAACAAATTAGATACTGGTTTTCAGAGACAATGCCAGACGGAGACAACAAAATCCCTGAATACCATTTAGTCTTCTGGATTCAGACTGTTGCATAACACAAAATTGGACTGGTCTTTGTACCGGTTTCCTTGGATAGAACATTTATACCTTTGGGTATTCCCCAGTAATAAGAACATCTTGTTATTCAAGAGCGGACCATGACAGTTTGCACTAATGAGGTGCCGCACTGGGGGCCCCTAAGTAGCCTATGCTAAAGAGATGACTCAGGGTGGAGACAGGCAAAGCAGGAAAAACCAAGTACATGACCAAAGGGTTGGGGTTGGCTTTGAGCCACTTAATATCAGCCCAACCTTTGGGCAAGGCAGGAGAGCTAGAGACTGAGTTCAGCTGTGTGGCCAATGATATAATCAATCACGGCTAGGTAATGCAACCCCAATAAAAACTCTGGACGCAGAGAAGCTCTGAGGAGTTTGTGCCAGGAGGGTGAAGTGTCTTGATTCCAAGGGCAGGGAGCATGAAAGCACCTGTGTGTGGAACCCTCACAGATTTCAACTTAAGTGTCTTTTCATTTGTATCCTATATAATTAAACTGTAATCATCAGTACACTGCTTTCCTGAACTCTATGAATACTCCCAGCTTCCAGCTATGTACTGAATCTGAGGGATCTGGTGAAAAACCCCCATATTTGTATTCAGTTAGTCAGAAGTATGGGTGTTCTGGGACCCCAAAACTTGCAATCAGAGTCTGAAGTGAGGGCTGTCTGCTGGGGACTGTGCCTTTAACCTATGAGATCTATGCTAACTCCGGAGGGCTACTGGCATCAGAAGTGAATATTGTAGGGGCGCCTGGGTGGCTCATTTTGTTAACTGTCCATCTTTGGCTCACACGTCATGATCTCATGCTTTGTAGGTTCGAGCCACACATCGGGCTCTGTGCTGAGGGCCTGGAGTCTGGAGCCTGCTTGGATTCTGTCTCCCTCTCTCTCTGCTCCTCCCCCACTTGCACTCTCTCTCTCTCTCTCTGTGTCTCTCAAAAACAAACACTAAGAAAAAAGAGAACTGAATATTGTGGTATTGCAGAGCATATCCTTCAAGATTTTACACTATATATAGATACAGGCATAGATATATAGATATATCTAAAGTGTGCGTGCCAGAGAAAACTCTCATCTCAGGAGTAATCAGGAACCAACCACTCTCTTACATTCTAAACTCAACAGCTTGTATTTCAGCCACAAGCGATAATGTTAGCAAAGCAGATGTCAAATGTTCCAATGAGAAGACAAAGTCAAATTGGAAATCATCACTTTTTTAAAGCAAAATGGAAAACTAATATTTATTCCCCTTGAAAACTTGTCACAGAAAAAAATACAACCAGAAGGGTTTGTCCGTCATGCCCCAGCAATATGCATTATTAATTCTTTTCATTCAACTTTAGTCTTTACCCTTTCCATTATACCAGCCCCCTTCATCTTCATGTGGTAGGCCTTCTGTCTGAATTTCTATTACTACCACCACCCGAGCTCTCATTATTTTCTTAAGTCATACTGCCTGGCCTTAATCAATGAGGGCTTTCCTCTCGTATCATTTACTATCAGTTTGGCAAATTATTTCAGCTGTCGTATTGAAAACCTCCAAATCAACCATATCTGTCTCTGTCCTTATTCTGCAGATTCCTAAAACACAGAGTTAACATCATGTTAAAACTTGATGCCAACATCAGAAAAATTTTTTAAAAAGTCAGAATATAAAAATACCTGCCCTTTGTTATAACAAAGCCAACTTTTCCTAAATCCCAAATATTACAGCTCTAGACAAAAACTATTGAATAAAGTTGGACTGACTGATTTTGACAGTGGTACTCTCATTTTCCAAAAGTCTTTAGTATTCTTAGAAAATTAAACTTTTATTCATATTTCTTACTGAAATTTGGTCATGTATTCTGGAAATATATACGACATATATGTAGGATTTAACATAAGGAGTAATACAAGTTGTGTCCTATCATCCGGCTGAAGAATACAATATGAGTATCTCTGAAGTTCCTGCATCCCGCTTCCCCCCTTCCCAAATGCATTATCTAATCTTCCCCTTAGAGGTAGCCACTATTCTTGCTGTAACTTCTGGGAGATTCATTCATTCATTCATTCATTCATTCAATGTTTAGTTACTTATTTGAGAGAGAGAGAGAGAGAGAGAGGGAGGGAGGGAGAACATGTGAGCAGGAGGAGGGGCTGAGAGAGAAGAGAGAGAGAATCTCAAGCAGGCTATGCACTGTCAGTGTGGGGCTCAATCTCACAAACCATGAGATCATGACTTGAGCCAAAATCAAGAGTCTTATGCTTAAACACTGAGCCACCTAGGCACCTTTCTGGAAGTCACTTTTAATACCCAATGTTCTGGGGCGCCTGGGTGGCTCAGTCAGTTAAGCAGCCGACTTCAGCTCAGGTCATGATCTCACGGTCTGTGAGTTCAAGCCCCGCGTCGGGCTCTGTGCTGATGGCTCAGAGCCTGGAGCCTGTTTCAGATTCTGTGTCTCCCTCTCTCTCTGCCCCTCCCCTACTCACGCTCTGTCTCTGTGTCTCTTAAAAATAAATATACATTAAAAAAAAATTTTTTAAAATACCCAACGTTCCTTTGCTCTCATTTCATCAAAAGACTATTATGTCTCCATTGAATCACCTTTGCATCTTTGTAGAAATCAATTGACCATGTACACGTGAGTCTGTTTCTGGACTCTGTATTCTTGCATTGACCTATGTGTTCATACTTTTTCAATTAACTGGGTCCATACACCAAATGACTTTAATTTGATGGCTATATTGTGATCAGTATGTTTCTTCATTAACTGGGCTTTGAGACAGTAATGAGCACTCTATAAATAGAACACGAGACTAAGAATCAATAAAAATTAATTCTAGTGCAAGTCCATCATCAATGAACTGAAACCACATACCTCTATGTGTCTAAGGGATAATGACACCTCCCACAAGGGACTGTTGAAGGTCAAATGAGAAAACAGAAAAATACCTTGAATGGGCAACACAAAATATTTTTTTTCTAATTTTTCATTTAGGAGTCTAATTTTAAGTACATGTAAATATCCATTTCTTCCTTTTCTCCACATCTGAATATTGAAAGCTGACCCTAGAACTTTAGCAATAACAAACAGCCTACAAAATCTGTATAAATTTGGTTTTGATTTGCATCCCTGATCAGTCATTACGAGAGTGAAGCATCTGTATTCAAAACTTCCCCTCACTGCTCCCTGAGAATTTAGGCATTTTCATAATAACTTTCATGCAGATTTTGCCCTCTTCTCCTCACTCGATCTGTGGTGGGAGTACTGAAATTCTAAACAAAGATCATCTTAAGAGAGCACATTAGTAAAGAAAGGGGGGGAAAAAGGCAAAGTGGGGAGTTTCTTTTCTATTGGTAATTTCAGAAAATCACTGTGACATGAGAAATGACAAGTAATTCAGGAATTCAGCTGTCCTCTCCCCAACTTTATTTTTCAAAAAAAAAAAAAAATCACATTAAGTCTGAGTGGTATCAGCTTAACTGCCAATAACCAGTCAAGCTGACCAGGAAATATCACTGTTAATTCTGTGATACTTCTACAGTGGTAAATGGAAAGACCCAACCACAGCATCAACCCCAGTGGGTTTGTCAAATATACTCCTCTCCTTTGGCGACTAGCTGTTTCACATTCTTATTTCTCTTTTTCTCTTATTTTTCTTTCATAGCTTTTAAAATTCTAATTTAATAATCAAACTACAAAACAGAATTCAAATCATCACAAAGAGTTTTCCAGTTAAATGGTTCCTCCTTTTCTGAATTATACAGAAACATCTAGGTTAATCTTTGCCTTGAGTTATAATCTATCAAAAGTTTTACTCAGAGGGCTTTTATTAGAAACAAATGAACAATTATAATAAGCATTATATCCTCAGGGCGCCTGGGTGGCTCAGTCAGTTGAGCATCTTGACTCTTGATTTCAGCTCAGGTTATGATCCCAGGGTTGTGGAAATGAGCCCTGTGTCAGGCTCTGCACTGAGCGTGGAGCCTGCTTGGGATTCTCTTCCTCCCTCTGCCCTTCCCCTGCTCATTCTCTCTCTCTAAAATGAATAAATAAGTAAATAGTTAAGTAAATAAATAAGTATATAAAGTAAGTAAGCTAGTGCATACAAAAATATAATAGTGATTGTAATTTTCCAGCTCATGGTAGCCTGGAGTCACAATTAGTTTGGATCCATGCATTTTGAATCTCTGCATCCTACTGATAGTATTTCAAGCCTCATCACCCACTGACCATGTAAAAATATATAACTTAAAGGAACACAGTCAGCCTCATTAATATTTTGATAGGAGAAAATCTGTTATAAAATGGCCGTCAGGAATGATAAGGAAATTCCTGTCCCTGATCAAAGACTCACCCTTACAGGTTCTTCTTCCCACCCTGCTTGTCACACGCCAAATTACTACTAATGAGGAATGCGGAAGTAACGGACTATAAACTGTTCCCTCGGCTTATGCTCGGAACTCAGACCTCTGGAGAGTGATCTCCTCTGAGCCCACTGGTGTAAATAAACCCCCCGCCTTCCAAGAACTCCGAGTGCCACTTGGTTCTTCTGCCGGGTGATCCAGACCACATTCAGTAACTATATCACTATTCATCATTGTAAAAATATAATAAGGCTGACTGTGTTCCTTAAAATTACATATTTGCATCCATCCACTGAAGAATAATTTTAACAATACTATATGGGTTAAAGTAACCGGAGACTTGAGTTTCTGAGAACAGAGCGATCTCCCTTAAAAGACATAAAATCTCCCTTAAAAGAAATTTTAAAATGTTGGATAAATATAATAAATATAGTTAAGCTCACAAAAAAGCAAAAGGGCAAAAAACCAAGGGAGCTTAAAATCAGTAGTTTTTACTTCAATGCAGAAGATCCATAAAAGGCAAGGAGGGAACTGAGACTCGTGGATAAAGCTACCAGGTCTCAGAGCTCTTCTTCCTCAGCAAAAGGGTTAGTTAACAAGCCAAAAATCTGCTTTATCTGAGAGAAGTGAACAAAGGTATCACATGAGATCTCACTCCCAAATTATAAAACAAAGGAAGAAAAAAGCCACTGTGACAAATTTTATTTGTCAATTTGACTGGGCTAAGGGATACCAAGATAGCTGGGAAAACATTATTTCTGGGTGTGTCCGTGAGGGTGTTTCCAGAAGAAATTAGCATTTGAGTGAGTAGGCTGAGTAAAGAAGATATGCCTTCAACAATATGGGTAGACACTGCCCAATTCATCAAGAGTTCAACTGTACAAAAAGGAGAAACCAGGGTGAATTCTCTCTCTCTCTCCTCTTGAGTTCAGACATCCATCTTCTCTCAGACATGGGAGCTCCTGGTTTTTAAGTATTCAGCCTCAGCCTGGGAATTATACCATGAGTGCCCCTGATTCTCAGATCTTTGGACTCGGACTGAATTATACCATGAGCTTTTCTGTCTCCAGTTTGCAGATGGCCGATTATGGGACTTCTAGGTCTCCATAACTACATGACCCAATTCCTGTAATAAATCTCCTCTTATCTACATATCTGTATATTATCTTACTGGTTCTGTTTCTCTAAAGAACACTGATGAATACAGTCACCATGAGTGAGAGAATGCAGAAACAAGTCGTAGAATTTAGGCCTTCAAGAAATTCACAAAATGGAATCATAAGATACAGAATGAAAAACAATATATCATTTTCAATGATCAGGCAGATTTTTTAAAAAGCCAAACAGAATTTCTAGAAATGAAATACAATCACTAAATTCAAGTGGCTGCTCTAATTTCAAAGAAAAAATGCTAAAAATGCCCACAATGATGTCCAAATTTATATAAAAGAGATTCTTAAGTTAATTTGTATAATAAAAATTCTAGCAAACATACAGGCCAAGTTCTTTACCCAAAAGTATTTAAAATAATTAATGTACCAACATTGTTTTAAGGAACATAGTCTTGTGCTCTAGAACTTGATATTTGATTTTACTGTATGAAAACCTGTCTTTTTCATTCATCTTACTATCTAAGAAATATTTATTGAGTACCTCCTATGTGCTAGGCAGATATACATAAAATTAAGTAAGTTTTAACATCTCTCAGTATGAAAATAAGAGGTAATATTTCACTTGTGATTGTAAAACAATTCGATTTTTATGTTAAGATTCAAAAAGACAAAACAACAAAGAAATATGCCAAGACTGAGAAGACTTCCTTTATTAAGGTCAGTAAAGAAGGCACAATTGGCAAGTAGAATACTTTTGCAGCTCATATACTGTGTCTCAATTTCTCATCTAAATACTGACTTTGTTTACTCTACTAACTTCATAAATAGATGGTAGGGTAACACAAAAACGGATGTAAATGGGCTTTAAATGTGCCATGTGGATAGAAGTAACTTGTCAAATAATGTTTTTTTAATATTTGTTTATTCTGAGGGTGCGGGAGGGAGGAAGAGAATCCAAAGTAGGCTTCACATTGTCAGCGCAGAGCCTGATACAGGGCTTGAACCCACAAACCATGAGATCGTGACCTGAATTGAAATCAAGAGTCAGATACTTAACTGACTGAGCCACCAGGCACCCTTGTCAGATAATGTTTTAAAAGGAAAAGAATAAAACATTTATTCATGCAATTTGTCCTAAATTGGTTTATCTATCTATTATGTTTTAAAAGAAAACCTTCAAGGACAACACTGAGAGATAATTCTCCATAGGTCTTTCACATTTCTGGATGTTTTGTGAGCCAAAGCCTGACTTTCTTTGTTCCAGACTATCTTTTCAAAAATGTTAGTATAGCAAACAGCTTTGGAAAACAGTCACCCTTTGGAAGAGACAGCACATTGGTTTACTGGCTAGTATAATACAGATAATGTCTATGCCCAGGACTCAGAGTTCCTCTCCTATAATGTAATCAACTGCGCGTGCAGGTGTCACCTGGCCCTCTTGGCATCATTTTGGTAGAACGGGGGCTTGGGTACATGGTGCAAATGCTGATGCTCTGGCTACTATTACTACTGGCATGAGTAAATAAAAGTCCTTTGTCTTTGACCCAGGAAACTGCCAGCATCCATTAAACTGTGGCAGACTAACTTGTTAGCTTCCAACCAAGGTAAAATCTCATACTCTTCATGGTTCTTCAAACGAAAACCACAGTAATTCGTCTTTATTCTTTAGTCAACACAATAACTCAAATATACTGGGACACTCTGTTTTGTGTTCACTAATTCATTAACAACCCCAATTTGTCAGAGTAAACAATTTATTCACATTTGTATCCTTCTGCTCCAAGATGGTCTCAGTGACCTTCTAACTCATGTGAGTTAGACAGCTCTAACTTATAGACCTATCAGAGTTCTTCAGCAGAGCCAACCCCACACTCATTATTTCATCATCAACAGGAATATTTAGGATTTAAATTCCTTATCCTTGGCTTTCCTTTACATCAAAAAAATTTTTTAACGTTTATTTATATCTGAGAGAGAGAGAGAGAGAGAGAGTGAGTGTGAGCAGAGGAGGGGCAGAGACAGACGGAGACAGAATCTGAAGTAGGCTCCCGGCTCTGAACTGTCAGCAAAGAGCCTGACGCAGGGCCCAAACTCATAAACCGTGAGATCATGACCTGAGCCAAAGTCGGAAGCTTAACTGACTGAGCCACCCAGGCACCCCTCCTTTATGTTTTTGAAGAAAGTGTTTTTACAATGTTGAATGCAACTAATATTAGTATTTAACACAATCTTCTACGTTCAGAGAATCTGAGGTGTAAGAACAGAAAAAAAAACAGCACAATGAAAAGCAAGGACCACATAAACGTGAACCTCTTAGGTTATCAGCTAGAGATTTTTTCTCATAAATACACATCACCAAACACAAGAAAATATATACATGTATACAAGTACATGCTTGCTATTAAAAAAAAAACAAGTCAAGGTGCAGATCTCAATTAGAGTAAGTTGACTGTGCAGGGATGGTTCAGGGGTGATGTGTTTAAGAGTTTCACCTTTACTCAATAACAGCTGGTTACACAGGTGTTGCCTCTGTTGCTTGTTGCTCTGTATTATAAACTGAGTACAGTTGGTGGGCAATGTATTATTTTGCTACTAGGTAATGATGACACAAATAGTACAAGTAGCAGATGTGTTATTAGCAGCACCAGTATAATGTTTGAAAACTTTAACGAGTCTCATAAATTCACAGGCTCCACAGTGTAAGAAAAATCTAAAGTAAACTACAATATTTTTCTGTTGACCTCTGATGAGACTCAAGTAATTTAAGTCTAAAAATTGGTTAATTACAGACATAAATCTTAGTAATATTAGAAGAATCCAAATGTGTGTTTGGAAAGATGAGACTATATGTACCTAGCATACTGTTCTACTTTCTCCCTTCTTCAAAGAGTAGTCTTGATTTTTGGTTTTCATCGAGCTATGTTACTTTTCTATTCTTACAACTCAAATTCTATGGACTCAAAAGGATGTTTCAAATACTAACATTAGTAACATAAAACATTTTAAAAACATATCTGGCAACACTAGAAGGTCAAAACAAAGCCATAGGAGGATACTGATAAAACTCAAAATACAAATGCACAGAGACTTTAAGTTTTCTAAGAAAATGAAAAGCTAAATTAATCTGGGAATCATAAAGAAATACCTGGTCAATGTAAGAGTTAGGCTATAGTTTAGGTCTCTTGCCATCCAACTCACACTCAGGTTTTTCCCCCAAATCATACTGCGTTATTTCTAATTTCTAATAATGAGTATGAAATATCAATAAGTCTATGTCTCTGGTGTCTAGAATGGCCAACGAGAAGAAGCCTAAGTCATTGCTTGGAGGGCTCTTTCCCCATACTATTCCCTCAAAATAGCTTTAGGGAGCCCGCCCCTTCTTTTCTTCAAACAAAAATGTTACACTTCCACTAATGGTGAAGCAGCTTGTATTTAACCTACCATCCCACAGAGAATTCTAAAAACTGGCCAAAATAAAACAGGAACTAACTTTCCGAAGGCAATGAAAAACAACAGCAGACAGAAAATGCTGGGGAGTCAACATCGAGGAATGGTGCTAGCTGGGAGAACTTGTTGTGTCCCGATCCTTTTTTTCAATTTTAAAGAGCTTTTCACTGACAGTTAAGCTCCAGTATGTGCTGGATTGGCAGCTAAAATTCAGAAATCTTCAGCCTTTCTGGCTTCAGGAACCAAGGGAACAGAGTTTGAGGTAACCGTAACACCCAGAAATGGAGGGGAAATCCTTTTAAAAACAAAAGCCAGCCACAGAGAAGAATGTCTACATTGTGCACATAAACTCTACTGAACCGACTGACATGTAAACTTTGCATGCATGGGATAGAGTCTAGGCAGCTCAGATAAAGCTAAAAGTTCTGAAGAGAAGCTCCAGCTACTACCCATTGCAGGGGAGAGTTTGGTGTTGGATTCAGTCCAGCTAATTGCCTAAGAACACCAAAAAAAAAAAAAAACCAAACAAACAAATCAACGTTCTTCAGAGAATCATAATAGAATCTATAGTACTTATAACACTTTATTCATAATGTCCCTTATACAATAAAATCATTGGATACATGAAGAAACAAGAGGTTTCCTCAGAAACAGAAATGTAACATACTTGAAAGAAAGGACAATGGAGGGGCACCTGGGTGCCTCAGTCGGTTAAGCATGTGGCTTGTGATTTCAGCTCAGCAAAAAACCTTTGTGAACATCAGCAAATCAAATCCAGCAATATATTAAAAAGATAATACATCTTGAGCTAGAAATACAAGGTAGTTTAACATTGTAAGCTTACACAGGTATACATATACATATACAGATAACTGTATATTATTATTTAGCTATTATACATTTCATAGTCCAAACTGCAAATACCCTAGATGGCCATCTGGAGTATGGATGAATAAGCTATGGTGTATTCCGACAATGTAATACTACTCAGCAATGGAAAGGGATGAACTACTGACACATGCAACAATACAACAAAATTTCAAAAATATGCTGAGAAGCCTTTCACCAAAATATACTGTATTACATTTAAATGAAGTTGTATACAAATCAATGGGTTTTTTTTTTAATGTTTATTTATTTTTGAGAGAGAGAGAAAGAGAGAGAGCACATGCGTGAGCGAGCAGGAGAGGAGCAGCAAGGGAGGCACAGATTCTGAAACAGGCTCCAGGCTCTGAGCTGTCAGCACAGAGCCTGATGTGGGGCTCAAACTTGCAAGCCGTGAGATCATGACCTGAGCCAAAATGGAATGCTTAACCAACTGAGCCACCCAGGTGCCACTAATCTGTGATTAAAAAAAAAATCAGAATAGCAATTGCTTCTGGGGCTAGAATTAACTAGGAAGAATCAAGGAGCTTTCTGAAGCAATGCCAATCTTCTAAATTTTGATACGGATTTGGTCACACCAGTGTATGCATTTTCAAAATTCATAAAACGCTATACTTAAGATTTAAGCACTTCTTTTTTTAAAATTTAGTTATTATTTATTTTGAGTGAGAGAGAAAGCATGAGTGGCAGAGGGTCAGAGAGAGAGGAGACAGAATCCCAAGCAGGCTCTGCACTGCCTGTGCTGAACCCAATGTGGGGCTCAAACTCAGGACCGTAAGATCATGATCTGAGCCAAAGTTAGACGCTCAACTGATTGAGCCACCAGGCATCCCAATATTTAAGCACTTCTGTGTATGCAAATTCTACCTAAAAGAACAAACAAGTCTAGTTCATGAAATGTGTATAGAAGAATTTAGGAAGAAGCATGTCGGTGCCTACAACTTACTTTTGAAAAATCTTAAAAAAAAAAAAAATAGGTGGACAGATGGTTGGAGAGACCGTGATAAAGCAAAAACAATAAAATTTTTACAGTTGTAAAATATACATAGTGAGTGTACAGTAGTTGGCAGCAAAATTCTGTTGAACTTATCTGCATGTTTAAAATTCTTTCATAAAAAAATCATGGGGAAAGTAAAAAAAAATCAATATGGGCAGCCATTGTACAAAACCCTATTAATAAAAATTTGACACTTAAAAAGAAGGCAAGGTAGGTACTTTCCAAAATATAGGGACAAATTATTTTCCATTAGCTGCTCTTGGTCTTCATTTCTTTCCCAGGGACCCTGAAGTCTTACGATTCTGTGTTCTCTTTCTATGGAATAGTATCCTGCCTTACAAGCCCTAAATTACCAGGAAAACTTTTTTATTAAAATCATTTTTTTTTCCTGCTCCCACACTCATCTTCCTCACATTATTTTGTGGCTCACATTTTAATATTCTGATGCATTCAGGAGCACATACCTTTCTAAAGAGCTGAGAAGAATTACAAAAGGTATTGAGAAAGATATCTATTTTTTAATTTTTTAAGAGAGAAAGAGCACAAGCAGAGGAAAGGGGCAGGGGGTTGAGGAGGGAGGGAAGAGAGGGAAGGAGGGAGGGAGGGGAGAGAGAGAGAGAGAGGGAGGGAGGGAGGAGAGAGAGAGAGAGGGAGAGAGAGAGAGAGAGAGGGAGAGAGAGAGAGAGAGAGGGAGAGAGAGGGAGAGAGAGAGAGAGAGGAGGGAGGGAGAGAGAGAGAGAGAGAGAGACGGAGAGAGAGAGAGAGAGAGGAGACAGGGAGAGAGAGAGAGAGGGAGAGAGAGAGAGAGAGAGAGAGAGAGAGGAGAGAGGGAGAGAGGGAGAGAGAGAGAGAGGAGAGAGGGAGAGAGAGAGGGAGAGAGAGAATCCCAAGCAGGCTCCACGCTCAGTGTGGGACCTGACTCAGGATCCCATCTCATTACCCTGGGATCATAACCCTAGCCAAAATCAAGAGTCAGCATTCAACCAACTGCACCACACAGTGGCCCCAAGACTCTCAAATCAGTCTAGGTTTCATGCCCAGGAGTCTGAAGACTAGAAGGATCTTCTATTAAGGGGCCTTCTGGTCAGCTGTCCTTTTGGACCAAGTGATAAAGAGACTGCAGTGATAAGTGAAAAAATAAACAGTACCGATAATATGGAAATTAGAGAAGAAAAGAGCTATGTGAATATACTGACAAAGCTCATGTCAGTTCTATTTCTTCCCCCTAACCTTACAGTCAACTGTAACCAAAGTTCTTATCAATAATAATTCAGTCACTATGCTAAAATTGGGATAAACTGTGCTTAGATTTTTTTGTACTCACTGACAGTAAATTAAACGGATATTATTGTTAGCGTGACAAACTGCTATCTATTCCCTGATATCCATCAGCTGTTCTTCCACAGTAATAAACTGGACATGTAGCTAGCTACCCAAATAAAAAAACATGTCTTTAGGGGCGCCTGGTTGGCTCTGTTGGCTGAGTGTCCAACTCTTGATCTGGGCTCAGGTTGTAATCTCATGGATATGTGAGATCGCCCACATCGGGCTCTGCTGACAGGGCAGAGCCTGCTTCAGATTCTGTGTCTCCCTTTCTCTCTGCCCCTCCCATGCTCACATGCACTCCCACACTCTCTCTCACAATAAATAAATAAACTTAAACAAAAAAACCATGTCTTTCCCTTCCTTGCAGCTAAATATGATCATGTGACTGAGTTCTAACCAATAGGATATAAATGGAACAACCAATGTGGCAGCTTCAAAGAATCTTCCTTAAAGGATAAAAAATACATATCTTTTGTCCCTTTCTTCTTTGACTCTTTCCTGCATTCTGCCGTCTGAGATGTGAATATAATGTCTTCTTGGGCCATGAGGACAAGGATGACACCCAAGGCACAATGGAATGATCCAATGTGAAAGTTTGGGACTCTGAGGTCTGTGTAGAATAGTCTATCTTGGAACTTTCACATAAAAGAGAAATAAATTCTTTTTAAAGTCTTTGTTAATCTGGGTCTCTGTGACTGAGAGCTGAACATAATACCAACTAATATACTAGGTAAAGAAAAACAGGATGGTAAAGAGATTCCTTTTGACTGAGTTGTAGTCACCTCACTAAAGCACAATGAGAAGATGATACATTCTCTAAGAAAGGAGGTGAAGAAATTTTAATTACTATTCCTCCAATATAATGAGGCAGATCTGAAGAGTTGTTTGTATAGCACAAATAAGAGTCTTCTAAAGAGGGAACTCACCTAAGTGAATGTGCTAAGTCTTTGGCATAGTCAGGGAATGCTGATAGTTGCTATGAAGCTTAATCACGTTGAATACTTGACAGAGTACATGAGCTTACTGAACCATTAAAAGGCTTTACTGAACATATGGCTTTAAAAAGCTTTGGACTATTTACAGTGTTGCTTTCAATCAATTCCAGGAGGCCCAAATGGAGCCAATTATGATATAACCATAGGAGACTTAAAAATCAATTCCTGAAGAGTCGCATCTAAGAAAATCTGTAAAAGAATCACTCTTGGCATAACAGGGTTAAATAACCAACAGGATACACTACATAATCACAGTCAGAAATTTGTTAATTTAAAGAAAAGTATCCAGAAGCCTCAAAGATTTAAATGTCATAGAAGACAAAGACTGAAGATAAGCAGAAGAAAGTATGTTAAAAATCACTGACGGGGCACCTGGGTAGCTCAGCTGGTTAAGCATCCAACTCTTGATTTCTGCTCAGGTGGTGATCTGATGGTTCGCTAGCTGACAGCACTGAGCCTGCTTGGGACTCTCTTTCTCTCTCTCTCTCTCTCTCTCAAAATAAATAAATAATCTTAAAAAAAAAAAAAATCTAGGTTTAAAACCAAGTGATCAGGGGCACCTGAGTTGGCTCAGTTGGTTAAGCGGCTGACTTGAGCTCAAGTCACGATCTCACGGTCTCTGGGTTCGATCTCTGCCTCGGGCTCTGTGCTAATGGCTCAGAGCCTTGACCCTGCTTCAGATTCTGTGTGTGTCTCTCTCTCTGCCCTTCCCCTGCTCACACTCTGTCTTTATGTCTCTCAAAAATAAATAAAAACGTTTAAAAAAATTAAAAAAAAAAACAAGTGATCAATCAATTGATTACTATCTTAAAATGACAAGGTACGATATGAAAGAAACAACAAACTTTTCAGTATAGCAATAAAATTTCTTACAACTCTGTAAAATGACTCTAGGATTTTAAAAAAATCTGATGCTTTCTACAAATTATGAATGGGGATTAGAGAAGTCTGTTTAGAGGCCTCAAATGGTTTAGAAACTTCTAGAGGCCTCAAATGGCTTAGAAGTTAAATGGACTTTTAAAATAATAAAAAAAAAAACTGGGGCACCTGCGTGGCTCAGTCAGTTGAGTGTCCGACTTTGGTCCAGGTCATGGTCTCACAGTTCATGGGTTCAAGCCCCATATCAGAATTCTGTGTCTCCCTCTCTCTCTGTCCCTACCCCCTCGACTCCTGGTGGCCCCCCCTCTCAAAAATAAACATTAAAAAATAATTTTAAAAAAATCAAAGACTCCAGAGTATAAACTAATTGTCACTCTGGAAGCCTATCAGATATTGAGCCTTAAGGGGAGTAGGAAATAAGATAAATAAGCCACATCAAAAGCATAGAGCAAAGGGTATTTTCTCTAATAATCTGTAAATTTCTTTATAATCTTCTCATTACAGTACATTTCTAAATCAGTAACATAAGTAAGTGGAAAATAAGAATCACATTCTCAAATACTCGACTCACAGATTTTTAGTAATTGCATATATCAAGGTACACTTGTACTTTAACTTCACATTTGTGACTGATCTTCCCACAATAAGGAAGTTTAGCTCTTTAAGGATATAAAATATGTACAATTTCAAATAGCAGTGGTAGGTTCCTTGACTAGGTCAAGTTCCAGAGTATCAGTTATACATCTCCAAGGAAAAAGAAAATCTAATTTAAAGAGATAGACTTTTCTCGGCTTTGTTTTTCTCAATATAAGAAATATGCTTTTAAACCACCACATGACATAAGTCATCTTACAAAATGAAGACTTTACAGCAAGGCATGTGATCCTTTAATCCTCTTCCTAAGTGATAAATTCTTTCCTAAACTGAATTCTTCAAAGCTAAACAATACAATGAAGTAGGAGAGAGGACAAGGAAAGGGAGAAAAAAAATAAAGGGGAATGTTTTCCTTCCTTCTTTTCAATAAAAGCAGACATAAAATTGTACAATGCATACATTAGGTTTAAGAAGATACTTTTTAAAACTCTTAGGATAAAGTAACTGAAAGAAAATAAACAAAATACTAACATCATTTGGGTGGCGGAAATCAGTACTAGAGATTTCTCTTTTTTCTGTATTTCAAATTCTCTCCAACATTAGTTTTATCGTTTTTATAACTGAACAGTAAAATTATGAATAACTTAAAAGCAGTAAAAAGCCTTTTAAAAACTGATCTTCCTCTCTGTTGGGAGAAGAGTGACACTTCAAGCATACTTATTTTGTGCTATGATCTAATGCTTCATCTACTCTTGCCACTCAAAAGCTTGATACTATAGAATCTCAGGCCTCACCTCAGATGTACTGAGCCTACATTTTAATGATTCCTAGGTATTCATACGCACATGAAGCACTGTTACAGAGTACTCATGTGAGAATAAACACCTAAGTCCTTCCTATATGTTAGTCTACCATGAAGATGTTTTTGGATTTACCTGTTAAATATATTCATGCAATTCAAGAAATAATGACAATAAGAGATCATGACAGTAGGAATATATTAATCATACTGCTACATTTTGAGTAATTTTTTAATGTTTATTTTTGAGAGAGAGAGAGTGCGTGTGAGCAGGGGAAGGGTAGAGATGGGGGGACAGAGGCTCTGAAGCAGATCTGTGCTGCCAGCAGAGAGCCTGATGTGGGGCTCAAACTCACAAACAATAAGATCATGACATAAGCCAAAGTTGGATGCTTAATCTACTGAGACACTCACGTGCCCTGGATAATGTTTTTTAAAGGAAACCATAGTTTCAAACTTAAAATGCAAGCCATCATCCCCTATTACATTAACCACATACACTGAGATGAACCAAAAGCAGAGTTTGAGCCTATCAGAGGGTCTTTTAATAAAGGCTGAAACCCGTTAATGGGGAAACACTAGAGGGTGTTTAGGGTAGCATGATATTGTAGTACTAGAATGCCTGAGGAAGCCCTGCCTCTCTCTTATTAAGGTCTTTCAGCAACTTTGATTGTTCATTTACTTTGTGTTTTTGGGTTTTTTTTTTTAATATTTATTTATTTTGAGAGATAGAGAGAAAGTGAGTAGGGGATGAGCAGAGAGAGAGAGAGAGAGAGTGGAGACAGAGAATCGAAGCAGGCTCAGCACTGTCAGTGGGGAGCCTGACTCGGGGCTTGAACTCACAAACTGTGAGATCATGATGTGAGCAGAAATCAAGAGTTGGACACTTAACCGACTGAGCCACCATGGTGTCCCTGTTCATTTACTTTGAAATGTCCATTCACGACAGGGTTTCTCCATCTCAGCACTAGTGACAGTTTGCGCTGCAGAATTCCTTGTTGTGAGGGCTGTCCTGTGTCTCATGGGAAGTTTAACATCATCCCTGGTCTCTTCCTAGTAGATGTCAGTAGCATCTCCCCAGGTGGGACAACCAAAAACGTTTCCTGACATTGCCAAATATGCCCTGGGGGCAACCCCTCTGCTGCAAGCCCCGATGAGAACCACTGATTTAGGAAAAAAAGCAACTATCAGAAAGGGGTGCTATTATTACAGGTCAATGATCTTAGTAGGGATTTCCCCAAAAAGACACACTGAAGAGTAAAACTGAGTTTATAAACTATAGGCACATTCGTGGAATTTGTTTTGAAAGCGCCATGTGAGTAAGGGTTAGGTCTGTTTTTCCTGGCTACTGTATTTGCAGCAGTTTCTGGGCCATGACAGTGTTTGACAATATTTGTTAAATGAGCTAAAATATGTGGATACTATACCCTTAGTACTGGGTAATCAATTAACTATTCAATTTTCAGGTTAAACTATCATGATTGCTACTATATGTGTTATTTCTTAATGGTATTTCTCTCACTTCAACTAGGAAAAAATTATACTAGGTAAGTAATATCTAAAAATTAATTATTAAGACCTACTATGTAACCTCTCTTTTCCAAATCAATTATGACTCTTGGAAAATGGGGGACAGCAAACGGAAGCAGGAACAATGCCACAGAAAATTAGCATCAGAAAGAAGGTAAACCCCATCAGGAATCTGTGCTGAAGATATAAGAACTCAGGGAACTACTATGTAAAGTAGAAAGAAGAAATTTTAGGTGCTGTCACCTTTTTGTGTAGATGCTCTCTCTTTGTTTGGCTTATTGTTCAGCTACCATCCCAAAGCTTCACTCTCTTCTAGACTCCTCTTGTCTAGATTATCTCCAAATAATCTAGACAAGTAGTTTTAAAACTCTTTCTGGGAGACACAGACTTGCTTTCAAAACCCAATTAAATAAATGGCTATTATACATCAATTGAAGAAAAAAAAAAAATCTGATGAATCCTCTTCCTAGGAAAATGCACTTACAAACTTGGCCACATAATTTCACTGAGTTTGTGAACCTCCTAAAATCTACTGATGGGGGACACCTTTGTGGCTTAGTCGCTTAAGCGTGTGACTTTTCATCTCAGCTCAGGTCTTAATCTCAGGGTTATGAGTTTGGGTCCCCCACACTGGGTGTTAAGCATCCTTAAAAAAAAAAAAAAATATATATATATATATATACACACACACACACACACACATATATACATACATTTATTTATTTATTTAAATAAGTAAAAATAAAATAAAATCTACTGATAGACAATGGTTTCTCTCATTCTTGCATGCCCACTAATATTTATTGTCTATACTATAAAATGTAGTAATTCTATGTATAAGTGAATAAAGGAAATCTCATTAAAAACATTTTTTTTAAATGTTTAGTTTATTTTGGGGGGTGGGGGGTTGGAAAGGGCAAAGAGAGGGAGACACAGAATCCCAAGCAGGCACCAGGCTCCAAGCTGCCAGCACAGAGCCCAACGTGGGGCTCAAACTCACAAACCATGAGATCATGACCTGAGCCAAAGTTGGACACTTAACCGACTGAGCCACCCAGACACCTCTAGGAAATCTCATTTAAAATGGAGTCATGAGGTCAAAAGGAGGAGCTCTCAAGCTCTATCACTTACCCTCAATTGCAGACCCCGAGAGGAAGAGACTTTACCTTTCATTACCAACAGGAAGAAGCCTATAATTTCCTACCACAGCAGGAGGAATATTCTCTTTGACAAGCAACAGCCTAGCCAATGAGAAACTGTCACTACTCAGCCAATGAAAAGCAACCACACTTCAAACTTCCAGTTTACTCCAGCAGGTTTTTGTTTATAATGGCTCCTCCCAATTCTCTCCTGTCCTCTATAAAGAGCATTCCTCTTTGTTCTCAGAACTTGCCTATGGTTTGCCAAATTAATTTTTTATTCCCAAATATATGGATAGTGGCTCTTGTTTTTTTTTAATTTTTTTAATGTTTGTTTATATTTGAGAGAGACAATGTGCGAGCAGGGGAGGGGCAGAGAGAGAGACGCAGACAGAATATGAGGCAGACTCCAGGCTCTGAGCTGTCAGCACAGAGCCTGAGGTGGGGCTCAAACCCAAGAGCTGTGAGATCATGACCTGACCCGAAGTCAGACACTCAATCGACTGAGCCACCTGGGCATCCTGTGGCTGTTTTCTTTTTAAGGTCAACATCAAATAAGTGTTGAAATTTAGTTTATCATCCATATTAACTTAAATCGTGTAGCTTCTGTCAACAGTCAACCGGTATGGTGGTTCTGAGACTAACAAAATAGAGTATGTGACGAAAGTGCTTATAAACTGTAAAGTACTAGAAATATATAGGTTATGTTCTTCATTGTTGTCTTCCCAAACAGATTATAGAGAACATGGGAGTAGGCGCTATGTATTTTTAACTTTCCTGAATACTTTTTAGTGTCCAGTAAAGCAGAATAAAGGTTTCTTAATGTCTATCTCAAGCAAGGAACTCTGTTTTATTTTCACGGTTGAGGGTGGTGATAAGAGCAACACCTCTAATCTGCATCCAAAGACAACACAGAGACACCAAACACTATTTGCTTCACAAAAATTTTACTTGCCTAGTCCCATCTTTGTAAGTCATGTATTAGTTCACCTACTCACCTACTCCAGTAGTGGAGTTACTATAGTGAGCTAAATGCGTGAAAAACATGAAAGCTTTGTAAATCATAAATTGAACAGACAGAAGAAAAGAAATCATCAAAATTTCTTTCCTCAAACCTGCAATCTGACTAAATTCTTTGAATTAGGTTGTTAAGCTTCGATGCAAAGAAAAGGAATGGTGTTTGGGGGATCAAGCCAACAGAACAGGTATATGGACTCATAAGCTCTTCTCTTTGCTTAACTTCTTCAATAAATGTTTCATGGTGAGTTCTACAATAATTGATATTTTCAGAGATAAAAGTGGTGGCATACAATAAATACCACAATGGAAAACAAATCCTGGTTCTGTTAGAAGACAAAGGGCTCTAGAAAATCCTACCCTCTTTGAGAGTCCAGCTCAAGTCACCATTTCATGAACTCTTTGACTAGCTTCATTTCCCTTGACTGAGTTGTGTAGTGTTTTTGTCCAAAGTCCTTCGCGTCTTGTTACCACAAATTTTACTGGTCAGAAATGCATACCCAGTGCCTATCTAATCTCTTCATTCAGACCAAATTCTGTGTAGTGCATCTGTTACAGATTAGCTACAGATTAGCTACATATTTAGCACTTGCTAAAGGATAGCTGAAACAGAAAAAAAGTTCTATGACTTATCTAGGACTCAATTTCTTCTTCTGTAAAAACAATACTTAATAATTTCAGTTCCCCAATGTCTGACAAATCAAATCAACATGAATGTCGTGACAGAAGGCCTCTAATAGTTCATATGGAAGAAAATAGGTCATGGTCAGGAACCTATTCCTTGGAAGTCCTACATACAAATGAGCAGAAGCCCATTCTTACCAGACTGTTTCTTTGGCAGATAATAGGAGAAGGAAAGGAACTCTGGTCCCTAAAGTCCTATTCTGTCACTTCTTTTCACTTTTCTTTGACACAATGCTTGGGTTACCCTTTAAAAAAAAAAAGAATGTAAACAAAACAAAACAAAACAAAACAAACAAAACAAAACAAAAAACAGAATAATTCCAGTCCTTTAAAGTCAAATTCGTGGGGTGCCTAAGTGGCTCAGTCGGTTAAGCATCCGACTCTTCATTTCAGCTCAGGTCACCATTTCACAGTTTGTGAGTTTGAGCCCTATGCTGGGCTCTGTGTTGACAGCACAGAACCTGCTTATCCCTCTCTCTTTGCCCCTCCCCAGCTTGCTCTCTCTCCCTCTCTCAAAAATAAATAAACATTTTAAAAAATTAAATATATTTCACAAAGATGTCAAGACAAAGAATACACTTAAAACCAGCAAGCACTTTGGAGTTCACACCATGCAAACAAAATATATTAAAAAGCTACTTTCACATTTCTAAATTTTGTGCCTAATTTCCAATTAAAATTGGTACCTTTATTTTTTATTTTTTACTTTTTTAAAGATTTTATTTTAACTACCCAACATGCAGCTCAAACTCAACAACCCCCAGATCAAGAGTCATTACGCTCCACCAACTAAGCCAGACAGGTACCCCAAATTGGTACTTTTTAAAAACGAGGCCACCAAAGAAAACAATAAAAAAGGATCAAAACAAAAAATTGAAATCAACATAAAGCAAAAGCAAGAGATTAACCAGGATATAGATTAAAAAGTTATCAGAGGGGTGCCTGGGTGTCTCAGTCAGTTGGGCGCCCGACTTCGGCTCAGGTCATAATCTCACAGTTTGTGGGTTCGAGCCCTGCGTCGGGCTCTGTGTTGACAGCTCAGAGCCTGGAGCCTGCTTCGGATTCTGTCTCCCTCTCTCTCTGCTCCTCCCCCACTAATGCTCTGTCTCTCAAAAATTAAATAAACATTTAAAAAAATTAAAAAAAAAAGTTATCAGAAATAAGATAAAGACTTCTCCCTTTAAAATGGCATCTCTCGGGGCACCAGGGTGGCTCAGTCGGTTAGGCGTCTGACTTCAGCTCAGGTCATGATCTCGCAGTTCGTGGGTTCGAGCCCCACATCAGGCTCTGTGCTGACAGCTCAGAGCCTGGAGCCTGCTTCAGATTCTGTGTCTCCCTCTCTCTCTGCCCTTTCCCTGCTAACGCTCTGCTCTGTCTCTCTCTCTCAAAAATGAATAAACATTAAAAAAAAAATTTTTAAAATAAATAAAATAAAATGGCATCTCTCTTCTACCTACTCAAACAAAGACTAACTGGAGAATGAAGCTCTGTTACACAAGCCACAAATACAAGTAACTCTGCAAATTAAAATCTAGTCTTGATTAATTATGATGAATCATAATGAAGGAAAAGTATAAACAAATAGATTACAAATTTGCTGTCAAAATTTACAAGAGTTTTAGAATTATTGGTATATTTAATATAAACAAGACAGCAGCCAAAAGGCAGAAAGAACACCTAGAAGTTAGCAGTAGGAAGGCCACAAAAATAGCAAAAAACCAAACCTTACTACTTGAGGATATGGTTTTTCTGCAGAAAGTGTCTTGATGCTCACTCCCTCTAGAAAAACAAAAATATTCTAGAAATGACATAAAAATGTTCCTAAATGTCACAGTGGGTGATATACGGCTATTGTGACCAGTAACACTTATTATTTAAGATATGGTTTAAAGGCAGGGGCACCTGGGTGGCTCAGTCGGTTGAGTGTCCAACTTTAGCTCAGGTCATGATCTCGTAGTTTAAACCCCACCAGCAGTTTGTGAGTTGGAGCTGCTTATGCTGAGGGCTCAGAGCCTGGAGCCTGCTTCAAATTCTGTGTCTCCCTTTCTCTCTGACCCTCTCCAATTCACATTCTGTCTCTCTCTCTCTCTCTCAAAAATGAATAAACATCATTAAAATAATTTTTTTGAGCGGCGCCTCCGTGACTCAGTTGGTTAAGCATCCGACTTCGGCTCAGGTCATGATCTTGCAGTTTATGAGTTCAAGCCCCATATAGGGCTCTGTGCTGACAGCTCAGAGCCTAGAGCCTATTTGGATTCTGTGTCTCCTTCTCTCTGTGTTCCTCACCGACTCGCATTCTGTCTCTCTCTTTCTCTCAAAAATAAATAAAGATTAACAAAAAAAAATTTTTAAGGTATGGTTTAAAGTCATTTAAATATCTTGTTTTCTTTTCCATCTTTCAGCCTCTACCCACACACAAATGTACACACACTCTGCTAGTTACTATGCAGAAAACCTACAAATCTGTAATCTCTTTTATAAATCAAACCAATGAATGCTCTGACAAAAATCATAAGTTGAAATGACTACCCAAGAAAAAAACTGATGTAGAACCTAACCAGAAAGAAGTAGAAAAATAAAATATGCATACTCAAAAATCCCATCACAATAAATTTAGGGGGAAAAAATGACTCAATGCACTTGTTATTATTAAAAGTAAGTTACTGTCCTTACATTGGAAAGTTACATAGGACCTTTCCTTAAAACTCCTAACTTACTCCATATTCATTCTTAAGGTTCTTCTCTCAATCTCTGCTTAAGCAAAGTACAGTTGACCTTTAAATAAAATGGGTTTGAACTGCAAATGCCCATTTATATGCAGATTGTTTCAATAAATATGCATATGGTACTATAAATGTATTTTCTCTCCCTTATGAATTTTTTTACCTTATGAATTTCTTAATAACACTTTCTTTTCCCCAGCTTATTTTATTATAAGAATACAGCATATAATATATATAACAAAATATGTGTTAACCAACTATTTATGTTATTGGTAAGGCTTCCAGTTAATAGTAGGTTATTAGTAGTTACGTTTTTAGGGAGTCAGAAGTTATACATGGATAATCAACTGTACAGGGGATAGGGGGCGGTAGGAGCCCCTAACCTCAGCATTGTTCAAAAGTCAACTATAGTTCAAAGATTCTGGTGGGGAGTTCTTCATTTAGGGAACTAAAATTCTGGGGAGAATAAATGAGGCATCTTTACCCAGAATTATTAGCCTCTCATGATATTTGGCTATTCTTTCGTTCACTAATACAAGTTTTTATTTGGCATCACTATGCCTGATGATGTCATAAACACCTGTGATTTTACAAGGAATAAGAAAAGCACAATCCCAACTTTCGCGGCCCTTCAAGTCTGGTGAGAGACTAAACAAGCAACTACAAATGAGACAAGCACTATAAAAGAGAAAGGGAGGAGCTATGGAAATTAATGCAAGAGTAACTAACCCAGACAGGGAAGTCAAGGAAAAATCTCCATAATCAAGGGACACCTGAGATATGAAGGATGAAAAAGACTTAATTAGGGCTTAATCAGGCACCCCTGAAGGAGGAGCGAACATGAAGCACCATCGGCCATGCGGGTTGGGCAGCACCTGCCCAGCCAGTCAACGGCTTTTTGAGGTGCAACAGAGCCCATGAGGTGAAGATGAATGAAGGCTGCCATGACATTTTCCAGAAACAAACTTCACACAGGATGGTTGTGATAAAACCAATAAGAACACAACTACATGTAACGAGCATCCATGTAGCTACAGATAAATGGTCAAGTCCATAACTATGGCAGTCAAAAAGTTTGCATTGCCTCAAGGGGCACCTGGGTGGCTCGGGTCGGTTGAGCGTCCAACTCTCGGTTTCAAGTCCCCCGTCAGGCTCTGTGCTGACAGCTTGGAGCCTGCCTGGGATTCTCTGTCTCCCTCTCTCTCTGCCCCTTACCTACTCATGCTCTCTCCCACAAATAAATAAATAAACATTAAAAAAATTGTTTTTCATTGTCTTAAAGGCATGCAATTGGAAGGAAAAGTGAAGAACTGGTCAAGAAGACATGAAATGAAGCAGATGATGAAAATTAATATTTTATTTAATATGGAGCAACTCAGGATAAGTTATGTAGAAAACTACATGTCTGAATATTTTAATTGCTGGGCAATAAAGTCTGTTATCTTTAAAATTAAAACAAAAAATTCATGAGGCTAAGTTTCCCAGGGTAAGCACCTACACTTCCTCCTTGCTATTCACATGAAAAACAACAGTATTCCTTCACTTTTTCTCTTACACCAATTTGCCATATTTGTTTCAGGTTCATAGTGTTTCACAACCTAGGATATCCTGAAGCTTGAGCAAGAAGGAGAACAATACAGAAAAGTCTATTCTGCTACTTCTCTAATCATTTGGCAGGTAACCTTAGTTGGACCTAACTTCCAGAAATAAAGTTCAAGTTAACTTAAATTTAAAGGTAAGGACAGAGGAGACGGGACATACTTTCAGCATATGAGATACTATGAAATAACAACAACTAAATCTAAAATCCTTTCCTTATGGAATTGAAAAATGATTTCAGGGAGATTTTGTTCTAAAAATATATAAAAATATAAAGAACTGAAGAGGGGACAGCTAACAAAGAAGTATGAAATAAGGCAGTGAACTCAAGTCTGGGTATCTTTTTGTTCCACACTGTGGTTGTCTTTCCTGGGCAGATGGGGGCCCCTAAAATGTTGAGCCATTATTAAGTAGAGGCATCTTCGGTGAACAGTAATTGCTATTCTTGTTTCATCTCCAAATGGCCAAGATATAAACTATTCCCTTTGCCTAAAGCTATAACCAGTATCACTGGCTTAGCGAGTATTCCCAAAGGCTCATGACTCATAGGCAAACCTCAAGATGACGGATGACAGGGCTTTAGCCCCTTTGAATAAAAATGTGTGTGTTTAGTAGGTGAAAGACTGAAAACTCAGTGTTCCTTAATCCAAAGTTAGAGGATGCCTGACACTCTTCTCAAGTGTCTAAATCTTTGAAGAAAAATAGGTTTGGAGTATTGTTTGGCCTTAAAAATAAAATGAGGTAGGGAAGCGTGGGTTGCTCAGTCAGTTAGGTTTCAGACTCTTGATTTTTAGCTCAGGTCCTGCTCTCATGGTTCATGAGACTGAGCCCCACATCAGGGCTCTGTGCTGTGCCAGCAGCACGGAGCCTGCTTGGGATTCACTCTCATTCCGTATCTCTCTCTCTTTCTCTCTCTCTCTCTCCTCCCCCTCTCCCGCACACATACTCTCTCTCTCTCTCTCTCTCAAAATAAATAAATAAACATTTAAAATAAATAAACTGAGGCATTTTAATTTCTCGTAAATACCTTCGGACTCACCCTGACTGGCCCAGTATCTCACCTTCATCAAAGGGCTGTTTTTACCAATGGCACCATTAACCCCAGTGCCTGCATATAAAATACATAAAAACAGCTCAGTATTACTCAACTCCTTTTATTAATAAAACAGGCAGAAGAAAACACACATCAATTTTACAAATAAAATTTATCAAGCAAATAAAACTAGAAGCGTTTTTCATTATAAACAAATCAGAGATCCAAAATGTTTGATCCAGAGAATAGAAAGGGATTCATTTAAAATAAACTAAAGCCATGAGTAAAAGAAGTTTCAGGTGAAGCAAATCTTATATTAGATGATGGCACCTACTGACTAAATGTAATATTGCATCACTATGAGTCATGGATATCTGCAGCAAAGACAAAGTTTTTGGTGGTGTGTGCAGAGGCCACTTCTAGGTAATAGGCTTGAGCAATGGAATGTAGAAAGGATCCACAGTGACCCCCCCAGGCTGAATACAGACAGGCCCATCATTAGATGACCCACCTCAAATATCCATAGGCCCTCACTAACCAAGGTGCTACTTACAACCAGGCACAGTTGCCAAAAAACGTTAAATTCTATACATTGCCATACCGCCTCTCTTTCCCTCTTTATTTATTTTTTTAATGTTTATTTATTTTTGAGACATAGAGAGACAGAGCATGAGCGGGGGAGGGGCAGAGAGAGAGGGAGACACAGAATGTGAAGCAGGCTCCGGGCTCTGTGCTGATGGCTGATGGCGTCGGGCTCGAACTCGCAGACCGCGAGATCATGACCTGAGCTGAAGTCGGACGCTCAACCAACTGAGCCACCCAGGCGCCTCTCCTTCCCTCTTTAAAAACAGCCCCTATCCACTGCCTTGTTGCAGACGGTCTCTCCTTTGCTGTCCTGCCCATCTTGCAGCTCCCTTCCGGTTAAATTCGATATACTTCTAACTCCTTTGTTCTGCCTCTGGTGAATTTTTTTACCAGCAGCACCAAAGGACCCCCAACCCAATCGGGATGCCCAGTATTTCAGGGGTCCCCATCTGCCAGGAAAGCAACCACAGTGTGGAACAAAAAGAGTCCCATAATTTCTTAGGGGTAGTAAGTATAGTAGTGTGAAGAGGGAGATGGTGATCAATGGCCAAGGGAAAATCTCATACTAAAGAACACAGCACAAACAAGAAACAGGCTGACGAGGAAGTACTGAAACTCTCAGCAAGGCAAATCAGTGCTGGGCATACAGAATTCCAAAGATTCCAACCCTAACTTTCTTCTTGAAATATTTTAATTCGGTCTTTTGGATTTTAATTTTTAGGCACATTATGTCTAATTTCACTATGAAAAAAAAAAGCAAAGTAGAATTCACTTGACAAAAATTGTTTTAAAGAGAGACTAAGAAAAATAAGAGATGTATTTCATAAATGATTCTTCAGTGAGAGAGAGCAAGGTTAGGAAAGAAAATGAGTTGTACAGCTAGGGACCACTGTGTTCGACCCTCTAACTCTCGAGTTGAAAGACCTTAAGTACATTGTTTTAACATCTCTAAATGTCATTCCTCAGTTATGTACCCTAAAATACTATTTTAAGAAGTGGCACATAGGCCACAAATGGCTATTATTGAAATTATTAGAGAATTGCCAAATTTCTCCCAAGAGGACTTTTGGTCAATAAAACTACATGTCACTGTGCCAATAATATTACAAATAACTGACCAGTTAAAAGTTCCTTAATTCCTATAGAATTCCTGGTTCTAAGGATTTTTTTTTTTTGGTTCAGTAGAAAAGGTTTTAGATACAGAAAAATAATTTTTTCAGATGCTTAATTTTGTTGACTTCCAGAAGTTAGGAAATACTTCCCTTCTGGCATATCTCACTTTTAACCATAGGCAGATAGATATTCCTCTGTCAGATAGGGCTGCTTTCCTCTATGTCCATAACTACTTATCAGAAACGGGGTAGCTATGCTTAAAATTATAACTTGGGCTGTCCAACTCCAGTGATGGAATGCAAGGAGCAGCTTACTTCCTCAATATCTAACATGCATATACTATGTAAGGGCTAAAAAACCAGCCAGCACCACCCCCCGAGTATTATTCTGACTTCCTCTCTGAATCAAACTGGCTAATCAACTCCTTAAAGAGAGGCCATTCTAATACTCCACTAGATGAAAGAGAAGAACAAAGGCTTGTTCTCTTTAAAGCTAGGACACAATTACTGAGCCTTTCTGAATAGGATCTATCTTTATGCTTGTCCCTGTGATTTCACAAGCTGTGGAATTTAAATAAATACACAGGCTAGGGATGGTTTCCTAAAGAAGCTTAAATTCTCTGCCTGAAGGAAAGAAGAAAGAAAAGAAATGGCATCCAACCTAACTAGGCAGATTTACTTAACATCAGATTCAGAAATCTGCTAATCCAATTTCAGGTAAATTCTCTAACCTTTCAAGGACTGGAAATGAATGCAAGCATCCTGGACTTGATTCCTCTTGAAATGTAGGGAAAGGTGAAAGTTTTCCCCAAGCTAAGCTTTATCTCCTTATATTCGTAGAAACTGGAAGAAAATCAATATAAAATTTTCAAAATACACACATACACATCTGTGTGTTGTATGTTTTAAAATAGTCGTTATCTTCCATTAGAAAGCAAGTTTGTAAGGAAGGTTGCCAACAAATCTTTTTTTTTTTAAGTTTTTTTTTTTAAAAATTATTTATTTATTTATTTAAAGAGAGACAGAGATAGAGAGAGAGAGAGAGAAACCACAAGCGGGAGAAGGGCAGAGAAAGAGGGAAAGACAGAATCCCAAGCAGGTTCCATGCCATCAGCACAGGGCCTGATGAGGGGCTCAAACTCAGGAACTGTAAGATCATGATCTGAGCCGAGCTCAAAGTCAGACACTAAAACGACTGGGCCACACAGGCACCCCAACAAATCTAATTAAAAAAAAAATTAACAATGTCCTAGATTACAGAAAACTGGAAAAAGAAAACCTATGGTTATTATTATAAATTCTATAACAAAATTCAAAACCATTTCAGATTTCTCAGTTCTTGGGAATTGCTGCTATTACTAACAGCATTTTTATTACATTTTTTGTATTCAACTTTTAAAACCACTAATTGAAAATGACTCTATGAGGTACAAAGAATTAGTTTTATTTTATATATGAAAAACTGAGAAAAATATGTTAAATGATTTGCCTACACTACAAAACCAGTTAATGGGATAGCCAGAAATGGATCCTAGGTTTCCTAACTCCTAGATCTTTCTACAAATCTAGTGGTTTCAAATTTTAGCCCCAGAATCCTCTTTCAAGCTAAATATTTTGGGGAACCCCACTAATACATAGATACAATTGTAGTTGCTCCAAATGAAGTGGCTATTTAGGCCAGAGCCCTGTACACCTAAGCTCCACCTTTCCTCACTTCTGGGGATCATCATAACTCCAAAGAACACACTGTAACAATACTACCATCAAAGTCACCTCTCTGACTTATCTCTTATGGGAAATATATAAAATTACAGTCTAATCCAAACATGAATAAGACTAATTAATCACCATTAAAATAACACCTGTCACACTATCATATCTAAGATTTTTAAAGTTATAAGTATATATTGATGGAAGTAGAAGTTATATCCCAATTGTACCACCCAAAGATCATGGGCACATGGGTTTAGTAGTTACCGAACTATTCCCACGTGATATGACAGTGACAGAGAAAAATCTGGTATAAGACGGCTGACAGAACTGATAGGGAAATTCCGGGTCCCTGATCGAAGACTCCCCTTCGGGGGTTCTACTTCCCATCCTGCCTGTGGAGCAGTAATGAGGAATGTGGAAGCAACAGACTATAAATTGCTCCTCTGCTTATGCTAGGGACTCCGACCTCTGGAGAGTGATCTCTGAGCCCACCGGTGTAAAATAAACCTCCCGCCTTCCAAGATCTCCAAGTGCCGCCTGGTTCTTCTGCCGGGTGATCCAGACCAGATTCCGTAACAATAGGAATGGAGAAATATTTCCTTTCTTTAGCAATACTATCACCTCATTTACAATTGTGACATGAAAACTAGCTGTTTCCAAAGTTAAATATAGATACCTTTCTTCAAATAAAATTTAATTATATTGAAGGCACCATATAAGTTATTCCTATTCTAGTTATAAATGGGGCAATGCAGAGTATGGGGGAGGACATGCCAAGAAGAGCCAGCCAATAATCCTTTTCAAAGCAGCTGAAGACTCTAGGAATACTAAAATGGCAGAAGAGCTGACAAACGTAAAGGATTATTTCAAGGTTTCTTGAGCATTTCCTAAAAGGCAAATGTGAACAGCACGTACTTTTGATGGACTGACATCTAAAGCAGAGTCAACAACACTTACAGTGTAGGGGAGCAAAAGTTACCTCTCTAAAATGTGTCTCTTTGGCATGTGATTTATTTTAAGTTGATTATTTTTAAGAAACAGAAGGCTTGGGAAGAACCAAGCTTTAACCTTCCCCCTAACTGCCTAAACCAATTTAGATAGAGGACCTCCTCCAGGAAGGGAGCTATCTCTCTAGATTATTACAGCATAATATGAATGAGGTGTGGTAGACAGGGAAGAATTTAGCAGTCTATTAGTTAAAATCCCTCTCTGTGTTCCACTGTTTCTGCATGGCCTAGCAAACATTTGTTAACCAAATACTTAATTGTTTTCATCTTTCTGTGAATTGTGTCCTTCCCTTTGAATTCCCAGACTCCTACACTCTTCTCTTTAGTTCTGGATCCCATATCAGCCTCATTTGCTTGACTGCCTGTGGGCCCCATTTTCTTATAACACTCCATTATATAAGTGATTAAATTTGATTTTTCTCTTGTTAATCTATTTCATGTCAATTTAATTCTTAGACCACCCAAAAGAACCTTGAAGAGTAAAGGAAAACTTTTCTTCCTCAACAATAGGCATAAATAAATGTACTTTAGGGCAAAGTTGAGCATAAACTTCTGATCTACGCTCACCTGAGTAAACCATCATATTACCACTGCAAACTTCTGCAAAAGGACTATTGCTAGAGGCACAAACAAGGCTCATAAAACAAAGCATTATTTTTTAAAATAACAGCACAAGCTATCCAGGGTTGAAGCAGTAATCAACCAGCAGGTCAAGTTTATGAATCCCAAGTGGCCAATAGAAAGCAAACTCGAACTTAATTTACCTCTGAAAATAAACCTTAAATTCGGGAGAGAACCAGGGTGGAGATGATTGTATATACAAAACCACCAAACAATGAGAACAACATATACAGAAAGCATCAAGATGATGTCAAAATTTAAATCATACAAGGTCAGAGAAAAACCCCTACAGCCCTGGCATCCACTCAGAAAAGCCATCGCCAGCTCCACTCCTTTCTTACTACCAAATACATTATGTCCAATAAACTAGCTGTTTACCCAAAAATATTCACTAATGGTGTAACATTTAATATTTCTAAAGTTGTAACATCCCATACTTCAAAGACTATATGGTCTTCCAAAATGAATAACTGTTATGCCCAGAATTCGGGGACCCCAAAAACCACCAGGGAGCCGAGTCCAATGCAAGAACAAAGAGCCTTTATTCGAGCTAGCTCGAGCTCAATCTCTTACCGCACCAACGCAGTGGTGGGTCGAGAGAGAGCGCGTTCCAAAAACACAATAGTTTTAAAGGGGTCTAGGGGCAGTGGGAGGAGTGATGGTCGTGACCCTAGCCGATTGGCTGAGGAAGGGGCAAAGGTTCTGTTCCATAGGTCAAGCTTCTGCGCAGGTACTGGGGACTCAAGGTGGAGGACACGGAACACAATGGAGTCAGTCCCAGTTTGCCCTTAAGCAAAATGGAATCAGTTCCAATTTGCCCTTACAGAACAAACTGGAATATAACTGTTCTTCTTGCCTGTGCTACCAATTACCCATATGAGCTAAAGCAAATAATTTTTTCTGTCTCTCAACCTTTTAATTTGTTAATAAGGGATTTTAACAACTATACCATTTACCTCAAAATATTATTGTAATTATCTGATAATATACATCAAAGCATGATTTAGAGTACTAAATATCATGTAACTAGAACATTTGTGAAAGATACCCATTTTGCCAGGTATTGTAAATAGAAGGTTTAATTTATCTTTGTTAATAACTAAACTTGAGGGGCACCTGGGAGGCTCAGTCAGTTGAGTGTCCGACTTCAACTCAGGTCCTGATCTCACGGTTCGTGAGTTTGAGCCCCATGTCAGGCTCTGTGCTGACAGCTCAGAGCCTGGAGCCTGCTTTGGATTCTGTGACTCCCTCTCTCTCTGCCCCTCCCCAGCTCACTCTCTCTCTGTCTCTCTCAAAAATAAATAAACATAAAAAAGAAAATAAAAAACAACTAAACTTGAAAAGATTCCATATTTATTTACTGTTATTAACTCGAGAAGAAAATCCCTGTACCATTCTCCTGAGAAACTATCCTACCCTGATAGCCTGGGTTATACACAAGCTCTGGCTCTCTCTCAACATTACAGATACAGAACTGAAAATCGTCACCAATCAGAAGGTATTGTCAGTAAGAACTTATTGCAATTGCCTGAGCAATTTTCCAGTTGAGCTTTGAATACTAATATAACAAACTATGTATTAAAATAAAAATGGGAAGATACATTACAAAAACTTTCAGAGAAAGCATTAAATGAGAGGCGTTACCTTTTTGAAAGAATGCATATCAGTATACAAAATGATACGACTCATTGAAGCATGTAGCAGTATATTCCTACTCCACTCTAAGGCCCTGTGCCACAGAGGTTTGTTCTGTAGTGACTTAGACCTGCAAGCAGTTTAACACATTTTTTTAAGTAGTCTCCACACCCGACATGGGGCTTGAACTCACCACCCCAAGATCAGGAGTTACATGTTCCAACAACTGAGCCAGCTAGGCGCCCCTAACACAAATCTTATCTAAACCAAATACTGAAATCTTGTTCTAAGCTTCCTGCTTTCTAAAAGAACTGAAAGAATTAAACATGTGAAATAATGTCTTATACAAAACAGTTTTTGGCTGTTTTGAGAACAAGAAGGATGATGAAAAAGCATGTGAATTGGGCTTCATGTGCTAACTGCCGAGAGTATTACTTGATTTTCTTCTAAATTGGAGCTCTAACAATCCAACATTCAAAATCATAGGATGAGACTTTTTTTTTTTTAGCAATGTCCCCTTAGAAATCAAAGGGCAAAGACACTTCTGCTATTCTGTACATGGAGTAAACTTTGTACCATGATCCATGAAACATCTGTGGTGACTGACCATTATACCACAACTGCTATGTATTTTATACTCTAACAACTTCCTGGTCAAGGCAGATACGGCCCAAGTATAAAATGATGAGCCCTGACCATCTGGAAACATGTAGGAAATACTGAAGGAGAGTTTGTAGTTACCAGTGAGAGGTCAGAGTAAAAGGTTGTGAAAGAGGGAAGGGTGGGAAAAGACAAGAGAATTATAAATACAGTTGCTATGATGGAGCAATCAAAAGCAGCCAGTCCAAAGGGAGAGAGAAATGGATTGAGTGTGCAGAGAGAAAGTAACTATGAAGAAAGGAGTAGAAAAGAGAGAGAATTAAAAATAGAGGGGTAAAAAGCGATTTGAGTCCTGGAGCAATCCTGGAGCTAACTAGGCTCAGTTCCAGGCCACATGCACCCTTATAATAAATCCTCCACACTTGGACATGATTTGAGTGTGACTGTTAATGGAAACCAAAAGGACCAAACTTAAATCATAGTCTCCTACCTGATATCTCCACCCCGACAGGCAGAATTTCTAAATTCATAATCTCTTTTGGTATATTTTCTAACTTCGGTTTTCATCAAAACTTAAAAGGTGGCGGTCACACCCTTTTATGGGCATCCCTCCTATAATGCAATATCTACTATATTTCTGAACTGACCACCTAAGATTCAAATTTAACATCTAAATCTAGTAACTTGAGAGCTGGGCAATTTAAACAATCAAATATTTGAATCCTTACTATACAAGGCACTTCTTTTTAAGAAGTGACTTTTAAAGAAGAGATTTTGGGGGGCATTTGGGGGGCTCAGTCAGTTGGTCTCTTTGCAGCTCAGGTCTTGATCTCAGGATCATGAATTCAAGCCCTACACTGGGCTCCATGCTAGGCATGAAGCCTACAAGAAAGACAGAAAGAAAGACAGAAATTAAGAAGAAACACAGACAGAAAGAAAAAAGAAAGATTTTTCTGTTCTTCCCTCTCCTAATTTGTATTTGGACTCCAAAAAATATACCACACTTGCCTTTGTTCATTAACAAAGAAAAGTGAGTAGAAGCATAACTAATGCATATCCACTCAGCAGAAATCATTTAAGAACTATGGTTTCCTCATCATTTCTGGTAAATTAGTCTAGATAATCTTGCTTCCAAGGAAACAGGGAAGTAAAGCAGGCCCTGCTATATTCAGGTCTTTTTTAAGCTAGTAAAACAAAAAACAAACAAAACCTAAATGTCCCAGGAATCTAAAAAGAAGATTGAAGATAATATAGTTTTATTTCTACCCTGCTTTATTTTTTTAATTTTTTAATGTTTATTTACTTTTTAGACAGAGGAGGGAGGAGGGGTAAAGAGAGAGAGAGAGAGAGACAGGGAATCCCAAGCAGGCTCTGCACTGTCAGTACAGAGCCCAATGCAGGGCTTGAAGTCATGAGTTGTAAGATCAAGAGTCAGAGGCTTAACAGACTGAGCCACCCAGGTGCCCTTGGTTTTTTTGTTTTTGCTTTTTTTTAAAGTAGGCTTCACACCAGTGCAGAGCCTAGTGCAGGGCTTGAGCTCACGACCCTATGATCAAGACCTGAGCTGAGATCAAGAGTTCGACGCCTTAACTGACTGAACCATGCAGGCACCCCTATTTCTGCTCTGTTTAAAGAGGCTAACCCAATATAAAGAGAGCAGCAAGGGGAAGTCTACATGAGCCTATTAGGTTCCACTAAAGTAAACAGTTTTCAATTTCAAAGAACACACTTTCGGCTTTGAAAAGTAGATATGGCACTTTTACTAATATGAGTCAATGGTTTCTAGAACAGTCAAATGTGAAGTAATTCTTCCTTAAGCCAATTTCACAAAATCTGCTTATTATGGGCAGTTTTAATTATCTGCCAATCAATCAAAAGTATATTCTGAATATTTTGTATCTGTTCAGTGTAAGATATGTATCAGGCAATCTTCCTGTACTAAAAACTTGTAAATTTAACTAGAGAAATAAGAAACCATATGGTGGAAGAACTTGTAAATTATAAAGGGACATGTAACTAAGTGTGAGATGGTATTATACAAACTCAAGTGCCTGTTACAGGCACTGACGACTATAAGGAAAAGACGAACCACGTGGTAGAAAAGATCATTACACAGCAGCAACAATCAACGGTTGCTGTCAGTGTGACAGCAGATGAAGAGCAAAGTTAAAGGAAGCTGAAACAACGCAGTTTCTACCTCTGTCAGACAGATGATCTGAGTAAGGATCACTGGAATCCCACCATCCAAGCCTTTTCTTCATAATTCATTAGAGCTTAAATTCTAACTCTTTCCTAGAATACGAAACCATTTTTATTTTAAAACTCACCAGAAATCACAAAATAAAGGCCTTCAAAAACAAATTCAGTGCAAATGTGGCATTAAAATAAGTAATGAGGGGCGCCTGGGTGGCTCAGTCGGTAAAGCGGCCGACCTCGGCTCAGGTCATGATCTCGCCGTCTGTGAGTTCGAGCCCCGCATCGGGCTCTGTGCTGACAGCGCAGAGCCTGGAGCCTGCTTCGGATTCTGTGTCTCCCTCTCTCTGCCCTACTCCTGCTCACGCTCTGTCTCTTTGTCTCAAAAATAAATAAACGTTAAAAAAAAAATTAAAAAAAAATTAGTAATGAAACAAAATTTAGTTTAACATAAATGGCAATAGGCCTCCAGAGTAAAGACAAACCCAGTGAAAGATGAAACCCTTGCTCTTCAGTTTAATGTAAAATGACAAACCAGGTATCACTTAATCAATTTTAATTACGAACTACTTTCACTTGGTGAAGTATATTTAGGGACAAGTAGTGGTTTTTTGTTTGTATCTTACCAATGAGTATCATGCTTCTTAACATTTCAGTCAAGACAATTATTGGAATGAAAAAATATCTATGATCTTTAATAACAGAGTCCAGTACTTAAAGGATTAAATATGAAACAGTATCTACTGAATGCATTTGAGTTTCCAAGTAAACGTGATTAAAAAGGAAAAAGTACTCATGAGCACAGCAGCATTTATTTAGGACTTAATCATATTTTGTCTTCTGAGAACTGGTTCACTAGAAGCAGGGCTGATTGTGCGTAACTACTGTGAGGATTAACTGAAGGAAGTAAAGAAGTCAAAAATGAAGGCAACCCAACCAGAGCTAGGGCTGGCAGGTGTGGGGCCAGATGGAGTAGAGTTCCTAAGAGTAAAGAGAAAGGAAATGGAGGCAGATAGTGAAATGAATAGTTTTTTGTTTTGTTTCATGTTTTTTTTTAACTGGAGCAAGCAAGTTCTCATGCTATAAAAGATGAAAAGGAATAGTCAGTTAAGAGGTCAAGAAACCAAGGTCAATCACTAAGAAAGCTAAAAGAGCAGTGAGGCAATGACCAGCATGGCAAGGAGATGAAAAACCGAGAAAACATTTCATAACACCTCAAAGATACACTTAGTCTATGTATACTCCCTTTTATTAATTATCTGGAATTCTAATAATTAATGATTAAAACTAAAATTATTCTAATCTAGTAATGATTAGAAGAATTATTTGGAATTCTAATTAATGTTACTAGGTATTGTCAATCTTTGAATAACTTGTCCCTTGTAAAAATAATACTAAAACAAAGAATCATCTGCATATATAAACTGTAAACCTACACTGAAACCCTGCGGGCTTGTAAGAGAAAAAACTTTAAGAGGATACAGTCATCTTGTGTATTATATTTATTTTATCAACTTATAAAATATGTTGGTTCTTCTAAAGCTCAAAATAAATGGTGAAATAATATATTTTGGATATTACCATATAATATGCTCAAATAAATATCAAACGTTAAAATTAAGGTTTCTAAAGCATCAGGGAATATTTTAATTTCAGTATGTGGTCTATTAAAAACTATGTATATGACAAAGAAAGATAAAAAATCGTGCTCAGAAAAGGCAGGAAACACCACTACTACACATATGAAGAATCCTTGCCAAGACAGTTAATCTAAATCTGAACAAGTCTCTTAGATAAGTGGTTCTCTATGGGGGCAATTTTTGCCCCTCAGGGATGTCTGGTAATGTCAGTAGACATTTTTGGTTGTCACCAAAACTGGGGAAGTAGGGAAGGTGCTATTGGTATGTAGTGGCTAGAGACACTAAACATCATCCCACAATGTATCATTCCCCACAACAAAAAATTATCCAAAAAACAAAAAAACAGAAAAAAAAAGCAAGTGGAGACTGAGAAACTCTTCTCTCGATCTAACAGGAAACAGAGGGGTCAGAGAAACATGCTAAATTAAGAACTTCATGGGAATGCAATCTGCAAAATCTGGAACTTGGGAAACTTTACAGGACAAATGACCCAATTTCTTTAACTAATAAATTACAAGGGAGAAAAACAGGACAGGGGGATCTACAGCGTAAAAGAGACTTAAAAATTCTATCAACTAAACCACTTTTTAATAAAGGTTAACAATTGGGAAAATTGTTAACAATGACCAGACAGCTAATAAGAGACTGTTAATTTTTTTCAGATGTCATTATGTATTGTGATTATATATAAAAGGAGACATAAGACTTTTACAGAATAAATGGTTTCTGGAATTTGCTCCAAAATAATCCAACTGAATGTTTTGATGAAAACCAAATACCTTTATCAGTCTATTGAAAAAAATCTATCAAAATAATGGTGCTAATAAAACTACTGGATTCTTGAATTACAAAAATATACATTTACAGTTTGGGTAAAGCATTAAAAGCTATTTTTAAGTAATATTTTGCTAAATTATTATCATACATTCAATTAAAATGTGTCAAAACTCGAGATCAAGACTCTATAATGAAGTTCAGAGAAAGCGATCATCTCTCTTCTCTCAGAAAATGACTGGAAAAATTAGACCTTAACTGCACACCTCTGCAGTAACTTAAAGACAAAGTGATCATGCTAGAAACCTCCTCTGCAAAGATTCTTCCAGAAAACCACAATCAATGAAGTCATCCGAGCCGCAGAATTCTCCCTGGTGACTATTGGTTCCTACACTGTTCTTCCTGAATACTATGGCATGGTCACTAGGTCTCTAAGGTAAACTATTATAAAGTGAAGAGGATTTTCCCACCTGCTGTTCCCTTTAATGCCCAAAACAGGCTAACAAGAACTATGAAAATTAGGAAATTAACTTAGTTGCTATACTACCCATTTTTAGATTAATGCACAGGACTTGAAGACACTGATGTTCTTTTTTGTCACAAAATTATGCATAAGATTTAAATGTCTCCAAGAGAGGCAGAGCAATGCCCATATTCCACATGGTTCTAAAGAATGTGTTTCCATGTTACCAGTAACCTTTACCTGACATGACATATGTGACAAAAATCATGAGTCAAAACAACACTATATAGAGTATGTTACTTAAAACAATAATCATCTTTTTTTCTTTTTTTAATTTTTTTAAGTAAGTTCTACTCCCAACATGTGGCTTGACCTCAAGAGATCATGCTCTACTGACTGAGCCAGCCAGGCACCCCAAACACTAATCTTAGTAGAATATGCTCTTCTAAAGATTAGTAATAACAGAGTCAACTCATTAAATCAAATTACCGTAGAGATGGATCATAATGGTTTAGTGACTTGGCTAGTAAGTATCAGAGGTAGAATTTAAGTCCAGGAATGTCGGGATCCAAAATCTACTACCTTTCCCCTATACTCTTCAAGACAGTATCATCTCCCTAACGAACACGCTGTCTTGGTATCAAAGGGTGAGGTATACCTCCAAAAAAAGACAGTCCTGGGTGGCTAAAAGTGATAAAGACCACTGATCATAAAGCAACAGGTAGCTAAATGGGTTGCTGAGTTTCGACTTAAGGTCTGACTGGACTCAAACAGGCCTGTGTCTGAATTTTTGTTCTCTCTTCTACTAGTTGTATGATCCTGGGCAAATGACTTCACCTCTTCGTACCCGACTTTCCCTATGTGCAAAGTAGGGAAAAGAACAGTACATCCCCCACTGGGCTTTTGCTAATGTATCAAATAGCAAATGATATTCTAAAAATTATTATTGGCTTAGCACCACCTCTACTTTCTTCTCTGGGGTTGAATTAAAAAAAAAAAAAGGCATCGGGATTACACAGGAAATAGGAAAATTCTAGGTTGTTCAGAGAGAGAACAGAACTAACAGACTTTATAATAGCATTAATGAATGCTTCTTGTTAAATGCCCATGTGTGCCAGGTATTTTGGATTTTTAAACCTTGACTGAAAAAAACAAACAAGTGGGACTACATCAAACTAAAAAGCTTCTACACAGCAAAAGAAACAATCAGCAAAACGAAATGGCAACCTACAGACTGGGAGAAAATATTTGTAAACCATCTATCTGGTAAGAGGTTAGTATATAAGATATGTAAGGAACTCATACAAGTCAATAGCAAAAAAATAAAAACAAAACAAAACAATACATTTTAAAAATAGGCAAAAGATCTGAATAGACCATTTTCCAAAAGAAATTATACAGATGGCAACATGGAAAACATGTTCAAAATTACTAATCACCTGGGAAATGCAAATCAAATCACAATGAGCATGGAGAATACAGTATCACCTCACACCTGTTAGAATGGCTATTACTTAAAAACAAACAAACAAAAGAATAAACAAGAGACAAATGTTGGAGAGGCTGTAGAGAAAAGGGAACTGTAGTGTACTGTCGGTGGGAATATAAATTGGTACAGCCACTACTAGAAAACAGGAGGCAGGTTCCTCAAAAAATTAAAATCGGACTACCATATGATCCAGCAATTTCACAGAAGTGAGTATATATGTGAATAAAATGAAAACATTGTCTTGAGGAGATACCTAATTACCTCCACGTTCTCTGAAACATTACGCACAACAGCCAAGACATGGAAACAATCCAAGTGCCACTGACGGATGAATGGATAAAGAAAACATGGTATGTATATATACAAACACACAGTGGAGTATTATTCAGCTGCAAAAAGAAGGAAATCTTGCCTTTTGCGACAACATGGATGGACCTTGAGGGCATTGTGCTAAGTGACATAAGTCAGAAAGAGAAAGACAAATACTGTTATGTTCTCACCTACATGAGGAATCTACAAAACCCAATCTCGTAGAAATAGAGAATAGAATGTTGATTGCCAAGGACTGGGAGGTGGGGGAAAGGGGGAGATGTTGGTCAAAGGGTATAAACTTGTAGCTACAAGATAAATAAATTCTAGGGATCTAAAGTGCAGCATGGAGAATACAGTATATAGAACAATATTATACACTCAAAAGTTGCTAAGAAAGTAAATCTTGAACGCTATCACCACACACACACACACACACACACACACACACAGACACACACAGTAATTATGTGACAGGATAGAGGTATTAACTAATTTTATTGCAATAATCATTTCACAATATATATATAGGTATCAATAATCATGTTGCACACCTTAAATTTACATATGTCCTCAGTCAGTATCTCAGTAAAACTGCGGAGGGGGAACTTAGTTGAGAGGAAACGAAATTACAAATCAGAATGGTATTATTTAAGTTTGGATTGAAAATAATATTATAGTAAATACCTAAATTTTCAAAATACTCTGCTGATATAGGGCTGATAGGCCTGAAGAAGTAAGATACTCTGACTCTGATATTCATAGAATAACTTCCAAGTTCTTCCCAAAAGATTCAATACAAAATTCCTATTTAACTTCCCTGTAATGTAACCACCAACAGCGAACGGTATATGTATAATTTACTTATGTATAGAGTACAATCACATACACTATACAGAAATTCACTAGATTGTAATTTAAAAATTTTGTAGGTCTCTCCTTTAGCTGAAAAAGATCCTAGGTCTGGTTTTCCTTTGTGCAGACTGCAAGTAAAATAAAATATTGTCTCCAGAACACTTAAATCCAAGCACGGCGCAAAGACTTCTTCCACAGCTTCATCACCTAAATACTTCTAGTTACAATATAAAACACATAGGGAGAACATTTTATGACCAGAAAATACTATCACAAATATTTACTAATAAATTTGAAAACCTCAATGAAATTGTAATCTTAACTTGACAGTATGTCCAACAACCAAGAAAAAGTCTGAAATGTTATATCAAAGTTTAATCCCCAAGGTCACTGAACTTCTCAATTAACCTTTTTCCTTATTATTAATCTAATGCAGTAAAGCATTTTCTTGGACACAAGCCAAAAATAAATTATTCAAGCCCTCCACCCTTTTCTACAACATTTTTACTAAACAAAATGAAATCAAACATTTAATTAAAATGATTAAAAATAAAAGAAATAAACACTACTATTTAAGCTCAGAATTACTTCTTAGGACTAGAAAACAAAGCATTTCACCAGAAAAATATGGAAAATACTTAAAAGGATATAGAGTAAAAAATATAGATATCCCCTCACCCAAAAACAATCTCCCAGAATCATTTTTGTGTATTAGTTTGGTACTTTTTTCCTGTGCAAATACATATATATTTATAAATTTTGGATTACAATGGCTGCATTACGCTGAACTAAATGTTGATGGTAAATTTTGTGTCTTTTACCAGAATAAAATACCTTTTTTAATTTGGATTATGCTATGTATACAGTTATGGATCTTGCTTTTTTCTCCTCACACTGAACATTATTTCATGAACATTTTCCAATTAAAAAACTGCAAATAATTGTATATTAAATAATTTGTAAAAACATTACTTTTTTATATGTTTATTTATTTTTGAGAGAGAGAGAGAGAGAGAGCATGCACACGAGCAGGGGAGGGGCAAAGAAAAAGAGGGACAGAGGATCCAAGGCAGGCTCTGCCCTAACAGCATTGAGCCAGATGTGGGGCTCAAACTCACAAACCATGAGGTCATGCTCTGAGTTGGACGCTCAACCAACTGAGCCACCCAAGCACCCCAAAACATTACTTTTTTCAATGCCTGTAGAGTATTTATTCATATAGTGGTTATATATAGCCATTTATTCGGTTATTCCCTGATTCTCCTTCACCGGCCCATTCCATTCCTCTATTAATGGACATTCAGTTGTTTTTAACTTACTACAACATAAATTTCAAATAAATATTTGCACAAATAAATATCTGTTCAATCTCGGGTTGTTTCCTTAGGCTAAATTCCTATGAATACCCGTTTACCTCCATAACACACAACAACTCGATTTTTGTGTTCTGTTTTTTAAATAATAAAACTTTACACTGTTAAAGCTACTGTGTTTTTTTCCTAACTTTGTCCATTTTCCTCTCTCAACTCTTCAGAGGTATCTACTAGTCTGAGTTTTATGATTACCATTCCATGAAAAAAATTTTAAGTTTATTTATTTATTTGTGTGTGAGAGAGACAAAGAGAGCATGTGTGCACATGCAAGCAGGGGAGAGACAGAGAGAGAGAGAGAGAGAGAGAGAGAGAGAGAGAGAGAGAGAGAGAGAAAATCCCAAGCAAACTGCATGCTGTCAGTGCAGAGCCCCCTGTGGGCATTGTGACTACTGCTGAACTCAAGTCAGATGTTCAACCAACTCAGCCACCCAGGCACCCCACCATGTATATTTTTTAAGTGATCTGGTTATTTTTAAAAATTTTATATAAATGTATACATATAAAGGGAAGTACATCTACTTCCCTTGATTGTATAGGAAGTAAACTCTCAGCTACCAACACTTAGTATGGAGAATGAAAGACCCATGTTTTTAGTCTTACTCATCACTTCACTCTGATTCCATTTCAGGTTCACGGACAAGTTTCTTTCTTTTAACATGACAAAGTCTTTTGAGTTTCTAATTTTTTTATACGTCACTTCTAATGGAGCAGAGGGAGTGCAAAGTATGAATTTATAAGAATTATGTTATTCAGAAGTACCTCTTACTCAATTGTTAAAAGCAAATAAAAACCTGAGACTAGAATGAAAGCACATTCCAAAGACAACAGCTAAATACATTGCTAAAAATACCCTTATGATTTGTTCATCAGGTATATCGGTCCCCATTTCATGTGAAGGGAGAAACAGCACTGGTAAATAGCATTAGAAGACTGATCCTAGAATATCTGACTGACACTCTCTAGCACTATCCTTCTTCACAATCAATATTCAAAAGGTTAGTAAAAAAGCAAAAACAAATTTCAAGACCTGTGGTTTAGCAACTTTCTTAGGGACCTATAGAAGAATTAAAAACTACATTATAGAGGGGTGCCTGGGTGGCTCAGTCAGTTAAGCATCCAACTCTCCATCTAAGCTCAGGTCTTGATCTCAGGATCATGAGTTCAAAACAAAACAAAACAAAACAAAACAAACAAAAACTACATTATAGAAAAAAAAATTAATAAGTAACTATACCCTGAATTAGACACTCCCTGTCTTTCACATATAAGAATAAACTTACATATTCACAGGTTGGGGTTTTTGTTTTTTGGTTTTTTTTAATCTAAAATATATGTCAAAAGGAGGGGCACCTGGGTGGCTCAGTTGGTTGGATGTCCGACTTCAGCTCAGGTCATGATCTCACAGCTCGTGAGTTCAGGCCCCTGTCAGGCTCTGTGCTGACAGCTCAGAGCCTGGAGCCTGCTTCAGATTCTGTGTCTCCCTCTCTCTCTGACCCTCCCCCACTCACGTTCTGTCTCTCTCTCTCTCTTAAAAATAAACAAACATTAAAAACTTTAAATACATAAAATAATAAAATATATGTCAAAAGGAAAAATTCACTCAACCCCTACCTCATTTCATATACTTTATTTTTTTTATTATAATAGTTTATTTTCAAATTGGTTTACATATAACACCCAGTGTTCATCCCAACACGTGCCCTCTTTAATATCCGTCACCCCCTCTCCCCCCTCCCTCACCTCCCTCACCTCCCTCACCCTCAGATTGTTCTTAGTCTTTGAGAGTCTCTTATGTTTTATCTCCCTCCCTCTCTGTGTCTTTTTTTCCTTTCCCCTCTAGCCCTCCTCCTGGTTTTTGCTTAGTCTCACAAAGTCCACCTATTGGTGGAAACATATGGCATCTGTCTTTTTCTGACTGACTTATTTCACTTAACATAATACCCTCCAGTTCCATCCATGTTGCTACACATGGCCAGATTTCATTTTTTCTCATTGCCATCATTTCATATACTTTAAATAAAGTGGATCAAAGACCTAAATATAAGAGCTACATGGGAGTGTATCTTAGTGACACAGATGTGGCAATAGATTCTTAGATCTGACATCAAAAGCATGAATAACAAAAGAAAAACTAATAAACTGGAAAGAAGCAAAGTTGTGTTTCTGTGTTTTCATCTTTCAATAGAAAGGCTAATGTTATAAACCTTAAGATATAAAAGGCATTAATCTCCTTGACTCAAAAAGTTTATATGAAGAGGAAACTGAAAAACTTTCCACCAAATCCAGCATGTAAAATAACTGAGGCCATGCCATGGCCAATACTTCTCCAATCCTATTCTTCCTTTCTCTTATCTATCAATGACCCCCTCCAACTTCACCTCTCTCACAGTCTTTATTTACTTGACCATTAAAGGCCCACGTTTCTCAAAGTTCTGCTCTTGGCTTTCCTTCCGCTCCTCAATAATCTCTTGAATTCAATAACCACTAAACAAATGCTCCTAATTCCCAGACCCCTCCTTTTGTCAAGACTACACCACTGGAACCTAGACCCCATATTTCCAAGTTCCTAATAAACATCTCAAGAACAGTTCAGCAAAAAATTGTTGGTTTTGAAGATTCTCAGTCTCTCTAGATGCAAGCAATATTAAAATAAAAAATGGTTTCCAAACAAAGTTCAAATCCAAGGCATTGCCAAGAAAACATGGTCTAAAAGATGAGGTTGAGAATATAGCTATTAAATTCTTTGTCATAACTTCAGAAAGCTCTGAGGTAGTGCTTCCGAGTACCACCACTCAGTTCGACAAACAGCCTTTTAAAGATTTTAAAAGTACAACTCACAGATTCTTTTAATCAAACACTAGAGCTTCCAACAAGCTAAAGACCACTGTCCCTTAGCAGAATCCCAAGACAGAAAATGGCTTATCTCACAGAGATTTTTAAGTGTGGCTTTTTATCTAATGGAATGAGCCCAAATAAGATTTATAGGAGATCCATAAAGCTTTTAATTATAGGGGCAGAAACACTGCCCATATGGACTGAAAGGAACACCAACAGTATAAAATAAAGAGTCCTTCCTGGCAGAAAACTACACAAGTGCAATACAAACTGCCTTTCATAGAAAAATAAAGATAACTCAAACTATAGAATCAAAAGTCCAAAAGACAAAGCTTAGAGCCATAGAGAAATTCCAAGATTCTGAATTCTAATCAAAGAACTACCAACCTGTGTCTAGTTGAATTTCAGAAGCAGTATGAAAAATGGCACCTTTGTGACAACATTTTCCCTCTTTTTGAACAAGAGAGCCTACAGTGGTTACCTTGTCTGTCTGGCCTGACCACTATATTCTGGGTGTGTCAGGAGCAGATAATCTGCCTCTTTCATTTCACAGATCTTGAGAGAGAGAGGTAATATACACGAGGAGCTGAAATTAGGGAACTACACCTAATGAGGCAAACACCTATGCATCATCCAAAACTAGACCTGGTGTACATAATGATATCCTGGACTATAAGCTGATACTATAAAGGGAGAGACTTTGGCAGGATACTGGGAGGGGGCAAGTGTATTTGACATGTGAGAGGAACATCAACAATTTTGGCCAGGAATGTAGTATAATGATTTAAAATATGTTCACAAATTCTTTGACACTTCCTTCAAAAGGTGGAACCTAATTTCCTTTCCCTTACGTGTGGGCTAGACTTGGAGATTTGGTTCCAACAATAATAAAAAAAAGTAACTTACAAAGAATACAGTAAGGAAAGGGGAAAACGGTTAACTCTACATTGGAGATGGTAAACACTACCTTAATGTGTGATGAAGGTTAACATCAAGAGTCAGGTCATGTGGACGGCACGTACCCTCTAACATGGTGTGATGACAAAGCACTTCACCTCTGCTATGCTCTTTCCCAAAACCTGTCACTGCAGTCGAACCATGAAAAAAACAACAGAAGCCCAGATTGGGAGACCAATACTTAATCAGTACTCTTCAAGACTGTGTGGTCATGAAAACTATAGAAAGATGAGAGACTGTCACAGACCAGAGGAAGCTAGGGAGATGCAACAACTATATGCAATTTAGGTAGTTTAGTCAGTAACTTAGTGGGACATTCATTGGATCCTTGAAAAGAAAAAGAACATTAATGGAAAAAACTGGTGAAACAGAAATAAAATCTGTGGTTTATTTAATATCAATGTACCAAAGTTTTTGAACATTTTTACAAATATACCATGGTAATAAAAAATGTTAACAGGGAAAACTGGATGAGGAGAATAAGGGAACTCATTCTACTATTTTTGCAACTTCTATGTAAATCTAAAATTATTTAAAAAATTAATCTATAAACTTCCCTCCTCCTCCCGAAATCATACCTATTTTAGAAGGCTCATAAGAGAACTGAACGAGTCAATGCATAGAATAGTGCCTGGAGTATGATGAGGATATTATCAATAATAGCTGTTACTATTCTTATATTAAACACTAGTAAATATCCACTAAATGGATGGAAATTAAAACATGATGATGCACAAACAAGAGCTAACTTCATTAATTCCATACTTGTTATACTGCTCTACTCCCCACTATTTCCCAGCAAAAATAAACTGTGACATATACGTACTTTTAAAAAAATGGTTATTTATTTTTGGAAGAGAGAGAAAGCAGGGGAGGGGCTGAGATACAGGGGAACCGAAGATCTGAAGCTAGCTCTGTGTTGACAGCAGAGAGCCCGAAGTGGGGCTCAAACTCACAAACTGTGAGATCATGACCTGGGCCGAAGTCAGGTACTTAACTAACTGAGCCACGCAGATGTCTCTACTTTTTTTTTTTTTTTTAAACACAAGTAATGGTGTACCAGTCAGTGACTAAGTCATTCAAGGCACCGTGGCCCCCTGCTTGCTTTTTCTTTCTTGGATCACTCACTGTGAAAGACACCAGTTTCTATGTCACTCTATGGCCAACAACCAGAAAGTAACTGAGGCCTCATGAGTGAACCTGGATACAGATTCTACAGGCCCAGTCAATCCTTGGGAGGGCTACAGCTCTGGCCAATATCCAATGCAACTCAATAGGAACTGTAAGCTAGAATCACCAACCTAAGCTTCTCCCAAATCCCTATCCCAACTCCTACATGAGATAATAAATGTTTGTTAGTTTTAAGACCCTAATTTTAGGGGTCTAAAATTATCTACTGCTACAGAGCAGTAGATAATTAATGTATGGATTCTCTCATCAATACATTCAAAAATTTTCCTAACACCTATTTCAATATTTTGAAGCTTTAAGAAATACAAGTATTAATGATAAATTGTAGGCTTCTTGAAGGTAAAAACTAATAAGACAATGTAATGGACATAAAAATTGGTTTTGTTTACCCAGTATGCCTAATTTCTTTGCGAAACTACTTACTTATTCTGTGTAGTATCAGCTGTCAATCTACACCTTACCTTATCAAAGAGCTGGACAAATACTACAAGCTTAAATTACCCTAATTCCTATAAAAAGTGACTTCTCCATGGGTAGCCATGTGACCTAAGCAGGAGAAATAAGGATCAGTCTTTAGTCAATACATATATATTGAGAAGAGAGAAGCATCTCTTTCCCCACTGGCATTACTAAGATGAAAAGATGAGTTTGGGCCTGATAACCATCATGTTACCTCCATGGGGAGTAAGCTTGTTTACGGCATAAGATGAACAAAGCCAAGAGACAGCTAAAGCCAGGAACCATATTAGGGCTTCCTAAGTACATAATCCGCATAACTCATGTTTGTTTGTTTGTTTGTTTGTTTGTTTTGCTTAATTAATTTAGACAATAATGTACATGCTTTGTTTTTTCTTCAAAAAATTTTTTTAATGTTTACCTTTAAAGAGAGAGAAATAGAGCGCGAGCGGGCGAGGGACAGAGAGAGAGAGAGTGGGAGACACAGAATCCAAAGTAGGCCCCAGGCTTTGAGCTGTCAGCACAGAGCCCAACACAGGCTCGAACTCACAAACTGTGAGATCACGACCTGAACTGAAGTCCAACGCTTAACCAACTGAGCTACTCAGGCGCCCCATGTTTTTCCTTTTAAATCTATGATGTATCAAATGCTAAAGTAAAGTTAAAAATATCCTGAGAATTCAGATTATCAGAGCCAGTTGGCATAATTGAAGTGGAATTCATGACACAGGTATTCAGTAGTATGAGCTATGAAGAAAAGATTTCGCGACATGAAAATGGGGAGTAGATAAAAAACATTCCAAACAGCAACAAGAAAAGATATACCTATACAGAAAACAGAGTTCTGCTTGGTTGGACTGTACAATTTATATAGGTTGATTGGGCATGGAAGCCTTAAATTATATCCTTAGAAGACAAGGCTTTCTTTAGAAAAGAAAGTGTATGAAGGGGAGGTATCACAGGAAGACTGATTAGACTCATTTGTGATCAATATTGTTTGGATGTGACCACTCATTTAAGCTATGTACCCACTAGCTTTATCATCATAATTCAGTTCATGCTTCTCTACTGTATCCACAAGGCTATTAAATGACTTATTAAAATTCAGCTATACTTCCTTTGTTATTGACTTCCTCTAATCTACTTATGTTAATAACCCTGGCAATAGAAAGAAAGATGAACTTATTTGGCAGTTAATCTGAGGTGGTTCCTAGTGACTACCACTCATCATTTATTGCTACCTGCATCTTGAGTGATACTGCTAAGCTCTCTTTAATTAATTACACACGGAGCTATTAAGAAAGTTCAGAAAAATGAGAAACCTGAAACTTAGCTTCCAAGCTCAAGAGTCCCACCTTCTCTATTCCCAATTGAAAAATCATTTTTAAAAATCCACACAAAAGTGCTAAGAATGACCTTATACCAGAGAGCAAAATTAACAAAAAATAGATCAAAAACTTAAATATAAGAGTTAAAAACATAAGGGGAAAAGTTTTACGACACTGGATTTGGCAATGATTTCTTAGCATGGGAAAAAAAATAAGCATGGGAAATAAAAAAAAATAGATAAAAGGGATTACATTAAAATTTAAAAATTTTGTGCATCAGGGGCACCTGGGTAAATTAGTCAGTTGAGAGTCCAACTCTTCATTTTGCCTCAGGTCATGATCTCATAGGTTTGTAGGATCAAGCCCTGCATTGGGCTCTGTTCTGTCAAGCAGAGCCCGCTTGGGATTTTCTCTTTCCCTCTCTCTCTGTCCTTCCTCCACTCATGCTTTCTCTCTCTCTCTCTCTCTCTCTCTCTCTCTCTTTCACTCACAAAAATAAATAAATAATAAACATTTTTAAAAATTTGTACATCAAAGGATATTATCTAGAAAGTGAAAAGGAAACCAACTGAATGTGAAAGAATATTTCCAAATTATGTATCTGCAAGGGACTGATACCCAGAATATATATAAGGAACTTCTACAACTCAACACCAAAAGCAACAAGAACAGCAACAACAAAAGATTAAAAACTGGGCAAAGGACTTGAATAGATACTTCTCCAAAGAAAATTTACAAATGGCAGATAAGCATATGAAAAGATGTTTAACATCACTAATCATTAGAGAATGAAAACCACAATATCACTTCACACCCATCTGGATGGCAATTTATGGACGGAAGGAAGGAAGGAAGGAAGGAAGGAAGGAAGGAAGGAAGGAAGGGAGGTAGTTCCGCAAAAGCGGCAACATAGAATTACCATATGATCCAGCAATTCCACTCATAAGTATACACCCAAAAGAATTAAGAGCAGGGATTCGAATAGATATTTGTACATCCATGTCCATAGCAACATTATTCACAGTAACTAAAAGGTGGAAAGAACTCAAATGTCCATCACTATATTAATGGGAAAATAAAATCTGGTATAAACATACAATGAAATAGCCTTAAAAAGGAATGACATTCTGATACATGTTACAACAAAGATGAATCTTAAAATATTATACTAAGTAAAATAAGCCAAAGGGCAAATACTCTATGATTCTACTTATATGATGTACCTAGAATAGGGAAATTGATAGACATAGAAAGTAAAAAGAGGTTACTAAGGGCCAGAGAGAGGTAGGAATGGGGGAATTCTTGTTTAATGGATGTAGAATTGCTGTTTGAGGAGGATGAAAACATTCTGGAGATAGAGAATAGTTATGGTTACACACACTGTGAATGTGCTTAGTACCAGTGAACTCTACAGTTAAAAACGGTTAAATGATCATTTTTATGTTATATATATTTTGTATAGTAAAAAACAAGAGCTAAGAATAAGTTTGGGCCAGAGGCCTTCTACATTCATCTTGGCAGGGGAGCAGTGGCATACATGGAATGAAGCCCACAGCCAAGTAGCCAGTATACAAATACTAGAAAAACACAAGCAGTTTCAACAGTGCTGAGCAGGATACACTGTCACCCTGAGCTTAGCACAAAGAACTTACATCTAAAATTATTTCCAAGTCCTATTAAGGCTTGGTTTCCTGGCTTCCTTTCAAGTACCCCATCTGTCCCCAAGAATAGAACCACAGAGTCTGAACAGCAAAACTCTGAAAGAAGTCCAACACCAGGGGCCAGCTATTGGCAGGCGACTAGGCAGAAGCTGAGGACTTCAGCAGTGGCAAAGCCCCATTCTCACAGGGTCAATGAGTTGACAAAGACAAACACTCAAAAATCTCTCTCTCCCTCTTTAAATCGTTTTACTGAAGTATTATACACATACAGTAAAGGACACATCTTAAGAAACAATGGTTTCTTTCAAAGTCTGTTAGGAAAAGGTTAAGTTCGGGGAACCCAAATGCATCTCTTTATAAATTTGGAGTTTAAAAATAAAATTACTTTAGCACAAGCAGTATTTTCTCAGCAGCGAAACGTTAAATAATTTATTTTTTCCCACGTGGAAGGGCTAATTATAGCCATTAAAAAACTCAAGTTGTATATTGGATGGTCGACTTAGTAGTAAGACTGTTAAAATAGGATCAACAATTTATACTAAACGTATTATGCAAAAATCCCAAAGAGTTATCTCTAATTCCTCACTTTCTTTCCTTTTCTATATGCCTTTCGGCTCATCTCGAAGCATCTCATCTGCATTCGAAACATTTCTTCTGTCTGCTCACTTCTTTCCACCTTGACTGCTAAAATTATCTCCACCGTCCCTGCTAATATCATCTGACCTGGACCACTACAACAGCTCCAAGTGTTCTGGCTTCATTTATTTTTCCCTTTGGCACAATACCAATTTTTATTAGTTGTCCCTGGCCTTGACAAATTTTGAAACATAGTACAATAAAATTTAAAAAGCAAGAGAACTGTCAAAATTGTGGAACAGAGGTGGAAATGTGGAATAGAGATTGTCAGAAGACTCTATAACTCCATTTGGAAGTGCAGTATGAATTTTGGCTCTGTTCATTCTGGATACTTAGCCTTGCTAACAGAATGAAGGATGGAGTTTTTTGGGTTTTGTTTTATTTTTTTCTTTGATATCTCATTTTACCTAAATACTGTAACACAGAGATTTGGAAGCCAAAAAAAGAGAATTTCTTTTAAGATTGTAAAAAACAATTACAATCTTAGTGATTTTATTTTATTTTTTTTTGCTGGGGATCTTGGTATCATGGCTTCACTCTGGAATGTACTATAATCCATCCTCTCTATTTTGTGCTCCTAGATCAGCCTGCCTCCTTAGAAAAGTCTTTCCTCACTCAAGCTAAAATAGTAGCCCCTTACTTTGAAGTGGGAACTGGGCACCCCTAATTTTTTTTTTGAGAGAGAGAGAACATGAAGGGCAGGGGGAGGCAGAGAGAAAGGGAGACAGAGAATCCCAGGCAGGCTCTGCACTATTAGTGCAGAACACAATGCGAGGCTCAAACTTATGAATCATGAGATATGACCTGAGCTGAAGTCAGACGTTCATCCAACTGAGCCACCCAGGTGTCCCATGAGCACCTCTAAGTTTTTAAAGCTGCCTGAGTGAGTCTGATATTCAGTGATGCTGAGACCACAGCACTAAATGAGTGTTGCTTTTGCTTGCAATAGTTTTTCTGCCAATTTACTTCTTGCTACTTCTTTCTGCCTGTGGGTTGAGAAACTGAAAAACCACATTGTAGAATGCAAAAAAAAAAAAAAAAGAAAAAGAAAAAGAAACAACCAGCATCAGAAACATGTACTAAATCCTATCAAAGGTCACACCTATCTGTTAAATGAAAGGGCTATGTTCATAAACTCAACAATTCATACTGCCTGTACCAACTTTTCCTAGTTCATGACTCTCAGCTCTGAATAGAGAGAGCTGAAGTTGTCCAAGAAATCAAATGCAACCTCCTCAGAACTGCCTTCCTCAATTTCGTGGGTAAAAAGGACCATTCCCTCTTCTGAGCTTCAGCAACATTCTTCACTCTGATATACTTTCTTACACTATTTTTCTTTTTCTATCGGCTCCATAAGATAAAAGACTTCTCTGTGTTGTTCACCGATATATCACCAACACCACACAGTGTTGGACACATGGTAGATGCTTAGTAAATAGGGGATTATGTGATTCATTTATTCATTCAACAAATATTTACTGAACATCACGTGCCAGGCAGCATCCTAGACAGGATACATCAGTGAACAAAAGAGCAAAAATCCTTGCCCCTTTATATGCTGATAAGGAATACAGGCAAGTTTAGTAAATAAATAAAAATATATAGTATGTTAGTAATACTTGGCAGGAAGAGAAAAGAAAAAAGAAAAAAATAATCTATAATAACAATAGGTAGATCAGTGGTTGCCCAGGAGAGAGGATAGACTATAAAGGGGCACAATGAACTTCTGGGGGCTGATGATGGACACATGGTGTCTCCTGACTGCAGTGGTAGTTTGGTAAGTGTATACACTAGCCAAAATTAATCGAATCAGATACTTCAAAAGATACACTTTATTGTAAGGATATTATAGCTCAATGAAGTTTTTAAAAATAAAGCAAGAAGTGAAGGACTAAACTTTTTTTTAAGAGGAACAGTTTTCAATACAATTTATTGTCAAATTGGCTTCCATACAACAGCCAGTGCTCATCCCAACAAGTCCCCTCCTCAATGCCCATCACTCACTTTCCCCTCCCCCACCCCCCATCAACCCTCTGTTTGTCCTCTGCATTTACAAATCTCTTATGGTTAGCCTCCCTCCCTCTCTCTGTTTTTAATTCTTTTTCCCCCTTCCCTTCCCACATGGTCTTCTGTTAAGTTTCTCAAGATCCACATATGAGTGAAAACATATGGTATCTGGCTTTCTCTGACTGACTTATCTCACTTAGCATAATACCCTCCAGTTCCATCCACGTTGCTGCAAACGGCCAGTTTGTCTCATTGCCAAGTAGTAGTCCATTGTATATATATGTGTTGTTTTTTTTTATTTTTTTTTATTTTTGGGAGCAGGAGAGACAAAGCATGAGTTGGGAAGGATCAGAGAGAGAGAGAGGGAGACACAGAATCTGAAGCAGGCTCCAGGCTCTGAGCTGTCAGCACAGAGCCTGACGCGGGGCTCGAACTCACAGACCGTAAGATCATGACCTGAGCCGAAGTCGGACGCTTAACCGACTGAGCCACCCAGGCGCCCCTCCATTGTATATATAAACCACATCTTCTTTATCCATTCATCAGGTGATGGACATTTAGGCTCTTTCCGTAATTTGACATTGTTGAAAGTGCTACTGTAAACATCGGGGTACACGTGCCCCTATGCATCAGCACTCCTGTATCCCTTGGGTAAATTCCTAGCAGTGCTATTGCTGGGTCATAGGTAGTTCTGTTTTCATTTTTTTGAGGAACCTCCACAGTTTTCCAGAGCAGTTGCACCAGTTTGCACTCCCACCAACAGTGCAAGAGGGTTCCCGTTTCTCCACATCCTCGCCAGCATCTATAGTCTCCTGATTTGTTCATTTAGCCGGCGTGAGATGGTATCTCAGTGTGGTTTTGATTTGTACTTCCCTGATGATGAGTGACGTTGAGCATCAGAAGAGAAATATTTTTTAAAATGTTTGTTTATTTTGAGAGAGAGTATGTGTGCAAGAGAACTGACGAGGAGTGGAGAGAAGAAGAGAGAGAATCCTAAGCAACCACCACCCTGACAGCACAGAGCCCAACACAGGGCATGATCTCATTAGTCATGAGATCATGAGATCATGACCTGCGCCGAAATCAGGAGTCAGATGTTTAACTGACTGAGCCACACAGCGCCCCTCAAGAACTGAATTTTTAGAGAGGTGGTCAGGGAAAAGGTGAATTTAAAAAAAAATGTTAGGAAAGTGGAAAGTGAATATTGCATATATTTGAGGGAAAATCAATCCAGAGAGAGGGAACGACAAATGTACAGGCCCTAAAGAAAGAGCATGCCTGTTATGTTCCAGGAATCAGCAAGAATATAGGGTCTAGTTAGAGAAAAGGAATAAGGGAGACAGCTATTAATCTGATCGAGATAGGAAGCCACTAGAGTGAGATGAGAGCCATGGATACACAATTTGTCTTACACTTTAAGAGAGACACTCTGTTGACATACCACTGTGTGTTGAGAAGAAGTTAAAGAGGAAATCCAAACAGACCAGTTGGGAGCATATTATGAAAATCTAGGAGAGAAGTGTTGGTGGTCTGAACAGAGGAGTGGGGGGTAATAAGAGGTAGTAACATTTAAGCTATGTTTTAAAATTAAATCCAGCAGGATTTGACGATGGACTGAATGTGGATGTGAGAAAAAGAGAGGACATAAACTGGAAGAATGGAGGGGCCACTGAGTGAGATGTGGAAAATGCAGGAGAAATAGTTCAGGGAGGCATATGAGGAACTTAATCTGGTGCATATTCAATTATTTTTAAAAATTTTTTTTAATGTTTATTTATTTTTTGAGAGAGAGAGAGACAGACAGAGCATGAGCGGGGGAGGGGCAGAGAGAGAGAGTCACAGATTCCAACGCAGGCTTTGAGCTCTGGACCGTCAGCACAGAGCCCAACGTGGGGCTCAAACTCACGAACCAAGAGATCATGACCTGAGCCAAAGCTGGATACTTAATCAACTGAGCCACCCAGACACCCCTCAATTTTTTGATACCCTTTTCACATTTAGGTAGAATTCTCAATTATGTCACAAGTATATACCTGGAATTTAGGTAAGGAATCCAGTTTGAAGATACAATTCAGGAATTGTTAGCATCAGATGGTATTTAAATCCATGAAAATGGATAAGTCACCTCAGAAATGTGTTGTAGACAGAAAAGACGACCAAGGACTTGAGGCCAGGGACACTCCAACTTTTTGGGGAAATCAGACAGCATCAGTAAAAGATATCTAAAAAGAGGGAAGAAAAGAAAATCGGGCAAACTATCCTGGAAGAACAAGTGTTTTAAAGAAAAGAGAATTCAAGTTTATCAAATGTTGCTCATGGCTCAAGTAACTGAAATCTCAAAAGGCTGTTAGCTAAGATCAAAATAAATGCAAAACATTACATAAATTTTTAAACAAAGACTGGGCTAAGAAAAACCAAGTACTAGATTAAGAGTGGAGCCAGCTAATATTTAACACATCAAAAATACGAAATATCACTTCCTATTATACAATAAGTACAATATATAAAACATACTCAAAATGTCTACTTTTCAATTGGTGAATTATCAACTACTGAATAATTCCGATTTTACTCTTTCATAACTAGATAACAACTCTAAACTTATATTTTTCCCCATTAATTATTACATGTTCTCTATCCATTCTAATTAGTAATGTTAAATGTTTTAGCACCTTTTTTTTTCTTTTCTGGTAAACATTTCCTTCTATACAAGGTATTTTTTGTAAATATCTAATTCAGAGCTAGTCAGAATTTAAATATTAAGTTTTGGATCTCCACGTTTGTTTTTTGGTAAACATGAACAGCGTGTTTCACAATAGCTTTCAAGGGAGACAAATTTCTTCCTCTTTTTCTTTTCTGTGTGGTTATAGACTTTAGGCATTGTCTCCCACAAATTACATATTGGAACTATAAATTTAGGATCTCAACTTTAAAACACAAACGTTTATGTTTATTTTATTTATTTTTGAGAGAGACAAAGAGCGAGACAGAGCGTGAGCAGGGGAGGGGCAGAGAGAGACACAGAATCCGAAGCAGGCTCTAGGCTCTGAGCCGTTAGAGCTGTCAGCAGAGTCCGACGCGGGTTTTGAACCCACGAGTGGTGAGATCATGACCTGAGCTGAAGTTGGACACTTAACCAACTAGCCACCCAGGAACCCCCTAGAATACAAACTATTAAGAAACACATCTTAGAGCTACAAAAAACCGTTGGCCCATTCAGAACTGAAGTTTAAATAAACTCCATGTTCTAAACCGGATATATAATATCAAACAAAAAATTTATTTTGAAAAATGCATTCTAAACTGATTCAGTTATTCCCAAACTGTTAAAATGCATCAGTTCCTACTGACAAAGGGGTTTGTTTATTAAGTTAGCTTCGCTAATTTCTCTGGAAGCTTTCCTTTATTACACTGCTGAAAGTGAAAATCAAGCTTACAGGAATTATAAGAAATAGGCCAACCATTACAGCTTATATAACCGAATGAGATATCTAAGCTCCCCTTGGTAGCTATTTGGAGTAAAGCGACATGATCTTAAAATGGTGACTGAGCATTGATAAAATAGAATGGCATTTTATTCATTCTGTATATCCTATCTTTGTATTTCTTAATTTCTTAAATTCTTCCATGTATTTATATACACACACATAAAATGTATGTACATATGTTTCTATGTAAGACGGAAAGAGAGTGTCACAGAGAGAACATGTGTGTGTTTTAAACTTGGTTTCTCCTCTGACACAAAGCAAGGAGTTCTGGTGGCACTGCTTAAGCTTGTGAAGCTACAGTGGTGCGCGACGGAGCTCAGCAGAAATTGGTTATCACTGGCCCACACTTGAGGTGGACAATGGCAGAGCTGGGTGAGGCGGACAAAGCACCTGGTGGCAGCCGAACAGAAGGCGCACGTGGTTCACTGCACGGGTGCGTCCCTTCATGGAGTTATGCTAGGATCACTGTGTGGAGAAGCCAGGGAACCACCTAGACACTTGCACTGAAAACTGTCTCTCTACTGTGTGAACTGCTTCGTTAACACTACTCTTGCGATCACCAGTCAGTTTGCTCAGATTGTACAGAAAGGAGAGCAGTAGGCCATCCCCTGGGAGAATGATAGAAGACTCAAAGGTCTTATTATTAAGCTGACTGAAAGGCTAGTGGCGGAAGGTTGTCAGCCGTTATCAGGTCAACCTGAGGCTGTTACCAAGCCTGTTAGTACTAAAAAGTAACAGATAAATGTTCGAAAGTGAAAGTTATTTATTCGGAATTCAGAAATTCCATGTTGTATCACAACAATTATTCAAAAAATCTGAATCCTCAATAAAAAAAACCTGAATATTAATCATTGGTTTTAGCGGGTTCTTACTCCTTATTAGCCAGAATTACACAAGATCATCAGTGCATTTAGTTTTAGAACGAAATGTGAATATTAAATATAAGTGAATACTTCCCTTTCTGATTAGATGTTTACCTATCTTTCAGCCAAATTTTGGCTTTTTAATCCAGAGTCTAAACTATTTTCATTCTGTCAATTAGAGTGAGTATATCATTGTATATTCCTCTTATTCTAACTCCATATAAATGACGGGATTGAACATACAATGAGTTGGTCAGAAAAAAAAATCAGATCAGCCTAAAGGCAGTCTATCTCTATGGCAGGCTGACAACAGACACAAAATCAGGGTGCTTGGTACACTAAAACCTAGTCTGGAAAAGGTGATAACATTAGCTATTAAAAAAAAAAGGCAATAAAGAAACGGAACTTTATATTCTGGGTCTCCACAGATTGGGCACCTCAAAATGTGTATGAAAGAACAATTTTTACTTGAACATTTCTTTCTAAATGGTTGAGCACTAAGACTGTGGCTAAGTGTTTCCTCACAAATGTCTTATTGGTCTTGAAAACAAGAAGTCACAAAAGAGGGCTGTCTGGCTGGCACAGTCAGAAGAGCATGCGACACTTGATCTCAGGGTTGTGAGTTTGAGCCCCACACTAGGTGTAGAGACTACTAAGAAAAATAAATAAACTTAAAAAACAACTGCCACAAAAGAAAAATTGGTACATCTTCATAAAATACCAAAATTTAGTCTTAAAAAAAATAACCATAAATGAGACTCCACTAAATATATAAATTATCCCCTTAAAAGTTACTAGGTTAAAAAAAACAAAACGCTCTATGGTAATCTCTATTTAAGTTCCAGGAAAGAAAACAACATGAAGTTAACTAAGTACATAAAACAACAAAACTTTCCTAAAGACACATGCCAGATTCCAATAGTCCTCAAGGCTTGGGGAACCAAGTGATTTATGACTAAATATGATAGGCTTTCAATCACACAAGTAAAGCATTTGATGTTCTTTCCTTTGTGCATTTAAATGTTCACCTCAAAATCTTCTGTGTACTGTTACCACTGAATTCGTGTTTTATTCTTTTTTTAAATTTTTTAATAATTTATTGTCAAATTGGTTTCCATACAAGTCCCAGTGCTCATCCCAACAAGTGCCCTCCTCTGTGCCCGTCACCCACTCTCCCCGCTCCACACCCCCCCTCACCCCTGTTTGTTCTTTAGCCTTTGAGAGTCTCTTATGTTTCATCTTCCTCTCTCTCTGTGTCTTTGTTCCTTTCCCTCATGTTTTATTCTTGCAAAATTTTTTATTTCTGAAGAAAAATATTCACTATAAGTAATTAGGTCACTAGTGCATATTCCTTTTCTCTAGCTCTATAGATTTTCATAAACGTATCATGTTTTAGTTACTTCTCTATTACTTTGGCTTCCTCATATCCCAGAAGTATTTTATATTGTATTAGTAGAAAAAAGTCAATGCATGCACACACTTGGCCACGGATCATCAAATGTAGTCTTTGAACCAAAGAGAGAAGTAATGCAAACAAACTGAGCAAGAGAAAGCAATTTAAATAGAGAAGGAAAGACAAAAAAACCCACCACTACAGCATCTAGTTCCTGAATAAAGAGTCCCCAGGCACTCCATAAATTATGGTAAGTAGAAGTATGTTGACATACATTGAATTCTTACTGTAAAAATTTGATACCAAGCTCTATTTACACTTCAAACCAGATTATTTGATTACCTTTAATATGGTGATTTTCAGCTCAACATAAATACTGGAATCACGAGCTTTAAAGAATACTGATGCCCAGGTCTTGTCCCCATAGATTCTTATTTAATTGGTCTGAGCACTGTCTTAAGCATGAAAAATTTTAAAGTCCTACAAGCAATTCTTATGTACAGCCATTGCTAAGAACAACTGATTTAAAATGACATAAACTGAAGATAGTAATTTGGTTGTTTTGGGGTATATGAATACACACGCATGCACACGCACACACACACGGAGTTCAAAAAAGTTGGTTATTCTTCTTGGAAGCAACTTCTTAGTATCCTAGGGCCATCAATTCACTCACAAGTTCATTCAATGTCTACATATGAAAATAACTTTGACTTTGTTGCCTACAGATGTTCTAAAAACTGGAAATTTGATATACTGGATTACTTCATAAATAATAATCACTTGAGGCTGACAGAAGAACTAAGCAAGGATCCACGTCTCACAAAAACATTTCCTATAGGATTGGGGCTGTATATTTTATTGCCAGTCTACATTATATTATTGTTTATTTCTTTCTTTACAACTTTTCTTGATTTAAGAATATATTTGCATTCAAAGCATTTTTGTGGGTTACAGAGAAATTTCAATCATTTTCATGGTAAGCTTTTTTTTTTTTTTTTTTTTTGCGAGAAAGAGAGAGAGAGAGAGCAGTAGAGACAGGGGAAGAAAGAATCTTAAGCAGAACCCACACCCAGCATGGAGCCCAACATGGGGCTCAGTATCACAACCCTGAGATCATGACCTGAGCTGAAATCAAGAGTCAGGTGCTTAACTGACTGAGTCACCCAGGTGCCCCATTGGTGACCATTCTTTAAATATAAAACTTTGAGGTATAAGTAATATACACTAAAGTGCACATGTATACAATTTTATAAGTTTTGACATATCATACATCCATGAAACTGTTACCACAATTAACAAATACTTTCATCACTTTTTAGTTTTCACACACTCCTTTGTAATTTAACCCATCCCTCCCTCTACCCTTAACCTGGGCATACACTTTCTGTCAGGATTACTTTGCATTTTCTAGGATTTTATATGCATGAAATCATACATTATGATAAAAAAGTTTGTATCTGGCTTATTTCACACAGCAAATAACTTTGATATTCAACCATTTTGTTGTGTTTATCTAGTTCTTTCCTTTTTATTGCTGAGCAATATTCCTACCAATACCCTTGACTACCATATTGTATTACTAGTTTTTTTGACACAGAATATTGTGAGAAGCTAACAAAAGCTCCTAAATGTTGGTGTCAATGGTTTTTGGAAAAAATTAATTTAGTGATTTTCATCTTACTACATTAGCTCTGTCTAAAACAAGTCATATATCTATCTAAGACACCTTCTCTGGAAAATGGAGATACACTACCTCACCTGTGTAATTCACCTTAGATAAGTGCTTATAGACTCTCTGACTTCTAAGACCTGTTGATTATATCGTGGCAGGTAAACTTCCTAGAAACAGCAATGTCCACTTATTTATATACTGTCTGTGGCTGCTTTTGAGCTACAACAACAAAGTTGAGTACTTATGACAGAACCCACATGGTTGTCAAGCATAAAATATTTGGCCACTTAAAAAAAAAGAGTTTACCAACCTGTTCTAATTGATCGCAAAATATCCCTGAAGCTAGCCAACAAATTATGTGTAGTGATTTACTGATTGACAAAATCATTCTACATACACACACACACACACACACACACACACACACACAGAGTAGAATGTCACTATGGATAACAAGATCAAAGAAAATATTTTAAATGTTTCAAAGTAAATTTAAAAATCCCTATAGCAATACCCAATAAATCCAGGTGATATTTAAGTTACTAAAATCAAAAGGCACATTATAAACCTGAGTTCAAACAATAAGAAAATATCAAGTTATAGAAGTACTATAATAGCTCTCTAGAAATGTCTTAAAATAGATATGCATGTTTTCAATTCCTGCCCAAATGATAAATACTTAAAGACAAAATGAAATCATCGCTACTGCCAAATCCAAGTGTACTTATCACACCTTTCTAATCCATCAGGTTTTTTGCCTAGGAACAATAGAAGAAAGTCATATTAACACAATAGTTAAGAGAATGGACTTTAGGGTCAGACAAACCAAAGTCAATAAAAGCAATAGCACTATTTTACAATAACTAAATAAAAGATTCTCCAAATGCATTTTGTAAAAGAATTATTTTTTAAGAGGAATTACATTTTAAACCAAAATTAGTGTCATTAGGGAACTACAAATGCTGAAAAATCCTAAGAACTTAAGGGAATATGTCAGAGAAACTGACAGCTAAAAAAATGCTCTCATCCCTAGAAGAAAATAAATTTCTACGAGAGAATGTAATAGAAGCACTTATTTGATTATTCATCTCAAAATAAATCTAGTTGGCTAATTCAGTGATCTGGGTTTTCTCTTCCTAACTATGGGGTGCTGCTCCCCCCCGAGCCAAAGACATACCGAGTCATTAAAAGTCTGACCTGGCAGTGATCTAAAGCACAAACTGAATGACTTCAGGAAAAAATGTAGATGCTAAAATTATCTGCTTATAATGACTATGGAAGCCAAGAAAAAGAAAAACTGTTTTGTAAATAATCAAGAACGAATTAAAAATTATTTGTGGGCTCAAGGACAGAGATAGCACACTTAGGGTCTTTAGGAAAAATACATTACTATAATTAAGATACACTGCCTCCTGTATCTACCTGCCCGTAAAGATGACTGGGTGAGACAGTTCTGTTCTGTATTGTTTAATCTCAACTCTTCGTCTTTATTTAGCATCTCTATCATTGCTTTGGAGATTCTGACCAAATGCCAAAAATTCTAGCCCAATGCCAAGAATTCTGAGATCTAAACAAAATGGAGTAGTGCCACTCTCTGTGCAATCTCCTCATTGACACATTTTCTGAGAAAGCTGCCAGGACCATGCGGCTGATTTCCAGATTGTATCCACAACCAGGAGTACCCAAATTTTCATATGATTCCATCTCTGAAAAGGGATTCTAGGAAACAGAGTCTTTTCCTATTATTTGTATTATCTCTGCAAAGAAGACTGTTACATAAAATCAATCTGTATATATAGCTAATATGTAATGGGAAATATAGTTTATAAAAGGAAATTGATTGAAGTTGGACTCACCTGTCCACTTTTCCCTATTTCCAGCTCCATTATGGCAACAGGGGTGTGTATTTGAGCTGAATGCCTTGACTGCGATTTGCCATCAACTCTCCAACTCAGGCCTCGAAGCCCACTGTCCCAACGGCTCTGGTTCATGAGGCTCTCTCGAATTTTTGTCTTATGGCTCTTCCAGAATTTGGAAATGACAGCAGCTTGGTCACATGTGATCCCACCTTGCTTTTTGGTTTGAGCAGTCAAGAATGCGTCCAGCTGGTTGAAATCCATGTCTGCGGATGCAATCGACTATAAAGACAGAAAAAAAGAATATAATTTGAATTTGGTAAATAACTAGAAAAAGATAGCTTAACTACAGATCATATTTTGAATGACTCTAATCATTGAATAAGCTTTCAAAAAGGGCCATCATATGACAGTAATGAGAATAAGCTCTTTAAAAGAACAAAATTTTCTTTTTACGAATATCGAATATCAGAAAAGCTACTTGTTGGGGGGCCTAAGTGGCTCAGTTGGGTAAGCATCTGACTCTTGATTTTGACCCAGGTTTGATCTCAGTGTTGTGAGATTGAGCCCCACATCAGGCTCTGCACTGGGCACAGAGCCTGCTTGAATTCTCTCTTTCCCTCTACCCTGCTCGTGTTCCCTCTCTCCCTCAAAACAAATAAACATTAAAAAAAAAAAAAAAAAGAAAAGAAAAGCTATTTGTTAAAACCTCCATGTCACTCAAATTCTATATCAATAACTAGAATCTAATTCTTAAATATCAAGTTCCATGATGGGAAAATAATAAATAAAATAAAAAATTTAAACTAAATAATAAGAAAATGAATTAACTCATCCTCTGATGAAATCTTACATAATTTCATAATGCCTTATAGCCAGGCTTGGCTTGATATACTGTAACTATACAATACTTGTCCATAAAAGAACTAAGTACCTTTTGTTAAATGAATGCATTATGTTAGTCTATCTTCAGTCAAATAGCTCATTTACAATACTACTACTCTAAAATTGTATACTAATCTATATTTCTCTGTAAATTTTCAAAATTTAATTATCATTGCTGTTTTGTGAATAGTAAGCTGCTTAAATAAACTGAAGTGGAAAATCATCAAAGGTCTATGGCAATGGAGACTTGGAGAGGACAGTGACTTAATGATTTGGTCTCAAGACTTTCCTTGCCTCTTCTTTGGCATATCCTTATCCTCTCCTGGCCACTGGGGTTGGCATGAGCCCTAAACCAGACAAATCATAGTATCTTCCTTTCTCTGGACACAACGGCTGTTTCAAATCAATCACCCAATTTAGAAGAGGAGTAGAAATGGTCTTTCCTCTTGGGGTCATGGAAGCAGAAGGATATGAGGCTAAGTTGCAGACTGCTATCTTTGATCTGTTGGCAAAGGCCTGATTGCAATAAAAAAGAACCAAACCAAGAGAAACGAGAGTGGTTCCTAATGGAATGATATCCCTGCTCTATAATCCCAAGGCCCTGGTTCCTGTAAACCTTCCTTGAATTCTGTATGCTATCTCGACATCCTTTCTGCCTACAGATACCGAAAAATTCAATTTACTATTCAAGACAGTTTAAGCTATATTCCTATCACTTGGAACCAACAGTCCTGACTAAACTTGGGCAGTAGCAGGGAGAACAGAGGAGTATAAAGGAAGACAGTGTACAAGTAGAGTAGAGGTAGAGGAAGTAGAATTGGTGCTTAAAGATAAACATATTGCCTTTCATCTTTCCATTAATGTAAAAAAAAGAACTGTATGATAAATGTAACAACTCTCTGGTAAAGATATTTCACAGTATAATTTAATAAACATATATTTAATACCTGCTTATTTACCAGGTATGAGGATCCAAATTCACTATCTAAGCCACTTAATAGAAATACCAATTTGTATAATGCACTATAATTAAGTCAAATTATTTCAACTAGCACTTTGCTTCACAGTATCACATCACAGCATCAGTGACTTATATTGTTCTTTTCCTCAAATTATATCAAGATATCCCTTCTGATATAACCTTACCTATGACAGAATTTATTTTGGTTGGGTCCCAGTCAATTATATCTTGAACTGGGGTCAATTCATCCAAATCTAGAATAATCAGAAATTAAATAAGGAACTGATTTTGGTTCGAGTTCAAAGTTATCAGTTCTTGTTTATTCAAGAAATATCTGAATAGCTACCACGGAACGGATGCTGTTTAAAGCACGCCACCTCCATTGACCAGTAGCCTTAGCTGGCAGCCTGGTAGTCTCTTACCCCTTAATCTTCCCTCTCCTCCACAACTTGAATTAGTGGTTCTCAACACTGGCTGCACAGTAGAATCATGAGGCACATTTTTATTAATTTATTTATTTATTTTATTATTATAATAGTTTATTTTCAAATTGGTTTACATATAAAGGCACATTTTTAAAATATCAATTCCCTTGGGGCGCCTGGGTGGCTCAGTTGGTTGGGCGGCCAACTTCAGCTCAGGTCATGATCTCATGGTCTGTGAGTTCCAGCCCCGCGTCGGGCTCTGTGCTGACAGCTCAGAGCCTGGAGCCTGCTTCAGATTCTATGTCTTCCTCTCTCTCTGCCCTTCCCCTGCTCATACTCTGTCCCTATGTCTCTCAAAAATAAATAAAATGTTAAAAATAAAATAAAATATCAATTCCCAGACTCTATCCCAGAAATTCTGATTTCTAAAAATCCTAAGATGGTGCCCAGGCATTGGCATTGTTTAAAAGCATCCCAAATAATTCTAATGAGCAACGAAAGTTAAGTACTAAGCCTCCAACATTTTGTTCAACCTCTACTAATTTTTACATATGAAATAATTCTCTACTGTGTCTCCTCTGCTCTGTCCCTACTACTCAGTATAGAATATTTGAGAGGTCGCCATCTTGTTCCTAAACTAGGCTTGTACTTTGTACCTCCTCAAGCCTATCTTTGATACCCCACCAAAGTAATCTATCTAAAATGTCAATAGGATAGTGTCACTTCCCTGTTTTAAGGTTTCCAAGAGCTGCTACAGTGGTTATCCATCAGCGTGTAAAACATTCCTACTTAAGTTGTAAGTTGCAAGTAATGTTATTATCAGCAGTAAAAGTACTGAAGTTTGTAAAGATTTTTTTATAAGTATAAACTGAAGGGTTTTCAAGGTTAACCGTATACTAACAATTCTTGCCTCATTTTTTTAAAAGCTTATTTATTTATTTTGAGAGAGAGAGAAAAGCAGAGAGAGAGAGAGAGAAAGAGAGAGAGAGAGAGTGAGAGAGAGAGAGAGGAAGCATGGGAGGGGCAAAGAGAGAAGGAGAGAGAGAATCCCAACCAGGCTCTGTGCTATCAGCACAAAGTCCAATGCAGGGCTTGATCTCAAAAACCGTGAGATCATGACCTGAGCCAAAATCAAGAGTCAGATGTTCAACTGACTGAGCCACCCAGATGCCCCAATTCTTGCCTCATGTTAATTGTTTCCTTGAATGGAAGGGAAAAAAGAGAAAATTACAAACATAAGAACTCTACATTGGAATAAATCATTCACGTGACTATCGTCACAGCAGAACAACATATTGAAAACTGAGTATCTAGGGTAGTGGTCCTCAACGAGGTAGTATTGCCCTCCAAAGTCACTTGAAAAATGTTGAAGCTGTGTTTGGTTTCATTGTGGTTGGAGTGCTATTGGCATCTAGTGAGCAGGATCTAGGGATGATCGGTACCCTATAATGCTCAAGAAAATGAGTTGACAAACTTTCTATAAAGGTGTTACCATCACGATTATATATTTCTCTTTTTTTTTTTTTGGTCCAACTTTCTAAAAATAATATAAAAATCATTCTGGGGCACCTGGGTGGCCCAGTCAGTTAAGCTTCTGACTCTTGATTTCAGCTCAGGTTATAATCTCACAGTTTCGGGAGTTCAAGCCCTTCATCAGGCTGTGCACTAACAGTACAGAACCTGCTTGGGATTCTCTCTTTTTCTCTGCCCCTCTGCTCCCACTGTCCCTGTCTCTCTCAAAGTAAATAAACTTAAAAAAAAAAAAAACCCTAATTTAAAATATACATATGAATAAATAATAAAAATATAAAGACCATTCTAAGCTCACAAGCTATACAAAAATAGGCAGTGTGGCCTCTGGGATGTAGTTTACCAACCCCTTCTCAAGAACATCCCACAAAACAAATGGACTCATGTGCCACTTGACTTGGCAATGCTCCATTTAACACTACATGGAAAAACCTGTTTATAATTACCTAAACCTAGAAATTAATTGTTTTCTTTTTTCATAAAATTTTTTTGCAGTTTTAATAAACACCAAATTTTATAAGAATGAAACTAAGATTATTTGTACATTAGTTTGGTCAGAACTTTACAAACAGGTTGTTTGAACATTTTGGAAAATTACCAATGGCAATACCAACTAAGATATCTGAATTACCAATACATCTATAAAAGTCCATGTTTATTGCTGCACATTCGCAGGGATTCTACATAGAGGTACAAGTATCTGTTTGATTCATTATATGTTCTAATGCAGTACTGCTTGAACGTTTACATTTTAAAATACAGAATTCAAATTACTTTATTATTTTATTTTCCTTAGAACTTGACTTTCTATTACATTTATGTCATCATGTTGATATATTAGAAATGATGCAAGTTAATTTTATTATATATGAATTATAACTATAAATATATTCTATTTAAGAATAATAAAGGGGCATTAGAAAATGCTACAGGAAGGAAACACTGGACCTCACAGTTTTGAAAACTACTGAGGATAAAGTCCAACCTCAACACAAGATCTGGTCTGGCTTATCTTTCAGTGCCTCACAAACTTCCTGTTTCCCACACTTGCAATTCACACAGCACTGACCTGTTTGTAATTCTCCTACCAGAAATCCTAACATGCTGCTACTTTCTATGTGCCTTTGTTCATTATTCTAACTGCTTAAAATGTCCTTCCATCACATTAATTTCCACCAGATTAAATGTCTTTCACCAGATTAACTCCTATCACCATTCAAGACTCATTTCAAGCATGGCTTCTCCAATATTGCTCCTCCCCTAGTAAGGTAAGGGCCTTTTTCTATTCTTTTTTTGTTTTTTAGAATTTTTTTTATTTATTTTGAGTGAAACGGGGGAGGGGGTAGAAAGAGAGAGAGAGAGAGAGAGAGAGAGGGAGAGAATGAATTCCAAGCAGGCTCTGCACTGTCAGCACGCAGCCTGACGTGGAGCTCAATGCCACGAACAGCAAGATCATGACCTGACCTGAAACCAAGAGTCGGACACAATTGACTGAGCCACCCAAACAGCCCCCTTTTCTATTCTAAAAGTGCCCTAATATTTCTGTCATGACACTTACCTCAATGTAATGAAATTATCTGTTTATAAGTCTGTTTCAGCCAACGGATTCTAATCTATGAGGGCAGGGTCTACATATCTGCAATTACACCATCTAACATAAACCCTCGAATTCATGGTCTAAAAAGTACTCGCAACCATATTAACAACTATTTAAACCAAAAATAAGAAATGCTGTAGATCAACCTAAAGTTTAGAATTATTTAAAGTCATCAATTTCTTACTTTACAAAATCCTCTCATATATACCACAAACCATAAACTCCTAGATAAAGATTAAAACAACAATCCCAAAGTGTTGATGTTGATTTGCCTAATCTAGCCTTGCTGAGCAAGGGGCTCAGAGCCAAAGGTAACTGAGGCTACAAAACCAGAGGAAAGAGAAAAAAATTTAAAAATGCAAACCATCGTACTAATATTATTGGTAAAATTGCTGCTGCTAGACTATAATCATTGAGTGACCCCACATTATGTCACTGACAGCGGGCAGCCTAGAGATACTGCTGGTCTCCTAGTCAACAAAAATCAGCATTATACGTGATTGGAATATTATGATCCAAAAACAAGTTTTAAATGTTAAAAATTAATAATTATAAATGTGAAATTAGAATTTCAAATGAACACAAAAAGGTAGGAGGTAAAGGGAAAAGCATGCCAAGTTATTCAAGGCTACTTAAGAGAAAAGAAACAGATTGATATATAAGCAATTCCTATCAAACTCCTCGCAAGAATTTTTATATATACAGACAAAACTGTTCTAACATTTATACAGTAAGCCAAAGGAGATAGGATAAGACAATTTTGAGGGAAAAAAAACAATGAAGTGGAAGGAATTAGTCTTCTCCATTTCAAGACTTAAGATATATAATCAAGACTATGATATCTGCAGAGGAAAGGATGCATAAACTAATGGAACAGAATAAATAACACAGAAATAGACCCACACAAATACGAACAACTTATTTTTGACAAAGGTGTAAAATCTTTTCAACAGAGAAAGAAAGTCTTTTCAACAAATGGTACTTGAGTAAGTAGATATACTTAGGTTAAAAAAAAGAAAAGAACCTCAACAGAAGTTTCCTAACTTATGTAAAACTTAACTCAAAATAGATCACAGGCTAAGATATAATGTAAAACTGTAAATTTTTTCCTTTATATTTTTTTAAGTTTATTTATTTTGAGAGAGAGAGTGTGTACGCAAGCAGGCAAGGAGCAGAGAAAGAAGAAAAGGGAGAATCCTAAGTCCCAAGTAGGCACAGAGGACTTAATGCCTCGTGAGCCAAATGCTCAATTGACTGAGCTACCCAGGTGGCAGTTACCCGAAACTGTAAATCTTTTTTAAAATATAAGACAATCTTAGTAATGAAAAACTAGACAAAGAGGTCCTAGATTTGACACCAAAGCAAGATCCATAAAAGAAAGAACTGTTAAATAAAACCACATAAAAATTAACTTTTTTCCTATGCAAAAAAAAAAACAAAAACAAAAACAACAACAACACTATGAAGAGGATGAAAAGACGACCTACAAACTGGGAGAAAAAATTTCAAAACAAACATCTGACAAAGGACTAATATCTAGAATACAGAAAGAACCTTAAAATTTCAACATTAAAAAGGAAACAATCCCATTAGAACCAGGATAAAAGATGAGAGACATTTCACCAGAATGGATATATAAACGGCAAACAAGTGCATGAAAAATGTCCAACATCCTTAGCCATCACCAAAATGTGAATTAAAACCACAATGAGAGGCGCCTGGCTGCCTCAGTTAGTAGAGCCAACTGACTCTTGATACCATGGGGTCATGAGTTTGAGCCCCAGACTGGGAGTAGAGATTAAATAGAAAAATTAATAATAAAAATAAATAAAACCACAAAGAGACATCATTATACACTTAGTAGAAGAGCTACAATTTCAAAACAGTGACAAGACCAAACACCGCCAGGGATAGAGAGGAACTGGATCACTCATACACTGCTGGGGGAAATGTAAAATGGTAGATACACAGGGAAAAAAATCTGGCAATTTACTAAAAATAAAACAAACAAACAAACAAAACAAAACATGTAATTATCATATGACATAGCGATAGCATTCCTGGGAATTTATCCCACAGAAAAGAGAACCAAAAAACACAAAAAAACACAAAAAAAGTTTATACACAAATGTTTCCAGCAGCTTTACTGGTAACAGCCAAATATTAGAAATAAACCAGATGCACTTCGACAGGTAAACAGATAAACTATGGTACATCCATACCATGGAATACTACTCTGCAATAAAAAGGAAATAGACCACAGATACTACGACCTGCACAAATTCCCAGAGAATTACGTTAAATGAAAAAAGGTTAGGGATGCCAGGGTGGCTCAGTCGGTTAAGCTACCAACTTCAGCTCAGCTCATGATCTCACCGTTCATGGGTTCAAGGCCCATATGAGACTCTATGCTGACACCTCAGAGCTGGGAGCCTGCTTCGGATTCTGTGTCTCCCTCTCACTCTGCCCCTGCCTCGCTTGCACTCAGTCTCTCTCTCTCAAAAATAAAATATCAAAAAAAAATTTTTTAAAGAAAAGGTTATACATTGTATTATTTCATTTATATAATAATTTTTGAAAGGTCAAAATTACAGAAATGGAAGACAGATTAGTAGCTGTCAGGGGTCGAAAAAGAGTGACGGCACTTTGAGGAAGACACGGCCACAGCTGCAGCAGAGCTCAGGTCCACTGGCTCCTACTCCTCACTCACACTACTCACTGTTACCCGGGAACAAGCTGCTCAGGAAGCCACATCACAGCCATGGTTTTGAAAGATGTCAGAAAAACACCTGTGGACCCAGAGGCGGTGGATTCACCAAATGAGAATTACCCAAATCAGTCACAGTGTAAAATCTCTGGAGAAGGTGTATGCTGACTTGATCAGGGGCTCACGGGAAAACAACTGCAAACTGAAAGGACCAGGTCAGATGCGTACTGAGATTCTTACGATTAATCAGTAAAGAAAAACCTCTCGGGCTGAAGATTCTAAGACTTGGGATGTCTTTCAGATGAGGATCCACACATGACACACTGACTCACATAGTCCTTCTGAGATTGTTAAACAGATTACTTCCATCAGTATTTAGCCAGACGTCAAGATAGAAGTCACCGAAGCAGATACTTATATCAACTATTTTAATAAACTGATTGTCAGCTGTTTGAAAAAAAGGAAGGAGTGAGAATGAGTGGGAGGAAAATGGATGAGGCTATAAAACTTCAACATGAGGGATCCTGCTGGTAATGGAAAGTTCTGTATCCTGACTGTGGCAATGTCAATACAGTGGTTGTGCTATTATACTACAGTTCTGCAAGAGGTTACAATAGGGAGTAGGTGGTCAAGTGTACAAAGGATAGCTCTTTCTACTATTTCTTACGACTGCATATAAACCTACAAATTATCTCTAAATAAGAAGCTTAATTAAAAAATAAAACCTGTAAAGACTTCTCTAGCTTCTGTATATAATTATTTAACATGGTTTATAAGGTGAATCTCAAAAAGGTACTTCCTCTACCTCTCTAGCAGCGTGTCTCTTCATCTTCCGCAACCTCTTACAATCTTTCACTCCCTTGCTCTCCCTCCATCCACACTGTATCCACATGAGCTCCTAAAAGCGCCATTCTTTCCCTATCTTCTGGACCTTTGCCTATGTTGTTCCTTTTGCCAAGAACATCTTAGTTGCTGTTCCTTCAAGAACAAAAAGTTTGTTTTTATAAGCTTTAATACAGATGTTATTTTACACAGGAAGTCTTCCCTAAACCACCAAGTCTAGAACAGGGGTCTCTTCGTAGGCTGCGTGGTGAACTAGTGGTATTTATCACAATGTAAGGTAACTGCCAGGTCTATACCTTGCTCTCACAGGTAAGCACTTTTAGAGGGCAGAGACCTTGCCCTGCTTGTTTATATTTAATCTGTGGGGCCTAGCATAGTGACAGTACATAGTAGGTGATGAGTAAATATATGCTGAAGGAGTGAATAGTTGGATGGGTGGAGAAATTGGAATCTAAAAAGCCTGGTCTTGACTACTCATCTAACCTTGGGAAAATCTTTTAGTATTATTGTACCTGGATTTCCTTATTTATAATATAGAAATATAGAATGTGACAATTTTAAAACCTGGCTACAAAATTCTTTGACCCTTTTCCCACTGAAAGTTAAGAGCCTGTATCCCATCCCCTGGAATAAATATGGGCTGTGTGACTGCTTACCCAAAAGATTGTGGCAATTCCAACTAGAGCTGACCCCTAAATAGCACGGGGGTTAGGGGCAATGACACCCCCAGCAAAATCGAAAATGAGGGAGTTCGAGTGCCACGTCGGGCTCGGAGCTGACAGCTCAGCTTCGGATTCTATGTCTCCCTTTTTCTCTGTCCCTACGACACTCACACTTTGTCTCCCTTTCCTTCAAAAATAAAGAAACATTTAAAAAGAAATTTTTTTTAACAAATAAAACAGAAAAATAGGTGGGGTGCAGAGGTGGCTCAGTCAGTTAAGTGTCCAACTTCGGCTCAGGTCATGATCTCACAGTTTGTGAGTTCGAGCCCCACGTCAGGCTCTGTGCTGACAGCTCAGAGCCTGGAGCCTGCTTCACATTCTGTGTCTCCCTCTGTATCTGTCCCTCCCGTTTGTGCTCTCTCCCTCTCTCTCAAAAATAAACATAAAAAATTTTTTTAAATAGTAAAAAAAAGAAAATGCATATCTAACTTTTGATCCCCTAAAAACTTAACTACTAATAGCCTTCAGTTGGCCAGAAACCTTACCTTACCAACATAATCAATCAACGCATATTTTGTATGTCATATTTTTATATACCTTATTCTTATAGTAAAATAAGATAGAGAAAAGAAAATGTTATTAAGAATATCATAAGGGGGGCGCCTGGGTGGCTCAGTTGGTTGAGAGTCCGACTTCGGCCCAGGTCATGATCTCACGGTTTGTGAGTTCGAGCCCCGCATCGGGCTCTGCTGATGGCTCAGAGCCTGGAACCTGCTTCGGATTCTGTCTCTCCCTCTCTCTCTACCCCCTTCCCTGCTCGTGCTCTCTCTCTCTGTCTCTCTCTCTCAAAAATAAATAAATATTTCAAAAAAAAGAATATCATAAGGAAGAGCAAATATATTTATTTTACAAAATCTGCATGTAAGTGGACCCACACAGTTTAAACACTTTTTGTTCAAAGATCAACTTTATATGACATTCTGGAAAAGACAAAACTATAAAGACAGTAAAAAAAAATCATGGTTGCCAGGGGCTGGGGGAAGAGGAAGGGATAAACAGAACACAGAGGATTTTTAGGGCAGTGAAACTCTTCCATATGATACTATCCTGGTAAATACACATCATTATATATTTGCCAAAATCCACTGAATGTACAACACCAAGAGTGACCCTAATGTAAACTATGGACTTTGGGTGATGTTGGTTCATCCACTGTAACAACTGTACCACTCTGGTGCAGGTATTGATTGGTGGAAAAGCTGTGCCTATGTGGGCACAGGGAGCATATGGAAACTCTATACTTTCTGCTCAATTTTGGTGTGACCCTGAAACTAAAAATTAAAGTCCTTAAAAAAAAAAAAAAAAGCAAATTCAAAAAAGATCATGGCCAAGTGATGCTGTACCACTTTTCTGGCTCAGGTTTTGAGAAACTTCAACTTCCATTTTGTCCTGTAAGAGGCTTGCTCTTAGAATCCAGGCACTATGCTGTAAGGAGCTTATAGAGACCACCTCATAGGGACTCTGGCCCCTAGCCCTCAGCCTATCATTTAGCTCCCAATCAAGAGTCAGCACCAAATAGCCAGTTAACGAGGAATTTTGGGAGTGAATCATATAGTCTCCAGTTGAGTGGACACCATATTAAGACAGCCTTCCTCTCTGAGCTGTGCCTAAAGTTCAGATTCATTAGCTAAATAAATGACTGCCATTGTTTTAAAATAATAAATCAATAACAAAAAAAATAAATTGAACTCAAGATAATGATGCCTTTTATAGTCAACTGCTTATTAAGTATCAAGTAATTAAAATTAGGAGGCTAATATTTGAAAACGGGAAACCGCGATATTGATCAATCTCAAAGCATGTTAGCCCTAAAGCAATCCCCTATAATTTAATATTTATATATAAACATTAATCTCTTCTTTCTGCTTGAAAGGAACAGTATTTACAGTTGGCAGTAAAAATAAACTGGAGAGAGTTCCTATTATTCTTTGGTAGACAAAACACAGCTTTTCCATTAAGCTTCCTGTTTTTTACAGCAGTATTTCAAAACAAAGGCTCAGTGTTTAAAATAAACATAGATAAATGGTATTTATTGAGATATATACTTTCATACAATGTAAACTTCTCATATCAGAATGAAGTGATTCCATATTATCATCTAATTCAATGCTTCAATGACACGTACTTCTGCCTCTAATTTTTCAATAAAAATGGAAATACCTCTCTGAAAATACCTTTAGAAACTATCCTTAAGAAACTATTAGGTTCCAGATACATTTGTTCTAATTTTTAACTAAGAAACTTTAAGTTTTAGAGCAGTTTTAGATTCACAGCCAAACTAACCAAAAAGTACAAAATTCCCACATACCTACATCCCTCCCCACCCCTGCACGCACATCCTCCCCCCCTACCATCAACATCCACATCAGTGTGGTACTTTGCCACAATGGACAAATCAATATTGACACATCATTATCAACCAAAGTCTTGCTGTATATTCTGTAAGTTTTGGCAAATGTGTAACAATTTGTATCCCCCTTTATATATCACATGGAAGAGTAACACTATCCTAAAAACCACTCATGTTCTAACTCTTCTTGTCTCCCTCCCTCTCCTACCAAAACATTCTATAAATGTCAATTAGATCTGGTTAACTGATTAACCTGTTTGGTTCAACTATGTCCTTATAGACCTTCTGCCTATTGCATTTGTCTTTTACAAACAGCAGGGTGTTGAAGGTTTCCCAAGTACAATAGTAGATTTGCCTATTTCTCCTTGCAGTTCTACCACTTTTGCCTCATGTATTTTGACATTCTGCTCATAGGTGCATATATATTAAGGACTGTTACATCTTCTGGAACTACTGACCCCTTTCTTATTATGTAATGTCCCTCTTTATCCATGACAATTTTCCTTGCTCTGAACTCTGCTTTGTCTGAAATTAATAAAACCACTCCAGTTTTCACTGATTAGTGTTATCACGGTAGTCTTTCTCCATCTTTTTACTTTTAATCAGTATGTGTCATATTTAAAATGGGCTTCTCATAGACAACATAGAGTTAGGTCTTACTTTTTTGATCCAGTTTAACAGTCTTTTAATTGGTATAAAACATATATAGCATAAAAATTGATACAACTGCAAAGAAAAACAGATGAATCCACCATCACAGTTGGAGAATTAAACACCACTCAATTGGTAATTAAAAGATCAGTAGACAGAACATAGTTAAAATAAACAACACTATCAACTGGATCTAATTGACACCTACAGAGTACTTCATCCAACAACAGCACAGTATCATTCTTGTCAGTCTCACATGGAACACTGACCAAGACAAACCATATTCTCAGTGATACAACATACCTTAACACATTAAAAAGAATAGAAACTATACATGTCTGCTCTCAGAAAACAGTGGAATTAAACTAGAAATGAGTAACAAAAAGGTAGGTGAAAAACCGCCAAATAGAAATTAAATAACATACTTTTAAATAACACATATGTCAAGCAAGTATCGAAAGAAATTTTAAAATATTTTAAACAAAATTAAAATGAAAATATCAAAATTTGTAGGAGGCAGTGAAGGCAATTGTTACAAGAGAAATTTATAGCACTGAATACATATAGTAGAAAAGAAGAAAAATCTAAAACAAGAATCTAAACTTTCCCATTAGGAAACTAAAAGAGAAGAGCAAATTAAATCCAAAGTGAGCAAAAAAAAAGAAATAACAATTAGAACAAAAATCAATGAAATTGAAAACAGGAAATCAACTGATAAAATGAATTAAGTCAGGGACACCTGGGTGGTTCAGATGGTTAAGCGTCTGAGCTCAGGTCATGATCTCACAGTTCATGAGTTCAAGTCCCACATCAGGCTCTGTGCTGACAGCTCAGAGCCTGGAGCCTACTTCAGATTCTGTGTTTCTTTCTCTTTGCCCCTCCCCTGCTCATACTCTTTCTCTCTCTCCCCCAAAAATAAACATTAAAAAATTTTTTAAAAATGAAAAAGCTGGTTCTCCAAAAAGATCAATAAAATTGATAAACCTCTAGCCGGGTTAACTAAGAAAAAAAAAAGAAGAAATAAATTACTAACATCAGAAAAGAAAGAGGTGCCATTACTACTGATCCCATGGACATTAAAAGGATAGTAAAGGAATATTACAAATAACTATATGCCCATAAATCTGATAACCTGGAAGAAACGGACCAGTTCCTAGAAATTCACAATCTACAAAAACCCAGGAGAAATCAATTATCTGAATAGGCTATGTTTACTAAAGAAATAGAATCAATAATTATTATCTTTCCAAAACAGAAAATACTAGTCCAGATGGGTTTACTGGTGAGTTTCACCAAACACTTAAGGAAGAAATAACACCCATTCTTACAGTCTCTTTAAGAAAATAGAAAAAAAAAGAAAAAAAAAAAGAAAATAGAAGCAGAAGGAATACTTCGTAAATCATTCCATGAGACCAGTATTATTCTAATACCAAAACCAGACAAAGACATTACAAAACAACAACAAAAACTCATGAACATAAATGTAAAAATCCACAGCATATTAGCAAATTAAATTCAATAATGTCTAAAGAGATTTATATACCACAACCAACTAGGATTTATTCCAGATATGCAAGGATGGTTCAATATTTAAAATTCAATTTATATAATCCATCATATGAGGGTGCCTGGGTGACTCAGTTGTTTAAGCATCCAACTCCTGATTTCAGCTCAAGTCATGAATTCAAGTCCCACGATGGGCTTTACAGTGACAGTACAGAGCCTTTTGGGATTCTCTCTCTCTTTCTCTCTCTCTCTGCCCCACCCCACCTCATGCTTGCATATTCGCTCCCTCTCTCTCTCAAAATAAATAAACTTTAAAAAATTAAAATTAATTAAATACATATATATATATATATACACACATCATATCAACAGGCTAAAAAAGGAAAATTATATGGTCATATCAATAGATGCAGAAAAGGCAATACCTAATGCTGACAAGGATGTGGAACAATAGGAATTATTACTTACTACAGGTAGAAATGCAAAATGGAATAGCCACCTTAGAGGACACTGGCAGTTCCTTACAAAGCTAAACAATACTCTTACCATACAATCCCGGAATCACATTCCTTGGTATTTAACCAAATGAGTTAAAAACTTATGTCCACAAAAAAACTTGCACATAGATATTTATAGCAGTTTTATTCATAATTGCCAATGCCTGGAAGCAATAAAGATGTCCTTCAGTGGGGGAATGGCTAGATAAACTACAGTACATTGAGACAGTGGAATATTAGTCAGTTCTACTTAAAAATAAAAAGGAAAAAAAAAGAGCTATCAACCCATGAAAAAAACATAAAAGAACCTTAAATGCACATTACCAAATAAAAGAAGCCAATCTGAAAAAGATACATACTTTGGGATTCCAATTATATGATATTCTGGAAAAGGCAAAACCATGGATACAGTAAAAAAAAAAATTAGGGACGCCTGGGTAGCTCAGTCAGTTAGGTATCTGACTTCAGCTCAGGTCACGATCTCACGGTTCACGAGTTCAAGCCCCACTTCAGGCTCTGTGCTGGCAGCTCGGAGCCTGGAACCTGCCTCCGATTCTGTGTCTCCCACTCTCTCTGCTCCTTCCCCACTCACACTCTGTCTCTCTCTCAAAAATAAACATTAAAATAATTAAAAAAGAAATTCAGTGGCTGCCAAGGGTTTGGAGGGAGGGTCGAATAGGTGGAGGACAAAGGATTTTTCAGGCAGTAGTACTATTCTGAATGTTATACAGAATCTGATACTATAAAGGTAAACATGAGCCATTATATATTTGTAAAGATGGAATGTACCAACAGAATGTACAACACAGAATGTGAACTTTAATGCAAACCATGGACTTTAGTTAGCGATAATGCACTCAACATCAGCTCATCAATTGTAACAAATCTACTACACTGCCAGAAGCTAATAATAGGGGATATTGCACGGGGAAGGACTGTGAGGGATATAAGGTTAATTCTTTGTACTTCCACTCAATTTTTCTGTAACCCTAAAACTGCTCTAAAAAAGTCTATTTTTAAGAAAATGATTGACAGATACAACATGCATTAATTTCAGGTATTATGCTAAATAAAAGAAGTCAAACACAAAGAGTATATCTATATGATTCCATTTCAAGTTCAGTAAATGAATTATATCTGTCAACATGGATAAAGCATAAACACAGAATGCTGAACAATAATGACAACAAAAAACACAACTCACACAAAAACATAAAGTATGATGTTATTTACATGCAGTTTTGTTAGATGACAAATACTATAAATTTAAAAAACGTATGTAGGAAAACTGTAAAGGTATACATGAGATGGTTACACACCTAACACACGATAGCAATTACTTCAGAGGACCGGGAAAATGAAACCTGAGAGACATATAGAGGGCTCTAACAGGATCTGTAATTTTCTTTGTTATGTTTTCAACAAAACATAGTTTTGGATTAAAAACAGATTGACAGAAAAATCTGTGAAGACAGTACAATATTTCAGTATATTAGACATTCAATTTTCCAGTTTATAAACATCTTATATTACTATGGTACACTTATAACAATTAATAACCAATATTGATACATTATTTACTATTAACTACCGTCTACATACTTTCTTGTTTTTTTTTTAAGTTTATCTTTTTTTTTTTAATCTCTACACCCAATATGGGGCTCAAACTCACAATCCCAAGATCAAGAGCTGCATGCTTTATAAACTGAGCCAGCCAGGTACCCCATACTTTCTTACTTTTGATCTAATGTCTTTTAAAAATAAAAAAACATTTTAATGTTTACATATTTTTGAGAGATGGAGACAGACCACAAGCAGGGAGGGGCAGAGAGAGAGAGACACACAGAATCTGAAGCAGGCTCCAGGCTCCAAGCTGTCAGCACAGAGCCGAACGTGGGGCTCGAACCCACGAACCACAAGATCATGACCTGAACTGAAGTCGGATGCTTAACCGACTAAGCCACCCAGGCACCCCTGATCTAATGTCCTTTTAATGTTCTAGGATTCTATCCAAGTTACATTATATTTAGTCATCATTTCTCCTTAAGTTCGAATAGCTATGGTAGTTTCTCAAACTTTGTTTTTGATAACTTGACAGTTTTGATGAGTACTGGCCAGTTATTTTGGAGAGTGCCCCTTAGTTAGAATCCACCTGATGATTTTCTCATGGTTAGACTGGCGTTACAGGTTTCGGGGAAGAAGACCACAGAGATAAGTTGCCATTCTCATCAAACCATATCAAGGGTACATGCTATCAACATGGCTTATCACTACTAATGACACCTGGCTGAAGTAATGTTTATCAGATTTCTCCACTGTAAAATAATTTCCCCAACTTTCTACGCTCTACTTTTTGGAAGAAAGTCACTATGAGAAGCCCACACTTAAGGAACAGGAAGTTATCCTTCACCGTCTTAAGGACAAAGCATTCACATATATGATACGGAATTCTTCTGTATGAGCCTATAATGTTTTAAAATACACAAAAAAGCTAAGAGCCCTCTTGCTTCCCTTTCTTCCCCCCTAACTACACATATACAAAGGGAAATAAAAATACCAAAGTAGTTATCACTGTTAAAATAAGGGTTTTAAATTTTTTCTCTCATTTTTTAGCACTTCCCATATTTTTTAATGAGCATTTTCTACTTAATGAGTTTTCTTTTACTTTAACCATGCCTATAGTCATTATACTCTAAGAATCTCTCCAGTTTTACTCCATATCAAAAAGGGAAAGCAAAATTGCTAGTCTAATATAATAAACCTGATTAATGAAAAATCTTAGTTCTTATAACCAAAAGGAATAAATATTAAGGACATGAAATCAGTGACCCAAAGCATTTTCTTAAAAGTTCACAAACCATAAGCCATAAATATAAATGCTGGCCATTTTTAACGAACTAGATAAAATACTGTCAAAGATGAATAATAAACTTCTAGGATAAGTATCTAATGACCAATATACAAAATGACCCTGAATTTTGGTAATTCCATTTTCCCAAAAATGAACAAAAATTTAATTATAGGAAATTCTTTTTGTCATGGTCAGTATTGCTAGTAACTCACACACATACACACACACACACACACACACACTTTTAAAAAAAAAAAAACAGAAAATCTTCATCTACAAATAATATATCTAACATTATTTTCACACTGTAAGTAACTAAATCTTCTAGCAGTAACATATGCGAAGTTTTTAACATTGTAAGGAAAAAAACATTGCTGAAATATGCCCAGGGAATTGTTTTAATAAAGGATAGTTACTTCTTTAGTGGCTATGTTATGTCCAAGAAGAAAAGTGATTATTAATTAAACAAGATAATATATGAAATAGAAATACTTGCTTCTCCAACCACTTAATAGGAACCGTAATTATGAATTTCAAAAAGCTATGCACTTCCCTAATTTCCATTAAGTAAATAAACTGGAACACATCATGCAGATTTAAATTCATCATCACTTCTGAAAAAAACAGACTGACAAGCATATAGAAAGCTACCGAGAACTAACAATAGTTCAACCTCCATAGAAACTACCCATGGTAACCAAAAACAAACCTTTATTTCTCACCAGTTCATTCTGTCAAGCTTCAAGAATTTACTGTTAAAACGTGTAGTTAAGCCTATAAAGTACAGAATGTTGCCAGTTGTTAGCACAAAGAAATTAAGACCTTGAGAAATTAAAGCAATTTGCCTCTAGAGATTATTATTAGCTTGTTAGTAAAGGGTCTTAAAGAGAATTTTTTTTCCTGATTTACTCCATCAGAATTTTTTCCGTTGGAAATACATATTTACACAATTGAAGACCAAATATCAGGTAAAAATAACTTAGTTGTATTTCTATAATGTCCTGAAATAAAAATTACATAATGAGCTAAAGCAAGTTTAAAGCCATCCAAAAAATGGTTTAAATTAGCATTTTCTAAAACTCTAGAAAAAGGTTTTGTTTTAAAAAACTTGTTTATGCTGTTATTTTAAACAGGACCTGGTCCAAAACTTAAGTAAAAAATAGTCCAAAAGAAAAGTAACCCAGTTTTGTCCTTTAACTTCAGTAAATTAGTGAAACCTGATTTACTGCTCTTAACAGTTAGTTAGAAAATAATTTTGTGGTTTCAAGCATATTTCTCCGGGCTTCAGGTTCCATAAAAGTAAACAAAAGGGATTCAATCTTCTAAGTTTTATTCTCACCCAGACACTGTCTCTCACATCACTCAACTTTTTAAAGTAGAGCAAAATGTTTAAAAGCCAACGATAAGAGCTGACCCCCAACTGCCATTCAGGATTCATGTACTTTTTAGAAAAATTTTAAGGCCTATTTTAACCCTGAAGAAAAAGATGATGATCTAATATGGAAACTCTCCTAAGTTACTATTTTACAATTCAGTTTTGAATATTTACAGAATGAGTGCTACTCCATTCAGTTTTATGATGTCACTTGGTTATGACACTATAATCTCTATCACTGAGTTGTCACCACCGATCAGGTCTACGCCTGTGCTCTCAAATAGGAAAAACAACATATGAACCTGCCTGAGAAAAGTGTTCAATTTGATGTGTTACTAAAAGCATCCTTGGTTTTCCCAATTTGCCAGAAAATGTAGATCAATGCTGCCCAAACTGTGATTATCAAGACAGTGTCAGCCCACAAATTCATTACCAGTCCTCTATGATGGGATTATAGAAACTGAAAGTAGCCATTTAAAACTCATGTGGTAATTTGATAGTAATTTTATGAATTTTATGTCAATTGATCTAATAATAAAATAACTGGAACTTATATTTTTATGTATTTTTGCTAAAAAATTGAAAAAATGGTTTTTTTTAATTTGTTTTGAAAGAGAGAGAGAGAGCACATGAGAGGGGCAGTGAGAGAGGGAGAGGGACAGGGAGAGGGAGAGGGAGGGAGAGGGACAGGGAGAGGGAGAGGGAGGGAGAGGAAGGGAGAGGGAAGGAGGGAGAGAGAGAGAGAGAGAGAGAGAGAGAGAGAGAGGATCCCAAGCAGGTTCCACACCGTCATAGTGTAGAGCCCAATGTGGGCTCTACATGAGTTAAGGCCTGAGCTAAAACCAAGTGTCAGTTGCTCAACCAACAACTACCCAGGTGCTCCTAAAGTTTTCAAAAATCACACACACACACACACACACACACACACACACACACACACACACACACACACACACACACACACATATATATATATATATATATATACTAGTCCTCAAAGGGCATCATTCAAGAAGCACTGAAATTGGTCTGACCGGGAAGGGGAGGGTCACTCCAAGATGGTGGTAAAAGAAGGTCCTGAACTTAACTCCTCCCATAGACACACCAAATCTGTATCTGCATACAGAGCAACTCCCTGTGAAAAATAACTGAAAACTAGCTAAACTGCTCCTCTACAACAAAGGATAAGAGGCCTACACTGAGAATGGTTAAGAAATGCAAAGACACAGTCTTGCAAAAATCCATCCTTGGCATGGCAACCAACAATAGGGAGGGATCTCACAACCTGGAGTTTTTTCCCAATGAGAAAGAGGTTTCTGCCCCAAGTCAGGAACCCCAAACCTTACGACCTACCCTGGAGAGAAGAGCCCCCATAATATGTGGCTTTGAAAACCAACAGGCTTATACCCTAGGGACCCAAAGGGCTACAGGGAATGGAGACGGTCCTTTTAAAAAAAAAGTCTTTAATGTTTATTTACTTTTGAGAGAGAGAGACACACACACACAGAGCATGAGCAGGGGAAGGGCAAATAGAGGGAGACATGTAATCTGAAGCAGGCTCCAGACTCTGAGCTGTCAGCACAGAGCCGATGCAGGGCTTGAACCCATGAACCGTGAGATCATGACCTGAGCCAAAGTAGGACGCTTAACTGACTGAGCCACCCAGGCGCCCCTTTGTGTGAACATGCACTCTTCTAATGCACCACTGAAATAAAGGTATTTTTCTTTCTACTAAACCCAGTAAGCTTGCCCTACTCTCTACACTCTCCACCTACTCCACTAAAGCTGACAGGCACATGCAATCACACAGGGACACCCCTTGATCACCTGGTTTGGTGGCCAAGGGGGTTTGCATTCCAGGGCTCCACAGGGCTAAGACAATCAGAAAGACAGTTCTTGGTAGGCTACCACCCTCCAGGGCACTGCATACACAGAAGGCTAAAACACACCCCCAGTCTTCCTGAGAAAAAGACCCATTTACTAGTCCAGGGCTTCAGCCTGTGGTTCAAACTACAGGTCTACCACGCATTCTAGAGGCTACTTGAGGTGCTCTCAGAGAGTGTAAGGAGCCACCATCCTTGTACACTCCCTTGGCCTCATTACAGCTTGAAAATACTCCCAGAGAGGAAATCATACATATATCTGGAAGCCTGATCTGCAACTGACTCCCAAGGGACACCTCCAGATCTTCTGGTCTAAAGGCCAGTACAGTTCACAACTGTGACCCCACAAGACTGTATATATTTTCAGGCTGCAGCCTGAAGGTCTGATTTCCAATCAGCCTGAAATGAAGTGTTAAATAAGATCCCTCTCATTGGAATATCAACAGGCTTTGGAACACCTTCAACAATAGGGACCTATCAAGAATAAATCAGGCTAGTGAGACAACCACAAAGGTTCAAGAGATAACCAAGAGCTAGGGAAAGGATGAACAAAAAGGTTCATCATCTACAAAACCCACTCCTCCAAGAAACAGAGAGGGAGCTGTTTTGTCTAATACTTGTAAACACAGAGAGTCAAACAAACTGAGGAAACAGAAGAATGTGTTCCAAATGACAGAACAAGATAAAATCTCAAAAAAAAAGACCTTAAAGAAATGGAGATAAGGAATCTACCTGTTAAATAATTCAAAGTAATGGTCATAAAGATGCTAACCAAACTTGAGAGAAGAATAGGTTAACACAGTGAAAACTTCCACTAAGTGACAAAAAATATAAGAAACTAGCAAACAGAAGTCAGAGAGCTGAAGAATAAAATAACTGAACTAAAAAATACACTTAGAGGAGTTCAACAGTAGACTGGTTGAAACAGAACAAATCAGTAAGACAAAGCAGTGGGACTAACCTAAACAGAATAGCAAAAAGAATAAAAAGAGTTTTAAAAGTGAAGATAATTTAAGACACCAATGCGATACTATCAACTGGAATAACATTTGCATTACAGGGGCCCAAGAAGAGTGAAGAGAGAGATAGGGACAGAAAGCCTGTATGAAGAAATAATGGTTGGGGCGCCTGGGTGGCTCAGTCAGTTGAGCATCACAACTTCGGCTCAGGTCATGATCTTGCAGTTCATGAGTTTGAGCCCCACATTGGGCTCTGTGCTGACAGTTCAGAGCCTGGAGCCTGCTTTGGATTCTCTGTTTCCCCCTCTCTCTGCCCCAACCCTGCTCACACTTTTTGTCTCTCTCTCTCTCTTCCTCAAAAATAAACAAACATTTTTTAAGAAGTGAAGGCAACAAAAACAAACAAGTGGGACTACATCAAACTAAAAAGCTTTTGCAGAAGAAAGAAAAACACCAACAAAATTAAAAGACAACCTACTGAATGGGACAAAGTATTTGCAAATTATAAAACTAATAAGGGATTAATATCCAAATATATAGAGACTCCTGGGCATCTGGGTGCTTCAGCTAGTTAACTGTCAGACTTCAGCTCAGGTCATGATCTCACTGCTTGTGAGTTCGAACCCCACACTGGGCTCTGTGCTAACAGCTCAGAGCCTGGAGCCTGCTTCAGATTCTGTGTCTCCAGCTCTCGCTGCCCCTGCCCTGCTCACACTCTGTCTCTCGCTCTCTTTCAAAAATAAATAAATATTTTAAAAAGACTTAAAAAAAAAAAGAACACCTGTAACTGAATAACCAAAAAATAAAAAAGAAAGAAAACCCAGCAACAATCGAATTAAAAAACGGGCTGAGGATCTAATAGATATTTTTCCCAAAGAAAACATACAATGAACAATAGGCACCTGAAAATATGGTTAATATCACTCATCAGGAGGGAAATGCAAACCCAATCCAGGAAGTTATCACCTCATTCCTGTCAGAATAGCTATTTAAGACAAGAAATAACTAGTGTTGTCAAGGATGTGGAGAAAAGGGAACTCCCATGCAGTATTAGTGGGAATTTAAGTTGGTAAAGCCACTTCAGAAAATGGTATGAAAGGGCACCTGGGTGGCTCAGTCGATTAAGCATCTGACTCTTGATTTCAGATCAGGTCATGATCTCATGGTTCATGGGATTATGCCCCATGTCCGGTTCTGCACTGACTGTGGAGCCTGCTTGGGATTCTCTTTTTCCCTCTCTCTCTGCCCCTCCCCACTTGCTCTCTCTCTCTCTCAAAATAAATAAACATTTAAAAAAATAATAGGGCGGTTCCTCAAAAAATTAAAAATAGAGCTAACACACAATCCAGCACTTCCACTTCTGGTTATTTACCTGATAAGAGTTAAAACACTAATTCAAAAAGATGTATGTACCACTATGTTCATCACAGCATTATTTACAATAGCCAAGGTATGGAAACAACGTAAGTGTCCACTAAAGGATGAGTGAATAAAGAAGATACGGTGTGTGTGTGTGTGTGTGTGTGTGTGTGTGTGTGTGTGTGAGAGAGAGAGAGAGAGAGAGAGAGAGAGAGAACAGAGGAATACTACTAAGTCATAAAAGAAAAAAATTAAATCCTGCCATTTGTAACATGGATGGAACTTGAAGGAATTATACTAAGCAAAACATGTCAGCAAAAAATAAATATCATGATTTCACTTACAAGTGGAATCTTAAAAAAAATGAACAAAATAAAACAAAACTCATAGAAATATGTAACAGAATATTGGTTGGGAAATAGGTGAAACAGATAAAGGAGGTCAAGAGGTACAAATTTTCAGTTATAAAATAAGTAAGTCATGGAATGGAATGTACACCATGGTGACTATGTCAACAATATTGGAGAGCACTCATGAAAGTTGTCAAGATAGTAAATCCTAAAAGTTATACTATACATGGTGACAGATGGTAATTAGATTTACTGTGGTGATCAATACATAATGTATGCAAACGCTGAATCACTATGCTGTACACTTAAAACCTATATAATGTTATAAATCAATTAACTCAATAAAAAGATGTTTTTATAGAAGCACTGCTACCGAGGGTAAACATATTGGAAGGTTTTGTTTTGAAATTCTTTTTTTTTTTTAAGTTTTATTTATTTACTTTGAGACAGAGACAGCCCAAGTGGGGAAGGGGCAGAGAGAGAGGAAGAGAATCACAACTAGGCTTTGTAGTGCCAGCACAGAGCCCAATGCGGTGCTTGAACCCACAAAACCGTGAGATTATGACCTGAGCCGAAACCAAGAGTTAGATGCTCAATCAACTGAGCCAGCCAGGCACCCCAAAATACTGGAGGTTTTACTTGTCTTTGCAGTTTAGGTCAGTTGCATTTGAAAACAAAACTACTTTTATCAGACTTCATCAACTAATAGCTAATTGGGCTCATTTCCACTTATAATAAAAATCCAAGTTATATGTGAACAAAGAAAAAAAAAATACCATGAAGTAAATAAGGTGATGACTATGGAAAAGTCAGAAAGGTTAAAGTCAAAACTAAAAATAAGAAAAGAGAAACAGGCTATTACTTTTCACTGAGGAGAAAGGAAAATATTTCAAGTTGACAGCAAATTTATAAACCACTGTTGACTATGCCTGGCTCCTCTTAAAGGGGAAAAAAAAAAGCTATACTCATTTAGAATTTCTCAACTTACACAATTCAGCAATTGAAAATTACCAATAAAAGGAAGCTGCAGCAAAAAATGAGCTATGAAGTAGACTGACAAATTCATTCCTCACAAATCCGTGTAATGAGTCCTATTTGTTGCCATCTGTGTAATAAAGTCTCTGTTTATCTGACGTCTCTAAGACTTGGGAAATTATTGGAGCCTTTGTACACAAAGTCCAACTTGGTTTAATTTGAAACAACTAAAAACAGAAGTTAAATCAAATCATGTTTCAAAGACGAATTAATATTTCCCATTAAGATGTTTAACACACAACTGACCAGTGCTTCGGTTGGGCATTACTACCATATTCTGCAAATATGGCCAATAAAAAACTTGACAAATTTATTTTAAACAACAAGAAACTAATTTGGTTTCATAAGATAAAAATTTGGCCAATGACAGACTCACCTAGAGCACTGCCGGGCATACTCTAAAGCTGAATCACTTGTGTAACTGTTAACAGACACTCTACAAGGAACCTTACAGTTTACCGGCTGCTCTAATGTTCCATACAGGGCAAACAGCTGAACAAGTAACCAAGCCCAAATCTGGTGATAGAGAGCAAGATGGGAATGAGAAAAAATAAAAGTACATATTATATTATAATAAGTGTGAAATCTGGTTAAATATATTCACACAGCATGTAACAGAACACCCATAATAACTGAAGATTAAACACCCACAATTTCAAAACAACCTTAAGCAATTGGAAAGGTCTTTGATACAAAGCAGCTGGTCTCTGTGCTCAGATAGGAATTTTAATCATGTGTTTTAGGAGGTACGCTTAGCTAGTAAGCAAACCTAGCCAACTTCCTGACATTTTTCAGGGCAGTGTTACAGAACCTACTGGTTTCCTTAATGAAATCGAGTATTGATACTTTGTTATCAGCAACTTATTTACTTTTTTGTATGTCTGAAAATCCTTAGTAAAGTTTTCTTAAGGTAAAAAATTAACAAAATACTGAAAATTCTCCACTTGACTTTTTAAGATCTTTCTTGGTCATGTACTTCATATACTTTATTCAGGGTTAGTAACCAATCACCAACTATTTACTAAAGGTCCACATACTCTGACACCATGTTAAATATCTGTTCACACTACACAGTCTAGTGGGAGGCCTATAGATCACATCTATGATCTTCTGTATTGAAATAGTCTTAGCTCTGGTTTTTGAAACTGTCTCACTTGGTAGCTAAACCTAGCAGACGAATCAAATTGCTAATCCAAACAGTCTTCTCCATTAAGTAAGATACTTATAACTGTCACCTTGAAATTACAGAAATTAGGGCGCTAGGGTGGCTCAGTAGGTTAAGCATCCAACTCTTGATTTCGACTCAGGTCCTGATCTCATAGTCGTGGGGTGTGGGATCATGCCTGAAGTTGGCTCGATGCTGGGTGTGGAGTCTGCTTAAGATTCTTTCTCTCACTCTGCTCCTCCCCTGCTCATACCTGCACACACCTTCTCTCTCTCTCTCTCTCTCTCAAAAAAAATTAAAGAAAAAAGAAATTTAAAAAATTTTTCAGAATTTTTTAGTATTTTTTTTAATGTATTTTGAGAGAGAGAGAGAGCGCGTGCATGAGCGAGCAGGGGAGAGGCAGAGAGAGGAAAAGAGAGAATCCTAAGCAGGCTCCATGCTCAGCACGGAGTCTAACACAGGGCTCTGTCTTACAACCATGAGATCCTGACCTGAGGTAAAATCAAGAGTTGGACACTTAACCAAATGAGCCACCCAGGCACCTCCCCAATCAACCTTTTAATACATCACTCTTAAATATGAACAGCAACAAAGAGGCACCAAATATTTGAGGAAAGCATCTGACATGAGAGACAGACACCAAAATAAATAGAAAATAAAAAAAGAAATTAAAAAAAACAGAAAATTCAGGGGTGCGTGGGTGGCTTAGTTAAGCATCCAACTTGAACTCAGGTCATGAACTCACAATTCGTGAGTGGTAGGGCTCTGTGCTGACAGCTCAGAGCCTGAAGCCTGCTTCAGATTCTGTCTCTCTCTGCCCCTCCCCTGCTCACGCTCTGTCTCTCTCTCAAAAATAAACATTAATAAAAATAGAAAATTCAGGAAATTTTATTAAATCCAAGAAATGGCCTATTAACATCATCAGAAATACAGAGGGAACTGCCCATATCATAAATATAAACGCCTTTTTTTTTTTTTAAAGAACATTAAAGAACAACTAAGAACTCCTGGAAATTAACTAATCAGCAGAAATAGAAAATTCAAAAAAGAACAGCTGAGAAAATTTTCAGAAAGTTGGTGAAAAAGGCAAAGATATAAAATAAGAGAAAAAAAAAAAGACTAAGAAAATGAAAGGAATCTGCCAAGAAGGCCTAACCCTGAGTTCTAAAATTGGAAAAGAAAAAAAATGGTGTGAAGGAATTATCCAATAAACTGTACACAACAATGTCTTACAACTAAAGACATGAGTTTTTAGATTCAAAGTGTGCAGAGTATGGGCAATACTTCTCAGTCATGAAGAAACTGGCCAATTCAATAAAAACGCTTTTGTGAACAACTTTGTATAACCTAGAAAAATCTGATTAAATCTTCTGTATCAGTTTCCTCATTTGTAAAATAGGGAACTACCAAGCTCACAGTGCTGTAAGAATTAGATAAAATAACAGTTATAGAAGAACACAAAACACTTATAAAATAACATTTATAGAATAACATTTACATATACAAAATAAAATTTATAAAAGAATTTGATAAAATAACATTATATATACACACACATACACATCTATACACAATGGAATACTACTCAGCAATGAAAAGGAATGCCATTTGCAACAACGTGAATGGAACTGGAAAGTATTATGCTAAGCAAAAACAAGTCAGTCAGAGAAGACAGATATCATAAGATTTCACTCATACATGGAATCTGAGAAACTTAACATATGAACATAGGGGAAGGGAAGGAAAAACAAAATAAAAACATAGATGGTGGCAAACCATAAGAGACACTGAAATACAGAGAACAAACTGAGGGTTGATGGGGTGGGCAGGTGCATTAAATGGGTGACAGGCATTAAGGAGTGCACTTTTCAGGATGAGCACTGGGTGTTAAATGTAAGAGATGAACCACTGGGTTCTATTCCTGAAGCCAAGACTACAATGTATGTTAACTAACTTGAGGATTAAATAAAAAAAAAAAAACTTAAGATATCATGTAAAACTAAATGAACAAAAACAAAAATAATTTTAAACAATACTGACACAAATAGTAAAGCTAGTGCAATGAGTTATTTATAAAGTGGAAAAGCCTCATGGAAAGTAACATGACAAAACACGATATGTTCATGAGCTGTCATTTAATAACTTACGCCTAAGAATAAACCAAATATGTAATTCAACATAAGCAAAAACTATGTATAAAAACACTAATTGAGATGTTATACATAAGAAATTCTAGAAATAATCCAAATGTGTACTAAACAAGTATAAGTACAACACGAGGTTAAATGGTCAATAAAAATAACTACTAATACTATACAGAAACATGAAACAGGTTATTTCTGAACCAAAAAATTATTTAATATGATCTAACATATTCCAACAGCAGGATAGTAAAAATAAGATCTGTCCCCAGAAAATCTAAGATGGGACTCTACATTCTCATGTAAAAGTCAGATTATAATTTATATGACTACCACTACATAAAACTTAACATGTAAACAAAGCCGAGAATTAATTATTAAAATGAAAATTGCTTTGGTACAATGATGAAATTGTGGATAATCTTTTACCAAAATTGTCATAAATGGTTTTAAAGGGCTATATTTTCCCAACTGCAGTCTAATATGAACCAGTCTTCATGATTTTAATAGAAGAAATTTAAATGAATTGTTGCTTGCTGCTAATCAATTTTTGCTCAAACTCATGAAAGTTTTAATATGCCTTAGTTTATCTTTTAACAGTTCAGGTGTCAGAAGAGGAATCTAAGAAAGATCATTGACCTTTCCTGTGAGCAAAGAGCAATGAACACATCTTAAGTATTCACCGAGCCCATGCACTCACTGCTTTCTCCCTAAGTCCCTCTGGGATATTTGAGTTTCATAGCTTTTGTGGTATGACCTCTCAGACTGTATTAGAGCATTTCTTTGTCCAGACTGGGTCCAAAGTCACACTAGGTCAAAAAAATGAGACTGGGTCCAGTATGAGGCCTCAGGGAAATAAAATTCTAAGGGGAAAAAGAGAGAGAGAGAGAAAATCGGTTTCCTCTGAATCCAAATAGTCTGAGGTCTCTTCCACCTGGGACTTTAGTTAACTGCATGTATAAAAACTACAGGCCTACACCTATATTTTTCTGAACAAATGGGCTAGCTTTACCAAGGATAGTCTTCAATTATAGTGGCCAGAGTGGAAACTTTTACCTAGATAAATTTATTCATTTCAGAGGTATCCTAGAGAAATGAGGGTTTCAGCCAGCATAGAAAAATTATTTTTCTTCCTCTATATTTTCTGATGACTAGGATAGGACCTACTAAGGCACCCCACTCACTCTGGAGCCTGCAAACTATGAAAACTGGCAGAAGCCAGGGAAGGGTAAGAATTCTTGTCAAAGTCAGCTCCCTTGATTTGTGTCCTTAGTGACCAGTCAAGAGAGGAAGATAAAATTTCACACTGTCCCTTCCTTTCCAAATTAATACTCTTGTGAATTTGTTTTGGGGGTACTCATTATTTATCAATTCTTTCCTACTCTGGAACAGCCCTTGCTTTCCTGTTTGTCTTCTTTTGTGTCCTGTGAATTTGGCTGAACTTTCCTCCTGTCTCTGTGGTATGTAGATCATCAACTTCTATGTGTGCAGGCAGCTCAACCATAAAACTACAGGTCTCCAAGAATTTGACTGGACAGAAGGAACCCAAATGCGAGTATCCTAGCAACTGCTGCCAACTCTCATAGGAACTATCTAAGTCTTTCTTCATTTTGGTTATATTTGGGAGTGGTTCTGGACGTTGGGAAGGCTACATCTTTCACGCCCTCTTTGGGGACACCTCAGTACAAAGTAAGATCATGAAAGGCTTATGGTTTTAAGTCAAAGAATAGGTGCCTGTGGTATAAAAGAAAAAGGGGAAAATAATAAGTGTTTTAAAAGAGTTCAGTACTACCAGGAATATTTTGTTTTCCTCTACAAAACCTGATAATAAGATATTTGAAAAGATTTTGAATGAGCTATAAGGGACAAAAGTGGCCATAGTGGAAATCGATACTCAGATCCTGACAGAAATATTGCTAGCTCTTTAATGTTTTGACTGTCCAAGTTTAAGGAAAACTTTCTCTTTATTCTTAAGCTATTTTTGACATAAAGCAATTTGGTAAAGTATGAACATTTACTTTTCCTCCATACTTGACCCCTCCAGAATTTGGAAACTTATTCTTATTTTAATGGCAATATAGTTATTTCCATAAGTTCAAGAAAATTCTATTTTCCTTATAACAAGACACAATTAGAAACATTGGTTATATTACCAAAGCTTTGATTGGAATGTTATCTTTGAGAATGATGTTCATTAAATCAGATACGTCCAAACATTTTTAAGAAACTAATGTTGACTTCATGAATCAATAAAGCCCCTTGAAAAAACTCTGTGGTATATTGCTTGCAGGTTTCCAAGTCTTTTTTTAAAGTTTTTTTAATGTTTGTTTATTTTTGAGAAAGAGACAGAACATGAGCAGGGGAGGGGCAGAGAGAGAGGGAGACACAGAACCTAAAGCAGGCTCCAGGCTCCGAGCTGCCAGTACAAAGCCCGACATGGGGTTGAAGCTCACAAACCACGAGATCATGACCTAAGCCGAAGTCGGAAGCCTAACCAACTGAGCCACCCAGGCGCCGCCATGACAACGCCAGATGGTGAGTCCTTGGCTTATCTTCCTAGCCTCACAATACTTTTTGAAAATCCAATTCAAGATTCCTTATGAAAAGTTACAAAGCTAATTAAAAATAACCTATATGGTCAATTCTCATTCTTATTGCATTCATGGAAATAATCAGTACAAGTAAGGAGACTAGACTTATTTTGCACACAAATGAGTCTTACATTTTTATTACTCCTGATAGAAATGGGGGTAAATATACAAAGAAAAATTAGTTTCAATAGTAAATTATACCACATCCTGTGGGTATTAGTTCTGGTCCTTTTCATTGTCTTTCAAGCTTTGCTATCCACCTGTAAGATGGACTGGACCTTGAATTTTTCCAGTTTCCTGTAATACCTGGCTACAACTCTCCAAACTGACATTTCCAATTTTCTCTCACCTTCGGGCTTGAAATCACCAAGAACAAAACTGCCCTTGAACTTCACTGGAAGGGACCATACCCGGTCACTACCCAGACAGCACCCTAACTTCAAGACTTTGAACACTGGGTCCACATCTCCCAATACAAAGGGCTCTTCCAAACTATTAAAACTATACACTAGTTGGAGATCTCAAATTAAAAATGACTAAAGTGGTTCCTCCCCAGAAGTAAACAATGCCTTGAGGAAGACAGCTCTCCCAACACCACAGATTGAGATCTTCATTATCAATTTGAAACTATATTTCATTTCCTATTTTACTACTTGCTTTTCTACCCTGCCAATGCACAAGAAAACAATGCTCCTTTAGTCTGACACCTATCATTGAGTCTACCCCTAAGGCCACAAATATACTATAAAAATCCGTAGGCTTTCTGGCTGAGGTGGTTTTATATAATAGAATTGTTTTATATTACCTTTCGGCTGAACAAAGAGGAGACTGTACCATAGCAAATACCTCTTGCCATACCAGGACCTACACCTTATATATAAATATAAGAAATCAGAAAACAATTCATTTGTCACATTGTTTGACTTATTTCATACCAACTAGTCTGGTTCATGGGGGTCATGACTAAAGAGTAATATACTTCAGTCTCTTGTATTATTCCCCTGACAGTCACCATTATATATTTTCCCTGATGTACTGTGTTCTCTCAAAGGTTTTAAATACATGTTCACGGCCATGAACAGTATATCACATCAGATGGTCTCACTGAACTTGGAGAAACAGACACAGGATGGACAAGATAAGAGCAAAAACAATTCTTTGAAAGAAAGCTGAGCAGGAGGATCCTAAGTTCACTTTGTCCCACAGATACAACTAGACTATACCCCCTATCGGTATAAATAACCCACAAAATGATCAAAACACTGGCAGAACTCTCTCCACAGCTAAACGTAGAGAAGAGGCCACACTGAAGAGGGTAGGAAGGGCAGAGACACAGTCAGGAGCAAAATGGACCCATGGGACTGTCTGCAGGAAGGAAGGACATGTTAGGCGCACAGAGGAAAGGAGCAGAACCACACACCAGCCACCACAGGCATGGGAGACCCACAATGGGAAGATGAATACCCATAACATGTAGCTGTGAAAACCAAAGGGGCCTAACTTTGCAAGTTCTTACATTCAGTGGAACTTACCACATGAAGCTTTAAAAATCAGCAGGCCAGGCTCTAGGAGAGCCAGGAGGGCACTAGAAAATGGAGTATCCACCATTAAAGACACAGCACAACAAATGGCCTTGCTGAGACAGAGCTTAGAAGCAGCAATGTGGAAAACACCTGGGCTACACAAGAGAGAGATTTGTTTACTAATCTCGGAGTGTGTGCTGGAGGGGCCGGGATCCTTGGGAGACTTCTCCAAGAACAAAAAGGCTGACAGGTGTCATTTTCCTCCCCCACCCTTGAGCCTAGATACACAAACACCTGCAGGAAACAGCATAGCACCCACAATCTCCACCTAGCTTATTAAGAGTATGCACCACCCCCACATGCTTCTGTGTGTCCTTGCCCACTAACCCAGCCTTCAAAGGAGTTTTCCCAGGCAGCTGCAAGCCTCCTCCCATAGAAGACCTTCAGGGACCTTGCTGGAACCAAGCCCCCATGCCCCATATTCTCCTGCAGACATGCCCCCTGCAATATGCCCTTGGCTGGAGCCCACTCAAAGTGGTGCCACAAGCCAGGCAGTGTGCAAGCAGTCCAGACTGGGGGCAGCACCACTCCAAATTGATTCTTGCCTTGAGGACAAGGGACAATAACCACACACACTAGTCCAACTACACCTAACACAGAGAAACAGAAACGGAAAGTCAGACAAATTGAGGAGATAAAGGAATATGTACCAAATGAAAGAAAAAGACAAAATCACAGCAAAAGAACTAAATGAAACAGAGATGAGTAATATGCCTGGTAGAAAATTTAAATTAACAGTCATAGGGGCACCTGGGTGGCTCAGCTGGTTAAGCATCTGACTTTGTCAGGGGTCATGATCTCATGGTTTGTGACTTTGAGCCCCTCATCAGGATCTCTGCTCTCAGCGTGGAGCCAACTTCAGACAACTTCTTCTGTCCCTATCTCTCTGTGTGCACTTCCTCTGTTTAGGTGTGTTCTGTCGCCCTCAAAAATTAAAAATAATAATAAACATTAAAAAAAAGTAATGGTCATAAAGATACTCACTGGACTGGAGAAAAGAGCAGAGGACCTCAGTAAGACCTCACCAGAGGGACAGAAAACATAAAAAAGAACCAATCAAAGATGAACAACTCAGTAAATGAAATTAAAAGTACACTAGATGGAATGAATAGTAGATTAGAAGAAAGAGAAGAATGCATCAATGACCTAAAGAACAGAGTAACGGAAAGCACTCAAGCTGAACAGGAGAGAAAAAAAAATAGTAATAAAACATGAAAACAGACTAAGGGAACTCAGCAACAAACATAACATTCGCATTTATAGGGATTCCAGAGGAGAAAAGAGAAAAAAGTAGACAGAAAATTTATTTAAAGAAGTAATAGCTGAAAACTTCCCTAATCGATTAAGAAGGAAACAGAAATCTAGATCCAAGAGGCACAGAGGGCCCCCAAAATATTAATCCAAAGTAGTCCACACCAAGACACACAGTATTAAAATGGCAAAAAGGAGGGATAAAGAGAGAATTTTGAAAGCAGCAAGAGAAAGGAAAACAGTTACAAAAAAGGGGAAACCATAAAGTTATCATCTGATTTTTCAATAGAAACTTTGAAGACCAGTAGGGAGTGGCATGACATATTCAAAGTGCTGAAAGAAAAAAACCTGAAACAGAAAATACTCTATCCAACAAGGCTACGATTCAGAATAGAAGGAAAGACAGAGCTTCCCAGACAAACAAAAGTTTGAACCATCCCTACAAGAAAAGTTATGGGAGTGGGGGAGAGAGCATCTGGCTGGATCAGTTGGTGGAGCACGCGACTCTTGATATCAGGGTTCTGAGTTTGAAACCCACTTTGGGTCTACAGATTACCTAAAAATAAAATATTTTTTAAGAAAAAGAAATATTAAGCAGACTCTCTGAGTGGAAAGGAAAGACCATAAGAAAGAATAAGACAAGTAGGAAGCACAAAAGCAGTAAAAATAACTATATCAAAAAAATCAGCCCAGGATTTACAAAATAAAAGGATGTAAAGTATAAACCTAAAACGTGGGGAGAAGAGAAATAAAGAATGGGCTCAAACTTAAGCAACCACCATCTTAATATGGAGTTCTATATGCATAAGATGTTATATATAAATGACATGGTAAACACAAATCAAAATCCAGTAATACATATACCTAAAATAAAGAGAAAAGAATCCAAGTTTATCACTAAAGAAAGCCAGAAATCCATGGAAGAAGAGAACAAGAAAAGAAAGTAATACAGAACAATTATAAAAACAACCATAAACAAGTAACAAAATGGCAATAAGAACATACCTATCAATAATTACTTTGAACATAAACAGACTAAATACTCCAATTAAAAGACATGGGGTAATGGAATGGATAAAAAAGCAAGACCCAACTACATGCTGCCTAGAAGAGACTCATTCTAGATCTAAAGATACATGCAGACTGAAAGTGAAGGGACAGAAAAGCATTTATCATGCAAATGTAAGTGAAAAGAAGGCCAGGGTAGTAACATTTGTAGAGGACAAAATGGACTTTTTTTTTAATATTTATTTTTGAGAGAAAGGGAGAGACAGAGTACAAGCAGGGCTGGGACAGAGAGAGAGAGGAAGATACAAAATCTGAGAGGGAGCCCAACATGGGGCTCGAACTCACAAACTTTGAGATCATGCATGACCTACGCCAAAACCAAGAGTTGGACACTTTACTGACTAAGCCACCCAGGTGCCCCTTAATTTCCCTTTTCTGCTCTTTGATTATTAGTGTATAGAAATTCAACAAATTTCTGTATGTTGATTTTGTATCATGCAACCTTACTGAATTCATTTATTAATTCTAGTAGTTCCTTGGTGGAGTCTTTAGGATTTTCTATATAGAGTATCATGTCATCTGCCAATAGTGAAAGTTTTACTTCTTCCTAAAAATTTGGATGCTTTTAGTTATTTTTCTTATCTGATCGCTGTGGCTAAGACCTCTAGTACTACATTGAATAAAAATTGTAAGAGTGTACAGCCTTGTCCGATTCCTGATCTTAGGGGAAAAGCTCTCAGTTTTTCACCATTGAGTGAGATGTTTGCTGTGAATTTTCATATGTGGCCCATATATTATGTTGAGGTATGTTTCCTCTAAACCTACTTTATTATCATAAATGGATGTTGTACTTTGTTAGATGCTTTTTCTGCATCTTTTGAAATGATTCTATGGTCTTTATTCTTTTTCTTATTGATGTGATGTGTAACATTGATAGATTTGTGAATATTGAACCATGCTTGCATCCCAAAAATAAATTCCATATGATTATGGTGAATGACTTTTTAAATGTATTGTTGGATTCAGTCTGCTATTAATTTGTTGAGGATCTTTGCATCTGTGTTCAGAGATACTGGCCTGTAGTTCTTTTTTTTTTTTTTTTTTTTTTTTGGTAGGGTCTTTGTGTGGTTTTGGTCAAGGTGATGCTGGCCTCACAGAATGAATTTGGATACTTTCATTCCTTTTCTACCTTTTTTTTAATAGTTTGAGAATAGATATTACTTCTTCTTTAAATGTTTGATGGAATTCACCTGTGAAGCTGTCTGGTCCTGGACTTTTGTATATAAAGAGCTTTTTGAATACTGATTCAATTTCCTTGCTGGTAATTGGTCTGTTCAAATTTTCTATATCTAAAAAACGGAACCGAAAAAAAAAATTTTATTCCTATGTCTTCCTGATTCAATTTTGGGAGGTTATATGTTTCTAGTAATTTATTCCTACCCAAGCTGTCCAGTTTGTTGGCATGAGATCAGTGATCAGATGTGTCTCATATTTGTGGGAGAAGAAGACAAGCTTTCACAAATACCCTTCTAACTGCCTTTGGCACCAGGGTCTTTGCTTTCTGTGTTTGGTTATCTTTGAAAATGAGTAGATCATGGGGGCTGAACCATTTTTGAGGATGCCTCTTGTGTCCATGGTTAAGTCATAAAAAGGTTTATGGCTTCAGTCACATTTTAAATGAGCATACTCTCTGAAGCTGGGTTACAATCCAAGGCTTCTTCATTTGGAAGTTACCTCTTGGGTTCCAAGTTCTTCCTGGCCTTTCTGTTTCAAGGCCTTTCTGTTCTTCTCTCAGGTTGCAAGATCTTTCTGGATTTTTTTTTAAGGCCTCTCTGTTCTCCCTTCTTGATCCTGCTCCTTTTGTCAAAACTTCGTTAAAATGAAATCCTCCTCCTCAAACTCCTGCTGACTACATTCTCTGTCACTACAGCACTAGTTCTGTTTCCTTTCCTGTTGGCATGACTTTACTAAGAATAATTTATAACTTAATTAAATGGCTTCTTTGAGAAAACTTAAGCTGGCTCCTCTAAGACCTTTCCCCACTCCAGCCCCTCAAATCCATAGAGTCACTGGAACTGTAGTCCCCAATTCCTCCCTTAGGAACCCCCTCCAAAAGCAACAACCTAGATAAAAAGGTTAACTGGAACAAACTTTAGTCCAAAGCCTCCATAAGATTATACATTAGGAAAAAAGAAAACCTTAAAAACCTCCTCCATAAACTTTAATAAACTTTAGCCTCTATGTTGATCACGTAACAACTTATTCCATCTACTAGAAATACAATTTAGTTAAAAATATAAAGCAGAACAGTGTGAGAACCAACTCATATATAAACCAGTGACTGTATTGTATTTATACCTGAGTCATGACTAAAAATTTTAGAATGAAAGTCATAAAGATCTCTACTTGTGTATGTCTATATATATTTTTTCTACCACTAGATGGTATTACTAAATTAATAAAAGACTATTCTAATTGGCTTAGGGAAAAGTGTCTATATAAACTATTCTAAAATATATAGTGCCTAAAATGTAGGCACTAACCCAAATGTATTTCAAGTTTATGGGATTTGGATAAAGCTTTAATAAATAACATTAGTTTAATATTGTTGGGTAGTAAAACAGCAATGTCCTCAGAGTTATTAGCAATAAACATAATGCATTAAAACACACATTTTATTCTACTTGTGTTTATAATCAAATAAGCTAGATTATAAAACTAATAGGGGCGTCTGGGTGGCTCAGTCAGTTGTGTCCAACTCTTGATTTCGGCTCAGGTCGTGATGTCACAGTTTGTGAGATCAAGTCCTGTGTTGGGCTCTGTGCTGAAAGTGCAAAGTCTCCTTGGGATTCTCATTCTTGCCCTCTCTCTGTCCTTCCCCCACTCGTTCTCTCATTCTCTCGTTCTCTCTCTCTCTGTCTCAAAATAAATAAATAAACTTTAAAAAGTACATATTTTTTAAAAGTTTATAAAACTAATAGTTTTGATTTTAATCAAACTGAGTCATTGTTCTGACAAATTTATTACCAAAATCTTTTTGGTAACTTGAAACTTAAAATTTTCCTAAGTTACATTAAATGCCAGATATTTACTGAATATCTAAATCATTTCTTTATTTTTGAGAAAGCAGGAGCAGGGGAGGGGGGACAGAGATGCGGGGGGACAGAGGATCTGAAGTGGGCAGTGACAACAGTGAGCTCAATGTGGGGCTCGATTTCACAAACCATGAGATCATGACCTAAGCCAAAGTCAGATGGATGGCTTAGCCCATGACTAAGCCACCCAGGTGCTCCCAGATCATTTCTACATAAGACACTGAAACATTAATTACTGAATATAAGTTTAAGGTTTTGCTTCTTTGTTTTTTAAGTAACTTCTACATACACCAATGTGGGGCTCAAACTCAGGACCCCAAGATCAGGAGTCACATCCTCTACCAACTAAGCAGCCAAGTGCCCCTAGGTTTAAGTTTCTATATTTTTGGATTCTGATTTTTTACAGAGAGACTAAAGATATTTAGGTCTGTTATAAACATGGTTTTTTTGGTCACATTTTGAGAAATTGTACAGTGAAGAATATATATGTAGAAGTCATGACACAGTTTATTTATAAAATAGGTTAATCTGCTACAAAATGCTAACATATGACAAGCTACATCTGTAAAATAAAGGTTGCTAACTGTTTAAATCTATAATCAATTTTATATGTAAATGGAATTACTAGAAATGGTAAGGGTTAAGGAAAATATCTCCGTATGAAAAGTATTCAAGGAGGGGCATCTGGGTGACTCAATCAGTTAAGTGTCTGACTCTTAATTTTGATCAGGCCATGATCTCCTGATTCATGAGACTGAGCTATGTCAATCTCTGTGCTCTGTGCTAACAGCGCGGAGCCTGCTTGGAATTCTCTCTCTCCCTCTCTCTCCAACCCTCCCCTGCTCACATGTGTGCTCTCTCAAAATAAGTAAATAAACATTTAAAGGAATAAAGGACAAAGTTTCTTAGATTATTGGTCTACTCTTAAAAGAATATGAAAGGTTTTTCTTGAGTTTGTAAGTAATTCACCCAATGAAGCAAAGATTCTGTATCTTACTGGAATAATTTCTAGTGCTTCATCATGTCTCCAATCATTTAAAAGGATGGAATCTTTTTTTTTACGGTCTTTTTTTTTTTTAATTTTTTTTATAATAGTTTATTTTCAAATTGGTTTACATATAACACCCAGTGTTCATCCCAACATGTGCCCTTTTTAATGCCCATCACCCCCTCTCCCCCCTCCCTCATCCCCCTTACCCTCAGTTTTTTTCTTAGTCTTTGAGAGTCTCTTATGTTTTATCTCCCTCCCTCTCTGTGTCTTTTTTTCCTTTCCCCTCTTCCCCTCCCCCTGGTTTTTGCTTAGTCTCACAAAGTCCACCTATTCGTGGAAACATATGGTATCTGTCTTTTAGGAGCACGTGTATCCCAATGTTCATAGCAGCACTTTCGACAATAGCCAAATCATGGAAAGAGACCAAGTGCCCATCAGCTGACGAATGGATAAAGAAGTTATGGTACTTATATACAATGGACTACTACGTGGCAATGAGAAAAAATGAAATCTGGCCATGTGTAGCCAGATGGATGGAACTGGAGGGTATTATGTTAAGTGAAATAAGTCAGTCAGGAATCTTTTTTTTAAAGGTGATCTGTGATCCTATTAAATCAACTGTTCAAACCTCTTGACATTTTGACAACCGTGATATTTTGCCTCCTTCCCAAAATCAAACCCTATATAAAATCTTGATCTTGAATTGATTTTGAGATTTCCAGGAGAGCATCTGGAAAATCTCAAAGGGTTTTTTCTTTCACCTTTTAAAAAGAAAGATGTTTAAAATAATTTGGTTTCAGAGAGGGAGGGAGGCAAACCCCAAGAGACTCCTAAATACAGAGAACAAGCTGAGGGTGCATGGGGAGGTGGTGGAGAGGGGAGAGCAGGGGATGGGCATTGAGGAGGGCACTTGTTGGGATGAGTACTAGGTGTGTATGTAAGCCAATCTGACAATAAATTATATTTTAGAAATAAAATAAAATAAAATAATTTGGTTTATTTGATATGTTAAACTGCATGGGAAACAATGTCACATAAAAAGTGGTATTTAACTTTCCCTATGTCTATATGAGTAAATGTTATTAACATAAGGACTTCAGAAATTGTATGAAGTTTCTAGAACCTTTGTCAATGCCCTTGATGTCCATGATATAATGTTATTAGTCATAATTCCAATTATTATCTTCAAACGTGTTATGTCACAGAAAACCAAATTTTTTGTCAATTGCACTACTTTTATAACGAGCTCTCATAAAATCTTTAACCATGACTATTTTGTTACTCATCAGTAGTTGTCTTATTCTGATTCTTTCTTGAAAGTTCTTCACTCACCTACAAAGCAAAATGCTTTATCTTCAACAATGGGACTGTTTTACAGATCCATGGAAAAAACTAGGACAAGTAATCTGAGTACAGACTTTTGATGGCATTAAATTAAATAATTATGATATCATACCACTGGACTGAGGAAGGATTTCCAGAACTCCAGTGGAGAGGCTGATGGGTTCATAAAACTGATAACCCAAGATTAAGCAAAACGAGAATTAATTACATGGAACTGAAGCAACTGATGAAAAATGATTATAATCGTTATAGCTTTTTTTGTTTGGAACATTGCTGGCTATTTAATGTTCTATTCTCTGGATCCAAGGAACCCCTTTCTCTTTTCTCATAAGCTACCAGTAACTCACAACAATTTGGTAGATTTTACTTTTGTAAACAAGAATGAAACACTTAACCTTTTTCTCCCTACCTGATCTCTCCAGATTTTGGAAACTCTGATTGAATGTTCTTATTTTCATGGCAATAAGTTATTTTCATAAGTTCAAGAAGTTTGTTCTTCTATCAGGACACAATTGGAAACACTGGTTATATTACCAAGGCTTGGACTGGAACACCATGTTTAAGAATGATGTGCATAGGGGTGCCTGGGTGGTTCATATGGTTAAACCTCCAACTCGTTTTCAGCTCAAGTCATAATCTCATAATCTCATAAATTCAAGCCCCGCGTTGGGCTCTGCACTGAAGACATGGAGTCTGCTTGAGATTCTCTCTCCTCCTCTCTCTGCCTCTTTCTCTCCAAGTAAGTTAATAAACTCAAACAAGAAAAAAAAAAAATGATGTGCATAAAATCAGATATGACCAGACAGTTTTAAGGAACTACAGCGGACTTTAGGGAGCCAATGCTTATAAAGCCCTCTTGGAAACACCAGCCTAGTACCTTACTTACAAGGTTCCAGCCTTATAGGTGATTAAGGAAAGGTCTCTGCTGGCAAGCTCAGGAACTTTAAGATACTTTAGGGACCTCAAGAAAGGATGAATTCATCCAAATCTCTAGATTACTACAGATGAAGTCTGATACGGAGTTCTTGGCTTGACTTCCTAGCCTTGAGAGAGTTTTAAATCTAATCTGAGATTCCTTATAAAAGTCCCAGCAAAGCAAAGTTAAAAAGGCCTAGGTGGTCAGTTATCATTCTTGCTGCATTTACGTATATAATTAGTCCAGATTTAATGAAACTAGACTTATTTTATAAAAAAGGATTATCTTAGTTTGTTGTCATTGATCAAATTAGGGGTGACTGTAAAGGGAAATTTTATGATTGTAGAGAGAAAACTTTTCAATAGAAAACTATGACCCAGGGCACCTGGGTGGCTCAGGCAGTTAAGCGCCCAACTCTTGATTTTGGCTTAGGTCATGATCTCATGGTTAGTGAGGTTGAGCCCTGCATTGGACTCTGCGCACAGTAAGGAGTTTGCTTGGATTCTCTATTTCCCTCTCTCTGCCTCTCCCTGCTTGCACTCCCTCTCTAAATAAATAAATAAGAAAACCATAACCCCCAATATATCAGATACTAGTTCTGTTTTTGTCTTTGAGCTTTTTTTCATCTCCTTGTAAAACAGATACTGCCACTTTGCACATTGTGTCAGAAATTAATGTTTACAATTTTTCTGTCACTCTCCTGACTTGACATCACTGACAACTAAAACCTGATGCCCAGATCCTTATTCAGGCTCTAAGTTGTCTTGTCCCAAAGGCCTGCAAACTTTTGATGCCGGATGACTTGGTATTAACGTCAAATAGCTTATTACTACAACAGTTTGGGCCGTGCAGAAAGTTCAACCAACACCCGTACCTTCCATGCTCTGCTCTGGGAAATAACCAGACACTGATCTCCTACTCCACCACCTAAAGATCCTTTAAGCCCAACACATAGAAATCTTCTCAACTGGCTGCCCTCTGGACTCAGAAAATGGATTACAGTATTCCAACCATTCATCTTTGTTTTTCTTTTTGTTCCTCATTCTAATCTATGATTTTCTTTCTCTTTGCCCATCTCTTACCTCTCATTTTCTAACTCAAATCTTTTCTCCATAGCAATCAACCTAGCTTCTTTTTTTTTCAGGTGAAACTTCTAGGGAAGTTTCAGAGGGAAGAAATGTGGAGACCCACTCAGACCCTCAGAATTGATATAAAGATTATATTAAAGTGAAAACATTTGAGTTAAAGATGCAGAAGGAAATCTTATCTAAACCGTCCATATCTGACTTAAAGCAGAGCCTCCTGCAAACATAGCTGCCATTACTCCAGCTCTCACCACCCTACCCCCCAAGTTAACTGCAATTACAGCTGCCATGGATATAAATGTCCATTCCATTAGTACCAAAAAGCCCACTGGAACCTTCCACACCTTTCCAGTGAAGCTCTAAAGACCAGCATCACTACCACCTTCGAGTTTGGTATATAAAACTTTTCTCTCTGGCTATTGAGTACTCCTTCACGGATGTCATGCAAGCCCAAATAAACTTAGTCTTCTGTCCTGTTAATCTATTGTCACTTAATCTGCAGGCCCCAACCACTAAACCCAACTTTAAGATTTACTCTCAACATCAAGCAATGAAACAGGAAAGTTATTCTTCTCAATAGAGCCTAGTCAATACAAATAACCTCAACACTCTAAAGACTATGAATACTCTGGAGAGTAATATTTGACTCTGGTGGGTCCTTCACTAATTCACTAAGGCAAACCGGTAAATGATGCAATACCCTAGCCATTTGTCTATCTTGTTTACTTCTCAATTTCATATCCCTGACTTACATCATTTTCCCTTAATTGAAAATTTCAACCAGTAACTTGTTAAATAAGCCTTTTAAAAGGGAAAAACAAGTCTCATTTATGAGCTTATTACTTCATTTGATAGCCTAGAAGAGCACAAGCCTGAGACTAAACGCATGTAATGTGTACGGGATGGGCATGCCCTAGTTCTCCTCATAAGGCGGCACTCCCATAGTCCCTCTAGGGCAGCTTTCCCAATGGTCCCATCTACGGGATAGGCCTACTAACAAGTAAAATGTATTTATTTTTCATTTACTTCTACATCACATTCACACACACACACACACACACACACAAAATATTCCTCAAATTCATTTTGCCTTTAATTTTTTTTTAAGATTTTACCTTTAAGCAATCTCTACACTCAACGTGGGGCTCGAACCCACAACCCCAAAATCCAGAGTCACATGCTCCATCAACCAAGCCAGCCAAGCCAGCAGCCGGGCACCCTCATTTTGGTTTTCTTTTCTTTTTTTTTTTTTTTAAGAGAGAGAGAGCACAAATGCATGTGAGAAGCTGAGAGACAGGGGGAGGAGAAGGAGGAGGAAGAGGAGGAAGAGGAGGAAGAGGAGGAAGAGGAGGAAGAGGAGGGGGAGGAGGGGGAGGAGGGGGAGGAAGAGCGGGGAGAGAGAGAGAGAGAGACAGACAGAGAGAGAGAGAATCTTATGCAGGCTCCAAGCTCAGCACAGAGCCCAACATGGGGCCCAATTCCATGACCCTGGGATCATGAACCTGAGCAGAAACCAAGAGCCAGACACTCAACCAATTGAGCCACCCAGGCGCCCCTCATTTTGCTTTTAAATCTATAGTTGCTGATGCTTAAACTGGACTTAGGTACTTTAGCTTCATATCAAAAATGAAAAATGAAAGTTGCATGTTCCCTTGTTTTTCTTTGCTCCTCAGACATAGTGTCAGCCTCGGCAATGTCTATGAGGAACCAAGAACCAAAAGGAGGGAACGCAGTCCATAGAGCCAATCAGTTTTAATTCATCTGTCTCATTTGAACTCCGTGCATGGAATACAGCTGCCTGTTTTACTACTGAGAGGTCTATAAAACATGAATGGTATTTGAAACTCTTAGCAACTCAGACAACTGAAATAACAAGAAAATGCCAGGAATGAGTGTACCATTTTATAGAAATCCACTTGGGGCTTTCATTATACCCAAAGAACTGTGCAGATTTAGACATTACTGTCAGATAAGAATTAAGATATCAGCAGAGAAGGAAAAAAAAATTTCCAGCCAATTTGACAAAGGAGACAAGCTCTCTTAAATTGTCAGGATTTGCAGAGAAGGTGGTTTTCATTCCCATCAATGTCAAATTCCCAAAGTTAAATAGTAAGAGAAAGACACAGGTTTAGTCTCTGCAGTGGTACCTCAAGTTTCTATATACATAATGGATAAAATAAGGAAATTTAAAATCATAATAAATAAATGGGGAAGAGAGTGATTTCTGTTAAAGGAATACATTGCCTTATTTATAATCTACTAAACTTTAACTTGAAAATAACTACACAAACAAATGTGACTGTTCACACTGAAATCTAGGGCCTTATTCCAGGAAAACAGAGACGCTGATTCTGGGGATCTGGAGAGTATTGTGCCTCTGGAACTACACTAGCAGACCCCAAGATCTTGACACGGAACAGAAACAATGGAAGACAAAAAGAGGGTTATCTGAACCAAGAAAGGCAATAAAGCTATGAGTATGTCACTATCTACTACAAATTAAAATTTTTAGTTATTCATTTATCAAAAGCTTGAGTATTCCTGTTGTTCAAACCACTGAGCTTGATAAAGACCATAGGGTGTTTCAAGGGTCTTCGAGACACACAACCATGATAGAAATCTTGCAATGCCCAGCTACATTCTCAATTACCAAGTTCCCTTGGCACATATCTTCTCAAGATTTTAATTCCCCAAGCTGCCTTTACTAAATGAAGCTAACAACACTTTTCACCAAGCCTTCTGGAACTTTATCCAATTCTCAATCGAGTCTCTTAGATCCTCAGCATACCTAACACTTGTTTCTTCTCCAAAGAACCCCAAGGGCCACACTACCTTAACTCTCTCTGTTGCAATGCAAGCAACCATCTGATTACTATCTTAATGCTCCAGGTAACACAGTGTTAGAAAGAGTGGTCTTGAATGATGGATACAGAGATTTTAGTCAATGGACAGCTCAGCTCAACCAAAAGGTGACCCAAAAAAAAAAAAAAAAAAAGTCTTCTGGCTTATCTAGCAGTCTCTTAGAAGTCTACTTAAAGCATTCTCTGAGAAACCGACTAGTTCTGGATGCCAGTCATGTGGGAAACAAAGACAAAAGAAAAATTAAATTTCCTTACTACCTACAACCCATTAACAAGTCCTTGAATGCAGAGTCACCTTCCTTTGGGAGCTCAGCTGCTGCAATGTTGACACTTTGCTAAGGGTAAAAGGCAATCTTAGCTTAACATTATCCCATACTCCCTATTGCCCCCAGGATCCTGTAAGTCTAGTTTAACATATAAAAATTCCCTTGGAAACTTCCTTTATCTCTACCCCCAAGATACATGTTAGCAACCATCCTCCAAGAACATAGCCTACTGATATACATCCGAAGGGTCTCATGACTGAGGATTTACTACATGTAGTAAATGAACCTTTCCTAACAATAGCTAGCCCCCTCAAAGTCCTGGAAACCTAGCTTCCAAAATTCCTTAGAGACTTACACTATCCCTAATCCTCTCCCAACTTGAAAGTATATAATCACTCACCTGTCACAACTCCAGTGCAACTCTTTCTGCCCATGGGTCCTGTCCTCCTGCTTTAATAAAACCACCTTTTTGCACCGAAGATGTCTTAGGAATTCTTTCTTCAAAGACTGCTCCAAACCCCAACATTTCCACATCACCACAGAAACATTTGTAGAGCATCAAGGCTGAATCCTGATGACTGTTCAAGTTCTGCCCTGCAAAAATGACTGTCCTGGAAGTCAGCTGGCTTCTATCTATTGGGTAATTCCCACTTTTCTTGAACTTCAGTAGCAGTCACTTGGAACTTTAATAACATGTGGTCGTGATTATATAGATAAGGTGGTATTCCTGAAAACGCATCAATAATATATGACAAATTTCTTCTCCAAAACTGAAAAATTTTAGTTAGCTCTTTAGGATATTGAAAAAAGATATTAAAATGTCCCTATCTGCATCTTACTTAGCTTCTAACAGGACTGTTATAATTGTGTCTACAACTGTATACTGTAGATGGACATGGCTCTCAAAGACAAATAACTAAAATCTAACGATATGAGGAAAATCTTACTTGTACATTATTTATGCAAATGTTTACATTTAATTTTAAAAATACTAACTACAACTGGCCTCTTCTTTTAGCAATCGAGGACTCTGTAATATATTCTGTATCCAGGGGATCTAAATTCAGATCCCTGAAGTAAATGACTTCCATAAAGGAGTAAAGAGAATTAACACTTTACGACACAGTAGAATTTGAATACAATAACAGATGCAATTATTAAATATAAGCCAAACACCAAGTACTATTTAGGAAATGTATATACATATTATTATTACATACATTAGATATATTAGTAATTGCAGCCGAATCAGAAATTATTTTTCTTATTCTGCATGTGAAGAAACTAAGGCTAATATTAAGCAATTGTCTTTACCCAACTAATAAGCTATTGTCTTGAGATTTTTAACTAAGGTCTTGCTGCTTCCTAGATCCTATTATTTCTATAGTAACAAACTGCCTCCTAAAATTCACAAATTCATAAAAGGAGTTAGGTGGCCTCCAAACCTCTTATTCAGTCACCAATGGGATGTACTCTTCTTATAAGTAGGAAGATGGGCGTTTCAGACATTTCTTTTTACTTACTGTTTCCCAAATACCCCATGATCTTTTACGTCTCAGTGCCATGACTCATGCTGCTTCCTCTGGCTGTAATACCCGCTTCAACCCTCATCTTGTCTCCAACTCCTTCAGAACACAGCTCAGGAAACTAGTGGTTTCCTCCTTTATCTACACAGTACCATTTCCATATCTGTTATGAGTGATTAAAACCACAGACTGAGAGTCAAAATAACCTGTGCTCAGTATTAATTCCACTTCCCTAAGTAAGGTCTTGGGCAAGTTATTCATCTACTCTAAATCTCTATTTTGTCATTTCTTATATGGAGATAACATCTCCCTTACTGGACTGTAGTCAGAATTAGTTGAGGAACACAGAACAAATCCTATGTATCCTATGTATCCTTTACAGCACTCTCTTCCAGGCTATCAGATTCTAGTCCGGTTCAATGCTTGTGAGCTATCTAGCAACTCTCTGTAAGTGGTAGATTACTGACAGATATATAAATTACATCCTTCCAAAGAGTAATTTGACATCTCCCCTCCTCCCTAGGGGAGGAGGAAAACATCAAGTTTTGTCTGGTCTCAAATGGCAATTCATCTCTATTCCTTTACTCTATAGAAATGTGTGCTTTGATTTTTTCCTTTGAATATGTTATATCTGCCTAGTGCCTCATATGAGTAAAATAAATTCTTTTACATGTGTTCATTTTTGTATGTAGGAGTTCAATTTGATGTTTTTTGGAAAATTACATTTTAACGGTACTATCATCATTCTTATCATGATGACTTTCAATTTTAATCTTTCCTAAACTCCATATTCCTTATATTTAACTAAGCCCACTAGAATCTTGACTTGAATATCCCAAAATAAATGGTTTTCTTTGCTTAGAAAACTTGTTCCTTCTTACAGAAGCCAGCCTCCAAGATGCCCCCCTTGATCCTGTCTTCTCCTGACTTTTTGGAGAGTCTAGGTTGGCTGTTTTGCAAAGATTATTTCTCCTTAGAGTCAGTTTATACATTTTTGAATAGAAATATTATATAGGAAGCACAAATGTCAATTTGTCTCTTGAGGATGCTGAGTTCCACCATCTGATTAATAAATGTCCATTGTTAACCCTCAATGCTTCTGTTGCTAGGCTTTCTCATTCACTAAAGCTATCCAGTATCTATTTCTCCAGCTCTAGTGTATGTATTCTAAGTCTTTTCCAGTCTCTCTAGACTCTAAACCCTCCCTCCTACTCTTCAGTCTCTGCAGGGAATCCAGGTGCTACTTCATCACTAAAATCCCAAAATGGCTCCCTCAGCCTCATCTTTACTATTAAATTTTCTTGCTGACATAACAACCAAATGCAATGCGTGGTCTGGGGTCAGATACTCATTTGAATAAATCAGCAATAAAAGACACGTCTAGGGGAGGAGCACACAGGTGGTTCAGTCAGTTAAGCACCTGACTTCACCTCAGGTCATGATCTTTTTGGTTGGTGAGTTTGAGCCCTGCATTGGGCTCTGTGCTGCCAAGGCAGAGCCCACTGCAGATCCTTTATCTCCTTCTCTCTCCACCCCTCCCCTACTCATTCTCGTTCTCTTTCAAAAATAAAGAAACATTAAAAAAAAAAAAAAAGACACATCTAGGAGGCAATTAGGTGAATTCTGAATATTAAGGAACTATTGTTAACCTGTCAGTTATATACTCATATTGATGTGGGAAACAAAGCCAAATGAAAAATTAAATTTCCTTATTGCCTACAGCCCAGTGACAGATGGGTGACAGGCAGAGTGACATTCCTTTGGAAGCTCAGCTGCCTTGATGATGACACTTTGCTAAAGGCAAAAGGCAATTTTAGCTTAACATTATCCTAACTCCAAGGAGCCTATAAGTCTACTTTAACATATAAAAATTCCTTTGGAAACTTCCTTTATCTCTAACCCCTGCCAAGATATATGTTGGCAATCATACTCCAAGCTTATGGCCCAATGATATACATCTGAAGGGTCTCAGACCGAGTTTTTACTAAACGATAATAAATGACCTTTTCCTAACAACTAGCCCCTCAGGATCCTGGAAACCTTGTTTACAAAATACCTTGGAGGCTTATGCTGTCCCTAACTTGAAAGTATATAAACAGTCACCTGTCACAAGCCCAGTGCAGCTCCTTCTGTCCATGGGTCCTGTCCTCGTGCTTTAATAACACCACCTTTCTGCACCTAAGATGTTCCAAGAATTTCTTCTTGGCCATCAGCTCCAAACTCCAACATTTCCACATCAACATTAGGGTTATGTGGTTTAGAGACACACACTAAAGTTAAAGTAAAATAGCATTACATACACTTTAAAATACTCCTGTAAAAAAAGGAAAAGAAAACAGAGCAAAATGTTAACAACTGTTAAATTAGGTGAAGGGTATACTATTCCTTATTTTTTTTATGTTTGAAATGTTAAAAAAAAGAAAGAGACACAAAATGGAGTCACTTGTGCTAAGCCTCACATCAGAAAAACAAGACTTAATATGTAACCTAACTGCAATTCCAGCCTCTCCCAGAAATGTAATCTTTAACCAGCCAGTCTGTTATTACCTGGATAGCACCAGTGAGCTAATCTACCCAACAGACCTTTTCCGTCCCCCAGAGGAAGGTAACCTTGTCTGAAACAATCTTCTCTTCGCTAGAAACTTCCTTTTACTGCTCCCTCCCCTTCTGCCTATAAAAACCCTCCATTTTGTTTTTGGATTTTTTTAAATGTTTTGTTTTGTTTTGTTCTGTTCTGTTTTGTTTGTTTTGAGAGAGCACATGCGCAGCACACATAAGCAGGGTAGGAGCAGAGAGAGGGAGAGAGAGAATCCCAAGCAGGCTCCACGCTCAGCCCAGAGCCTGACATAGGATTTGATCCCACGACCACAAGATCACATCCTGGGGACACATAAACAATTGAGCCACCCCGATGCCCCCAAAACCTTCCATTTTGTACAGCTCCTCAGAGCTCCTTTCTATTTGCTAGATGAAATGCTGCCTGATTCATGAATCATTGAATAAACTTATTTCAGATCTTTAAATTTATTTTAAAAAAATTTTTAATGTTTATTTTTTAGAGAGACAGACAGACAGACAGAGCATATATGGGGGAGGGGCAGAAAGAGAGAGAGACACAGAATCTGAAGCAGGCTCCAGGCTCTGAGCTATCAGCACAGAGCCCAATGTAGGGCTCAAACCCACAACCCACAAGATCATGACCTGAGCCAAAGCTGCACACTTAACTGACTGAGCTACACAGGAGCAACTAGATCTTTAAATTTATTCAGTTGAATTTTGCTTAACAGACTTTTAGAACTCAAAATTTTTTGTTTCTATATTTAAAAAACTGAAGCACAGACTAAGTGACTTGTTTAAGGTCACAAGCTGCCAATGGCACAGCTAGATTCTAATCCAAATCTGGGCTAGCTCTGGTTGCCTCTGGTTCCATGGATCAGTTTGTGAGGCACTAGTACTTGGGGTAGAGAGAAAAAGAAGATAAGAGGCATGACAAAGTTAATATATGTAAAGCACTTCAAAGAGTGTCCAGCATGCAGTAAGAACTATCTAAGTATTAACTATTATAGACCACTTGTGGGAGGAAAAAAGGAAGAAAGGTTCCATTGATCTAGTAAGTTTGAGAAATCCTGAGTCAAAGAAAGTTAAATATACTTCTTTTTTTGAGAGAGAGGGAGTGCAAGAGTGGATGTAAGTGGGAGAGGGGCAAAGGGAGAAAAAGAGAGAGAATCTTAAGCATGTTCCATGCCCAGCATAGAGCCCGCCGCCCAGCACAGAGCCCACCACGGGGTTCCATCTCACAACCATGAGATCATGACTTGACTGAAGTCAAGAGTCAGACATTTAAGTGACTGAGCCACCCAGGCGCCCCTAAACATGCTTCTTTATGTAGAATATCTTGGTGTCTTTAATATGTTAATGCCCATCTCTGAGAAAGGAATATAGGATGTAGCATATTCCAATGATAATTGATCACTGAATGTTTTTTTGGTTTTTTCTTCCAAAAAATAACTTGAAAAAGAAATAACTTGGGGACTGGTATTATGTGGAAACTCTGGTATTCACTGAACTATTTAAAAAAAAAATCAAGTCCTCCATAATAAAGCAATAAAATTTCAATGGTTAAAGAAAACAAAGTAACTAATAGATAAATCTGTAATGTTTTACTGAACAAACACATTGTTCTTTTTCAAATGTTTTTATCAGTCTGCCTAACAAATAGTCTCTTTCAAGTTTGCTAACAAGACTACTGGCTCTATCCCTTTTCCAAGGCCTAGTATCATGAGTTTTCATGTCCTCCACCTGAGATTCAACTCTCCTCTTTTCTTTTTTTTTTTTTTTTTAATTTTTTTTTTTAACATTTATTTATTTTTGAGAGACATAGAGACAGAGTATGAGCAGGGGAAGGGCAGAGAGAGAGGGAGACACAGAATCTGAAACAGGCTCCAGGCTCTGAGCCGTCAGTACAGAGCCCGACGCGGGGCTCGAACTCATAGACTGAGATCATGACCTGAACCGAAGTTGGCCGCTCAACCAACTGAGCCACCCAGGCGCCCCTCAACTCTCCTCTTTTCTACCTGAGGGCCAGGCAGGAAATCAATTCACTCCCCATGCCTCCATACACACATTAAGAAAAGATCCCTATTAAAAAATATATAATTTGATATACTAAGGAAATGGGGTGGTAATCTTCAACCTCTAACTGGTAAGCATTTCCCTCCTTCCTTCATGCAATGCAGTTCTTATAATAGCAGAATCTTTAGGGGCACCTGGATGGCTCAGTTGGTTGAGCAGCTGACTTCAGTTCAAATCATGATCTCACAGTTCATTGAGTTCCAGCCCCGCATCAGGCTCTCTGCTGTCAGTGCAGAGCCTGCTCGGGATCCTCTGTCTCACTCTCTCTGCCTCTCCCTCATTCACACTCTCTCTCTGTCGATAATAAATAAACATTAAAAAAATATTTTTTAAATAGCTGAATCTCAATTTTTAAATTGTTAATCCATGGTCTTTTTCTCTTGCAACAAAACTTAGCACACTACTGACACAATTTGTTTTCAAGTCTTATTCTTGCTTTGTTTAAAGAAAAACACAATCCAGGAGAACATGTGACAAATTTCAAAGGAATCTAAAACTACACGTAAGAGTGGAACTTAAGAATTTTAAGGTGAGAAGTCATTAACAACCTGAATTACAGACCCATGGGTATGGTATTTTAGGTATTTTAGGCATCATTAATATTTTAAATGTACAAAGTCAGTAAAATCCGTGGTAGTTCATATTCCATTTTTTTCTCAAGTTGCCATATTTCCGCATATAATCAAACATACAGTAAAAAATGACCAAATTTTTAGAGTTTGCAAATGTGTATCTACCACAAATGTCACAAAGACTTCACAAATGGCCTGAATTATAACTAAAATCACCTCAAATATCAAATATTTAAAACACATCCTACACGGTAAACTATTCAAGCTTCTCTTTCCTTTCCTTTACAGACTCTAATGAAAACAGAAGGTAGGCCAATAAATCACTTAAGTTCCCTTTTAGCTCTTATCTATATGTACATATATAAACAAGGTACAGATATACTCTAAAGCAATATAAACAGTTGAACACAACTCAAGACTATTGGCCCACTTGCAACTAGATTCTATTCTGGGTAAATACATGTGTCTATGTCATGAAAAAATATTTTTTTAATGTTTTTTACATTTATTTTTGACAGAGACAGGGAAAGAGACAGAGAATGAGCAGGGGAGGGGCAGAGAGAGAGGGAAACAGAGTCTGAAAGAGGTTCCAGGCTCCGAGCTGTCAGCCCAGAGCCTGACACGGGGCTCAAACTCACAAACCAGGAGATCATGATGTGAGCCAAAGTTGGATGCTTAACCGACTGAGCCACCCAGGGGCCCCGTCATGAAAGATATTAATAACACTTTTACGCAATCAAGCAGTCCCCACAACTTTCAGGAAAAAACCACCAATCAAAAAGTTAACAGCAATGCACCTATCAGAATGGACAAAATCCAGAACATGAACACACCAAATGCTGGTGAAACAACATGAGCTCTCATTCTCATTTAATTTAGGAAATTAAAGTGGTACAGCCTCTTTGGAAGACAACTTGGTGGTTTCTTAAAAACTAAACATACTCTTTCCATATGCAATTTCCAGCAATTGCACTCCTTATTATTTTCCCATAGAAGCTGAAAAGTCATATCCACACAAAAATATGCACACAATATTTATAGCAGCTTTCCTCATAACTGCCAAAACTTGGAAGCAATCAAAAAATTCTTTAGTAGGTAAGTGAATAAATAAATAAATGGGTATATCCAGACAATGGAATATTATTCAGTACTGAAAAGAAAGGTGTCCTTTTCCTCTTAAAAACAAAAACCTCAACTACCAAGCCATGAAAAGACATGGAGTAACTTTAAATGCATTATTACTAAGTGAAAGAAGCCAATCAGAAAAGGCTACATATTCTATGATTTCAATTATAGACTTTCTGTAAAAGGCAAAATCATAGACACGATAAAAAGATCAGTGACTGCCAAGGAAGAAAGGGGAGGGAGAGATGAACAGATGAAACAGAGGATCTTTAGTGCAACGAATCCATTCTGTATACTGTGATGCTAGATACACACCATTACACATTTGTCAAAACCCATAATGGGGGTGGCAGGGAACGCCTGGCTGGCTCAGTTCCCTGAGGAAGAGCATGTGACTCCTGATCTTGGGGTCAGGAGTTCAAGCTCCATGCTGGGCACAGAGCTTACTTAAACATGCACGCACGCAGGCACAAACTCATAATGGAATGTCTAACACCAAGGGTGAACTCTAATGTAAACTATGGTCTCTGGGTGATTATGTCAATGTAAGTTCATCTATTGGAATAAATATACCACTCAGAAGTGGGATACTGAGAATAGAGACGCTGTGCATGTGTAGGAGCAGGGAATCTATGAGCACTCTGCACTTTCTGCTTGGTTTTGCAGTACACTTAAGACCATTCTAAATATTAAGTCTATTTACAGTTTTTATAGTAACAGTAATGTGTTTTAATGATCCCAGTTACCAGGAAAAAATTAAATGCATGTTTTCATATCAGGAGACACACATACATGGTCAAGAGAAAATTTTCCAATGTTTTATTTTTTAAAGAGAGCAGGGGAAGGGTGCCCAACTGGCTCACTCAATCAGTAGAACATAGGATTCTTTTTTTGTTGTTGTTGATTATTTATTTTTTTTTTATAATAGTTTATTTTCAAATTGGTTACCATATAACACCCAGTGTTCATCCCAACACGTGCCCTCTTTAATGTCCATCACCCCCTCTCCTCAGTCCCTCACCTCCCTCACCTCCCTCACCCTCAGATTGTTCTTAGTCTTTGAGAGTCTCCCATGTTTTATCTCCCTCCCTCTCTGTTTCTTTTTTTTCCTTTCCCCTCTTCCCCTCCCCCTGGTTTTTGCTTAGTCTCACTAAGTCCACCTATTCGTGAAGGACATGCAGCCAAGAATCCTTTATCCAGCCAGCCTGTCATTCAAAATGGATGGAGAGATAAAGGTCTTCCCAAACAAACAAAAACTGAAGGAATATATCACAAATAAACCAATCTTACAAGAGATCCTGAGGGGGACTCTGTGAAGGAAAGGTCGCAAGGAACACAGAGCACCAGAGACATCCTTACAAACATGAAACCTACAGACAACACCTTGACTCTAAACCCACATTTTTCAATATTAACACTGAATGTAAACGGACTAAATGCTCCAATTAAAAGACACAGGGTAATGGAATGGATTAGAAAACAAGACCCATCTATCTGCTGTCTTCAAGAGACCCATTTTAAACCTGAGGACACCTTCAGACTGAAAGTGAGGGGATGGAGAACTATCTACCATGCTACAGGAACTCAGAAAATAGGAACATAGGATTCTTGATCTCGGGGCTGTGAGTTCGAGTTCCACGTTGCATGTCGAGATTATTTTAAGAATATCCTTAAAAAGGGTGAGAGGAGGGGCGCCTGGGTGGCTCAGTTGGTTAAGCGGCCAACTTCAGTTCAGGTCATGATCTCATGGTCTGTGAGTTCGAGCCCCATGTCGGGCTCTGTGCTGATGGCTCAGAGCCTGGAGCCTGCTTCGGATTCTGTGTCTCCCTCTCTTTCTGCCCTTCCCCTGCTCACACTCTGTCTCTATGTCTCTCAAAAATAAATAAAAACATTAAATAAATAAATAAATAAATAAATAAATAAATAAATAAATAGGGTGAGGGGGTGGAGGAGACTTAGTTGTTTTCCAGGAGCTGACATTGTTATCTACCTCTAGCAAAGTCAAAAAATAAGAGCAAGCCAGCACATCAGCTTAAAAACATGTCTAGTTCTTGTTCTGTTTACTGTTTGTTCTCTCTGTGCAAAAAAAACAATTTAAATTTGGTAGACTTCAGAATGAGAGCATCCCACAGGTTAAAAAATGTCAAATTCTTTAGCTAAAAGATTCTGACGGCTATTAACTTTCCAGGGAGAAATTTATATACAAATTAAATAGTAAGCATAAAGATTAATTTCCTCCTCAAACCTACAGTATCAAAATAACTTATTATGGAGGCAAATGTCTGCAGTGTGTTATGAACTAAACATGTGTATCCTCCCAAAATTCCTATGTTGAAGCCCTAACCTCCAATGTGATATATCTGAAGATGGGGCCTCTGTATGGTATTTAGGGTCAGATGAGAACACAAGGGAGGGACACTCATTAGGGATCAGTGCCTTTATAAGAGACACTAGAGAGTTTGCCCTCCCTCCTGTCTGTATACAAGAAGAGGTTACGTGTACACAGTCAGACAGCAGTTGCCTGCAAGCCGAAAGAAACCTACCTTACTGGCACCTTGATCTTAGACTTCCCAGCCTCCAGCACCATGAGAAATAAATCTCTTTTGTTTAAGCCTCCCAGTCTATGGAATTATGTTATGGCAGCCCAAGAAGACTAAGACATAGAGGAAACTAAATGCAAATCTACTGGCTTGCCCCAATTACAGCCTCATCCAAACCACTGATTCTTCAGGCAAAGACATCCAGATTTATACCTACTAATTTTTAAAGTCAATTTGTTATGCAATGGACACAAATTCACAATAGGACAGGAAATAAAAGTAAAAGGTACTAGGGTAATCAAAAATTCACTATTTTGGGGGCACCTGGGTGGCTCAGTCGGTTAAGCCACCGACTTCGGCTCGGGTCATGATCTCACGGTCTGTGAGTTCGAGCCCCGCGTCGGGCTCTGTGCTGCCGGCTCAGAGCCTGAAGCCTGTTTCGGATTCTGTGTCTGCCTCTCTCTCTGCCCTTCCCCTGCTCATGCTCTGTCTTTCTGCCTCTCAAAAATAAATAAATGTTAAAAAATTTAAAAAAAAAAATTCACTATTTTGTACTGTGCAAACATCAACTTCACAGTTCAGGATCAATCTCCCATCTTGTGGATTGTATCAGTTGCTTTCTTTTTGCTGCAGTCATGTGACCATTTTGTTGTTTACTGAAAATCTGGGCTGAGTAGGTAGCAATAGGATGTGGTGAAATGTAAACTAATTTTGATCCTTCTAAGCAACTTTAATGTTGCAAATGAAGCTTTATTGACGCAAACGTGGTAGGTAAGGTGTTTTAAACATTTTAAAATCTAGAACCATGATGTGAGTCAATATAAAAGGGCAGAAGTGTACCAAGAATTAAGTTTTAGGCAGAGAAACAGTGGTGGCCAAAAGAAGCCAAGGTGAAATGTGTTTGCATTTTTCTCCTGCACTACATGACCACTTGCCCTCAGAGAGACATTTTGTATCCTTGGCTAAGTAAATCAGGAATTTAATCTTATGATGAGTAAGGGTGGGTGGATCATGTGGTCTACTCACCAATAAGTAAACCTACCACAAACACTAGAGAACTACATCATTTGATGGCTACAATGAAGTAGTTCATGCTTTAGACTACTTAAGAAGTTTTCTTTCTAAATATAAATCTGATTTCATGTCACTTATCCAATTACAACCTTTCACTGGTTCCTTGCTGATGAAGTTTTGTGGTGATGATGGGGTGGTCTGGAGCCGATGGCCAAGAAAGAATTCTTGAAGACGTCTTTGGTGCAAAAAGTCCAAAAGGTGATTTTATTAAAGCACAGGGACAGGACCCTTGGGCAGAAAGAGCTGCACTGGGGTCGTGACAGGTAACTCATTATATACCCTCAGGTTGGGAGGGGGTCAGGGATAGAGTAAGCCTCTAAGGAATTTTGGAAGCAAGGTTTCCAGGACATTGAGGGGCAAGCTGTTGCTAGGGAAATGCCACTTATTACTGTTTAGTAAAACCTCAGTCAGGAGACTCTTCAAATGTATGTCGGGGGGCTATAAGCTTGGAGTATGAATGCCAGCATATATCTTGGGGCAGTTGAGAAAAAGGAAGTAGACTCACAGGATCCTTGAGGTTGGGATAATGTTAAGCTACGGTTCTCTTTTGCCCCTAGCAAAGGGTCAGCATTGAGGCAGCTGAGCTCCTAGAGAGAGGTCACTCTGCCAGTTTCAAGGACTTGTCAACGGGCTGTAGGCAGTAAGGGAATTTGATTTTTCATTTGCCTTAGTTTCCCACATTACTTAGTTTCCCACATCACCATGGCAAGCACTTTCCTTTGTTCTTGTGTAGGCAGACGTATCCAAGGAATATCACACATACTCCACTTGAGGTGGGGGGGAGAGGGGTACTGTTAGCCTTTACTTTGCCCTCGGCTTGCCCCACACTCCCTTCATCACTTGCTACCCACAGAATAAAGTTCAAATGTATTAGCAGAGCATTCTTGACAATCGGGTCCCCTTTATCATACTGTATCTCACAGGTCTGAGAGTAACCTTGCCAGTCCTTGAACTCAACACATATTTCCATACTTACATGTCTTAATGTGGCTTGCTACCAAGAACCCCTTATTCTGCTTGTGGGAATGTTACCTTTCTAAACCAAACTTAAAGTAGACCAAACATAAATGTTGTTACATTCTAATCATTGAAACTAATTACAACTCACTGATTACACTTTATATTTTGCCATTAATTCTCATCATTTTTTTTATCAGACAAACTAGACTTTATTTTTTTAACATTTTTAATTTATTGAGAGACAGAGAGAGACAGAACATGAGCAGGGGAGGGGCAGAGAGATGGGGAGACACAGAATCTGAAGGAGGCTCCAGGCTCTGAGCTGTCAGCACAGAGCCCGATGCGGGACTTGAACTCACAAACTGCAAGATCATGACCTGAGCCGAAGTCGGACACCCAACCGACTGAGCCACCCAGGCGCCCCTAATTCTCACCATTTACATACCAGTTCACCTACCCCAGCAAACTACAGGCTCCTTGTGAAATACAAACCTTCTTACTCATTTTATATTCCCCCCAATACTGAGCACAATACTTTGCACATAGTTTAATGAATATAGGAATGAATGAAAGACTGCATACTTGTTTCATCACCTGATTAAAATGAGTAATTCTGCATCATCTATCATTCGCCTAGACAGAAGAAAATTAATGCGTAGTCCTAGCCTGATGAAGGACTAAAAGGGTTTACAATTTAATAACAAATTTTGACGTATATTCTATAAAAAGTGATGTTTTCTGTTTCTAAGTCCACTAATCAAGTCAGCTTTCAAACCTTAATATTCTGAATGCCCAAAAGAGCAGCTTCATATCTGCTTCAGCAAAATCTCTTGAGGCCATACATCCTGAAAGCAATTTGCAGCCTTCTATATTACCGAAGTCTAATTACAGAACACCACATTAGGATTATATCAAATTACATTGTTATTCAACAAAAAGATCTACACTTTTAGTCACTCCAGAACAAATTTACATAGTAACCCAGTAATCATGCAAAGCAAAGTCAATGGTGATTCTATGAATTTGATTCGTAATCGTCTTCCTCCAAACAGATGTCTATCCCTATCCTAACCTTCTCCTACACAGGTAATGTGCAATCTGTGGTTAGATGTGTATTAGGTGTCTTTTAAAGGAATTATAATTAATAGCACCTCTGGAATTACTTCACATTTATTTTAATTAAATTCAAATTCCCTAAAATTCTGAAAGGAAAAAAAACTAAACCACACAGACTTTTATAAGATAATAGCCACAAAGCCACACAAATAAGGTACAAATAGAACCTTAAAAACCAGGCTAAGAATTTAATGGGGCCCCTGGCTAGCTCAATCAGTACAGCATGCAACTCTTGATCTTGAGGTTGTAAATTCGAGCCCCACACTGGGTTGTAGAGATTACTTAAAAATAAAATCTTAAAAAGAAAAAAAAAAAAAGGAATAAGGATTTAAGGTTCTGGTTTCAGAGCAAATTCTTAGAATGCTTCCTGCATTGGGCCAGATTCCTCAAAAAATAACCCCATGTCAATTTTAAATGCCAAAATCACCAAGTTTTCTAATGTCATAATACAAATTATAAACCAAGATCTGGTCATTTTCTGTATTAAAAGAGCTATAAACCTTATTATTATCTTCTATATTTCTTCTTATACAATCTGTTATTATAGTAAAAGATAACAACTATTCAAGTTCAAAATGTTCTAGAGAACCCATCACAAGAAAAAAATTAAAAGTTAAATAAGGGTTCAAAAAACTAAATTTCAGGGTATCTGGGTAGCTCAGTCAGTTGAGCATCAGACTCTTGATCCAGGCTCAGGTCATGATCTCACTGTCGTGAGAGACCCACATCAGGCTCTGCACTGATGGCGGAGCCTGCGTGGGCTTCTGTCTCTCCTTCTCTCTGCTCCTCCCTCACTTGTGCTCTGTCTCTCAAAATAAATACACTTAAGAACAAAAAAACTACATTTCTAGTTTGTAACTATGTAATTAAGAAAACATAATAAATTAATAAAGGAAATAAGATAAACAGTAGCACTGCTAATTTTGGACTGCTTCTTAGAGATCAAGATGAAAAAAATTCATGCAAAATAAATAAGAAAAGTAAAGCAAATTAATCAATCACCCTTCTTGCCCAAAATAATATTTGTTGGTTAGACTAATTCTTAGGACCAATGATCAACAGGATGTATTTACAAGACACGTCAATACTTCTGTAAATAACTAAACTCAAGAATTTAACACATTTTAAATGATTACACATGTTTTCCTCCCAAGAACATAACTGAAGAAAGAAAATATATTTTTGAGTTATCTCGGTGTTTTCTAGTAAAACTCTTAAATGCTTAGGATTCTCCCTATACTCACTGGAAAATCAAAATGATGTGGATGTGGTGTTAAATGGCCATTTATGCCAGAAGAGAAGCACCGATGTTTCAGATACTTGTAAATTACTCTCTTTAGTACTAGAAGCTCACTGTTTGTTACTAACTAGCTTTCATTCTGTCAAGTTACTTTTGCCCAGTAATTCACTGATCATCTGTATTCTTCTAGTTTTGGGTAGGACTCCTGTCTCGGTCAGCAAAGGGAAACAATCCATGATGAAGCACAGTGAATGTTTCCTCCTACTGAACACTCCAAGCAACACATTAGCCTTTCTTTAACTTCACGGAGAAAGAATTTAGCTTTTTCTCAAAGAACATTTTGTGGCTAGCTCAAAGACATAAGTGTGGGAAAGTCTCCAGAAGCAATTAGAAAATAAAAAAATACCCCCTCTTCCCTTCCTCTGCAGACCATAAACTTTTCTCTTGGGAAAGAGCACATGATTAGTGTAGTATCCAATTCAAGTGCATAAATTAACATTTATTTAAAAAAAACAAAATTATTAGGGCGCCTGGATGACTCAGTCAGTTGAGTATCCAACTCTTGATTTCAGCTCAGGTCATGATCCCAGGGTTGTGGGATCGAGCCCCACGTGGAGCCGGCTTAAGGTTTTCTCTCTACCTCTGCCCTCTCCCCTTCTTGTGCTCTAAAATTTAAAAAAATAAATAAAATCACTGTTTAAGAAACGAAACTGTTTAGAGGTCATCTCTTATAACCCAAGCCCCACTACCAGCTTAAATTCATAGGTCTGCAATGAAAGGCAGTCCTGAGCCTGCAGAAATTTAAATAACTTAACAATTAAGAAAAATAAGAATGAGAGAAAACACAAAAATCCCATACTAGCTGTACTAGTTAAAAAAGGCCATTAAAGAACTATTGGACAGGATAGGCTCTAAAATGTATGAAGAGAGAGAGGACAGGTATAAAACTTAAGGAGAAGAATAATGACTTATTTGCAGCCTCAAAGCAAAACATGTCTCAGGTATACAGGAGTTCAAAAGAAATACAACCCAGGGCATGGCTCCTATCTCCAATCTCTTTGTAAGGACAAAACAGAGCCCAAAGAAATTATATAAAAACTTCTCAAGGGGCACCTAGGTGGTTCAGTTGGTTGAGCATCTGACTCTTGATTTCAGCTCAGGTCATGATCTCACCGTCATGAAATGGAGCCTTGCATCAGGCTCTGGGCTGAGCATGGAGCCTACTTAAGATTCTCTCTCTCTCCCTCTCTCTGCCCCTCTCCAACTCTTCCTCATGCGTGTTTTCTCTTTCAAAATCAATAAATAAAAACTTTTTTAAATTAAAAATTAAAAATAAATAATAATTTTTTTAATGGTCAAATCAACCTGTGAGTAGACCAAACATGGTTCTCATACAATGGAATACTATTCAGCCTTTAAAAAGAAGGAAATTTTGGGGTGCATGGCTGGTTCAATTGATACATGTGACACCTCATCTACAGGATTTTAAGTTTGAGCCCCACATTGAGTGTAGAGATTACTTAGAAATAAAATCTAAAATAAAATAAAAATCTTAAAAAAAAAAAAAAAAGGCCATTTGGGGCACCTGGCTGGCTTAGTCAGTTGAGCATGTAACTCTCATCTCGGGGTTTTAAGTTCAGGTCCCACAACGGGTGTAGAGATTACTTAAATACAAAATCTTTTTTAAAAAAAGAAGGAAATTTCACAATATGAAACATCATGAAGGAACCTTGAGGACAATATGCTAAAAGTGAAATAAGCCAGTCACAGAAAGATTAACACTGCATGACTCCCCTTATATAAGGCAACTAAAAGAGTGTCAAATTTGTGGAAACGAAGTATCAGAGTGGTGGCATCAGAGCTGGGAGGAGGGAAAAATGGGGACTTGCTAATCCACAGCCATACAAGCTTCAATTAAGCAAGACGAATAAGCTCTGGAGATCTGCTGTGCAACACTGCACCTACAGTCAGCAACACTATACTTAAATTTTTGTTAAGCTTTCTTATGACAATAAAATAAAAAATAAAAATAGTTCTCTGCTCATGGAAGATACCTAATGAGAAAGTAATGGCTAAACTTTAAAGATTAAAAGGTAGTCGCCTCTATTCATAGTAAAGCAAAAACCGTAAACTTTTGAAAGCCCACATCAACAGTAGAATGGATAAGCATATTTTAGGCTTGTATTCACTCAAACACTGGTATACTCAACAAGGATTGGCAATTTCTTTCTATAGAGGGCCAGACAGAAATTACTTTAGACTTTGCCAGCCATCCGGTCTCTGATGCAACTCCTTAACTCTGCCCTTGTAGAGCAGAAGCAACCATATACTTTATTATAAGGCGTTAAAATTTGAATTTAATGTAAGTTTCATAGTCACAAGAAATTCTTTTAACTATTTAAAAGTGTAAAAAAAACAGCTCACTGACAAAGAGGCGGGGCCAGATTTAGCCTGCGGATCATAGTTTGCTTATCCCTGCCCTACAGCAATAAGAATGATCTACAACTGTATGCGATAATACTGACTCTCATAAGCACAACATCGAGTGAAAGGAGACAGACACAAGAATATATACCCTAAGACTGTATTTATATAAAGCTCACAAACAGGCAACTCTAATCTGTGGTGTTAGAAGTTAGTAAAGTGGGGAGGAGCTAGTGACTAGTAAAGAGCAAAAGGGGGGTTCTGGGAAGCTGGTAGCGTTTGGTTTCTTCATGTGGGTGCTCACTACATGCATATGTTCAATTTGTGAAAATTCATTAAGCTGCACACATGTGATTTGTGCATATTTCTGTATATATGCTATATCCAATAACAAGTTTTAAAAAATAAAATCCAACTGTTCTCTCTAGAGAGAACTAGCTAAAAACCCAGAAATGATACAAAGACTTTAGGGGCAGATAAGTAAAAAGAATCTAAAGAAAAGTAAATTAGATGTATGATATATGAGTGGGAAAGGAACCCTCGGTGTCGAATTCTGAATAAAAAGATTAAGTTGCTTTATATTTGTACATCAAGTAATTTATACTAAGCAAATTTTGATGATTAAAAATAAAATACTAGATTGGTTTTGAATATCAAATTTAAATAAAATATATTAATATTTATCAACTTGATTGTAAGTAAAGTTTTCTTTTCTTTTAAACGTTTTTATTTATTTTTGAAGAGAGAGAGCGAGCAAGGGAGGTATAGAGAGAGAGGGGGACACAGAATCTGAAGCAGGTTCCAGGTTCTAAGGTGTCAGTGCAGAGCCTGATGTGGGGCTCGAACCCACAAACTGTGAGATCATGACCTGAGCCAAAATTGGATGCTACTGAACCACCCAGGGGCCCCATAAGTAAAGTTTCCTTACAAGAAAACCACAGACACTAATGACACAAAACTGATTATCCCAGGTAAATGTTTGTCGTTGATTTTTTTTATTTTTTTTTTAAGTTTTATTTATTTATTTATTTGGATGGAGAGAGTGATGGAGGGGCAGAGAGAGAGGGAGAGAAAGAGAATCCAAGGCAGGCCCCACACTGTCAGCCCAGACCCTAATATAGAGCCCAAACTCACAAACCCATGACATCATGACCAGAGTCAAAACCAAAAGCAACTCAGCCACCCAGGGATCCCTGTCATTGATTCTAAGGGATCAAAAAGATTTTCAGAAGTAAAGGGAAAGTATGTAAAAACAAATTAATACATTTTCTGCCATCATTCCTTTATGCACACACTCTTGTTTACTGTCAGGATATCTCCTTTCTTCCTTGAATGACAAGTCTAAGAGATAGGAAAATTATCTGTTTGATTCATTCATGCTTCCAGTGCCAGGCACAGGACCTGCTATGTAGGTGCTCAATAAATGCTCATCTGAATAAATGAATCCATTTTAAAAAATGATAAATGATTTGATTACTTCTCAAGTAACATACCCTCAGGATAAACAAAATGGAAGGACTTCATATAAGGACTTCATAAATGGTACCATAATCAGATGTCATGACAGAGAATAACATACAGAATACCATCTTTCAGAGACATTTCCATACTGGCGTACAAAAACATTACAAGTTAATCATACCTATGGGGCGCCTAGGTGGCTCAGTCAGTTAAGTGTCTGACTTGGCTCAAGTCATGATCTTTAAGCTGTTGAGCTCAAGCCCCACATCAGGCTCTGTGCTGACAGCTCAGAACCTGGGGCCTGCTTCAGATTCTGTGTCTCCCACTCTTTGCCCCACCTCTGCATGTGTGCGCGCACACACAAACACATACACACACTCTCTCTCTCTCTCCCTCAAAAATAAATATTTTTTAAAAATTTTAAGTTAATCATACATACATAAAGCACACATAACACAACCCATACCAAAATTTCTTTAACTTAGGATAATACAGCATTTTTAAAGGAATTAGTTGAAACAAACAATGAAGTCAAAACTTACAAAAATTATGTCCTTAAAAAAACGATATTCTACATTAAGACAAAGTAAAAAAATAAAGGTGTTTTATTAGGACAAAAAATGATTTTTCATCTTTCTGTAAATTTAAAATGAGGATCCACTTCACCTTTATACCTTTCTTAGGGCATTTACCATGTAATACAGGATTCTTTAAGAAAAGGACTGTGATACTCTCCTTTGTGTACAGAGCCAGGTATATAGCACAATAGGGGCTCGGTAAATATTTGATAGATAAATCAGAGAGAAATTGTCTTTAAAATCTCTTTACCCAGGAATTCCTTCAGCCCATCAAGTTTGCAGACCCAGAATGCTTTGAGAGGAAGAAAATCAAAAGTAGATCTTCAATTTTTTTTTAGTTTTGGGGTTTTTAAAGCAATCTCTACACCCAAACTCACAATCCAAGATCAAGAGTTTCGTGTTCCTCCGACTGGGTCAGCCAAATTTACAGAACACCTCATACGAGTCATTTGATTTCTCTTTATTTTTTTTAAGTAGGCTCCATGCCCAAAGTGGGGCTTGAACTCACAACCCCGAGATCACGAGTCTCATGCGCTACTGACTGAGTCAGCCAGGAACCCTTCATAGAGTTCATCTGAGCCCATTAAAATAAATCCAGCTGGTAATCTGCAATTGCTGCTTTGTCATGTGATGTCCAGGGACATAAAAAAAGGAACATCTTCCTCAACAGTTGCTTGCCAATCCTTCCTGAGAAGTAGAACTGCATCTCACAAGTTACCATCTAATTCCCAAAAGTATTCAATGAAATTAGCAACATTACACAAAAACTAGGAAAGGAAAGCAAAAGGACTGTGTATATAGAGCTTTAAATTTTCCAGAAAATGGTATTTCTAATTCAAAATATCAAACCAAGTATTTACACTCCTTTTTGGATAAGAAATTCTTATTGTTGGGTAGCCAACTTTGTTTTCTTAACTAGAACATTCAAGAGAAAGAACACTTGAAACCTTATGTTGCTTCCAGCAGTGTTAGCAAGCCAACATTCTACTGCCACCTAGCACAGAAACACAGAACTACGACTGCTTACAGTTAGGACAGTGATGAAGGCGAAAGACAAATGAATCCTGAAAATATGTCAGAGTTAAGTCCATATTTTCAAAGTCTTCTATCGGGTCTCTTAATCTACACATTTCAAGACCAGATATTTTGCGTTCTTTTTTATAATCAAGGTAATTTATTATCTAGTGTTAGCTGTCTGAACCATATAAAGGTGAAGATTATTACTAAACTGCAATGTCAAAGATACTGCTTTACACATTTTTCAATTGTAAAGACAGACCAGTAATGTAAAGATCAGTAAAATCTTTCTACATTATGTAATAAATGCATAAACTCTACTGAAAACACAAGAAAGCTCAAAATTTAAACGGATTCTGGAAAAAAAATTTTAATAAAAATAAAAGGATTCTGAAAAAAAAATTTAATAAAAATAGAAAATATTCTGGCTTTTTCAGGGCATCTGGGTGGCACAGTCGGTTAAATGCCCAACTCCTGATTTCAGCTCATGTCTTGATCTCAGTTTGTGAAATCGAGCCCGGCGTCAGGGCTCTGTGCTGACAGCTCAGAGCCTACTTGGGATTCTCTCTCTCCCTCTCTCTGCCCCTCTCTCACTTACACTTGTTACCTCTCTCTCTCTTTCTCAAAATGAATAAATATGCTTTTTTAAAAGTATTCTGGTTTTTTTCACAAGAATGAGGTACGAGATACATTCCACAAGATAAAACAGAAGCTGAAGGGTGTCTGGGCAGCTCAGTCAGTTAAACATCTGACTTCGGCTCAGGTCATGATCTCATGATCTCATGGTTTGTGAGTTTGTCCCCCCCACACCATCAGGCTCTGTGCTGAGGCAGAGCCTGTCTGGGATTCTCTCTCTCTCTCTCTCTTTCTCTCTCTCTCTCTTTTTGCAGCTCCTCTACATACTCGCTCACTCTCTGCCTCAAAATAAGTAAATAAACTTAAAGAAAAACAAAACAAAACAGGAGCTGAAAAAACCATTTTTTGATGATAAAAAAAATTATCAGGGTGCCTGGGTGGCTTAGTCAGTTGAGTGACCAACCTCAGCTCAGGTCATGATCTCACGGTTTGTGAGTTCAAGCCCCACATCAGGCTTGCTGTTGTCAGCACAGAGCCCACTTTGGATTCTGTGTCCCCCTCTCTCTCTGTCCCTCTCCCACTCATGCGTTCTCTCTCAAAACTAAATAAAACATTTAAAAAAAATTATCACTAATGGGCAGTCAACTCAAGTCATTTTATATACTTAATATCAAATGTTCTTTTAAGCTTCTGCTGTTACAAAAAAGAAAAGCTTCTGCTTTTACTATAAATACTTTCCACAAAATTTTCCAGGTTACTTGGAAACTAGGATTAAATTGTGTTTTTAAAATAATATAAACAGGGTGCCTGTTGAGTGACTCAAGTCAGTTAAGCATCTGACTTCAGCTCAGGTCATGATCTCACAGTTTGTGAGTTCAAGCCCCACATCGGGCTCTTTGCTGACAGCTCAAAGCCTGGAGTCTGCTTCAGATTCTGTGTCTCCTTCTCTCTCTGCCCCTCTCTTGCTCATGTGTGCTCTGTCTCTCTCAGTCTCTCAAAAATAAATAAACATTATTAAAAAATTAAAATAATATAAACAAACATTAAAAACTAAAAATATACACCACAGTTTGCAAAACACTAAACTACTGGAATATGAAAAAGATTAAGTATGGTAACCCTCTGCCAGAATTTAACATCTTCTACTTACATCATGCCCCAAAACATCTCAGCAATACAATGTTCATTGAAAAACTCTGAAAAAAAGCTTTCACTGGTGCTACGTACAAGTATACCAAATTCCCAATACTGAAAAATAGCATACAAAAATCACTCATGATAATTTTTTTTCTTTTTTGAGAGAGAGCATGTGAGCAGGGGAGAGGGGCAGAGGGGGCGAGAATCTTAAGCAGGCCCCACACTCGGTAAGAGCCCAACTCAGGGCTTAATCCCACAACCCTAGGATTGTGACCTGAGCTGAAAGCAAGAGTCGACACTCAACAGACTGAGCCACCCAGGCACCCCATAAATAAATGGTTTTTAGTTCAAATAAAGAAAATTATGTGCTGTATGCTCCCCCTTGTGTTTTAAAAAAAGAGGAAAAACTGTTGGTGATAGGGTTCAGGGCATGCTACCCCAAAATACAGCTGGCATAAGGATTCTTTGAAAACAAAGTACTTGGAGAAAAGGCAGAGCAGGAGGGTCACTCTGACCTTCTCCCCCACTCCTTTCTCCTGAAGTAGGTCATAAAACCCACATGTGAGAGGTCCCCTTTCTATACCCAAAAGGAGCATCCTTATCTCCAAAGACGAAGAGATGCCAAGAAGAACCCTACAAACAGGCCTTACTAAGTTTCCCCCAGTTTACTACAATTACCTCATACTCCCCTACTCCTCCCATGACCGTGACCGTCCCCTCTTCACCACTCAGGTCTATCTGTTTCTTTGGGTCTTCATTTCCTTATGAAAGTTTCTGTGTCATGCAAAACTTACATGAAATAAATTTGTATTCTTTTCTCCTGTTAACCTGTCTTTGTCAGTTTAACTTTCAGACATAGCCAGGTCCCTAGGAGCATCAAGAAAAAACTTTTCCCATGTTGACTAAACATAGTATACTGTCCACGTCAAAAGAAAATTCCGAGAAATTAAAAACATAAGTGAAAAATTCATTGAAAACACTAGAAGATAAAGTTTAGGAAATCAATCAAAAAGTAGAAAAAAAAACACAAAGAAATGGAAAATAGAGAAAATAAAAAAAAAATAAGGATTTAGTCTAGAAGAGCTAACATTTTAAATTAGAGTGCTAAAAAGAGACTAGAGAAAAGAAAAGAGGAAAAAAAAAATCATCAAAGTAGGAATACAACTTTTCCCAGAACTAAAGGTCATGAGTCTCCAAATTCAAAGCATCCACAGTGGCCAAAATAATGAAATAAAAGAAAACCACAAACCAAGGACACTCAAGGAAATAAAGCATAAAAAGAAAATCCCAAAAGCTCACAGAGAAAAAGGTCACAACTTCAAAACTGTGAGCCAACTTCACAACCTAGAAATACATTTTCAACCAAACTAGCAATTAAATATGAGACTAGAATAAAGATACTTTTTTAAGGCTTAAAAAGAAAAAAGTGACCTCTCATATACCTTTTCTTAAGGAACTACTTGAGAACGTGCTCCAAGATCTGAGAAGAGACACAGAAAGCAAGCTGAGCCCAGCAGGAAGATGGAGCTACTCTCCGTGTGCACCTTGGACTGTTCACGTGATGTTCTGACAGCCAATGTGGCCCTAAAGACCAAGTCACGAAACTTAAATAAGGTCCCAAAGCAGTCCAATCCTCAGTTAGGAAAGATATTATTGTGACTGTAGTCAACCATATTGATGAGAAACCCCCAGACCTTGGGACCAAGGTATATTACTTTTGTGCTGTTTCTGTCCTTTCCTTTTAGTTCAGTGTACCTAATACATAGACCTTTCCCCACTTTTCTTTCTTTGATCATGTTGTAGAGAGGGCTAAAAACCACTCTAAATCTGCCTACAATCTGTATCAGTTGCCACACTCTGGCTGCCATTTCAAAAGGTAACTACCGGCTTAATGTCTATTTTCTTCAGGAACGATGCAGTCCACGAGGGCAGGGACTATAGCTGTGATGTTTACTGCTGCATGCTGTATCCCAAGCACAGGAGCACAGGGCACAGCACGTATTAGGATGCTTAATATTTGTGGTATAAGTCAGTACACAAAAACTAACACTGGTTATGTCACCAGATGGCATTATGTTTTACACACATCTCACATTTCTAAACTTTCTTTAATGTGGCTAAATAATGTTTATAATAAAATTAATAAGTGAAAACATACAAGTAGCTCAATATTTGTAAAACAAAAAAAAAATTAAATCCAGCATTCTTCAGATGATACACCTGAATTACATGATATACAAAACCTGTACTACCACAGGTCCTTTCTTTCCAGTCAATTTAATTCTCAAACAAATTATAAATCTTTATGACTTTGAGAAGAGAAACAGAACAAGGGGCTTAAAATAGAAATATTTAGTGGCGCCTGGGTGGCTCAGTCGGTTGAGCTGCCAACTTCAGCTCAGGTCATGATCTCACGGTCTGTGAGTTCGAGCCCCGTGTCGGGCTCTGTGCTTACAGCTCAGAGCCTGGAGCCTGCTTCAGATTCTGTATCTCCCTCTCTCTCTGTCCTTCCCTTGCTCACGCTCTGTCTCTATGTCTCTCAAAAATAAAATAAAATAAAAATGCTAAAAAAAAATAAAATAGAAATATTTAAAATAAAACAGAAATATTTTTATAGCTTTTTACTATTATAAATCTTTTTTTAAGTTTATTTACTTACTTTAAGTAATCTCAATATCCAACAGAGAGCTCAAACTCACAACCTCGAGGCCGGGAATCGCATGCTCTTCCAACAGAGCCAGCCAGCTATTCCTTAAATATTTCATTTTTTTAAGTAACCTCTGTACCCTACATGGGGCTCAAACTTATAACCCTGGGATCAAAAATCACATGCTCTTCCAACTGAGCCAGCCAGGTGCCCCTTAAGTCTTAATATTACTGATAAGTTACTTTCCTATGTAAGTTTAAACCCCTTTTTACTTGATTTGCAGGTTCATAGCATTACATTTTATATTATCTTTTATTACATTAATAAACACATAAATTTCACATACTCTGAATATAAAAAAAAATCCAAATTCAAATTCTATGTCTTCTGAAGAACATATGCTTAGTACCACAGAAACATTAAGACTCATTTCTTATTTATCACAGGTCTCATGAACCTCAAGAACAAGAAGTGAAGTCCCCCAAGAGGACAGAATACCAAATAATCCCTATGTCCAGCTTTTAGATTTTTAATCAAGTAACCAACTTCTAAACATAATTTATATAGTATATCATTTCAGGGAGCCCAGGTGGCTCAGTCGCTTAAGTGTCCATCTTCAGCTTGGGTCATGATCTCGTGGTTCATGAGTTTGAGCCCCACGTCAGGCTCTATGCTGACAGCTCAGCATTCTGTGTCTCCCTCTCTCTCTGTCCCTCCCCTGTTCGCGCTCTGTCTTGCTCTCAAAAATAAACATTAAAAAAAATTTTATATAGTATATTATTCCCAAATATTAAACAAGAATTTAAGGGGAGGCTGAGTGGCTCAGTTGGTTAAGCATCCAAATCCTGCTCTTAGCTCAGGTCTTGATCTCAGGGTCATGAGCTCAAGCCCCACAGTGGGTCCCACACCAGGCATGGAGCCTACTTAAAAATTTTTAAAAAATATAAAATAAATAAATTTAATAAACAGAAGTTTAAGAATAGAAGTTAAGACAGAAGTCAGCACATTTTTTCTGTAAAGGTTCAGGTGGTAAATATTTTAGGTTTTGAAGGCCACATCTCTGTCACACCACTCAAGTGTTATTGTAATAATGTAAACTGCTACAGACAAAATGTAAATGAATAAGTATGTGACTATGCTCCAATAAAACTTTATAAAAACAGCAGCAGAGTCACCTGGCTGGCTCGGTCGGTAGAACATGAGACTCTTGATCTCAGGTTGTGGGTTTGAACCCAGCGTTGGGTGTAAAGATTACTTAAAAATAAAATCTTGAGCTTGGATGGCTCAGTCAGTTAAACGTCCAACTCTGGATCTTAGCACAGGTCATGATCTCACAGTCCGTGGGCTCGAACCCCACTTTAGGCTCCAGGCCGGCAGTGCAGAGCTTGCTTGGGATTCTCTCTCCCCCTCTCTCTGCCCCTCCCATGCTCTCTCTCAAAATAAATAAACTCTAAAAATATAAAAATAATAAAATAAATTAAAAAAATAAAAATGGCAGCAGGCCAGATTCATCCCATGGGCCATAGTTTGCTGACCCCTGGCTGAGAGTATTATACCTTCCAGCTCTCCCCACACGGAAATTGTGTAGGTGTCCCTCATGCTAAGCCTCTTAATGGCAATCTCCGTACTTAAGCACTATCCACTCATTCACTCCTTCCACAGACTTTTACTACGACATGCTAGAAACAGTATTAGAAGTTAGTAATAAAAAAGGTAAAAATAATGAAATCCTGCCCTCTTAATGCTCACATTCCAACAGGGAAGTCAACAAATAAACAAGGTAATAAGTACCTAATTTCAGGTAGTACTGAGTATGTAGGAAAGTAAAGCAGGGTAAAAAGAGTAGGGGAGGAAAGATGAGACTCTTTGGATAAGTCAGGGAAGAGCTCACAGAGAATCACTTTTAAGTAGAGAATGAATGAAGCAAATGAACAATCCATATGACTATCTGGCAGAAGATTACTGCAGGCATATAGAGGAACCACTGCAAAGGCCCTCAAGAGTCAGAAAGCACTTGACATGTTTAAATAAAGAGGAGAAGATTAGTGTGGCTGGAAATGAGAAAATGTGATCAGAGAAAGAGATAGGGAGAGATCACAAAGACTTATGGACAAGAGTAAAAGGACTGGATTTTATTTTAAGTTTTATATGAAGCCATGAATGTGGAATGGTTGAAAGCTAAAGACTAAAGAGATACAATACCTGTTTTAAAAGGATCACTGGTCTATTTTCAATTACACCTCAATAAACCTTGGCAGGAGGAAAAGGATCCCTGGCAGCTGCACTGAGAATAGACTACAGGGGTCAATCCATAAGCTGCTGTTGCGTTTCAAGACTTCTAAAACAGGATCTAAACAGATGTACCTGGCTGGCTCAATTGGTAGAGCATGTAACTCTTGATCTCAGGACTGTGAGCTCAAGCCCCAGGTTGGGCTAGGGCCTACTTAAATAAAAAAATAAAAAATAAATAAAAGAAAAAGAAAAAAAGATCTAAACATATTTTTAAATTCAAATCATAGAAGAAAAGAGAGATAGATAAGTTAACTTCTTTTTTGAACGTTTATTTATTCTTGAACAAGAGAGAGAGAAAGTGTGAGTAGGGGAAGGGCATAGAGAGAGGGAGACACAGAATCCGAAGCAGAATCACAGAGCAGTCAGCACAGAGCCCGAGACGCGGGGCTCCAATTCACGAACTCCGAGATCACGAACTGAGCCAAAGTCAGATGCTAAACCGACTGAGCCACCCAGGCACCCCATTCTAAGTTAACTTTTTACTGTAAATTTAGAGGAGTATGTCAACAATTATTGAAGTAAAATCCAATAGAATTTTCATTTAAAATTTTTGTTTGGATGGAGCTAGAGAGCATAATGCTAAGCAAAATAAGTCAGGCAGAGAAAGACAAATACCATATGATTTCACTCATATGTGGAATTTAAGAAACAAAACAAATGAGCAAAGAAAAAGAGAGAGGGAGAGAGAGAGAGAGAAACCAAGAAACAGAAGTAACTATAAAGAACAAACTGATGATTACCAGAAGGGAGGCAGGCGGGGGAATGGGTGACACAGGTGATGGGGATTAAGGAGAACACTTGTCATGACAAGCACTGGGTAATGTACGGAACTGCTGAACTGCTCTACTGCACACCTGAAAGTAACATGTAACACTGAATGTTAACCACACTGGAATTAAAATAAAAATTTAGTAATTTTTGTTTGTTTAATATGAAATTTCAGTGAGGGAACACAAAATTATCTCCAACAGAGGGCAGTAGTGAATACAAAACATAAGCACACAAAAGTGATGTAGCTTCAGTTAAGTAAGATCTTTCTCTAGAATTCCAGTAAACTAGAACAAGGATCATCCCTGCAAGGTTAACAGCAGAGGTGAGAAATAGAGAAGATGCAAATGCATATCTAGAAGAAGGTGAAATTATAAATATAAACCAAAAATAGGTTAAAATGGCAGGGTATTTATATACAATGTCATCCGCCTAATTAATCACACCACTCTCAATTCACTGGTTTCACTGCTACTAGAGCTACGAGAGCAAATGAATGGCCGGCTTCATATATCTACAAGCAGAAAGAAGGTTTGCCCCTTTGTGAGCAATAGGTAATACTCGAGAGGATCAATGTCCCAGCCAAGTAGGGTAGGAAAGCTCCTTCCAAGTGGAAAGCAGACCAACACAAATGCCAGCAATCAGTGCATTACATCTGGGCACACAAGGTGAAGTTTAAAGGGAAAGACTGCGGCTCAGGAATCTGAAACAATGAATGTAGGTAGCTGGCAATAAGGAGCCTAACATATACACCCACTGCCTATTCCCCCTTCTTTTCTTTCCTCCTACCCCTGTTGTCAATCATCATCTTCACCTTCTTTTCAGAACTTGATTCTCTATAGATGACTGAAAGGTATGGCCACCAAATAAGAAGAGGTATGACTCACTTTTATCCTGCATTTTTTTAGTATTTTCCTCTCGGCTCTGCTAGCCTACATGCTCTTCTAGCCTGCATGTTGAGGTCAAGATAGCAGAGACTCTGTGGAGTCTCAAACAAAGACAAAAGAAAAAAATGTTTTGACTTCCTCTATCATCTAAAATGTAAAAATGTATACCTGCCCACTTCGTACTCATTAGGATGGCTAGTATCAAAACAAAACAAAACACCAGAAACTATCAAGTGTTGGCAAGGATATAAAGAAATCAGAAAATCAGAACTCTTATGTACTGTTGGTGGGAATGTAAAATGGTACAGTCACTGTGAAAAAGAGAATGGCCGTTCCTCAAAAAATTACAAACAGAAATCACCATATGATCCAGCAATTCCACCTCTGGGTATACATCCCAAAATACTGAAAGCAGGGTCTCAAAGAAATATCTGCACTCCTGTGTTCACAGCAGCATAATTCACAATAGGTAAAACATGGAAGCACCCCATGTGTCCAATGACCTAAATGGATAAAGCAAGTGTGGTATATACATACAATGTAATATTATTCAGCCTTTAAAAGGAAGGAAATTCTGACATATGCAACAACATGAACCTTGATGACATTATGCTGAATAAGCCAGCCACAAAATAAAACAAATACTGTATGATTCTACTTACATGAGATACTTAGAGTAGTCAAAATCATAAAACAGAGAGTAGAATGCTGTTGCCAGAGACTTGTCCGGTGGTGGGTAGTTATGGGGAGTTACTGTTTAATGGGTAGGGAATTTCAGTTTTACAAGATGAAAAGAGTCATAGATATGGATGGTGGCGATGGATGCACAACATTATATGTATTTAATACCACTGAACTGTACATTTTAAAATGGTTAAGATGATAAATTTTGTATTTTGCCACAGTGGAAAAAAAAAAGCATACCTTGCTTAAGAGCAGGAATTAAGGTTAGTAGGAATAAAGAAATAAAAGGTTGCTTCATTTTTTTCTTGGCTCCTCCACCAATACTCCATACCGGGTACCACTATGCTATGGTCAAACTGGAATATTTACCATTTCCTGAACCCACTCTACTTTCTCCTGCCTCACTCCCGCTATTTTCTTAACCCAGAATGCCCTATGTGGCTGCCCCTCATTTCCGTCTCAAATACTCTACACTTCCTTCAAGAGCAACAAAAATGCAACTCCCAGAAAAAATATTTTGACTTCTACTATCATCTATATGTAAAAATGTATACCTGCCCATTTCATATTCATTAGGATGGCTAGTATCAAAACAAAACATCAGCTAATACCTCTGTCCCCAGTAGTTTACTCAGCCCCCTATTTCCAAATACTATAGCATCAGCTTGGGTATGTTCTCTTTTACTGCAGAAGGACAGGCTCAAAGCCTTCTGTTTAAAAATCTTGTTTGCAGGACGCCTGGGTGCAGTTAAGCTTCTCAGTCTTGATTTCGGCTCAGATCATGATCTTTTGGTTCATGAGACGGAACTGTGCATCAGACTCTATGCTGACAGTGCAGAGCCTGCTTGGGATTCTCTCTCTCACGCTCTCTCTAAATAATCATTTAACAAAATAAATAATAAAAATAAAAAGCTTGTTTGCTTTTTATATTTTTTTTTTTAAGAATTAGAAAGATGTTTATACCTCGGTGTTGCTTAAAAAGGTAAATGAATATTGGAACTAGATGGCATCTAGTTTCAGTCCTAAGTCAAACAACCAAATGATTTTCCCCTGGTATCTCAATCAGTTATATAGAGGCTGTGTTGCAAAGAACAGGCAAATCTTCTGTTCTACTTCCAACACCAAGTGAGCCATGCCAGCTCTTGATTCCAGAATCACTCAGAAATCCGAAGCATTCCATCCTCAGGCAGAGGAATGAAAGGAGAAACAGCAATACCTGGATATTATTCAAAATATATTTAAAAGAAAACAAGGAAAAGAGTTCCTAGGCAATGTCTTCTCTGGGTATCCTGCAATTTTTATCCCATAATCAAATGAAAGCATCAAAATATTGTCCACCCAGAGAACAATAGCCCCCAATGTTCGGAGTTCCTAAGACACTGGCTACACACATGCTGTTCTTATTTCTTGGCCTGCTATCTGTCATCCTCATCTCCCCCACAGGTCTAGCACACACCTCAAAAACCCAGGTAAGAAGTCAAATTCTCTAGGAAACCTTTCCCACCCACTTGGAGAATAAGATTTGATAGATATAAAAGGCATTCATTAGGTTTATGTTATCAACTAAAATTACTCAAAATAGGGGTCTCTGGCTGGCTCAGTTGGTAGAGCATGCAACCCTTGATAAGGCTGTGAGTTCAAGCCCCACATTGGGTGCAGAGATGACTTAAAAATAAAATTTTTAGGGGCACCTGGGTGGCTCAGTAAGTTAATCATCAGACTTCTGCTCAGGTCATGATGTCATAATTCATGGGTTCAAGCCCCGCATCAGGCTCTGTCCTGGCAGCTCAGAGCCTGGAGCCTGCTTTGGATTCTGTGTCTCCCTCTCTCTGCCCCTCCCCTACTGGCTCTCTGTCTCTCAACAATAAATAAACGTTTAAAAAAATAATGAAATAAGGGGTGCCTGGGTGGCTCAGTCGGTTGGGCGGCCGACTTCAGCTCAGGTCATGATCTCACAGTCTGTGAGTTCGAGCCCCGCGTAGGGCTCTGTGCTGACGGCCCGAGGCCGGGAGCCTGCTTCAGATTCTGCATCTGCCTCTCTCACTCTCTGCCCTTCCCCTGCTCATGCTCTATCTCTTAAAAATAAATAAAAACGTTAAAAAAAATTTTTTTAAGAAAATAATGAAATAGATAAACATTAGAACATGGCGGAGGAGTAGGGGGCTCCAGTATTTCGCTTGCCCTTTAAAGGGGGACGACTGAAACCATTGTCTCTCTCTCAACTACAAAAATCGGGGGGAAAAGGTGCTAGAGCTGACAAGAAACTAAGGCGAACACAGACACGGCCCAACTGAACTCCCTTTTTCTGGAATAACCAGGCCGTATAAGTTCATCTAGACGACATCGATCTTTATTCCTTTTCCCTCGCACCTGTCCTTATTCTGATTTCTATCAGTCTGGATTAAACCCTTTAGTCGCTCTACCTGGGCAAAGTCCATTTCCTTCTTCTCCCTGCACCAGTCATTATTCTGTCTATATATGCTCTGCCACCAGCACACTACATACCCTGTCCTTAACGTGTAGCTGTTACTTCAGGACATTGCCCTCAGAGAGTCACTTGTTATTTTTTTCTGTTGTGAACTGCTTGTCTGGACCATTTGTCGGTACGTTTGAGTATTTCTGTGTTCTGTGTGTCTGTCAGTTTTCCTTTCCAGGGCAACTTCAAGAAACAACCCATAACACATCCAGCCAAAATGACGAGACGGAAGAATTCTCCTCAAAAGAGTCTACAAGAAGCAGTGACAGCTCAAGAATTAATGAAAAGAGATATAAGCAACATAACAGAACTTGAATATAGAATGTTAATCATAAAACTAATTGCTGGCCTTGAAAAAAGCTTAGATGAATGCAAGGGGTCCTACGAGGCAAAGTTCAAAGACCTTAAAAATGGTCAAGAAGAATTAAAGAAGACATTGGAAGAAATACAGGGGAAACTGGAAGCAACCACAGCACGGATTGAAGAGGTAGAGGAAAGAGTTAGTGCATTAGAAGACAAAATCATTGAAAAAGAGGAAGCAGATAAAAAGAGAGAGAAGCTGATCCAGGAACAGGAAAGGAGAATTCGAGAGCTGAGCGATGCAGTCAAAAGAAACAATATCCGTATCATAGGAGTTCCAGAGGAAGAAGAGAGAGAGAAAGGAGTCGAAGGGGTTCTGGAACAAATCATTGCTGAGAACTTCCTCAACATGAGAAAGGAAATGGGCATGGAAATCCAAGAGGCACAGAGAACTCCCCTCAGACGTAACTTGAATAGACCTTCTGCACGGCACATCATAGTGAAGCTGGCAAAATACAAAGATAGGGAGAGAATCCTGAAAGCAGCTAGGGACAAAAGAACCCTAACATACAAAGGGAGACCTATAAGGGTAGTAGCAGACTTATCTACGGAAACTTGGCAAGCCAGAAAGGAATGGCAGGACATCTTCAATGTGATGAGCAAGAAGGACATGCAACCAAGAATTCTGTATCCGGCTAGCCTGTCATTCAGAATAGAAGGAGAGATCAAGGTTTTTCCCAACAAACAAAAACTGAAAGAATTTATCACAAATAAGCCAGCACTGCAAGAGATCCTGAGGGGCATTCTATGAAAACAAGGAGGCAAAGAATACAAACTACCAGACACAGCCTTACAAACATGAAACTTACAGATAATACAGTGACTGTAAGCCCATATTTTTCAATATTAACACTGAATGTAAATGGACTAAATGCGCCAATCAAAAGACAAAGGATAACAGAATGGATTAAAAAACAAGACCCATCTATTTGCTGTCTTCAAGAAACTCATCTTAAACCTGAAGACACCTTCAGATTGAAAGTGAGGGGATGGAGAACTATCTACCATGCTACTGGAAGTCAGAAGAAAGCCGGAGTAGCCACACTTATATCAGACAAATTAGACTTTAAAATGAACGATGTAATAAGAGATGAGGAAGGACATTATATAATAGTCTCAGGGACCATCCAGCAGGAAGAGCTAACAATTGTAAATATCTACGCACCGAATTCAGGGGCACCCAAATTTTTAAAACAACTAATTACAAACATTAGCAACCTCATCGATAAAAATGTCCTAATAGTAGGGGATCTCAACACTCCACTCTCAGCATTGGATAGATCAACAAAACAGAAAATCTCCGCAGAAACAATAGCCCTGAATGACACATTAGGACAGATGGGCCTCACAGACATCTTTAGGGTCCTTCATCCAGAAGCAAAGGAATTTACATTCTTCTCATCTGCACACGGTACATTTTCCAAGATAGACCACATTCTGGGGCACAGGGAAGCTCTGAATAAATATAAAAGAATTGAGATCATACCGTGTACAGTGTCAGACCACAATGCTTTGAAACTTGAAATCAACCACAGGAGAAAGCCTGGAAAATATCCAAGAACATGGCGGCTAAGAAATAACCTACTAAAAGATGACTGGGTCAACCAAGCCATCAGAGAAGAAATTAAAAAATACATGGAAACAAATGAAAATGAAAATACAACAATCCAAACGCTCTGGGATGCAGCAAAGGCAGTCCTGAGAGGGAAATATATTGCAATCCAGGCCCATCTCAAGAAACAAGAAAAATCAATAACACAAATTCTAACAGCACGCCTAAAGGAACTAGAAGCAGATCAACTAAAACAACCCAAGCCCAGCAGAAAGAGAGAAATAACAAAGATCAGAGCTCAAATTAACCATATGGAGACAGAAAAGGTAGTGGAACAGATCAATGAAACCAAAAGCTGGTTCTTTGAAAAAATAAACAAAATAGACAAACCTCTAGCCAGGCTTCTCAAAAAGAAAAGAGAGAGAACTCAAATAAATAAAATCGTGAATGAAAAGGGAGAAATTACAACCAATCCCTCAGAGATACAAGCAATCATCAGAGAATACTATGAAAAATTATATGCCACCAAACTTGGCAATCTGGAAGAAATGGACAGCTTCCTAAATAGCCACACGCTACCAAAACTCAAACGGGAAGAAATAGAAAATTTGAACAGACCCATAACTAGTGAAGAAATAGAATCAGTTATTAAAAACCTCCCAGCAAATAAAAGCCCTGGACCAGATGGCTTTCCTGCGGAATTTTACCAGACATTTAAAACAGAGTTAATTCCTATCCTCCTCAAGCTGTTCCAAAAAATTGAAACGGAAGGAAAACTCCCGGACTCATTCTATGAAGCCAGCATCACTTTGATTCCCAAACCAGATAGAGACCCAGCAAAGAAAGAAAATTACAGGCCAATATCCCTGATGAATATGGATGCAAAAATTCTCAACAAGATACTAGCAAATCGAATCCAACAGCATATAAAGAGAATTATCCACCATGATCAAGTAGGATTCATCCCTGGGTTGCAGGGCTGGTTCAATATTCGCAAATCAATCAACGTGATACATCACATCAACAAAAGAAAAGATAAGAACCATATGATCCTGTCAATAGATGCAGAAAAAGCATTTGACAAAATACAGCATCCTTTCTTAATAAAAACTCTCGAGAAAGTCGGGATAGAAGGAACATACTTAAACATCATAAAAGCCATATATGAAAAACCCACAGCTAATATCATCCTCAATGGGGAAAAATTGAAAGCCTTCCCCCTGAGATCAGGAACACGACAGGGGTGTCCACTCTCGCCACTGCTATTTAACATAGTGCTGGAAGTCTTAGCATCAGCAATCAGACAACAAAACAAAATAAAAGGCATCAAGATTGGCAAGGAGGAAGTCAAACTTTCACTTTTTGCAGATGACATGATACTTTACATGGAAAACCCGACAGAATCCACCAAAAGCCTACTAGAACTGATTCATGATTTCAGCAAAGTTGCAGGATACAAAATCAATGTACAGAAATCGGTGGCATTTCTATACACCAACAATGAAGCAGCAGAAAGAGAAATAAAGAAGCTAATCCCTTTCACAATTGCACCAAAAACCATAAAATACTTAGGAATAAACCTAACCAAAGATGTGAAAGACCTCTACACTGAAAACTATAAAAAACTTATGAAGGAAATTGAGGAAGACACAAGGAAATGGAAAAACATCCCATGCTCATGGATTGGAAGAATAAATATCGTCAAAATGGCAATACTACCCAAAGCAATCTACACATTCAATGCAATCCCAATCAAAATTGCACCAGCATTCTTCTCAAAGCTAGAGCAAACAATCCTAAAATTTGTATGGAACCACAAAAGACCTCGAATAGCCAAAATAATACTGAAGAATAAAACCAAGGCGGGAGGCATCACAATCCCAGACTTTAACCTCTACTACAAAGCGGTGGTCATCAAGACTGTATGGTATTGGCACAAAAACAGACGCATAGACCAATGGAATAGAATAGAAAACTCAGAAATGGACCCGCAAGTATATGGCCAACTAATCTTTGACAAAGCGGGAAAATGTATCCAATGGAAAAAAGACAGCCTTTTTAACAAATGGTGCTGGGAGAATTGGACAGCAACATGCAAAAGAATGAAACTAGACCACTTTCTTACACCACTCACAAAAATAAATTCTAAATGGATAAAAGATCTGAATGTGAGGCAGGAAACCGTCAAAATCCTAGAGGAGAAAACAGGAAAAAGCCTCTTTGACCTAAGACGCACCAATTTCTTACTCGACACGTCTCCAAAGGCAAGAGAATTAAAAGCAAAGATGAACTATTGGGACCTCATCAAGATAAAAAGCTTCTGCACGGCAAAAGAAACAACCAACAAAACGAATAGGCAACCAACGGAATGGGAAAAGATCATCGCAAATGACATATCGGATAAAGGACTAATATCTAAAATTTATAAAGAACTTACCAAACTCCAAACCCGAAAAACAAACAACCCAGTGAAGAAATGGGCGGAAGATATGAATAGACACTTCTCCAAAGGGGACATTCAGATGGCCAACAGACACATGAAACGATGCTCAATGTCACTCAGCATCAGGGAAATACAAATCAAAACTACACTGAGATACCACCTCACACCAGTCAGAGTGGCTAAAATGAACAAATCAGGAAACTATAGATGCTGGCGAGGATGTGGAGAAGTAGGCACCCTCCTACACTGTTGGTGGGAATGCAAACTGGTGCAGCCACTCTGGAAAACGGTGTGGAGGTTCCTCAAAAAAATGAAAATAGAGCTACCCTATGACCCAGCAATAGCCCTGCTAGGAATCTACCCAAGAGACACAGGAATGCTGATGCATAGGAGCACGTGTACCCCAATGTTCATAGCAGCACTTTCGACAATAGCCAAATCATGGAAAGAGACCAAGTGCCCATCAACTGACGAATGGATAAAGAAGTTATGGTACTTATATACAATGGACTACTACGTGGCAATGAGAAAAAATGAAATCTGGCCATGTGTAGCAAGATGGATGGAACTGGAGGGTATTATGTTAAGTGAAATAAGTCAGTCAGAAAAAGACAGATACCATATGTTTCCACGAATAGGTGGACTTTGTGAAACTAAGCAAAAACCAGGGGGAGGGGAAGAGGGGAAAGAAAAAAAAAGACACAGAGAGGGAGGGAGATAAAACATAAGAGACTCTCAAAGACTAAGAAAAAACTGAGGGTAAGGGGGATGAGGGAGGGGGGAGAGGGGGTGATGGGCATTAAAAAGGGCACATGTTGGGATGAACACTGGGTGTTATATGTAAACCAATTTGAAAATAAACTATTATAACAAAAAAAAAAAAAAAAAAAAAAAAAGAAAATAATGAAATAAAATAAAATCATTAAAAAAAAAAATATGTGGAGCCTAGGTGGCTGAGTCTGTTGAGCATCCGACTTCAGCTCAGGTCATGATCTCACCATTCCAGAATTCTAGCCCCGCATCATGCTCTGTACTGACAGCTCAGAGCCTGGAGCCTTCTGCGGATTCTGTGTCTCCCTCATACAAATAAACAAACGTTTAAAAAAAATTAATAAAATAAAAAAATAAAATTACTCAGAATGTCTAGGATCACACCTGAGATATTGCTCCTAACATTTCCATGCCACAACGCATATACTTTTTGTGAAACAATTGCTTTGCTTTTTTTTTTCTGGATTCAAGTCCTATAAGCAAAAGCAGTTAAAAAAAGAAAAACAGAACTGCTTTTTTAAAGTCTAAGCAATTTTGAAACAAACTGATGCAAAAAGCAGCTGAAATTTCAACATTACCTTTAATCAAAGTGTGATTTTTTAGACCAACTAGACTTAGAATCCCTGAGCCTGTTTCCTATTCTTTAAATGGGTGTCCACCTAAGACAGTTCCTAACACACAAGAAGCTCACAAAAATCGAAAATCATTTTTATCATCTATCTCTCGAGTATATTTTGGCACTGGATTCATTCTTAAGATGAGTTCTCAGGCTAAACCAGTGCTCTTCAATATAGTGGCTATATGTAACTACTGGTCACTTGAAATCTGGGTAGTACACATTGATATGTGCTTTCAGTGTTAAAATACACATAGTATTTCAAAGGCTTGGTGAAAAATATAAAGTGCCATATTTACATTTTGTATACTGACGACACAAAAAGAGATTATACTCTGGATATACTGAGTTAAATGAAATAAAATCAATTTCATCTGTTTCTTTTTATTTTTTTTAATGTGGTGGCTTTCAGAAATTTTTAATTTACGAATTTAGCTCCCATTACATTTCTTTTGGACAGGTTGACTTATACTTTGACTTCAAGCTGATCAATGTGCTTTCTTAACCATACAGTGCACTCCTTCACGGGTTCACTGTAGCTAATCCACCCCTATCCCAAGCATACAGTGCCTCACTTAAACACTCCCCACTTCCACAACCCGGGAAAGCTGATTTAGTAGTTCTTTAATTTATAATTTTAATCTGGAGCGCGCAGATCCGCCTGAGGCAACTCGAAATCGTTGCCCACACCACAACAGAGAAAAAATTGAGGAGAAAACCCAGAGTCCTCTCCGGTGCGCGTTTGTCAACACTGTTGCGAGGCTGGGAGCTTGAGCAGAAAAGGGTCGCCCCTAAGAAAGTGAGAAGAGGCGACGTGGCAAGCGCCTCGGATCTAAAGGAACATGATGTAGAATGCACGGAGTGGAGGTGTCAGAAGGAAAGCCTTTATAGCTTCTGGGGAATCAATCTGAGGACAGAGGGGAAGGAGCTGGGCTCCGTGGCCCGTGGCTGCAGGGAGGACCGATACCTTAAGAATCCCTCTCATCTTAGCCAGAAAGGGGCGGAACTCCTCGAGTGACACCTCCGGATACAGCTGGCTGCGCAGCAGCTCTTCTGTGATGCCCTGATGCCCGTGGAAAGCTTCCTGGGCCAGGCCACTCAGCAGCCCGCTCAGAGATTTGGAACCCTCAAGCTCGCCCGCCATGGTCAGCTGCGGCCCCTCCCCTCAACAGCTGTGCGCGGCCTCGCTACGGCAGCCGGGATGGGCCTAAATGGCCCGGGCAAAGGCGCGCGGGACAAATGAGGGCGAAATTCCACCAATGATCGGTATGGGTAGCTACCCGATTTGTTCTACAAAACCTCTCGCCTTGGGCTGCCACCACGGAGCTATCCATTCAGTTCCAGAAGAATCACTTTACTTCCGCTGCTTCCCTTCATTACTCCAGGCCCTGCTGAAAGGAAAGATCAGTTGGTGAAGGTCACCTGAGATGGGGAATTATTCTATGAATGAAGGTAGTTTAACTTTGGAAAGGCTGCATCTCACCCCAGGCCTTGCCAATCCACTAACTGAACAGGCTCCATCGATCGGATGTAATCTCTACCTGATCCTTGCCTGTACACCTTTTGTCCAAGAAAATTTAACTAACGCCTAACAACATAATGTGTTTTCTAAGATTGTTACTTGCCTTTATATATGTGTGTGCGTGTTGTCTTTCCAAGTAGATTAGCAGTTCTGATCCAATGCTCCTTTTTATAACAAATATTCTGTTAACACCTTCTTTACAATCCTGAAATGAAATGCATAGATTATATAACTTTCTACCCATATAACTTCAAAAAAATCAATATATTATTATATCAATAAATCAATATATTATTCACTCATGAGGTACTGATACATGCTACAGCATGCATGAATCTTAAAAACACGTTAAGTGAGGGGTGCATGGGTGAATCAGTCAGTTGAGCACCCCAAACCCTTGATTTCAGCTCAGGTTCATCGCATTGAGCCCAGGGTCTGACCTCAGGCTGAGCTTGGAGCCTGCTTAAAAGCCTCTCTCTCTCTCTCTCTCTCTCTCTCTCTCTGTCTCCCTCTGCCCCTCTCCCCCACTTGTTCTCTCTTGCTCTTTTTAATTAATTAATTAAAAAAAGGATTGCCTGGGGCGCCTGGGTGGCTCAGTCGGTGGAGCGTCTGACTTCAGCTCAGGTCATGATCTCACGGTCTGTGAGTTCGAGCCCCACGTCAGGCTCTGTGCTGACAGCTCAGAGCCTGGAGCCTGCTTCAGATTCTGTGTCTCCCTCTCTCTCTGCGCCTCCCCCACTCATGCTCTGTCTCTCTCTGTCACAAAAATAAATAAACATTAAAAAAAAATTTTTTTTTTAAAAAAAGGATTGCCTAAGGCAAGGCAACAGCGAAAGAAAAGACGCTGAAGCTCTCGCTCAAACGGAAAATACAAAAGCTAAAACAGCCTTTCCAGAAAACAGGTTTCCTTTTCATTATGACCAAATAGATTTCCATTATAAGTTCCATTAAGCAACTGGTCTCTTCTCTTACACTGCTCCTTTTATGGCTCACAGACTGTGTGATCTCAGGCCAGAAATAGGCGTTTTTGTAAGGTTTTCCATCTGAAAATGTTAAGAAATGTGGACTGAAATAATGGGCAAACATAAGGGCCCCAAAGTTTTGCAATAAACTCTTCCTGTTCTCTGTCTCTATTCCACCTTTTCAAATTCTACTTTAACTACCATTCACTCTCTAGTCAGCTATCCAACTCATCAGCTATCAGCGGAGAGCTCTGTGCCAGTCATTCTGCTAGGCATTAGGGGATACAAAAATGAATAAAACAATCTCTGTTCTAAAATCCTACATTCTGGTAAGGGAAGATGATATGTAAATGAAGGGGAGCAGAATATGCCACCCTAAAATTTGCCATTTTGGCATAAGGATTATTTTGAGCTAAAGACAGCGAGAAAAAGCAGATATAAGAAAAGCTTCTGGGGGCACCTGGGTGGCTCAGTCGGTTAAGCGGCCAACTTCAGCTCAGGTCATGATCTCACAATCTGTGAGTTCGAGCCCCGCGTCAGGCTCTGTGCTGACGCCTCAGAGCCTGGAGCCTGCTTCAGATTCTGTATCTCCCTCTCTCTCTGCCCTTCACCTGCTCATGCTCTGTCTCTATGTCTCAAAAATAAATAAACGTTAAAAAAAAAAAAAAGAAAGAAAAGAAAAGCTTCTGGCCCTATTTGCCTGAAAGCAGAAGGTAAATTTCAAAGGTGTCCCTCCTCTGTCTCCCAGGAAGGACAAAAGTTAACCACAGGATGGGGCACCTGGGTGGCTCAGTCAGTTAAGTGGCCCACTTCGACTCAGGTCATGATCTCACCCTCTGTGAGTTCGAGCCCCGTGTCGGGCTTTGTGCTGATGGCTCAGAGCCTGGAGCCTGCTTCGGATTCTGTGTCTCCCTCTCTCTCTGCCCTTCTGCTCACGCTGTGTCTCTATGTCTCTCAAAAATAAATAAAACGTTAAAAACATTAAAAAAAGAAAGTTAACCGCAGGAGACAACTGTAGACCCTTACTGATGAAGAAGGCACAAATTAAAACTGGGTAACAAAGCTCACTCTTCTTTACCGTGCTTTTCCTGGACATCTCCCCATAACCGGCCTTCCTGTCTTCCTTTGGTCTTTAGCTGAAGATGGTGTAGAAATTAGAGTTCAGAGCCATTGCTTTGAATTACTCATTTTTCCCTGGATATCTCACATGTATACATTAGGGATACATGTTAATAAACTTTTGTTTTTCTCATTAATCTGTCTTTTGTTTTAGAGGTCCCACCTAAGAACTTACAAGAATAAAAGGAAAATTATTATTTTACTCCTCTACTTAAACAAACGATTGAAACACAATGAACTAAGTGTTGCTACTACTCAGTACCTAGAAGTAACGATCAGATTTGGTAGTAGAAAAAAGAATATTGATTAACTCCGCTTGTGTAGATCAGGAATGGCTTAATGGTGAATAGTGTTAAAGGAGATAATTAAGAGGACGTGATACTAGTTGACCCATGAGCTGGACCTGGGCAATCAGAGGCTCCTGAACCCACGCCCCTGTCCTTGGAATGTGCATTCTGCCCAGTTCCCACAGCGGGAGCTGTTCCAAGGACATAGTCTATAGAGAGTAAGGTGTCGTTCAGACCATCTGGATGGTATATGTGACTGATCCCAGCGAAGGTCTTTATAGAAACTTTAAGACTATACATGCTGAGATCTACTCATCTTGCAGCCACCCAAGACAAGCCTCAGAAGTTAAGTTCCGTTGCATACTAAGACTGGCACCTACCAGATTTGAGTGGTCTGCCTCTTTATTCAGTCTCTCCTGACCTCAATGTATGGGGCCTGGTTTCAGATTTCACCCAAGAAGCTCCAAAGGTTGCAAACCAACAAAGAGCCAGATATGTTGAAGGGAAACAGCATGTTCCTACGTATGGGGACATGAAACAGACTGGTGTTTTGAGGTACACTATGAACCCTATGCAAAAATAGGGTTCAGGACATTCTACCCCAAAATATGGAAGCTTAGCATATTGAAAATTTGAAGAAACATGAGAAACAAAACTTGGAAATAACTGGTACAGGAAGGACTCCCTGACCTCCCCCTTCTCTTGCGAAGCAGGTCAGAAGACTCTCATGTGAGAGCTGCCCTCTCTGTACCCAGAGTGTTATTATCTCCAAGGATGGAGGGTTCTAAGGGGAATATGAATAAACAGGTTTGCCGAGTTTTCCCAGTTTACAACCCTTAGCTCATACCTTTTTTTCGTATCACATTTTTCCTCACAACTTTCCACTCTTCATCAAATCTAGCGTCAGAATACTCAGGTTTAACCACTTCTTCAGGGCTTCATTTCCTTATCAAGTCACATGATACTTATATTAAATAAATGTGTATGCTTTTCTCTTGTTAATCTGTCTTTTGTCACAGAGCCCCAGCCAAGGAGCTAGAAGGGCAGAAGGAAAAAGATACTTTTCCTCTCCTAAGGTAGCCAGAGTAAAATGAGGAACCTATGGTAATAAATCTGGAAAGATAAACAGAGCCTGTGTCAGAGAGATAGAGAGTTTACACATAATGCTGACTTTTATATTTGGTCATTGAGGAGTAACTGAACAGTTGCAAGCAAGGGAGTAATAGCAAGATCAGATTTGCAAGGTTCTTTTTTAAATGTTTATTTCTTTATTTTTGAGAGAGAAAGAGAGAGACAGAATCCCAAGCAGACTCCACACTGTCAGCACAGAGCCCAACACAGGCTTGAACTCACAAACCATGAGATCCGGACCTGAGCTGAAATTAAGAGTCAGACACTCAACTGACTGAGCCACCCAGGTGCCCCCAGATTTGCATTTTTAAAAGATTCCTCTTTTAAAATCTGTGGCAGCGTGGCAAATGAATTAAAGGCACAGGGAAGGCCAACGCTACACTATCATAGTAAGCAAATAGATGTTAATATGGGTCTGATCTAAGGCAGCGATACTCAGGATGGAGAAAATAAGACAGATTCTTGATTCAAAGGAGGTAAAATTCATAAGCTTTGGATGAGGGAAGAGAAGAAAAAAATGAAAGGAATGACCCCGGTTTCTGATTTAGGTGACTGAGTATTAGATGATGGTCTGGAGCATACAGGGGCTCAATTTACTCGTGTGCTAATCCTCCACGTATCTTGTGTGTCCTTGTATCCTTCAATGAGCTTTATGAATCAAGTGGCACCTGGGTGGCTTAGTCATTTGAGTGTCCGATTCTCGATTTTACTCAGGTCATGATCCCAGGGTCATGGGATCCATGCCGAGCATAGAACCTGCTTAAGATTCCCTCTCTTTCTCCCACTACCCCTATCCCCTACTTGCCTTCTTTCTCTCAAATAAATACATAAAGTTTTGGGGCACCTGGGTGTCTCAGTCAGTTGAGCATCCAACTCTTGGTCTTGGCTCAGGTCATGATCCCAGGGTGGTGGGGTCAGGCTCCACACTGAACACAGAGCCTGCTTGAGATTCTCTCTCTCTCCTTCTCCCCCTTTTCCCCTGCTCATGCTCTCTCTCTCTCTCTACAAAAAATAAAAGAAAAAAATTTTTAAATGAGCTGTGTGAATCAAAATAGCAAGCATTTGGAATTAGACTGCCACAGAATAAAACTTTCATTCTGCATTCTTAAATATTTTCAATCAGGGATGCCTGGGTGGCTCAGTCAGTTAAGTACTCCACTCTTGATTTTGGCTCAGGTCATGATCTCACAGTTTACAAGTTTGGGCCCCATATCGGGCTCTGCACTGACAGCACGGAGCTTGCTTGGGATTCTCATTCTCCCTCTCTGTCTCTCAAGATAAATAAATAAACTTTTATAAAAATACGAGAAGCCCTTTTAAAAATAAACAATATTTTAATTGAAATTCAGACTCAAAGATTTGGAAAACATTTCTGAAGAAACGTAGCCTAATTTTCTGAGTATCAAAGCACTTTTCTGAAGTTTTTCTTACAGGAAATTTCAAGCACAAAGTGAAAAGAATGGCATGATGAGCTTCCATGTCCCCATCACCAGCTTCAACAAATACCAACACCCATTGCCTATCTTGTTCCAACTCTATTCTCATTCACTTCAGCCTTACTATTTTGAAAAATCCCAGATATAACTCTTTATTGGTAAATATTTCAGTATGCTTCTCTAAAAGATAGAGACACTAAAAAAACCATAATAATTATTCCACATGAAAATATAATTTTCTTAATAGTTATTAAATATAAATTCATATTCAAACTTCTCTCTCACAAACTTTTTATTTTTTAACCGCCTGAGTATTTAAGTACTTGACTAACCAGTAAGAAACAATTAGTTTTCTTCTCCCTCGCATAAGTTTGTTACTGAGACCACAATTAAGCCCTATTTTACTAAGCCATATTGCTTGTATCATACTTTTAATTTTTTAAGTTTATTTACTTATTTATTTAAGCATTCATTGCACCCAACATGCAGCTCGAACTCAGAACCCCCAGATCAAGTGTCACACACTCCCGTGACTGAGCCATCCCGGTGCCCCATTCTTGCTTTATCTGAAGTCTCTTTCTATCTATACATTCCCCTTCCATCTTCATGGTTTTATTCTTTTCTTGCAATTTATTTGCAGGTCATTTTTCCTAAAGAGTTTCCTACATTCTATATTTTATTGATCATATCCTCATGGCATCATTTTTAAAAACTGTATTCTGGGGTGTCTGGGTGCCTCAGTTGGTTGAGCTACCAACACTTGTTTCTGTCTCAGGTCATGATCTCACGGTTCATGAGATACAGCCCCACATAGGGCTCTACGCTGACAGTGAGGAGCCTCTTGGGATTCTCTCTCTCCCTCTCTCTCTCTCTACCCACTCATGCTCTTTCTCTCTCTCTCTCTCAAAATAAATAAACTTAAAAAATTAAAAATAAAAACTATATTCTATCCTTGTATGTTCTTTTAATCTGTAAATTAGAAATTTGATCTAGGGAGGTGCCTGGGTGCCTCAGTCAGTTAAATGTCTGACTCTAGATTTTGGCTCTGGTCATGATCTCACAGTTCATGAGTTCAAGTCCCACATCGAACTTACTGCTGTTAGTGCAGAGCAAGCTTTGAATCCTCTGTGCCCCTAGCTCTCTGCCCCTCCCCGACTTGTTCTCTCCCTCTCTTTCTCTTTCTCTCAAAAATAAAACGTGAAAAAAACCTGATAAATTTTTAAAGAAAGAAATTAGATCTAGGAACTTGATTAGATTCAGGTTCAATTTTTTCCCCATTGGGAAGTAACTTTTTGTGTTGTCTCACATCTTGTCCCCCAAAACAACAATCATTTATTTTTCCCACAAATTCGCAATAATTATAGCTCTTGATAATACCAAAATAGTTAATTAAACATTAGTTCATTCCTATTTTTAAACAGAAAATCTGGTTTACTTACAACAGGTCATGAAGCTTCTAAGTTTGCCAGCACTCCCTTTTGGTTTATCCTCTTCCCATTTTCAGACAGGGATTTTTTTTTCCACTGGGAGGTTTATAAAGTGATAAAAATGTGAACTAGAAATCCCTCAGGGAAAATTAGGAAAATCAAAGTATATTTAAGGAAAACAGGCCTCTGCTTCATGTAGTGTAAACAAACAAACAAATGAAATTTTGATGCAAGCAATATGGTTGAGGAAAATAGGCCTTAATGGTGGTCTCAATAACATAAACTAATGCAAGGGAGAATAAAAATAGATAATACATAATAATTATTGTTTGCACACCAAAGTTTTTAACAGTGAAAAGAGAATATATATACACATTACTCTCTCCTTTTCCAACTCCTGCCAGTGCCTAGCTCAGGCTTGTTACTAGGGGCTTAGCAAGTGGTTCAGTATCCTGGAGAAGACAACCCTCATGCGGATGATTGGCCAAGTGTTACTGTTTTGTAAACCCTACTTTGCAAATCATTAAAGAAACTCCATAAGGCTATTACTATTGCCAACATTCTCATGTTTTGTGTCTGCTTGGATCTGATAGGATTTTTTTTCAATATTTCCATCCTTCACTGACAACAGTGCTTTGCATAGCATACAAAAGTTTGCATATTTTAATACTTATTGTAATCCAATTCTAATGAGGAATTAATGCATATCAACACTTGCAAGCAATCAAATTTTCAGCATGTATTTATTGCATAAGTCGGAGGGGGGTAGGTAAGTAATTCCAATCTGTTACAGAAAAAGAAAAAAATATGTTTATAACTTGAAACCTTTAGAATAATCAAAGTAATTGTGTTACCCAAGGGAACTGTCCCCAAAAGCCAGTAATGGCATCTTCCAAATTCTGCTCTGTCCTTTGTAGCTAATAGGTCTACTCCTTACACTATTAAAACTGGTAGAGTTTAAGCCTTTAGAGATCGTGTAATTCAATCCTATTATATGAGGAAAACGAGACCCAGAAAACTTAAATGACTTGCCTAAGATCCCATGACTAATTAGTAAAAGAGAACTCAGAGCCAGGATTTTGGATCCCCAAATTAATGCTACTTCCATCATCACACACTTGTTTCTATCCTCCCACATCCGTTGTCTCAACAAGTAATCATAGGACATTTAAGGCTACATGGAAAAAGTCTGGACTTTTTTTTTTTTTTAGTTTATTTATTGAGAGAGACACACACACACAGCATGCGAGGGGGAGGGGCAGAGAGAGAGGGAGAAAGAGAGGATTCCAAGCAGGCTCCACACTGTGAACACAGAGCTGGATGCCATGCCGGGCTTGAACACACTAACTGTGAGATCATGACCAGAGCTAAAATCAAGAGTGGGACGCTTAACCTATTGAGCTACCTGGGTGCCCTAAGTCTGGTCCTTTTAAAAAAGTCAGGGTCAAAAGCATACAGCCCAGAGAGCATCCAGGAAGATTTATCTTCTAGTGCTAATTTCCTGAATGCGTATGATCACAGAATTAAGTACTTAACCTGGAACTATCTCAAGCAACCGCCGCTTTATGCGTACTTAATTATTTGTGAATAAACATTGAAAGAACATCACCTACATGATCTCCATAATAAAACACACTGGTCATAGAAACCCAACAGGTTAGCTCATGACCCAGAAAATCAGTTGCTCTGTATGGGAATACAGTTTCAATCTATTAACAGGTATCCCTTGGGCTTTGGATTCAATTCTTTGTGTTTCGGTTCCCTCATCGACTAAAAAAAAAAAAAAAAAAAAGATAGTGGCCTTCACTTCATACAAGTATCGTATTGTGAAGGTTAAATGAGATAAAATGTGGAAAGGGTTTAGCAATACATCTAGCACATAACTGAACTAAACGATCGAGATCAAAATGCTTAAGCTCCTTGCGAATGGCTCATGTTATGTATAAGAAACTAGTACACAACGAGAAGGTTGTACTAGACAGGGACTGCTGGTTTGGCAGGCAATCATAGCTTCAAAACGAGTAAGATTTCCTGGGATTTAATGACGGTGTATTTAAATCTCTAACTACAGTCAATATCCATCAATAGGAGACAATACTTCAAGCATGTGAAAATAGATGCCCATTTCAAATACATATCTTCCGACTCTATTTCAAAATGAACACAACCGAATAGTCATTTATTTCAAAATGAATAAAACACAAGACCAAGCGGTCCCGCAAAAATCAGCTCAGCCCCGCCCGCTCAGGAGTAACCCGGAGACCACAACACCTCGCAGTCGCTTCCAGTTTGAGCTAACGGATGGGACCTTACGCGCGAGCACAGAGGAGCGGGCAACGTGGGTGCCCAACACCCGCCTTTAAAATCACGGCATGGCCGGTCGGCCTCTCAAGAGTCCTCGCCCACGGCGCCTCCACCCCCAGGGCCCGGGGCCAACACTCCCTGTAAACCCCGAGCTCCCCTCCACAGCTACCTCAACCGGCGCACGGCGGGCAGCCTTCTACGTCACGTCGGCGCCGCGCTGCTTAGAAGGCCCCCTACTCCACCTCCTCCTCCCGGCGCTCGCGCCGCTTTCTGGAAGGTTCGTGAAGGCGGTGGGCGCGTTCCGTTACTCCGCGGCCGGCGGGAATCCGGGTCCATCCGTCCTCCCCAAGCCCGCGCAGACCCAGCCAACCTTGCCATGCCCGAGAACGTGGCTCCCCGGAGCGGCGCCCCCGCCGGAGCTGCCGGCGGCCGCAACAAAAGCGCCTATCAGGACCGTGACAAGCCGGCCCAGATCCGCTTCAGCAACATCTCCGCGGCCAAAGGTATGGCTCCCTGGGTCTGGCCTGCGGCCGTGCGGGGTCGAGTTCTGCACGCTCATTTAGGTCTTGGGTTGCCGAGGCTCATTTTCTGTTCCTTGAGATGATCTTGCCTTTCCAGCGGTGGAGAGATCCGTCTGTGGAGGGATCCGTGCTGTTTTCTGCCGGTAAATCCCAGCGCCTAGCATGGAGACCGTTGGGACTGGCCCCGTTCTGGGTCTTAGACGCCCGGCGTAGTTTTTCGTTCTCGGTCGCTCATCACACTGGAGTAGAAAGCGGCCGGGGCCCGCCCGCTGCAGTCCTTCGGGATCTGCTTATTGATTCCACCGGTAGAATGTTTGCACAGTACTTCTTGGTTTTCTCGTCTTTGTAGAAGTACCATTTATATAAGCTCTTGGCGCAGCTAAAGGAAGAATTGAGAATTTACCGCTTGAATTGGGGCGGGCCCCTTTGTCTTGGTCTGTGGGGAAAACTTACCCGTCCTTTTTGGGAATATGGGAAGCTAGGCTGTGCCTTTTTGTCCTCTCTGCATGTGCAACCAGACAAGTTTAGAAACGTGTACAGTATGTTGGCGTTTTCGTCGTAGAGAGTATTTCGATGTATAGTAGAAATGAAGATCCGAGTTTCCACCCTCTTAGCATTATTTCCGTGGCTCTGTGATCTTCGACCTGTAGCCAGGGTTTCCTCACCCATAAAATTGAGGGAAATGTTCGCTCTTTTTTGGAGTTCTGAGAATTAAGAGTAGTCGAGGTGAGATAGAAGAGTCGGGAAGGAAAAAGGAGAAGGAAAGCTTAGAGATCTTACCTACTGTGTGTTGAGTATTGAAAATACAGTGAGTATTCCATCACAGAATAAGGTGTGTGAAGACGTGAGAGGTGAGTTTGGAAGGGTAGAATGGGGCCGAACCTTGAAGGGCCTGGTGAGCTGAGGCCGCCTGAATTATCGGTGAACTTGATTGACCTTTTTAAATGAAGAGAACTCAGAGACAATTAGTCTTTCCAAGTCAGACAAAACTCAACACACTTGATTGAAGAAAGTTGCTTAAGTTTAGGTGCATTTTCGGTTTAATTCAGGGAGCCAGTTTTTTCATTTAGATGATAGCCAAAAAAACATGCCCCCTCCTCCCAGTTGGTTGATAATGTGAAAAAAGTTGAGTAGTAGTCAGCATGAGTCATTTAACAGACCATACTGTGTGCTACACAGTTTGTTAAACATTTTTGGAGACGTAAGCCGTCTAAAATCTTTTTTCTTTTCTGTACCATTTTTCTAACTTCTTGTAAGTGAATGTCACACTTTGAGGTTTTTTTGGTTTTGGGTTTTTGTTTTTAGTTAAATCTACCCCCAATGTGGGACTTGAACCCACTACTCTCACATACTTTACCTACTGAGCCAGGCCGTCACCTGGAATGTGAGGGCATTTTAAAGCAAATTGGTCTACTTGAAGAATCATGGCCATGTGGATACACTCTCGTGGCCTGAAAGCGTAATATTGACTCGATAATTAGAAACAGCAGCCTAAAATGATGAAATAAGTAGAAAATAATTTTTAAATTATAGCAAATATTTTCTCTGAAGATCTTTATTCACACAGTAAAAGGGAAAGTATTATGCTGGTTGTGGAGAGTACAATGATGAGGGCACAATCTCAGCCTTGTGTATATGGGGTGAGGAGGTATGTGAGGAAGGGGGAAGGTCTCATTGTCTTAGACTGTCAAAGAAAAGGAGGTTTGACTTGACTGTTCACATCTACTTTCCCTTAGAAAATAGTAAATGGAATATTAAACATTCTTAGGGACAAATAATAAGAATAAGTAACTTTGGAACGGTAGGCTGTATATCCAGATATATTTCATAATGTATTGATGTTGACTGAAAGCTAGGGTTTTAGTTTTGGGTTTTTGTTTGGGTAAAGATTTGAGGTTTTTGTTTGTTTTGGGTTTTTTTTGGTGGCGGAGAGGAGGGTGTCTAAAGGGTATTTTACTGTGGACCATGTAGAGTCCTTACCCAGCCTACATTGTACTTGATATTTAGAGGAAGATTAGGTAAATCCTCAAAGTTTATTCTGCCATAAGTAGGGCACAAATATTACTTACAGTGACTTTACCAACGAAACGTGAAATGTACAATTAAATGAATTACTGTTTACAGTAGATTATTATTAGACCATGAATTTTCTTTAGTAGACACAGTATAAACAGTTGTAAGCCATATCCTAATAATGACAGAGTGATCTTTTTTTTTAAGAGTCTTGATTTCTTTCTTTTTACAGCTGTTGCTGATGCTATTAGAACAAGCCTTGGACCAAAAGGAATGGATAAAATGGTAAAGACTTGACTTATTCATTACATATTGAGTGCTACTGTCCACACTGCAAAATCAATGGGGGGTTAGGATGTGATACTTAAAAAATAAAAAGTATTAGAAAGGCACTTTGAAAGTTTAGAAGAACAATAGATTGCTTTGGAGTGAGTAGGACTTAACTATAATTCATATTTTGTTTGATGCTTTTAACATTGAAAGTATGTCCGCCAGAGAAGTTCTCTGGTGTTTGGTCACAAGGAAAGTGTAGTAAGGCTGTAACTATGAGCGCTTGAGTTCAGCGTTTTCTTATTGGTAAATAACTGTGACCCTCTATGAGTCTGTAAAATTTCGTTTGTTCTTCGAACTTGGTTGACTGGTAGCATAAAACATTTCAGTGGATTCCAGTAACTTTTGAGAAATACACCCTCAAATTCAGTGCTAATTAAAATCCGAAATGAGAGTTAAAGGAACAAGATGAAGGATTGTCTTGATGATGTACAAATTAATATTCCCTCTCAATATTTTAAAATCTGTCCCTGCTAGTAATGCCGTTTGCCCTTTGTTGAGAATACTAAGTTACTGTGTCAACTGTGAGAAGCGTATTCAGTATGTTCTTGATGGTATCTTTTTTGGAGATCCATGGTATCATTTCTCACTATGGATATGAACCCTGGAATGATAGTAATTACATTCAGCGTCTAGCGTCTTCACTTGAAACAAATAAAAGATAGCTGGAGTAAAGCCAGGTATTAGACTTGGAAAGTGAAACTATTGGTGTGTATTCTTAAGTCATTATACTAACATAAGAGAATTTGAAATTAAGCACAGTTGTAAGCTGTGCAAACATAAATTAACTTCTCTACTAAGAAGTTTTAACGTTAGTACAGCTTTTAGGGTATTACACTGCTAGGTCAAGAAAACAAAATTTTTGAAATACAGCTTTTTCAAAAAACAAACTTTCCAGATTCAAGATGGAAAAGGTGATGTGACCATTACAAATGATGGTGCAACCATTCTGAAACAAATGCAGGTGTTACATCCAGCAGCCAGAATGGTAAGTATAATTTTAGATGAGGTGGGTTTTTTAAGTGTATCGCTTCATATTTGTAAACAGTTAAATTTGTTTATTTAATCACATTGTATTAAGTATTGTGAATTTATTTTATGTTAAGCAGGCATGTTTTTAGGATGCATCGTGTGCCTAGCATTGTGCTCTTCAGTGCAAGGTTGTAATAAAACATGAATCTCCTTGTCCACAGGAATGTGCCAGGTAGTTGAGGGAAAAGGAGATAAAACATGAAATGGTATGAATTGTTAGCTCAGTGGGCATTAGTTGGAAGACAGCAATGTAATCTTAATTGAGCAAAATAAATCACGTCTAAACTTAAACTGATGTTTATTAAAAATAATTACCAATTCAACTAAGTGTGATTGTGTTCCAGTGTCAAGCGACAAGTCACCATCCCAATGAAAAGAAATTCTCATCAGAACGTTGTTTTATTATATAAAGTTGACTTTTAAAGCGAATCAGATGATACTTACACAAAGTTAGTTCAGATAAGCTTCCACAGGACTCCAAACTGACACTGTCATCTAGAATGCTACATTTTTTAGGTTCCAAGTCTACAACATCATTTATGCTTTCTGAGAGAAACTTTTGTAATCGCTGGGAAGAAAAAATTTTCAACCCATAGTCGGAACCAGAAATCATAGCTTCTTATAGAGAGTATATAAGCAGAATTTATTGTGTCACAAATCTATCAATTACTTTAAAATGAAACCCAAGAAGTAAGAATTTTATTGAATCTTGTAGTGTCGTATATGCATATATATAAAATATATGATAGTCAAATTGTGACACTGATAGGAAGGCCATTTGTTTTACATTTCAGTTAGATGTTACTGGGCCCTCACATTTCTCATTGAGCAACTTAGCATGTTCTGTTTACTTAGCTGGTGGAGCTGTCTAAGGCACAAGATATAGAAGCAGGAGATGGCACCACGTCAGTGGTCATCATCGCTGGCTCTCTCTTAGATTCCTGTACCAAGCTTCTTCAGAAAGGTAGGTAGGACATGGGATATGTTTTATTACTAAACATAGAATTTTGCTTTTCTAAAATAAGTTGTGGTGTTAACTGATCTTAGGCTCCAAATGAGAACGGGAATTTGGGGGAGAGAGTGTGGGTTCTTCTACTGGTAAATAGAGCTTATGCATAGTAACTCTCCAGTCACTTATTCTACTTTTTACCTAGATTTGTGATGTTTTGAAAAGTATAAAATTTGGCTTCGGTGTTAAGTATTATGAGTGTAGCATCGATCTGTGCCAAATTAAATGGAAATAAATTACTAGCCATAATAACAACTAAGGTTATTCAGACCATTGTATTTATAACTGAAGCGTCAGTTTAGATAATTTAAAAAGTATGTCTGCTTTGGGGCACCTGGATGGCTCTGTCAGTTAAGCATCCGACTCTTGATTTCAACTCGGGTCATGATCTCATGGTTTGTGAGATAAAGACCCACATCAAGCTCTGCTGACAGCATAGAGCCTGCCTAGGATTCTCTCTCTGCCCATTCCCTGCTTATACGTGCTCTTGTGCTCTCTATTTCTCTCTCTCTCTCTCAAACTTGCAAAAAAAATTTTAAATGACTGCTTTGAAATTACAATGAATGGAAAGTTTCAATTTTTAATGTGTCATATATGTAGTTTATATGTTATAATAATAAAATTTTAACAAACAGGGATTCATCCAACCATCATTTCTGAGTCATTCCAGAAGGCTTTGGAAAAGGGTATTGAAATCTTGACTGACATGTCTCGACCTGTGGAACTGAGTGACAGAGAAACCTTATTAAATAGTGCCACCACTTCATTGAACTCAAAGGTGAGACCAGTACTAAGGGATCACTGTAAAATTACATTTTAAAGTTTGTTAAGAAGTGCAACTCTTAGACATTTGTGATTTTTTTTTTTTTTATGTTCAATAGTTCATAAATGTTAGGTCTGGAGTGTCTAGGTAACTGGTGTAATTTGTACAACTAAATTAGTTCAAGTCAAATTTCCTCCTTCAAGGCTTTCAAATAAATTGTATCCCCATTTTACAGATGGGAAAATAGACGTAGTGAAGTTAAGTAACTAACCCAAGACCTATCAATAAGGGATCAGGTGAGGGGCACCTGAATGGCTTGGTCGGTTAAGTGCCTGACTTCAGCTCGGGTCATGATCTCACGATTGTTGAGTTTGAGCCCCAAATCAGGCTCTCTCCTGTCAGCACAGAGCCTTTTTTGGATCCTCTGTCCCTTTCTCTCAGCCCTTCCCCCACTCATGCTCTCTTGTAAATAAGTAAGTAAAAAATAAGAGGTAAATTGAGACTGGAACCCAGGACAGTTTTGCCCATCCATAGTAGTTTTCAAATTTAAAGCATTTTTTTAAAGATTTTTTTGCGCATTTAATATTGTTTTCTGTCACATTCTCTTCGCCCCTCCCATATTTTCCCCTTTTTTTCATCAGCATTGTATCAGTACATTTTATTTCAGTGTGAAATGGGGAGCTAGATAGTGTTAGTCGCATCCATGGTACTGTTGAATGTCCACAGTTGTAACATAGAATAGCATGGTTACAGGTGTTGGTCATAGAGTCTGGACTGCTTGGGTTCAGTGCTGGCTTCATCACTAGACTAAGCTGTGTGACTCTTCAAATTTCTTCATCCGAAGATTGAATGAGTGTATAAACGTTAAGGATAAGATCATTTTGCATAAGAATCGTCTACATAAAGTTAATTTGGTTTTTGGGTTTCCTATAGAATTATTACTAATCCAGACAATGCATCTACTAAAATTAATAAAATAGGAACGCAAGCATGCATATTTTGTGCCCTTGGTGACTGACAACATGAGTGGACAAGACAGTTTGTATTGTCTTCATGTTGCTGCTCTCCCTCTGCAACCCAAGAAAAATGATTAAGATTGTTTTTTGAATATCTTTGTCATAAAGAACTAGGATTATTTTCTATTGTGAAACTGACTTTATTATTGCTTTAATTCTAGGTTGTCTCTCAGTATTCAAGTCTGCTTTCTCCAATGAGCGTAAATGCAGTGATGAAAGTGATTGACCCAGCCACTGCTACTAGTGTAGATCTGAGAGACATTAAAATAGTTAAGAAACTTGGGTAAGCATGTCTAATTTTAACTTTAGTAAAAATTAAGGGGTGCCTGGGTGGCTCAGTTGGTTAAGCACCTGTCTCTTGATTTTAGCTCAGGTCCTGATCTCACAGTTCATGAGTTCAAACCCTGTGTTGAGAATGTCAGTACAGAATCTGGTTGGGATTTTCTGTCTCCCTCTTTCTGTCCTTCCCTCACTTGCTCTCAAAAATAAACTTTTTAAAGAAAAAATAATTTTAAGAACTTGTATTAATATTAATATGGGAATCTCAAGAGTTTGTTTATATCCTTTTATGATGGCAAGGCAGAAGTGTGATCAGGGGTGCCTGGGTGGCTCAGTTGGTTAAGCGGCCGACTTCAGCTCAGGTCATGATCTCACGGTCTGTGAGTTCGAGTCCTGCATCGGGGTCTGTGCTGATGGCTCAGAGCCTGGAACCTGCTTCAGATTCTGTGTCTCCCTCTCTCTGCCCTTCTCCTGCTCAACTCTGTCTCTATGTCTCTCAAAAATAAAAACGTTAAAAAAAAAAAAAAGAAGTGTGATCAAAGTTCAGGAATGGGACACTAAGAAATGTGACTCCCGTTTTATTCAACAGATGATTTTTAATCTATTAGCGATCTATTTTTTTTAATAGTTATTTCTCCCAGATTTTATTTGGCTCACTGTATTTTTTTTTAATGTCTATTTATTTTGAGAGAGGGAGTGGGGGAGAGGCAGAGAGAGTCCCAAGCAAGCTCCATGTTCAGCATGGAGCCTAACATGGGGCCTCAATCTCATGACAGTGAGATCATGACCTGATCCTTCATCAGGAGTCAGAGTGCAACCGACTGAGCCACTCAGGTGTGCCTTTATTAGCAATCTATTAAACTTAACAGATTTCCACCTCCTTTTAACTATCTCCTTGTTTTCTTTTTTCTTAGTGGGACGATTGATGACTGTGAGCTGGTGGAAGGGCTGGTACTTACTCAAAAGGTGGCAAATTCTGGCATAACCAGAGTTGAAAAGGCTAAGATTGGGCTTATTCAGTTTTGTTTATCTGCTCCCAAAACTGATGTAAGTAAGAACCAAATGAAATTGGTTCCTCGTTGGTATGTTTTAACTTTTTAATACTTCAGACTTTAGTTTGTTAATATAAAAACAGAAAATACTGACACTAGTAATAAAAACCATAGGTTTCAAAAGGATTAGTAAAATTGAGGGGTGCTTGGGTGGCTCAGTCGGTTAAGGGTCTGACTTCAGCTCAGGTCACGATCTCGTGGTTCTTAAATTCGAGCTCTGAATTGGGCTCTGCTACATGTAGTGCAGAACCCACTTTGGATCCTCTGTCTCCTTCTCTCTGCCTCTCTGCCTCTCTGCCACACTCTCTCAAAAATAAAATATTCAAAAAAAAAAAAGAATTAGTAAAATTGAGACAAAAGTAGAAATTGTGGGTGACAGACATGACAGATTGGCTGTCACTGAATTAAGCATTGACTTCATAAAAAAGGCAAATAGCAATAGAAACTATGTATGAAATAAGTTATGGAAAAGTTGTAGCGTAAGTGGAATTTCTAGATTCTTTCTAGATTTCTGAGAAACCTCCACCCACACTATAGCAGCAGACAGATCTTTTGTCTTACATTAGCACAAATGAATCTGACCCAGATTACTATTTATACCCTAAAGAAATGTTTCTAAAGGTGTTTTCGTATCTTTTAGTCATAAGCGCTATTTCCAAAAGGGCTTGGTTGATATTGTGACTTTGCTCAGATTTGATCTCTTTTTACATGTTTCTTGTTTAGTCCTGTGTTTCCCAAAAGTTTAACCCATAGAGAAATTAATGTTGTTTTATACACCATTGATTAACAAGATTTGTCCCTGGTATCTCCTTACAGCATACCAGTTTTGTTTTTGTTTGTTTTTTTAACAAGCCATAGAGCAGAAAGGGTGCAACCAAAATTATTTCAGGAATGCATGTGTCTGTATGAAGAAAATTGACATATTCAGGAAATAGGATAATCATTTTACAGTTACCAAAAATGTGCTTGCAAAAAATGTAAGTAAGATAGCAAGGTGTATAGCTGAAAGTTAAAGACCTGAGCTAAGGTTGCTGTATATTCATCTTCCTAGATCTTTTCTGGGTGTGCCTGTATGATTTCTTACTTAGTATGATTTTGGTTGAATTTACAGGACATGTGATATTTCCATTAAAAGTCTATGTTTTTCAGTAAAAAACTCTTAAATGCAAAAAAAAAAAAAACCTCTTACAAGGCAATTTATTAATATGTTATTTCTTTTTCTCAACAGATGGATAATCAAATAGTAGTTTCTGACTATGTCCAGATGGACCGAGTGCTGCGGGAGGAGAGAGCCTATATTCTAAATTTAGTGAAGCAAATTAAAAAAACAGGCTGTAATGTCCTTCTCATACAGAAGTCTATTCTGAGGTGTGGGGCTATTTCTTTTGTTCACTTTTTTTTTTTTTAATGCTTATTTTTGAGAGAGAGTGTGTGAGAGGGGGAGGTGCAAAGAGACAGAGAGAGAGACCGAAGATCCAAAACGGGCTCCATGCAATTCCAGCGCAACTGGGGCTCAGACTCACAAACCACAAGATCATGACCTGAGCTGAAGTCCAGTGCCCAAATGACTGAGCAACCCAGGCGACCCTCGTTTGTTCACTTTTTTCTTCTTAATCTTTTGTTCACTTTTTAATGATCGTTTATTTTGGATCCCCTTTAGCAGTTGTTTAAGAAACTTTTGAAGTGGGTAAATCATTGGAAATCTCGGATGAATCTGCCTTGGTGGGACAACATTATATTCTGATACTCCTCTAAAGTGGGTTCTCTTCTCATTGTGATGATTTCAATGTGTGGAATATACAGTTGACCCTTGAACAGCTTAGGTTTGAATTGTGTGGGTTCACTTATTTATGGATTTTGGGGGGTTTTTTTGTGTTTTTTTTTTTTAAATTTTTTTTTTAACATTTATTTATTTTTGAGACATAGAGACAGAGAGTGAGCAGGAGGAGGGCAGAGAGAGGGAGACACAGAATCCGAAGCAGGCTCCAGGCTCCGAGCCATCAGCACAGAGCCCGATGTGGGGCTCGAACTCACAGACCGTGAGATCATGACCTGAGCCGAAGTCGGCCGCTTAACCGACTGAGCCACCCAGGCGCCCCGATTTTGGTTTTTTTACAGTGCTATAAATGTATTTTCCTCATGACTTTTTAAAGTTTTATTTAAGTAATCTGTACACCCAATGTGGGGCTCAAACTCAACAACCCTGATATCAAGAGTTGCATGTTCTTCTGACAGAGCCAGCCAGGCACCCCTCCTCGTGGTTTATTAACATTTTCTTTCCTCCGGCTTCATTATAAGAACACAGTATAGTGGTACCTGGGTGGCTTAGTCTGTTGGGCATCGGACTCTTGATTTCAGCTTGGGTCATGATTTTTAAAATTTTTTTTTTTTAACGTTTTTATTTATTTTTGAGAGACATAGAGACAGAGTGTGAGCAGGGGAAGGGCAGAGAGAGAGGGAGACACAGAATCCAAAGCAGGCTCCAGGCTCTGAGCCATCAGCACAGAGCCCAACGCAGGACCCGAACTCACAGACAGTGAGATCATGACCTGAGCTGAAGTCGGCCGCTTAACCAACTGAGCCACCCAGGCACCCCAGCAAAAAGAATGCAACATATACTACATGTAACTACAAAATATTAGGTGTTTATGTTATCCGTAGGTTCTGATCTTCAGGTTATTAGTAGTTAAGTTTGGGGGAAGTTGGCACCTGGGTGGCTCATTTGGTTAAGTGTCTGACTCTTGATTTTGGCTCAGGTCATGATCCCAGGGTTGTGAGATCGAGCCCTGCGTCAAGCTCCATGCTGAGTGTGTAGCCTGCTTGAGATATTCTCACTCTCCCTCTCCCCCCCTCTCTCCACCTCTCTCCCCCCCTCCCCCCTCTCCCCCCCCATCTCCCCTCTCCCATCTCCCCTTCCGCTTTGTCTCCCTTTCTCCCCTTCCCTCTCTCTCCCCCCCCCGCCTCCCTTCCCTGCTCATGTGTGCTCTCTCCAAAGAAGGCTCTCTCTCAAAAGGGGGGAGTCAAGTTGTATGCAAATTTTGGGGGGCGTCTGGGTGGCTCAGTCAGTTAAGAGTCCGACTCTTGGTTTCAACTCAAGTTGTAATCTCACAGTTCATGAGTTTGAGACCTGTGTCATGCTCCAAGCTAACAGTGCAAAGTCAACTTGGGATTTTTTCTCTCTGCCCCTATACAACCCCCACCTCCCATAATAAATAAGCTTTAAAAAATCTTGAGAACAAATCGAATGACACAATAAAAAGCAGTTGAATGGCAAAATGGTTATTTTAATCTAGCATTGATATAATCACTGGTTTGTGTTTCAGAGATGCTCTCAGTGATCTTGCATTACATTTCCTGAACAAAATGAAGATTATGGTGGTCAAGGATATTGAAAGAGAAGACATTGAATTCATTTGTAAGGTAAAATATTCCTAGAATATGTGTGAAAATATTGTCTTAATCAAATAGTAGTCTTAATTTGTGGATTTGGTATTTTTCCCAGACAATTGGGACCAAGCCAGTTGCTCATATTGACCAGTTCACTGCCGACATGCTGGGATCAGCTGAGTTAGCTGAGGAGGTCAACTTAAATGGCTCTGGCAAACTGCTCAAGGTAACAGTATTATAATAAAGCTTTTTCTTTACTTGGATTTTTGTCTTTTAACCCTATTTCACATAGCTAATTTGTTGTTTGTTTACTAAAGATTACAGGCTGTGCAAGCCCTGGAAAAACAGTTACAATCGTTGTTCGTGGCTCTAACAAATTGGTGATTGAAGAAGCAGAGCGCTCCATTCATGATGCCCTATGTGTTATTCGCTGTTTAGTGAAGAAGAGGTAATAGAAGTTACTGAGTAATGTTTTGAGCATTAAATTTCTTTGACTTTTTAAGGTATAAATAGCAAGTTACTAAAAATAGCTTTCTATTGGCTAAAATAAGCTAAAAATGTATTTGTGGATTTCAGAGCTCTTATTGCAGGAGGTGGTGCTCCAGAGATAGAACTGGCCCTACGGTTAACTGAATATTCACGAACATTGAGTGGCATGGAATCCTACTGCGTTCGTGCTTTTGCAGATGCTATGGAAGTCATTCCATCCACACTAGCCGAAAATGCTGGCTTGAATCCCATTTCTACAGTAACAGAACTAAGAAACCGGCATGCCCAAGGAGAAAAAACTACTGGCATTAATGTCCGAAAGGTAATAATTTAGTCTTTAGTTACTGCAGAAAATGTTGATTAAAATGTTAAAAGCTTCAGAATCATCTACGGAATGAAAAACTTTCTAATTAAAAGTAATCTTGGATTTTGGGGCACCTGGTTGGCTTGGTCAGAAGAGCATGTGACTCTTGATCTCTGAGTCGTGAGTTCCAGCCCCACGTTGGGTGTAAAGATTACTTTTTTAAAAAAAATAATCTTGGATTTAAATATGAGACTTGCAGGTTAATTTAGGCCATTGAGTAAGAATGAAGATGATACCTTAGCTGAAAAGTATTATTTATTATTCTGGTACTTACGGATTGGGTAACTAACTGTTAGTGAGTTAGTTGGTCTGTGCTTCAGTTTCTTTCCTCAGTTTTAAGAACAAAAACGATAGTTTCCTCAAAGGCCTGTTGTGAAGATTGAATATGTTACCAACTAGAAAGCTCACTTAACTAAGTTGCCTGGCATAGAGTAAATGCAGTGTAAATGTTAACCGTTGCTGCTGTTGGGGCCAGCAGCCAAATAAGAGTGAGTAGGGTAAACACCTACAACAGTAATAGTTTCTCCTTCTGTATTAATGTCTCTTTTTATTGAAGAGACAAATAATATATAATGGAAAAAAACTGAAGATCCGAGGTAATATTTTTTGAATGATACAGAGCTCCAAAGGAAGGGCACTGCCTGGTTAGGGAAAACTTCATGAAGACACAGCTTTGATTGGTGGGGAATGAGGAGATTTCAGGTAAAGAAGCATATGGTTTATAGATTAAAGGGACCAGGAAGTTATTCATTTTGTCTAGTGGGTTATATGTTGGTGATAACACTGGAATTTAAGTTTGGGAAGCTTAGATAAGAGCTAGAATATGCCTTTGAGTATTGGGACAGGTATGGTGGGGTTGTTTTTGTTCCAATAGTTGGGAGCTACTGATTTTTTTTTTTTACTCAAGAAGCTAAGATGATGAATAAACACTTTAAGGAGGAAAGAATAGAGGCACAAAGTAGGATCTGAGAGAGATATAAAGACAGAGCAGACCGGATTTGGCCAAATTTAAAATTAGGATTCAGGAATGGTTTAGGCATTAAAGATCTTAAAATTGATAATTAGTATGATTAATTTTTGCCCAGATAGTTTTAAGTTAATAGGAGTTGTTTTGGGGTTGGGATTGGGGAGATCTAGCATTAAGTCATACTGGTAACAGTGTAGTTGGTGATGTAAGTAATAATTCCAGACACTAAAGCAGTTTGTGCTATTTGGCAGGGTGGTATTTCCAACATTTTGGAGGAATTGGTTGTCCAGCCTCTGTTGGTTTCAGTCAGTGCACTGACTCTAGCGACTGAAACTGTCCGGAGCATTCTGAAAATTGATGATGTGGTAAGTATAGATTGTGAATTTCCCTACAAGATCAAAAAGGCCTATTTTTTAAAGAGTTTTGGGAGGGGAGCAGGGTGGTAAATGATACTTTGTTGGTCATCCGGTGATAGAAGTTCATACTTTTAGTCTTTTCTCACTTGTAAAAATAGGAGTGATTTTTAATTGTTCTAAACCAGCATTAAAATTTATCATTATAAGTTGTGGAACTCACGTTTTTTTCTTGTCAGGTAAATACTCGGTAATCAGATAAACACTGGCCAACTGGCACCATCGCGGCCACTAATAGTATGCCTGGAGTGGAAGATCACCTTGGTGTTCCTTGCTGTTTGGAAGATTCCTTTCCTCTACAAGTTCCCGGGCCAGGTCTTCCAGTTGGCACTTGCTTGAAATTGTATTGACACAATTTAATTAAAATATTAAATGTTTGGTTTCAAAAGGCAGATTAATTTATTGGCCCTTCTCCCCACAAAAGTCTGTTACTTCTGATATTCTTAAAAAAGTCTATATAAAAAGAGAAAATTAATTCACATTCACCAGTTGATCCTTTTAGGTCTCTGTTCTGGGTACTTTTGTTTGTTTTAAACAAGTATTGAGAATTTTAAATGGCCCAATATGCTCATTATCCTAATAAATCTCCATTTAACACAAAAATATCAAAGTCCTCTATATGCTGTAAGAAGATACAAGAGAAAAATGAAAAGTTCCCCTTACCCGATCATCCTGATCCCTTCTTCCAAGAATATAACCATTGTGATAATTGGGATTCCTTTTACAAATAAAATTATATGCATATATGTATCAGTCTTATTTATACATAGGGATTCTTAATATGTCATTTCTTCAGTGGTTTACAATATCTTCATTGCCTCTGTCTTGGTCCAGGCATCATCTCTTGCCATGAATTGTGTAAAATCTCCAAACTAGTCCCATGTCCTTGTTATGACTTCCTTCTAATCAGTCCTGTACACTCTAGTGATGTTTAAAAATTTGTCAGGCACTCCCATTGCTAAGTTTTCATGGCTCTGACTACCTTCGGATAAAGGCCAGACTTTTGATGTGGACCATAAATTGGGCCTCCACAATCTGGTACCACTTGGCCCACCATCTGCTGTGTTGTAATTCACAAGGATTATTAGGAAAACAGCTGGGGCCCTCCACATTTATGGAGAAATAATTCCAGCCAACCAGTCTGAAGATTGTTTTGCATCTGATAACTCATTTAGTTAATGAACTAAAGTAACTGTTTTGGTAAATGACAAGTCTTAGTTAAGTCAAAAAATTTCTCTATCTCAGGGAGGGACACCTGGCTGGGTCAGTCACTTGGGCCTCCGACCGCAGCTCAGGTCATGCTCTCACAGTAAGTTCAAGCCCCACGTCAGGCTCTGTGCTCACAGCTCCGAACCTGGAGCCCACTTCGGATTCTGTGTCTCTCTTTCTGCCCCTTATCTGCTCACACTCCCCCTCTCAAAAATAAACATTTAAAAAAAATTTTTTTAATTCTCTAATCCAAATGATTTATATTTGAACTTTTTTTTATCAGTTACTCAACACAAGATTTATAGGTTATACCTAAATAATAGAAGTTGTTTATATAGGGGCGCCCGGGGGGCTCAGTTGGTTGAGCGGCCGACCTTGGCACAGGTCATGATCCCACGGTTTGTGAGTTCAAGCCCCGCGTCGGACTCTGTGCTAACGGCTCTAGAGTCTGGAGCCTGCTTCAGATTCTGTGTCTCCCTCTCTGCCCTTCCCTTGCTCATGGTCTATGTCTCTCAAAAATAAAAATGTTAAAAATAAAACTTTAAAAAAAAAGTTTATATAATAAAATTATTTTTTAATTTTAAAAAAAAAAACTTTTTTTAATGGTTATTTTTGAGAGAGTGGGAGACAGAATCCAAAGCAGGCACCGAGCTCTGAGCTATCCTCACAGACCCTAGTCTGGGACTCAAACTTATAAACCGTGAGATAGGAACTGAGCTGAAGTCAGACGCTCAACCGAATAAGCTACCCAGGTGCCCTATATAACAAAATTCTTAAAGGGAACTCTTCCAAGACAAATGTTTATTACTCATTTTTTCTACTGAATTTGTTTTGATATAAATTAAGCCACCAACCACTTTGTTTAGGGTTTGATTCAAGTTTTGAAACAGTTTATCAAATAATCTAAATCAGTTCTATTTTTAGGGAATGGGAGACCAAATGAGACTGCTCAAAAAGTTTATATAGTTTTATAATTCTTAAATATTTAAAAGGTGTGGTTTAAATTTTTTTTTCTTTAACATTTATTTTTGAGAGACTGAGCACTGGTGGGTTAGGGGCAGAGAGAGAGACAGAATCCAAACCAGGCTCCAGGCTCTGAGCTGTCAGCACAGAGCCCAATCCAGGGCTCAAACCCACAAACTGAGATCATGACCTCAGCCGAAGTCCAACACTTACTGAGCCACCCAGGCTCCCCAAAAGGTGTGCTTTTTAATAATGAGAAAGGATATGATTGTACCCTAATGGAGCAGAGATTTTGCATACTTGTTTTTTTTTCTTATCGAGTGCTATTTATTCCTTTTTTTTTTTTTAACGTTTATTTATTTTTGAGAGACATAGAGACAGAGCGTGAGCTGGGGAAGGGAAGAGAGGGAGGTACAGAATCCGAAACAGGCTCCAGGCTCTGAGCCATCAACACAGAGCCCGACACGGGGCTCGAACCACAGACCGTGAGATCATGACCTGAGCTGAAGTCGGACGCTTAACTGACTGAGCCACCCAGGTGCCTTGAGTGCTATTTATTCCTAACCCTCATATTTTTATTTTATAAAGAATAGCATGAACATTATATACCCTCTGCCTAAACTTAACAATTGACATTTTGTTCTGTAACATGACATTCCTAAAAATCAATATACAAAATTGTGCACTAGAAACCATAGGACTTATAAAGAGAAATATGGTTAATGGCACAACCCTCAAAAACGTCCATCAGCAACAAAAGAAATCTAATAAAAACAGGTCTACACTTCGGGCCCGTGGGTGGCTCAGTTAAGTGCCTGACTCGATTTTGGCCCAGGTGGTCATCTCACCATGAGTGAGTTCACTGCTGACAGTGTGGAGCCTGCTTGGGCTTCTCTCTGCTTCTCCCCCACTCATTCTCTTAATAAACAAGAAACAGACATACGTATGCTTGGGAGTTCTTTTTTGAAAGTTGTTTACTTTGAGAGGGTCAGAGAAGCGCAGGGAGCCTCTGCACTATCAATGTGGAGTCTGAGGCACAGCTCAAAGTAACAAACCTGTGTGATGGTGACCTGAACCAAAGAGTCAAGATGCTTAACGGAGCCCGCCAGGCACACTGACACATGTAAATGATTAAGAAATACATAACTATGTGGGGCACCTGGTGGCTCAGTTAAGCATCTGAGTCTTGGTTTCAACTTGAATCACTCTCTCCCAGTTCGTGAGTCAGAGCCCTACACTGGGCTCCATGCTGACAGTGTGGAGACTTGGGATTCTTTCTCTCCGTCCCTCTCTTGCTCCTACCTTGTCTCCCAAAATAAGCTTAAAAAAAAATCCTATATTAAATATGCCACGTTACCGTGAAAAACACCTACTAAAGCTTGTTTGTGGCAGTAGATGGAAGTTGCAGCCGTCATTGGAAAGGAGGAGGAGGTTTATCTGAAATATGACAAAGTTGTACCTGATGGGATGGGTGATGCTCATAAAGGTGAACTGATGTTCCAAGGTATTTGAGATACTGTACGTTTGTATGTTACTAGGTTAGGTAATTCAGCTGGGTGTATTTTTCTTATGCCTACCTTTTTCTTCTAAGGAAATCACAAGCAAATTTGAAATTAGCATCTTGCTGAAATTGGTCACTTGCTGCTTTAAGATTTCTCCCAGCATTGTACTGTGATGTGTCTAAGTGTGGATCCTTTAAGCTTTTTGGTCTTGGATATACAGATTGTTTTCACAACTGGTCTTGTTGAAATGAGGAGATAGGGATCAAAGGTCAGAATGACTAAGGTGGTTAGAAGTTGTGGCACAAAGTACTACAAGCTTTTCAGTTAAGCTTTACAGGGATTGCTCCAGAGTAGTGTGGAGTAGTCGTCTTGAGTTCTTGGCCAAATACTTATTTTTGTATTTGGGGGGTAAAATTCTAAAGTCCATGGAACAACCACTGAAAAGTAGTAGATCAAAGTTTATAAAAAGTCAGGAATAGTTCAGTAGAAACTACAGTAAGCTATTGCCTTAGTATTGAGGCTAAATTACTTCTAGAATAAAGATTGCTCTAGACTCTTCATAACAAGATTTCTTTAAAGGACCAAACTAATCCCAAGTAACTTCTCTATGTATCAGAACAAAACTTAGAACTTTTAATGATAATATCCAGCACTCAGTAATCTAAAATTCGTGATATCTGGCTGATATAATCAATAAAAAATTATTGGTCATGCAAATGAAAGGACCTGAGACTAACTCAAAGCTGTATGGAGAAATAAGGATCTCGATAAGGGTGAATACATGGGTAACAGTGGCTCATAACTATTCATTTTCTCTTCTGTATGCTTTAGGAGACTGATGAACATTTAAAGAAAAATTACAAGTCTAAAAGATAGCAGTGTAACTTTAGTTTGTAACTCTGTAGTCTTTGTACATAATTTCAGAGACTATGCATTTAAAAGAATTTACTTACGTTTTAGGGCACACAGTGTATAAAGATGTAATTTTGGGGGCCCCTGGATGGCTCAGTTGGTTATGCTCAGGAGATGATCTCGCAGTTTGTGAGTTTGAGCCCTGCGTCGGGCTCTGTGCTGACAGCTCAAAGCCTGGAGCCTGCTTCATCTTCTGTGTGTCCCTCTCTCTCTGCCCCTCATCCGCTCATGCTCTATCTCTCTCAAAAATAAATAAATGTTAAAAAAAAAAAAATAGTATGGCAGGGGCACCTGGGTGACTCGATTGTGTCCGACTTTGGCTCAGGTCATGATCTCATGGGTCATGAGTTCAAGTCCCACATCGGGCTCTGTGCTGACAGCTCAGAGCCTGGAGCCTGCTTCAGCTTCTGTGTCTCCCCCTCTCTCTCTCCTTACAATACTTACACGCACTCTCTCTCTCTCTCTCCCCCTCAAAAATTAATGAACATTAAAAAATATTTTTTTAAATCATATGGCAGTTCCTCAAAAAATTAAAAGTATAATTATCAGGGCACCTGCATGACTCAGTCAGTTAAGCATCCAATTCTTGATTTCAGCTGAGGTCATGATCTCCAGGTCATGAGATCAAGCCTCACGTCAGACTCTGCTCTGAGCATGTAGCCTGCTTAAGATTCTCTCCCTCTCCCTCTACCCCTCCCCCAACTGTCCTCGCACATGCTCTCTCCCTAAAAAAAATTTTTTTTAATTTTTTTAATGTCTTTATTTATTATTGAGAGACAGAGACAGACGGAGCATGAGCATGGGAGGGGCAGAGAGAGGGGGAGACACAGAATCTGAATGAAGCTCCAGGCTCTGAGCTGTCAGCACAGAGCCCAGTGTGGGACTGGAATTCACAAACCGTGAGATCATGACCTGAGCCAAAGTCAGATGGATGCTTAACCGACTGAGCCACCCAGGCGCCTCTCTCCCTAAAAAAATTTTTAAAAAGTAGAGTTCCCATAATGATCCAGCAACTCCACTTCTGGGTATATAACCCAAAGAATTGAAAGGAGGGTCTCAAACAGATATTTGTATGCCCCCATTCACAGTAACATTCACAAAAGCTAAAATGTGGAAGCAACTCAAGTGTCCACTGATGAATGAATGGATTAGCAAAATCTAATGTATGCATACAATGGAATATTATTCAGGGACACCTGGGTGGTTCAGTTGGTTAAGCATCTGACTCCTGACTTCAGCTCAGGTCCTGAACCCACCGTTGTGAGTTTGAGTCCCGCATACGGCTCCACACCGGCAATGGAGAGCCTGCTTAGGATTCTTTCTTCTCTCTGCACCCCCCCCCATAAAATAAATAAACTTAAATAGGTTTTTAAAAAATGGAATATTATTTAGGCTTAAAAGGAAGGAATTTCTTACATCTTCGCTGCAACATAAACGAACCTTGAGGACATTATGCTGAGTGAAAGAAACCATTCACAAAGAAGATACATATAATTCCATTTATATGAGGTACTTACAGTACTCAAAGTCTTAGAAACAGAAAGTAAGAATGGTGGTTGCCAGGGCTGGAAGGAGTGGAGAATGGGGAGTTATTCTGGGAGGATGGCATTTCAGTTTTACAAAAGGAAAAGTTGTGGAGATGGATGGTGGTGACTGTTACACAACAACATAAATGTATTTAATACCACTGAACTATATACTTACAAATTGTTAACATGGTAAATTTTCTGTATATTTTTCCACAATAAAAACAAATAGAATACTATCAGTCATGTAAAAGAAGCTGGAAACTATGCATAAATGAGAAAAATTGACTAAGAGAAATAGACCCAGAATTATCAGAGACCTAAAAACAGCTTTTAAAAAAGTTTATCTTTGAGAGAGAGAAAAAGAGAATGTGAGCAGGGGAGGGGCAGAGAGAAAGGGGCAAAGAAATCCCAAGCCGACTGCACAATGTCAGTGCAGACCCCAGTGGGGTGCTCGAACTCACAAACCATAAGATATGACCTGAGCTGAAATCAAAAGTCAGATGCTTAACCGACTAAGCCACCCCAGGTGCCCCTAAATACAGCTTTTATAAGTTTTTCATGTATACTCAAGCATGTAAAAGAAAATATGGACATGATAAGAAGAATGAAGGATATAAGATGGATTCAAATAAAATGTTTATAAATGATTCAGTACTCTGTATATGATGAATAGCAGATTAGACATTGCCAAAGAAAAGGATAGTAAACTTGAAGACAGGACCTCAGAAACTACCCAAAATAAAGCACAGAAAGCACAGGAATCGCTTTTGTAAATTGATTTGGTATCCATCAACCTTGTAAGTTTATATTACTCCAATAATTTACTTCCCTCTTTTTGAGAGATCATCTACACAGTTAAATCATTCGTAAGTACTGAGAGTCCCCCCTACCCTTTCCAATCCTTATACCTTTGATTTCTTTTTTTCTTTCCTTTCTTGCTGGCTAGGATCTAGAGTAGAAATGATCACAGTGGGTGATCTTTCCTTTCTTGCTGGCGAGGAACTAGAATGGAAGTGATCACAGTGGGTGTGATAGCCAGCCTCTGAGGTAGCACCTAATAATTCCTGCCTTCTGGTATTCACAATCTTGCATAACCCACCCTCTCCCACATGGTACCAGGGTTTAATGATGGCATATGATCAGTAAGCATGGAAGAGAAGCGACGTGTCACTTCCAGGATTAGATTATAAAACACTTGTGGCTTCTGTCTTGGACACTCTTTGGTTTTTGCTCTCTCCTGAATTATTTGATCTGAGAGGAACAAGCTGCTATGTTATGGAGAAGCTTTATGGACACAGGCTTTCAGCCAATAGCTAGCAAGGAACTAAGGCCTGTCAGCAATCCCATGAAGGAGCTCGGAAGCGGATTCTCCAGTCTCAGTAGAGCCTTGAGATAACTGTATCCCTAATCAACAACTTGACTTACCCTTGCAAGAAACTCTGAGCACGAACCATTCAGCTAAGCAGTCTCAAATTTCTGACTCTTAGAAACTAGGCAAAGTAATAATGTTTATTGTTTTAGGGTAGTACATTACAGAGCATGACATAAATAACTAATACAGTGGGCATCTTTGTTTTGCCCATCTTTTCACCATTAAGTATAATTGCTATTTTATTTTTGTTTTATTGTTTTTGTTAGATGCCCTTTATCTAGTTAAGGGAATTTCTCTTTATTCCTAGTTTCTTTAGAGTTTTGTTTTAAACATAAACAGACGTTGGGGCACCTGGGTGGCTCAGTTGGTTAAGCATCTGACTCTTGGTTTTGGCTCAGGTCATGATCAGTGGTGGCTTAACTCTCTGAGCCACCCAGTCACCCTCTCCCCACTGTATTAACATCACGGGTAACATCATGGACTTCAACTTAGCATTTATTGAAACAAATGTTATAAAGTTCAACACTTTGCAATTTCAATATTGAATTGCATACAGACCAAATAAACTTTACATAATAACAAACATTTCCATCTGTGACTGGGGACACTCGAGCCTTCCACATTGATCTCAGGGCCCACACGGGTGATTTTTAAGTCATCAAGGTCATCCTCGGCTTTACTTTCAGACTCCTTCTTAGTCTCTGGCTCCGCCCCTCATTCTTCCTGTGCTGATGTGGCTGTGGGAATGGCAATGGCTGCAGGAATTAAAATAGCTGTAGCAGCTGCAGCCAAGCCTCTTCCTTCTGTGTTTTTCTTCTTGTTTTGCTCCTTTTATCCTTTTGTGATTCTTGTCCTTTTTCTTTCTTTTTTTGTTCTCTCTACACCCTTCTTTGGAATTCCTTGCCAGCGATGGGTTTCTTGGTGGGCTTTTAGTCTTTTTGATCGGTAACAAAGGTGACCTGCTTAGAGAAGGCGACTAAGACTGGACAGGGAATGGAAGTGCTTCGGGTTTTTAGCTACTTGCTCAGGAGACTCTGAGCCTGATGGGGGTAAAGACTTGAGGTCTGTGAAGCTGGAGACCACCAGGAGATGGAATGTTGTTCCCAGGTAGATTGGCTCAGGGAAGACCCTTTTCTATGCTTTGCTATCAATGCAGGCAAAGTCTCTTGGTGACTTCTTTGAGAGGTGAAGAATGGGAGACTCTGTGCTTTGGGTGGAGATAGTGATGCCCTTGTTTAAGATGTGGAGAAGAAGGGTATCTCCTGTGCTATGGAGGAGACCAGCTTCTTGGGAATGTTGAGTACTCAAGTGGGGTAGGAGAAGGGGGTGCTTCCCTTGGTGGCGTCATGGAAGACCAGCACCTCTGCGGAGGAGTGAGAGAAGAAAAATGGCATCCTCTAGTGGGTGATGAGAAGGGACTTCCTCTACCACAAGGAAACCTTCTTCCTTGCCCTTTCCCTTTTGTGGTGAGAAAGAGGACTTCTGAGAAGTCACCCGTCTACATCACCATTTCTCAAGTGGGACATCTTGAGTAAGTAACTCACCATTATTTTCTGAAGAGGAGGACCCAGAGTCAGATGAAGACTGCTGGTTTTGTCATCTGGTTTGGTGTCTCTATCACACAGAATCCACAGTAGCAATTTTGCCACCGTTATGGTGTTTAGATTCAGAGAATTCTACTTTTCTCAGCTTTGGGGCTGGTGAGAGGGCCTCTTTGCTTATTACCTTTATATTTTGTTAACTTTACCTGAAGTTCTCCTTGGAGATACAGAAACACGAGTTTTTCTGGTCTAGCCTAGCTACCGGGTTGTTGGGGAATGATGACTTTTTGGCGGTGGAGTTGCTAGAGGTGTTGCTCCATGTCTTCACGTCAGATGGCTTGCTGAAGGACATAACCTACATGTTTTCGAGGGAGCTGGATGTCCTCTTGGGAGGCTTCTTTCTGATTGGACAAGACAAAGTGGACAATGAGCTACTCCTAGACAAGGATGCTGATGAGTGCTTTTTTGTGTCTCACTGGAGAGCTGTCCCTTCTAAGCCTCGGTGGAGTTCTCAAATAGAGAGCCACCTCCTCAGGCATGGAGGTCTTCTAGGTGAATATAAGCATGATGGGATCCGTGCGCCCTCTAGGTGGAGAATGAGGAGAGTGGGATCTTGGTGAAGTCTTCTCTTTTTTTTTTTTTTCTTCCCTCCCCAACCCCTCTGAAAAGTTTCATAAGCTCTGGTACAGGTTTAGGCTGGGTAACTTTCAGGATGTCACTAGGAGAAGTGGTGACTTGTACTGCAAGTTCTTTTTACTGTTCCAGAAGATTCTCAGAGTGCTGGAATTTCCTATTTTCCTGGAGCGAGAGAGTACTCTAGCTCTTGGTTCTGATAGGGAGATTGAACATGACTACACTTTATCTCCTTACTGGGAAGGATTGTCTTCTAGGGAAAGAAGACACGGATTAGAGTCTTTTGGGGTTTCAAGATGCCTTCTCTCTCTTCTCTCTCTGCTGCTTTTTCCTCGTCACTCTTATCTTTGTTTTCATCTTGCTTTTTCATAGATCCTATTTTTCTTTTTCATTCTGTCTCTGTTTTATTTCTTCTTTAGGTCTGGGAAAGCAGAAGGTATTCTAACAGCGTTGTCTTGCAGGATGGGCCACAGTTCTCACATAACCTAACTCTCTAGTACTTTATTTTCCATTCAAAAGCCCCATCAGGTTGATTTTCATAATTCTGGATTCTGGATTCTCCAAATATACTCATGGGAGTTGGGTCAGAGCCACAGTGGGATGCTCACTCTGCTATAACCTAATAAGGTGATGGTATTATGTACTTCAGATGCAAGGAGTAACTTCCATTTTGGTTCAGTCCTTCACTTCCGGTCGATTGACTCAACTCAATCACAACATTCTTGTCAAACCCAAGGATTTCTTTTACTCGTTTTGTTATCCAAGCCTTTGTAACCTCCAAATTTATTTTGCTCATATCTGCCAATTTTTCTAGGCATACTGCACATTTCGGTTACTTTAGTGGCTTCTCTTTGTTGCTGAAGCAATATATCTTACTTTGCGCTTGTTCCACAGAACTGCAGGGGCATGTTCTGACATCACTCCCCTATTCCAAGGTGCACTGGGCTAGATCTTTATGAATTTATCTTATATATTTTAATATATAATTTGTATTTATTTAGTATACATTTTAAGTGATTTCAAGCCTCTTAATATATTAATATAATTATATATTAGCTTACAGTAATATGTTTCTATGGTAACAATTTTAATTTTTTATTTTTAAAACAATTTGTTTAAAATTTATGTATTTATTTTGAGACACAGCATCAGCAGGGGAGGGGCAGAGAGAGAGATTGAGAATCTCAAGCAGGCTCCGTCCTGTGTCAGTGCAGAGCCCAATATGGTCATGACCTGAGCCAAAATCAAGAATTGGATGTTTAACCGACTGAGCCACCCAGGTGCCCCTAAATTTTTTTAAGATTGTATTTTTTAACTCATCTCTACACCTATCTCTACACCCAACATGGAGTTCAAACTTATAGCCCCAAGATCAAGAGTTGCATGCTTTACTGATTAGGCCAGCCAGTGCCCCTATGAATTTGTCTTTCAAACTTAAAGTGATGGAGAAAATGTTAATAATACAGAAAAACTTAAAAATCTGTGGTGACTGTAGCTATTACATTGTGATTGGCACAAAAAATCTAAGGAAAATTCTTCCAGTATTAGAAAAGTATTTATCTACTTTAGCAAAGAAGTCCTCGCAACTTTGACAAACAACTGAAATTGTGACATACATCTTTTAAATATTTGTTGATGTTTTTTTTTGTTTGTTTGTTTGTTTTTTTTAACGTTTATTTATTTTTGAGAGACATAGGGACAGAGTATGAGCAGGGGTAAGGCAGAGAGAGAGGGAGGCACAGAATCCGAAGCAGGCTCCAGGCTCTGAGCCATCAGCACAGAGCCCGACGCGGGGCTCGAACTCACAGACCGCAAGATCATGACCTGAGCCGAAGTCGGCCGCTTAACCGACTGAGCCACCCAGGCGCCCCTGATGTTTTTTTTTAATGTTTATTTAACTTTTGAGAGACAGAGCATGAGTGGGGGAGGGGCAGAGAGAGAGGGAGACAGAATCTGAAGCTGGCTTCAGGCTCTGAGCTATCTGCTCAGAGCCTGACGCGGGGCTCGAACCCATGAACCGTGAGATCATGACCTGAGCCGAAGTAGGACGCTTAACCAACTGAGCCACCCAGGTGCCCCGTGACATACATCTTGAATGTTTCATTTTCATCTCATGAAACAAAAGTATCAACCTACATTCATGTTGGAACTACATTGTTGATCAATTGCAACCATAGGTAGGCTACATTTAGAAGAGTTCAATAAAAAAAAGTATTCTGGGAGAATCCACTGTTTTATGAGGAGCTTATAGTAAAAAGTATAGTATATTTTATTTAGAAGTTGTGCGCTACAACCCTTTATACAGGCATCCCTTGGAGATATTGGGTGTTTGGTTCCAGACCACTGCAAAAAGCAAATATTACAATGAAATAAAGCAAGTCAGATGAATTTTTTAGTTTCCTACCTAGAACACATAAAAGTTATATTAAAATAAATAAAGTTATATTTACACCATACTGTAGTCTATTAAGTATGCAAAAGCATTATGTCTTTTTAAAGTATATACCTTAATTAAAAATATTGCTGAAAAATGCTAACCATCATCTGAGCTTTCAGGGAATTTTATTCACTGATCACAGATCACCATAACAAATATAATGATTTTATAAGTTAGACATATTGGGAGAACTACCAAAATGTGACACAGAGACAGGAAGTGAGCAAATGCTGTTGGAAGATGGAGACAGACCTGCTCAATGCAGGATTGTAATTTATCAAAGTTGTAAAAAACGCAGTATCTGTCAAGTGCAATAAAACGAGGTTTGCCTATACCACTAAAATTTACAACAAGCATAAATACACACACACTCACTCACTCACTGGCCTCCCCCCAGAGCTAAACATTAATCACTTATCAGCATTCCCCTAGCTGACAGCCGGCAGCCAGCCACGGCACTTCGGGATTCTCCACAGAGTTCCATCCCCAAACACACTCTTTCCAGGGAGCTCTAGCCAATGATTAAGACGGCAGGACTAGTGGAGTCTGGCCATTTCTGCCCATGGTAGAACTCCTCCATGAACAATCTTTATGCTGGTGCTCTCTTTTTAGAAGCTGGCTAAAACTCTCCTACACAATTATTCTCCTTTCCCGCACCTTCCTAAAGTGTCAGATTGTATCTTGGCCTGAAGACTTTTCCTACTCCTCCTTTTATCTTTCATAGAAATTTTCTCCAGTAAATCTCTTGCACTTCTAACTCTTTTTTGGTGTCTGCTTCTTGAAAGAACCAAATTGGGAGGGAAAAAAAATAAAATAAAAAAGGAAACAACCCAAGTAACCATCAACTGGTAATGAATAAACTTTAAAAAGTTTAAAATGAAAAAGAGGGATGCCTAGGTGACTCAGCTGGTTGAGTGTTGATATCGGCTCAGGTAACGATCTCATGGTTCAGGGGATCCAGCCCCAAGTCAGGTTCTGTGCTGACAGTGCAGAGCCTGCTTGGGATTCTTTTCCCCTCTCTCTTTCTCCATTTGTCTCCTGCTCGTGATCTGTCTCTCTGAAAAGAAACATTTAGGACAAAAAAAGAAAAGCATACAAATTTATTTTAAAAAACTAAAAAGTGAAAAAGACAATGTTAATAGTGCAGATTAAATTTAAAAGTATTCCTTATCTGTAACTATTATAGAATGAAGAGCACAAAAAATTAAAATATGAGGAAAATTCTTCCAGTATTGGAAAACTATTGTATCTTTCAGTAAAGAATACTATTCAGTACTTGAAAAGGAAGAGACTGCTCATATATACAACGTGAATGAATTTAAAAAATTAGTATGCTGAGCAAAAAACCTGAAAGCAAAAAGAGTGCATATTGTATGATTCCATTTATATGAAGTTCTAGAACAGTCAAGGGGATGGAATGGAGGATAGGCTGGCAAGGGGCACAAGAGATCTTCCTGGGATGACGGTAATGTTCTGTATCTTAATGGTGGTATGATTTCATGAGTGTATGCATTTGTCAACATTCATCCAACTATGTATCTAAGATCTGTCTATTCACTTCGCTGTGCACGTTACATCTCAATCCAAAAGTACGAAAAGTTCTTCCTATGATGATGTAAGATTTGTCATTTTGTTCTTGTAAATCTGTCTGTCCACTTCTGCTCTATATACTTTGCAGCTATATCATTAGATATCTGCAAATTTAGAATATTGTTGGTGAGTGAAAACTTTTCTGGTCTTCTACCTACATAGATGACAGTGTCCTCCACACTCATTCCTTCTACTATATTCTAATCTTCCATTTGCCATGCTTCGGTATGGAGGGCTGTCTTGCTGTTTGGGGTCAGGCTTACACCAAATCCCGAGAGGGGCACCTGTGGCCACAAACCATCTGCATGTAAACAACTAGATGTCCCTACTCTGGTGACTTGGGGCATCCATACCATATGAGCTTCTGGCTCTGGCTTCTGCTCAGAATCCAGCTAGTATCTGTTCTAGTGTGCAAAGCAAGTCTTAGCCAAAACAAAGAAGAGCCTGAAGGAGGTGGGAAAGTGGGGGGTTTTGCAGGTGCTCATACTCCAAACTTGTGAACAAGGAAGGCTTGGTAAAAAGGGCACAGGGGCACTGGCTCAGTAAGTAGAGCCTGAGACTCTTGATCTTGGGGTCATGAGTTCAAACCCCACGATGAGTGTAAAGATTGGTTAAAACAAAAAAGAAAGAAAAGATTAAAAAACAGGGCTCAGACCTCGGAGATACATAGGTTCTAGATATCACTATACCTTAACTTCATGGAGGCTATGACTGGTTGTAGGGCTGGGGGCGGGAAAAGGCTGAAGGATAGGGAGGTGAGGTGTCAGCCTGAGGTGACAGGGACTTAGACAACACCACGCCTGCTATTTTAAGGCGAGGCCTTTCTTAAAGCCACCTGAGGGAAGGCGCCATTTGAAATGCTCAAATACTAAGTGGGAGCTCTTGATGGGGTGAGATGAAGATGGGATGTGTTTGTGGTTCCTGTTGGGCGTTTGCACCCTTCCACCCCACCACCATAAAGTGGATGGAACCTACCCGCAAACGCCTGGTTCCTATCACTCACGGGTGGGTGGGCCAGGCTCCACACAACTCTGGACTTTTATTGGTCAAACCAGGAAAAAAACCCGCGTGTGAGAGCTAGAAGTCTCCTTCGGATTGGTTGATTGCGCCTAGACCTCGAGTCAATCAAAGTAGAATGTACCTCAGTCCTTCCCAGTCTCTGGCTCCCAGGGGAGCCATGTTAGATTAACAGATGCAAACCTTGCCTCGGTTCTGAGATTGCCAGACAATAACATCCTCTGCTTTCCTCTGCAGCCGCGTCTCCTCTTAAAGTGTTATTTCAATGAATGAAAATGCGCGCTTTTTTCCCTACAAAATGAGCTGGTTCATTGGTATAACGTGAGAAGCGCGCGTTTAGGTGGTGAGGCGCGAAGTTGGCGAAGAGGTGCCCTGTTCTGCCAGCCAACCCTCTAAACCTTCAAAGATTTCGTACTCACTCCCACTATTCAGAGGCGCTCATTTTGGGTTTCCCGCAGCCAGAGAGGAGTTTGAATAACTTTTGGCCCCTTGCGGCCCCTGTAGCGTCCCTAGTTACCGAGCCCCTAGTAACCGCCCGCCCCAAGGAGCTGCCTGGTTGCCCGAGGTCGCGCCAGCTTCCCCACCGCAGGCCAGCGCGGGCGCTCGGGCCTCGGGGCGAGGTGATGGCCGCCTCGCACCGAGCGGCGAAGGTGGCGGCCTCCAGGCTCCAAACTCCGGTAAATCCCAGCACCGGAGCGCAGGTCGCCCAGTACGAACGCGAAGACCTTTTAGCGGCCCTGGGGGCGGCGGCCGTGGAGGAGGAGGAAGACGAAGAGGTGGCAAAGGCGGCGCGGCCGGCGCGGGCGCGGGTAATGCGGAGGCGGGACGTGCCTGGGGCCCGGCGTCCGCCTGGGGCAGATGGGGGTTGGTCGGCGGTCCGGGAAGGTAAAGGACGGGCTGGGAAACGCGGCGCCCTGTCCAGCTCCTCCCTACCCAGTAAGGCTAGCCCGCCACCTTCTTCCTGCCCCCACGGAAAATACCCTAAACCGAGGCCTCGGAAAATCTTTTAATTTTCACCGAAGAGATTGTTGTAAAAATTTCTTGGAGAGCATTCACTTTATTTCTAGTTTAAATTTTTTTTAACGTTTATCTATTTTTGAGAGACTTAGAGACAGAGCGTGAGCAGGGGAAGGGCAGAGAGAGAGGGAGATACAGACTCTGAAGCTGGCTCCAGGCTCTGAGCTGTCAGCACAGAGCCCAACGCGGGGCTTGAACTCACAAACCATGAGATCATGACCTGAGCCGAAGTCGGACGCTTAACCAACTGAGCCACCCAGGCGCCCCTAAACTTTTTTTTTTTAAACAACCTAGCATTTAAGGGGTGTCTGGCTGGCTCAGTAGGTGGAGCGTGCAACTGTTGATCTCGGGTTTATGAGTTCAGGCCCTGTGTTGGGCAAGGGGCCTGTTAGAAAAATGCCCATCGACCCAATCAAAGAAGGGACACTGAGATGTGGGGCACAGTGAAGTGAGGCATTAATCAACGTTCTTGCAAGAGCAGGTGTCTGATGGACAGGCACACTTGGGGCAGTTACCCCAGACAGTTTACTTCCTAGCATGCAAGTCTCTCCCCTGGTTCCTCATTGACGGAGTACTACAGAGGTTACAGCCTTATCAAGACGTCATCTGTGCCCATGTAAAGCAAAAAGCCTGATTAGAACAAATGTACATTCCCCGAGGTGACACAGAGACTTTCAGTTGCTCCTCCTTTGTTCTCTGGGGCATGCTCATTGCAAAGCCCGTGAAAATAATCCCAGGAAACGGAGCGGGGAGGAAGACCATGAAGTGAAGTGAAGGTTTGGGACTCCATTGTGGGGGAGGGTTCGTACATATTTCCAATAGGTTGTAAACCTATGTTAACTAGATAGCTCAGCTTTTATTTGGTATTTCTGAAAATGAATCATCTCCCTTACTTCTCACAAGCCTACTTAAAAAATATATATATATTAAGGAGCACCTGGGTGGCTACTTGGTCAAGTTTTTTTTTTTTAATTTTTTTTAATGTTTATTTATTTTTGAGAGACATAGAGGCACAGCATGAACAGGGGAAGGGCAGAGAGAGAAGGAGACACAGAATCGGAAGCAGGCTCCAGGCTCTGAGCCATCAGCACAGAGCCCGACGCGGGGCTCGAACTCACAGACCGCGAGATCATGACCTGAGCTGAAGTTGGCCGCTCAACCGACTGAGCCACCCAGGCACCCCAAGTGTCTGACTCTTGATTTCAGCTCAGGTCAAGATCTCAATGGTTCGCACCCACAGCACAGAGCCTGTTTGGGATTCTGTCTCTCTTTCACTCTCTCTGCCCTTCCCCTGCTCATGCTTTCTCTCTCTCTTTCAAAATAAATAAATAAAACTTAAATATATATATATATATATATAGTTCCCTGAGTGGTTCAGTCGGTTAAGCCTCTGACTCTCTTGACTTGGGCTCAGGTCATGATCTCATGGTTTTTTGAGTTTGAGCCCCGCGTTGGGCTCTGTGCTGACAGCATGAAGCCTGCTTGGATTTCTCTCTACCCCTTCCTCCACTCGAGCTGTCTCTGCCTCTTTCAAAATAAATAAACTTAAAAAAAAAAGAACTTAACATTTAAAAGGTAGAGAAAAAGGGAGCCAAAGAGGTTAAAGACCAGCTACAGTGGTAAAGGGTTATCAGCACGGTGTGCAAGTTCCCTATTCATTGGTTTTAGTAATGAGGGAAAGGGTTAAGTGCTGCTAAGAGAAGGGATGTTTCATCCCTGAAGCAGGAGGGAAGGAGAAAAAGGGCACACAAGTGGGCAGTTTTGTAGATGGGAGGATGAGTGAACTTCCCTTTGATGGTTTCTCTCCTCTTAAAGAAACAGAAGAGTTGTCATGGGTAGTTGGGGGTAGGGTGTGAGAGTACTAGAAGAGCAAGGGAAAGGTAAGCAGTGTTGCTGGGGGGGGATGAGAGCCACCTTCTAGAAGGAGTATGTACGGAGGTGCCAGGCAAACCAAGTATCCATTAGAACTTGTTCAGTTTTAATTTAGTATTAGTATTCACAAAGCATTCATTTTATTTTTTTAAGTTACATTTTAATTATGGACGTAATACATGACCACGTTTTTTTTGAAAATTTCAGATGCTACAGGGGTGCCTGGTTGGCTCATTTGGTGGAGCATGCAACTCTTGATCTCGGGGTTGTGATTTTGAGCCCCATGTTGGGTGAAGAGATTACTTAAAAATAAAAATTTTTTTCAGGTGTATTTATTTTGCGAGAGAGAGCATGTGCGAGCAGGGGAGGGGCAGAGAGAGAGAATCCCAAGCAGGTTCCACATCAGCAGTGGCAGCAGGGAACCCAGTGCGGGGCTTGAACCCAAGAACCACGATATCTTGACCTGAGCTGAAACTAAGAGTTGGATGCTTAACTGAACCACCCAGGTGCCCCGAAAATAAAATCTTAAAAAATATATATATCAAATGCTACAAATAAGGCATAGGCCCTTTTAACACCTCTCCCCCCAAAAAGAAAATCTGACCACCCAACCCCCATTGGTAGCCACTTTTTTGAAACTAATGTATCGTCTTCTGGGCTTTTTTCTATCTCCTGTGTACATAATATTTTAATATGTGGTCACATTTTATTTATACATATTGTTCTGCAGCTTGCTTTTTCTCTTACATTCATTGGGGGTTTGTCCATGTTAATATGTCTAGAGCTACCTTATCCCTTAGAAATCTTTTCAATGCAAAAAAATTTTTAAATAAAAATCCCAGAACTGCAGATGATACTAGATAGAATTACAGCACAAATAATTGTGAGCGCTGCTTACTAATGAAGCAACACATGCTAGGAGTCATCAGCTAAATAGGTCAGGCCAATCCGGGGGAGATTATCCTCTGACCTAGCGGCTGCTGCATGTACCACATTCCGCAGAAAGCCAAACAGTTAAAGGGAAAGGGTGTTATTTTAGGTTCTTGGAAAATAATGTCCTTGGCCTCGGTTATTTGACTTGCTAAATATTTTCTATATATTTACTAAATACCGTGTAGAGATAGAGATGAAATTGCTTATTAACCATTTACCTGTTTTTTTCTTAAAAATTTTTTAATAATTAATTTTTGAGAGAGAGAGAGAGAGAGACAGGGTGTGAGCAGGGGAGGGACAGAGAGACAGGGAGACACAGAATCCGAAGCAGGCTCCAAGCTGTGAGCTGTCAACACAGAGCTTGACATGGGCCCGAACTCATGAACTGTGAGATCATGACCTGAGCTGAAATCAGACACTTAACCGACTGAGCCACCTATGCACCCCAACCATTTGTCTGTTTTATTTTATTTTATTTTTTTAATGTTTATTTTTGAAGGAGAGAGAGACAGAGGGTGAGTGGTGGAAGGGCAGAGAGAGGGAGACACACACACACAGAATCCGAAGCAGGCTCCAGGCTCTGACCTGTCAGCACAGAGCCGGACGCGGGGCTCGAACCCACAAACTGTGAGATCATGACCTGAGCCGAAGTCGAATGCTCAACTGACTGAGCCACCCCGGCGTCCCACCTTTCATCTGTTTTAGATAAAATCCTGTGAGATCAATTTATCTGAAAAGTTAGGAGGATTAAGCTGAAATGGAGTGGACACTATGCCAAAGTCAATGCCCAAGTATAATTCGTAGACATTACTTTGTAGTGGTAACTGTCCCATCTTGTCAGAAGCTAGTTAGTTAATCCTTCTATGACTTTTTCAAAGAGTTTTTCCAGGTCCAAATACATTTTATCCTTTTTGTGAAAATGATTATTATAAGGCCTCCTTTTAAGGGATGTTCTAAAAGAATGAATGAAGAGCACACGGATGCTTTTCGCCTAAAAACAGTTCTTTGGAATATTAATTGTAGTCTTTGGAAAATAAGCCTTTTCCTTAATACTGATTAGAATATAGCTCTTTAGGGTAGCCAACATTTCTTCAAATGGTTCAGTCTTATGTGAGGGAATACCTGTCTCCCCTCTGTGTAAACTTAGTCTTTTTTTTAACTTATATTCATTCACCCAACAAATATTTCTTGAGTGTCTACCATTGGCCAAATACTTTTCTAGGCACTGGGAACACGAACAAAGCAGATAAATCGTTGCCTTTGTGATGCTTACTCTTTAATAGGGAGCCAAGGCATGTGATACTCAAATAAGTAAATTCATGTAGAATGTCAGTTGGAGGTGAATATTTATGAGAAAAATAAAGCAGAAAAGGGAGGCCGACAATGCGTGGGGGGAGAGGTTGTAATTTCAAATAGGGTAGTCAGTGAAACCTTGTTGAGAAGATGACATTTCATTAAGACCTGAGGGAGTGAGCGAGTGGGCTGTGCAATTACCTGAAGGAAGAGCATCCCAGGGAGAGGGAACAGTAAGTGCAAAGGTCCTGAGGTGATTTTGCTGATTCTGTGAGCATAGGAAAAACTGCCAACTGGAGTCTATTACTGCTACTAGAATGAACTACTGCTGCTGCCCAGAGGAAGAACCGTTGCTAGGGAGACTCAGCTGATAGAGAACTAACAGGAAGAGATAAAGTCCCTTCTTCCTCCTCCAGCTTTTCAGTTTCCCTCTAGTCTTACTTCTGGCAGAGTCTAGTGGGGAACAGCTGGCAAAGCAGAAATAGCCTTTGTGGAGTCCTGTCCTCAGCATCACATAACAGGATCTAGAAGGGAGGCATTAGAGCCAAGACATAATATAGTTTAACACCTGGCACACCCATTTTATGTGTCAAAATCTGACAGTGCCCATGTCATATGGCTAAGACGTGCAGAACCTGGGCCAGAGTGAGAATTCTGACACCATGCCTGTAATCTTTCTTCCAAGGCATGGTAAGTTGAAGTTATTTAACTTCCACACAACTGGTGCTTATTGAAGGGTCATCAGGGGGCTGAAACCAGGTGACCAGTGACTGGTGAGAAGCCAGTATTTAGATCAGAAATGGGAACCACTTCCTGCTTACTCTAACCTCCCTTTCCAGGCTTTGTCCCCAAAATTGCTTTCTGCATTTTACTCTCCTCTTATCCTGCACCTTGCTTCACACCATGTCACCTACCCCTGCTGCTTTGGCTAATGTCATTTAACTTCATCTGGAGCACCCTTTTCCTTTTTGCACCTTCACTCTCTCTGACCCTCCAGATTCTTCCATTCTTTGACTCATCTCAACTATCACCTCCTTCTGGAAGCCTTCCTTTATCTTCCTAACTCAAACCAAACTAACGCTCCTTTTATTTGAATACCCTTATCACTTGATTTTTGTATCTCTCATGACCACTTTCTCCTGCATGTCAGTCCTCCTCTCCCTGCTTATTTAAATGTTGGTGTTTGGGGCGCCTGGGTGGCTCAGTTGGTTAAGCGTCCGACTTCAGCTCAGGTCATGATCTCACGGTCTGTGAGTTCGAGCACCGCGTCGGGCTCTGTGCTGACGGCTCAGGGCCTGGAGCCTGCTTCCGATTCTGTGTCTCCTTCTCTCTCTGCCCTTCCCCTGTTCACGCTGTGTCTTTATGTCTCTGAAAGATAAATAAACATTAAAAAAAATTTTTAAAAATGTTGGTGTTTGCCAACATTTCCATCCTCGGGTTCTGTCTCGCATGGCTCTGCTCTCCCCAGGCAACCTCATCCATGCCCAGGACTGTCCCTGTGACTTCCGTGTGCATTGTGGCTTCCTGGTCTCCTGTCCTACTCTCGCCTCACACTAAGGCAGAGATGAGTTTCTTCCCCTAGAACACTCTCTGCCGCTGTGTTCCCTACAGTGATGAGTGGCAGCGCCATCATCTACCTAGACAGCACTCCACACAGAAAGCTTTTTACTTTCTTGCCCACAATCCAGGCCATTATCAAGCCTCCTTTCTTTTGTCCTGGTGCTGCTCCCTTCCTTTTGTCCTCAGTTTCGCTAACTCAGACCTTTGTGATAGCCCATTAACTGCTGCCAACCTAGCTTTCCTCCACTTCCTCTTCCTACTTGCTGCGAAGACTCTTCTGAGCATCACGATGCCAATCCTCTGCTCTTATCCTTCAAGGCTCCTGTTGGCTATGGCCGGGCCGCCTAGGCTCTTGGTTAGGGCTCTCGACTTGCCTTTTTCACCACCCCCAGTTTCCCACCCCCACTCAGACTACCTCTCTGAACACATAATGCCTGTTTCTTCCACTTGTGGCTAAAAACCCTCTCCTGTCCTTGGGAGGACTTTGGTGCGCCTTTGGAGCCTAACAGATTTGGGATTGAATACCACTTCTGCTACTTCCTAGCTGTGTGACTTAGAGGAGACGTAACTCCTCTAAGCGTTGGGTTCCTTGAGATTACACTACCTGCTAGTTGCATTGTCACAGGGTAACATACAGTGAATGTTCTAGCACCGTGCCTCAGATTTCTTTGTTTTTCACTGCTTCCTTGCTCTCTGGCACACTTTGTCCTCATTCGTCCTTATGTCTCCAGTCTGGCTCACCTCTGCAAATTCTGCCTCTTCCCTCCCCCCAGTCAGAATTAGGTGTTCTTTCTGTGAGCTCTCATGGTGTCTTATATTGTGACATACGAGGTCACTCATCTGTCTCCCTGGTCAGCCAGGCAGGAGTCAGGAGTCCCGTCTCATTCAGAGTCTGCTATTGATTTATGTACGTGTCCTCTGCTAAGCTACCTGGAAGCTTCTCTAAGGTAGAGTTTTTATCTGATTTGTATCTTTCAGCAGCCAGCCAAATGCTGGGTGTCTCTAAATAGTTAATGAATGAGAAAATTAACAAAGTTCTCATCCTCAAGCTAAGTAAGCAGTGTTGAGGAGCACATACAGAAACAGCAGAAGATACCCGAAAACTCTCTTACTTGAGTCCTAGGGCGTATATAAAGCAGTTCTCTGAGTCATAAATTTGTTGGTAATAAATTTCTGCCCATCAGTTCTTTCATAGAAAACTTGTTTTCCTTAATTTGTTTTCTCTAAGTTACCCCAAGTGGTAGAACCCTGGCCTCTTGTACATTGTTTTTAGTTCATTGAAAAAAAACCAAAAACCCACCAGACCTCTAACTGTTTGTATACAGCTGATGTTATGAGTTTTTCGGTTGGGAGAAGCGACTCGATTTTATTTTCTAGAATCTTACCAGATTGGATCTATAATTTTCTATGGCAAACATGCTTTTTTCACTTTGAGTCTATTTCACGGAGTAGGTTTAATTTAAAATAGTGGTCAGCAGCCTTTTATGCATAGCATCATAAATAATTTCGGCTGTATCTCAACTGAGAACATATTAAAATCGTTTTATATATGGAGAAAAATGGGGTTTTACCTCTTTAGTTGTTGTAGCTAAAGAACTTTGGAAGGTGTGTGAAAAGAGCGAGGGAGGAAGACCAGTCAGACCCTTCTAGGAGTGACCTGTATATAGCATGGGTGCCCTGTGTGTAGTTATGGTACTATACTGCTCTTGTTCTCTTGTCACTCCCACGGTCCCCGTCACCCATGGGAGCTGTTGCGCTTGTGGCCCACAGAAGTGGCTCTTCTGATGGTTTCTCCTACCCCCTCCTCTACCCTCCTGTTTCCTCCTGAGTCATAGAGGTGGCCTCCCTGGCTCCTTGGTGAACCAACGGGAAGTTCCCTCCATTCCCTTGTCCCCATTCTCCCATTTCCCTCCCTTCTCCCTTCCTCTGTCTTTTCTGTAGTGACAAACCCTCGGGACCAACACTGCAGGAACCAAGCTAGGGGAGGGCTTTGTGCTGTGTTTGGGTGGTTTGCAGCAGGAAAAACTATGTTTTTCTTCATCTCATTTAGTTGGTTAAGCGTCTGACTCTTGATTTTGGCTCAGGGCATGATCCCAGGGTCATGAGATCGAGCCCCACATCAGGTTCCGTGTTGAGCGTGGAGCCTTCTTAGGATTCTCTCTCTCTCTTCCTCTCCCTCTCTCTCTGCCACTCTCTGTCTCTCCTGCTCACATGCTCTTTCTCTTTCTAAAAAACAAAAATAATAAATAAAAGACATGCCTTTAGAAAAAAAAACTTGTAATTCAGAAGGAGTCTCCTTATAAAGGATGGTTTGGTTCTATTCTGTTATGGTGTATGTGTTAGTACATGATCTGGGAATCTTACCATCGTTTATAAAATGAATTAAATAACATTTATTTTCTGGCAACTTGATATCTATCTATGTCTCTCATTCTTTTTTTTATGTTTATTTATCTTCAAAGAGAGAGAGAGCATGAGCAGGGGAGGGTCAGAGAGAGAGAGAGAGAGAGAAAGGGAGAGAGAGAGAGAGAGAGAGAGAGAGAGAGAGAGAGAGAGAATCCCAAGCAGGCTCCATGCTGTCAGCACAGAGCCCGACTCAGGACCAGATCCTATGACTCTGAGATTATGACCTGAGCTGAAATCAAGACTTGGATGCTTACCTGACTGAGCCACCCAGGCGCCCCTGTATCTCATTCTTAACAAAATGTCATTAGGAGAAAATGTACACAGCCCGCAAGTAACTTAGTATCCATTTTATATATGTAGCCCACAAGTAACATATAATCCAATTAAGCGTACCCTTTAAGAAGCAGCACTGGGAATTAGTGTCGGTTTAATTTGTCTTTCAACTCCAAACACCATGTAACAGGGTTTTTTCCTCCTTCCTACCAGGCTGCTTTGAACATCAACATTCCTGAGGTGGATGAACAAACACATACAAGCAGTGAGGACTTTGTGGACTTCTCTGATGTTTACCATTCTAATGAAGAGTATTTTAGAAAACTAGAAGAGCTGAAAGCTGCGCACTTGGAAACTATGGCAAAATTAGAGAAAATGTACCAGAATAAATTAAATTTAAAGGAAGTTCAACCAGTGGTCATCAGGGAAGAAGCTTCTAGTGTCTGTTCCAGGTAAGTCTGTACATGTGTTATTTGTGGGCTGTAAAATAAAATGTCTACTTAAAAGTGCAGAACAAATGGGCTCCTGAGTGGCCCATTTGCTTAAGCGTCCTACCTCAGCTCAGGTCATGATCTCATGGTCCATGAGTTCGAGCCCCTCTTTGGGCTCTGCGCTGACAGCTCAGAGCCTGGAGCCTGCTTCACATTCTGTGTCTCCCCCTCTCTCTTTTCCTCCTCTGCTCACACTCTGTCTCTCTCTCAAAAATAAAGCTTAAAAATAATTTTTAAAAAAAGTACAGAACAAAACTATCCCAGAATACCTTCCCTCAACTGTCCCTTTGTTCTTTTCATGGTATACAGAGGTTGGATTTTATTCAAAATACGTAACGGCTTATCCACCATTGGCTTTTTGTTTTGAGAGTCATTGGTGGGTCTTTTCTCTGACCTGCCACTCACAGAACTGTCGCTATGTATCAAAATCTTCAGTCTGGCTATTATTAAGTGATAAAAATTAAAATTTAATTTTAAAAGTCCTTTATAGTATGTGGATTAATATGAGATCATTAAAAATACAAAATACGGGGGCGCCTGGGTGGCTCAGTCGGTTGAGCGTCCGACTTCGGCTCAGGTCATGACCTCGCAGTCTGTGAGTTCGAGCCCCGCGTCAGGCTCTGTGCTGACAGCTCGGAGCCTGGAGCCTGCTTCCGATTCTCTGTCTCTCTCTCTCTCTGCCATTCTCCTGCTCACGCTCTGTCTTTCTGTCTCAAAAAAAAAAAAAAAATAGACAAAATACGACTCTGCTCTCTCTCTTTATTCCCTCTCTTAGTATCTCAACAGTATACTTTTCACTTTAAAAAACTTTTCAGCTTCTGGTACTTAAATATTTTTATAAGTGTATATATATATTTATATACATATATTTTTATATATATATATATATGTTTTATATATAATGTGTGCGTATATATGTGAGTGTGTGTATGTGTGTGTGTGTGTATATATATTTATATTTATATAAATATAAAGTACAAAGAGTTCAGGACTAAGACATAAATTTGATTCAGGTTTTCAAAATGGTCTGTAATTCCTGGACCCATTTCTACTGTAAACTCTCTTGTTTTGAAACTCAAGGCAAGCCTTTTAACTCATCCAGTTGGTCAGGGCTAATTGTGGATCTCCTGTGTGCCAGATGTTGCCTGGACCCTGAGGAGGCAAAATCAGGATGCCCTTGAGGAGCTCAAAGAACTAGCTGAGAACCAAAAATTACAGCACACCATGTTGTAACAGTGTTATAGAGACAGAGGAAGAAGCAGTTGGTCATGTCATGGCGTTGGTAGAGGGATGCAGGCAGGAATTTCCTACAGGACTGTCATATCTGAGTTCAATCTTAAAGGAGGAATAGTGATAGCAGATGCAGGAAGCCACGAGTAGGCTTCTAGGCAACAGAAGCCACGTGTGCAGAGGCGAGGCAGCATGAGAAATCACAGTGTGTGAGAGGAACTTAATGTGATCGGACATGACTTAAGGTTAGAAACTGGAAGGGCACCTGGGTGGCTCAGTCAGTTGTGTCCGACTTTAGCTCAGGTCATGATCTCGCAGTTCGTGGGTTTGAGCCCTGAGTCAGGCTCTGTGCTGACAGCTCAGAGCCTGAGGCCTGCTTTGGATTCCGTGTCTCCCACTCTTTCTGCCCCTACCCCGCTTGCACTCTGTCTCTTGCTCTCAAAAATAAAATAAACAGTAAAAAAAAAAAAAAAAGAAAAGGATTGGAAACTGGAGGTAGAGAGAAGCAAGAGGTGAAACAGAAAGGTAGACAGGGGCTAGTCTTTAAGGGCTTTATAATCCAGACTTGATTTTGTTACAATGACAAATCATAGAAAAGTTTCAAGAAACAGAGTGACATGATTCTATGTATGTTTTAAGATGGTGACTCTGGAAAACGTGTGGAGAATGGAATAAAGGTTAGACTCAAGAAGCTTCTGCTGTCTCAGTTTCCCCTGTAACGTGAGGGAGTTAAATTAGATAAATTATAGGCATCTTTTAACTCTATTCTAAATAAAAGTGATAATTATAAGCTGTATCTGTCCAGCTCTTATCTTCTAACCATTATACCTCGATCTTAGAAAATATATAGTTCATGGGTGGCTCAGTCGGTTAACCGTCTGACTTCAGCTCAGGTCATGACTCGCAGTTCATGAGTTCAAGCCCCGCGTCGGGCTCTATGCTAAGCTCAGAGCCTGGACCTGCTTCAGATTCTGTGTCTCCCTCGCTCTCTGCCCCTCCCCCACTCCTGCTCTGTCGCTCTCTGTCTCTCTCTCTCTCAAAATTAAACATTAAAAAAATTAAAAATAAGTAAATAGAAATTAAAAAAAATATATATATATATATAGTCTTAATTTGTATGTTTGGTCACATGCAACTGAGAATGTAACCTAATTGTTCTTCTCATTTAGGTCTGAATCAGAAAAGAACTCCTATCACCCTATCTCCTTAATGACATCCTTTTCAGAGCCTGATTTAGGGCAGTCTTCCTCCTCGATTATGTCTTCCTCTGAAGATGAGTTCCCCAACATAGAAAAAGACTATCCTGAGAAAAACAGAGTGATGAGCTTTGCTAAAGAACTCATCAACAACATGTGGACAAACTTCTCTGTTGAAGATTATATTCAGTATGGAGATGCTGACTTCCCAGTTGAAAAAAGAAAGAAGAAACCAAAAGAATGGGTGCCAAAGATTACAGTACCTGAGCCTTTTCAAATGATGATTAGGGAACAGAGGAAAAAAGAAGAGAACATGAAATCTAAATCAGATATTGAAATGGTACACCGACTGCTCAAAAAACAAGAGGAGGAATCAGAGTGTAAGAAAAAATTCCGAGCCAATCCAGTTCCCGCATTCGTCTTTTTCCCCCTTTATCATGACCTAGTCAAGCAAAATGAAGAACGCAGGAGACACATGAAGGAGAAAAACAAAGAAGCTCTTTTGGCCTCACAAAAGCCATTTAAGTTTATCGCAAGGGAGGAACAAAAGCAAGCAATCCGGGATAAGCAGATGAAAGATTTGTTTAAGTCTAAAAAGAAAACAAATCGATTTAAGGCCAGACCTATACCGCGATCTACTTACGGCCCAGTTACCAATGGGAAGTTAGAAGAGCCCTACAGAAACGTTAGAACGCAGCTGAGAGCCCGCGAGCTTTTACAGAATTCGTCCCCTCTGCCTCGCAGGCCAGGTCACAGAAGTGCTATGAGGAAGCTCAAGGGTCTCGAACAGGCTGAAAAGTTGAAGTGTAAACACACCTTTAGGTGCCAAACTGCTGATTTTGAAGACCTTCCCAAGAGATCTCAGAAACGCCTCCTGGAACAGAAGTTTTCAAAATTCCTAACTGTCCGTAAACCATCTGATCTTCACACAGCCTCCAGTGCATCCCCCGAAAGAGAGAAAATTTTGGCAGGCATTGCAGCAGATGACGAACATTTAAAAGAAACACGACCTTATCTGTCGCCAAGGCACAAGTCACCAGCAAGAGGGGCAAGTGCAAAGCCTGTGCCTTGTAACCGCAGCCCTCCAGTGCCCACAGTGTCTTCCAGAGGACGAGAACAAGCCACAAGGTAAGTAGCTAGGACGTCGGACCAGCCGACTCGCGGTTGCTAAAATCGTGTTTCCAGCTCTCTCGATTTTATGTTGGTGAATTGGAAAATAGGAAGAAATTGTATTTGGTGATGAATTTTACTGTATAATATAGAGCATTTTGCCAGAGGGTGTTCTGCTAAGAAATGAATGTATTTTCTATTTTGTGAATCTTTGGGGATAGAAGTTTGATTTCTAGCTTCGCAAGTCAGAGCCTTCTCAAAGGTTGCCTTTTTTCAACCTTTGAATTTTCCCGTGTTAAATCTTTGCTAAACAGCATTCTCACTGGCTTAAAGTGAATTAAGCCTTAGTTTGTTGCCCTCAGGAGATCACTTGAGGAAAAGAAAATGTTGGAAGAAGAGCGAAATCGGATCCTAACTAAGCAGAAGCAAAGAATGAAAGAATTGCAGAAACTCCTGACAACCCGGGCTAAGGCTTATGACTCACATCAAAGTTTAGCTCAGATGTCTAAATCCAGAGTCTTGTCTCTCAGGTATCATAAAAGAATCCTGAACCTCCAGATCACTGGTTTTCAAACTTTCTTTTTTAATCAGTGGATACGATATATGAGCAGATTAATTGGTATTTTAGTTTCCGGATTCAATTTGCTATCAGTTACTTAAACTCAACGTACTACATTCTCATTCACACTCACCTCATGGTGAGAACCACTGTATGTACTCACCTGTTGGTAAGGACCATAAAAGCCATATCGATGAATAGAAACATTTTATATTGCGGCCATAGTTAATAGTTGTAATCTTATGTCAGTATCTATTATTTTTCTTTATACTTTTTTTTTTTTTTAAGTAGGCTCCATGCCTCTTGTGGGGCTTGAACGTGGTACAACCCTGAGATCAAGGGTCACATGCTCTACCGATTGAGCTAGCCAGGTGCCCCTTCTTTGTACTGTTTTCGATTGCATAGCACAATATTGAGAAAGATCTTTTTTTTTAAGTTTTTATTTTTAATTGCAGTCTAGTTAACATAGAAAACTCTTGATTCACACAGACAAAGCTCTTTTTTCATAGCCTTGCCATGTGATCTCAGAAATACTCTTCAATAAATAGGTCAAAGAACTTTTTTCTGAGGTCTGCATGAATCTAATACCACGAATTAACACACTGATGTTAAATAACATCAGTTTTGTGATGTGTCAGTTCACATGTGCGTACAAGTGTTTAGTGGTGTGTATTGCATTTCGTTGCAGTTTTAATATAAATGAATAAAAATATTTGCAGAACCCTTTCACAGAACACTGGAATCTGCAGTACAAAGTTTGAAAACCAGTGTTCCAGGGGAACATTTTTATGTAAAAATGTTCATGTTTAAGTAGGAAAATATCTCCCCCAAAGCTGGGTAAGTAATATGATTTATTAATTTTTCATCTGATTTATAAGTACCCCCCAAGTTATATTTGCTTTTATTTATTTATTTTTTATTTATTTTATGATTTTATTATAGAGAGAGAGAGAGAGAGTGCAGGAGCAGGGAAGAGAGGCAGAGAGAGAATCCCAAGCAGGCTCCATGCACCGTGCAGAGCCCAACTCAGGACTCCATCCCACGACCCCGGGATCATGACTTGAGCCTAAATCAAGAGTCGGACACTCAACCGACTAAGCCACCCAGGCCCCTATATTTGCTTTTAACTATGAGTATTCTTTTTTAATTGTAAATTATGTATAATAATAATAATTATATTCCTTTATAAGATATATTATGTTTATATTCCTCATAATTATGTATATTAGTGTAATTCAGCGATAGAGCTTAATTTGTGAACTTGAGCAAAAATTTTTAGAAATGCATCATTCACCCTAAAAAAGTAAACTGGATTTTTCATAATACCAATTTTGTGTATAATTAAGCGTAATTATCATTCTGTAGTACAATTATTTTCTCTAATCTGTGAAGTCTTATTATCTTGGTAGTGTATTTTATATAGAGGAAATAGCATAGTTTAATTCATTATAGGATCTTGTCCAAATAGCAAGTACATTTACTGTGAATTTATGTATTTTGCTTCCTTTCCTCTATGTTCTATTCCCATAGTCCCCATTTCTCCCCTGACCTGCTCCCATTTAATTTACTTGGCTGCCAATTTATAGGAGATCTCACTTGGGGGAAAAAAGAAGAACAAGGTCTTATTTTTCAGAAGAAATTCTATAAAGAGAAGATACCTAATTTGGACTAAATTCTCCTGTTTTTTTGCACTTACAAATGAGATAAGAGGGCATTTATTCATCTCTTCAGGCCAGTTTGAAGCATTTTAATATATAATTTTTTTTAAGTCCTGAAGATTTCAGAAACATCAGAGTATCCAGACTGTTCCCAGTATGTAAAATGTGTGCTCTCACAACCTAGGATTTCTATTCCGTATTCCGTAAAAATTTCCCCGGCAAGGAGAACAATCGTGGTAAACTGTAAGCTGTGCTCATAATTTAATTACTGACCTGTCTCTAAGCTAAATGTTATGTGTGCAAGTTATTATTTCTTTTTAAAATTCCGTTCCTTTTATTTGATTTTAGAAAGAGTGAAAAGGAAAGATGAGAGAATACCGACGAGAACTAGAAGAGAGAGAAGAAAAATTAAAAAACAGGCCGCTACTATTTGAAAGAGTTGCTCAGGTTGTGTTTGTTGGAATTTAAGAGCTACTGTCAGCTTTTTTTTTTTTTTAATTTAACATCTCTAGCTCCTAATTTACAGTCCATTTTTCTTATATGTTATCTATAACTTTTTGAGACATATTGTTGTTTCTGTGACAGCTTCATCAAATCAGCCAAGTAAGTTTTTGCTCAAATCTGAGCACTGAGTTTTGTTGATAAGACAAGTCAGCTTGATGACATGCTGCTAATGCTGTCATATTCAAAATGTTTCACAACCTACTTTTCATGACTGGTCTTTTCTTTTTAATAGCAACTAAGCCAGGTATTAAGGTGAGTCTTCATGATAAGTTTTGTAAGTCTTTGAAGAATTAAAAAATGAAACAAAATGCTAATGGAATCAGATTGATTTCTGCCAGGTTTTTTTTTGGTTTCATCGAGATATAATTGACCTAGAGCACTGTATAAATTTAAGGTCTACAGCATAGTGACTTGATGTGAATATACTACAAAATGATTACCACTGGAAGTTTAGTTAATAACCATCACCTCATACAGTTACCAAGCTTTTAGGATTTACTAAGATCTAAACTTTTAGGGTTTATTCTCTCAGAAACTTTTTTTTTTTTGATAGTATTTCTTTTTTTTTTTTTTTTTTTTAAGTTTATACTTAAGTTTTTTATGTTGACATTTTTAAGAGAGACAGTGAGAGAGCTTGTGTGCAGGGAGGGTCTGAGAGAGAGGGGGACGGAGGATCCAAAGTGGGCTCTGTGATGACAGCAGAGACACCGATGCAGGGCTCGAGCTCACAAACTGCAAGATCATGCCCTGAGCTGAAGTTGGAAGCTTAACCGACTGAGCCGCCCAGGTGCCCCTCTTATCATCTTTCACATATACCGTACGATGGTATCGACTGGAGTCATCGTGTTGTACATTACATTCCCATTACTTATTTCTCTTGTAACTAGAGGTTTATACCTTTGACCAACTCCCCTGGTAACCACACATCTGGTCTGTTTTACTATGAGTTTCCTTTGTTTTTGCTTTTATTTTATTTATTTATTTTTTTTTAATTTTTTTTTTAATGTTTTTATTTATTTTCGAGAGACAGAGCATGAGCAGGGGAAGGGCAGAGAGAGAGAGGCAGATGCAGAATCTGAAGCAGGCTCCAGGCTCTGAGCCATCAGCACAGAGCCCGACGCGGGGCTCAAACTGATAGACTGCAAGATCATGACCTGAGCTGAAGTCGGCCGCTCAACCGACTGAGCCACCCAGGCGCCCCTGTTTTTGCTTTTAAATTCCACAGATGATACAGTATTTGTCTTCCTCTGTCTGATTTATTTCACTTAGCATAAAGTCCTCAAAGTCCATCTTTATTGTTGCATATGGCAGGATTTCCCTTTTTTATGGCTGAATAGTATTCCACTGCACACACAACCACATTTTATTAATCTTTTGATGGACACTTATTTTGTTTCCATATCTTGGCTCTTGTAAATAATGCTGCATTCAGTGTGGGGGTGCAGGTAATCTCTTCAACATAGTGATTTTGTTTCCTTCAAATAAATACCCAGAAGTTAGATATTGCTGGATTCTATCGTATTTCTATTTGTGTTTGTTTGTTTATTTTAACTTTTGTTTATTTATTTTTGAGAGAGAGAGAGAGCAGTGGAGGGGCAGAGAGAGAGGGAGACAGAGTATCCTAAGGAAGCTCTGCATGGTCAGTGCAGAGCCGGATGTGGGGCTCAAACCCACGAACTGTGAGATCACGACCTGAGCCCAAATCAAGCGTCGGACATACACCAACTGAGGCACCCAGGTGCCCCTTGTATTTCTATTTTTAATTTTTAAAGGAACCTCTATACTGTTTTCCGTTTACATTCCTACCAACAGTACACAAGGGTTCCCTTTCTTCTATATCCTCACTAACATTTGTTATCTCTTGTCTTTTTGATAATAGCCATTGTAACAGATGTGAGGTAGTGTCTCATTATGGTTTTGATTAGCATTTCCCTGATGACTAGTGATGTCGAGCACCTTTTCATGTACCTGTTGGCCATTCGAATATCTTTTTTGGAAAAATATTTAGATCCTTTGCCCATTTTAAATTGGATTATTTGGTTTTTTGCTATTGACTTGTATGAGTTCTTTTTAGATTTTGGATATTAACCCCTTATCAGATAAATCATCTATAAGTATTTTCTCCACTCAGTACATTGCCTTTTCGTTTTGTTGATTTTTTTTAAGTAAGTCTGTAATTTTTATTCTTATCTACAATTACTGAAAGGACTTCCTTTTCATTGGAAAAATAATTAGATCTTATGGACAGTGAATCCTGATTTCACTAAATTTATGCTAGGTCTTACAATCTTCCCCTAAGAGATATTTGTCAATTTCACATCCTCTTGTCCTTCGTCAAAAGGGAGGTGTTCTTATGGGTGACATAGCTTAACAATAGAGAGAATCACTGGAGATTACAGGTGTTGTGTTGTGAATTTCAACCTATAACATATGGAGCTTCCTGCCAGCATTATAGGACTATTCTTCTCATTGGCTCACTGAGGACAGAGACGTGTATTGTAAGTGAATTTACATATTACAGTCTCTCAAAGTTATGAGAACCCTTACTTAAGGATTTGGATATAATTTTATGTAATGCTTTTCATTTTAAAGGGTGGGTTTCTTTTTTTAATATCTCAGTTTCAACTTGGAAAAATCATCATAAGCTGCTCTATTTAGCATAAAGCGATTGACTTTTAGCTCCTAAAGTAGTTATTTCCAGCTCTCAGCTACACGTTTTTATGTCTTTTTGTCTGGTGGAACTATCTACACAGATTTCCCACAGCGTCTTACATTCATCTTGCCTGAAACTAGATCTTCCTCTTCGATTTCCTATTTCTGTTGGACCACAGTTTTGGTGATTGGGAACCACATTTCCTCCCTCTTTCAGTTGCTACTGAGAGACCCGGAAAGTTTTCTTCCTAAATAATATTTGGACCTACCTCTCTCCATTCCCGATGGTGAAATGCTGGGTGAAATCTCTATTATCTCCTCTCTGAGTTATTGTAATGACTTGACTCATTTTCCTGCCTTGCTCTTCGGAAAGCCACCCATTGTATCTTCACTTTACCATTCCCATTCCCTTGCCAAATCTTATCCCTGAATACATAGTAAATAACCTCTGATAACAGTGACGATCATTCATTTTCACCAATTCCACTCGTTCTCATTTTCACTGAATAGCATCAAGAGATCTTGGAGCACCTGGGTGGCTCATTCAGTTAAGCGGCTGAGTATCGGTTTTGGTTCAGGTCATGTTCTCCCAGTTTGTGAGTTTGAGCTCTGCATCAGGCACTGCACTGATGTGTGGAGGCTGCTTGGGATTCTCTCTCTCCCTCTCTCTCTCTCACCCTCCCCGCTTGTGCTCTCTCTCCCTCTCAAAATAAATAAACTTAAAAAATAAGGGGTGCCTGGGTGGCTCAGTCGGTTGGGCGGCCGACTTCGGCTCAGGTCAGATCTCACAGTTTGTGAGTTCGAGCCCCGCATCGGGCTCTGTGCTGACGGCTCAGAGCCTGGAGCCTGCTTCGGAGTCTGTCTCTCCATCTCTCTCTGCCCCTTCCCCACTCGCACTCTGTCTCTGTCTCTCAAAAATAAAATGTTAAAAAAAATAAAAATAAACTTAAAAAATTAAAAAACAAAAAAAGAAATCTTGTCACCGATTTCTTCAAACAAAACTACAAAGTGGATATTCCTTTTTTTTTTATTTATTTATTTTTGAGAAAGAGAGAGTGCAAGCAGGGGAGGGGCAGAGAGAAGAGGGAGACCAAGGATCCAAAGCAGGCTCCATGCTGTCAGCACAGAACCTGAGGTGGGGCTCGAATTCACGAACTGTGAGATCATGGCCAGAGCCAAAGTCAGAGGGTTTGGCCTCCCAAAGTGGGTATTCCTATATTACAGAGGAAAAAATGAAGTTTATAGAATATAAGTAACTAGTAAGGTTTATAGTTAGTCAGTAATGGAACTAAGATTGGACCCAAGTCGATCCTTCCAAACACTTAGCACTGAGCTGTCCTGCTTTCTCCCAGAAGATAACTTCACGGGTCTTAGCATGTATAGATCCTCTGCCTTCTGATCCACCACAGCATCCCTCCAGCCCCCACCGTTCCAGACTACTGGTTTCAAACCCGAAATCTTTATTGATGCTGTTTCTGAACACTCTTAGAGCCTCTTCCTGTTTTTCCTCCTGATCTTTCAAGTCTTCCTATAAAATCACTTCTTGCACTGTTTGCCAGCTTGGCTTGGGTACCCTTGCCTCTGTTTTTTATTACCCTCAGCATACCTCCGCCTCTGCTCCTGCTACGCTGTGTGGGAAATGATCTGTTTCAGGACCTCTCTTCCCTTCTAGCTGGTTGCTTTGGAAGGTTGTGCTCAAATCTTTGTATCCCCAGCACTAGCACCTAGGAGCACGTCTGGCACACAGGAGATGTTAAACATCTGTTGAACCCAGACTGAACTGTTATGATCAAATTAGGCGGATGTTGACCTCTCAGTTTTGTCTGGGTTAGCCCGGGCTGAGAGCGCTGCCCTGACCTATTAGTGATGAGTCTCAGCGTGAGTCAGCAGTTTTGCCACACTGTGAATTCCCAGTTTCTAAGCACAGAGAAAATGAGGCAAAGGAAGTAGTACGTGTGAAATTAAACCCATAAAGAAGTTTTAAATACTGAAACATATGTCAGTTTCCTAGCTGATTCTACTGCCACTTCTGGCCCTCACATATGCTGTTCCCCTTGTCCAAAACACCTTTCTGTCTCCATACCCCCTACCTCCCATGAGGACTTGTTACAAAATAAGTATTCAGTAATCAAATAACATAATTACTATAAATGAGACTTTTGGTTATGAAAAATAAGTACTTTTTCTCCTTCAAATAAGGGCACTGATTTGTAGACAAACTCATCATTGCATGTTATCGTGGTTTCCTGAAGAAAAAACAATTTTTTTGCCATATTTGGTAGTAAAATAAAATAATCATACAGTTATTTTAATTGTTCCTTTCATTTCATAGTCTGTACAATTCTTTTGCATGGCGAAATGCAAGGAAGAAATGTTTATTTCATTTAAGAATAATTATACCCTAGAGGCACCTGGGTGGCCCAGTCAGTTAAGTGTCCAGCTCTTGGTTTTAGTTCAGGTCTTGATCTTGCAGTTCATGAGTTGGAGCCCTGCATTGGGCTCTACGCTGCTGGTGTGGAATCTCCTTGGGATTCTCTCTCTTTCCCTCTCTTTCTGCCTCTCCCCTGCTCTCTCTCCTTCTCTCTCAAAATAAATAAACTTTAAAAAAATTTTTAAAGACTAATTATACACTATTCACCATGATATAAAATCTTAAAAGGTAATTAATTCTATATATAGAGTGGCAGTGATTCACCATTGCTTTGGTTTCGTTAACAAAAATTAGTACAATTTTTTTCTTGCAGTCTGTTCTGCCGTGACTATTGCTGCTAATTAACAGCTGTTATTTCATAAATTCACTCACAACTTTATGCATTATCCGCTTATTAACGTTAATTGTGGTCTTGCTGCTGTTGAGTTATTCTCTAGTAGAGTAAGCCTGTGATCCAAACCGTGTTGTCCTGTTTCTTGGAAATCACAGGGTTTAGTAATTGAGTAGATGTTCAATTCTAAACCAAATTCAGGTGAAGACTTATGAGTACTAACTTTGGTATCGTTTTAATCTCTTTTATGTTTAATTTGTTTAAATCAGCATATACTGTTCTTAAGGCATTTAGAGTTGGGTTTGGGTTTCTTTATTCTCATTTACAGTCTTTGGGGCATAGTTCTTATCTTCTCACTTTGCCATTCCTTTCATTTCCTCAAGGCCTGTCTGTTGATATTCATAGCTTCTAGATGCATTTTTATCTACTTTTCTAAAAATTGTTGTTATTCACAGTGGGTGCATTTAGCAGTGCTTTTTAGTTTTCCAGAGGATAGGGAAATCACTGGTGGTAGTTTATCCATTGTAATCAGTCTTTGCTATTTTGGTTTCTCCCATGGAACACTAGATGCCATGTTCCCTCATTGCGCTGGAGTCCCTAGGTTAGGCAAATCAATATCTGACACCTGCATTGCTGAAGTCAGGTTTAAGCCACCTTCAAACTCCAGGATGACCACTACTACTTAGAGAAAGCAGCATGGTGGAGTGGAACAGACCCAGGAACGGGTCAAGAGACTTGGTTCTACCACTCATGATAGTAAACTGTTTAACCTTAGTGGGGGTGGAGGGAGTGTCTTGATTTCTTTATTTGTTATATTTGGGGGTGAGACTGGGTACCCTCCCACACCCTTTCCAATGTGGGATGCCATTGGGGCATGGAACTGGTGCATTCCTAGTCACCTTGCTTTAGTTGGAGGTCCAGATGGCAATTCTTTTCTTTTTTCTTTTCTTTTCTTTCTTTCTTTTTTTCTTTTCTCTTCTCTTCTCTTCTTTTCTTTTCTTTTTTTTTGAGAGAAAGAGAGAGAGCATGAGTAAGTAAGGGGGAAAGAGAAAGGAAGAGAGAGAGGGAATCTCAAGCAGGCTCCGCACTGTCAGCACAGAGCCCGACATGAGACACTAACCCACAAACCGTGAGATCATGGCCTGAGCTGAAACCAAGAGTCAGATGCTTAACCGACTGAGCCACCCAGGGGCCCCCAGATGGCAATTCTTGGTCTTATACTATTTCGTATCCACTTATAGGAGGGAAAAGTTGACTAAAGCTGAGGCACTAGGTAAAAATTGACTGAATGAATCCTACACCCCCGTCATCTTGTGACCCTGGAAAGCCTGTAGTCTCAGGAATTGTGATGACTTCTAACTCGCCTCAGATATGAGAGGGTCATCGTAGCTCAGCTCCAGAGGTCCCAAAGCCAGGAAACAACACTCTGGAGATGTGAACCCAGCTCAAAATTCTTGTTCTTCTTGCTGTATCCATTGCTTCCTCCAGCGTAAAGACAACTACAGTGATGATTTTATCATCTTTGATGAATTAGAGCTGTGGCATGTTAAGAGTATAAATTACAGGAGGTACGTAAAATAAAAGAACCCTCTGACAACTGTTATGAACTTCTTTTCTTCCTGATTTTTTTCAGATACCCTTGAACAGTCATAAAAGCGTATTTTTAAAAAGTACAACAGGTATAGTGTAAAAAATAACTATAGGTCAAAACTCAAGTGGCCATCACCCAGGTTAACAAATAGAACATTGCCAGCACCCCAGGAACCTTGTGTGTCCTTCCCAGATTGAAACCCTCCCCCACTCCCCTGGAGGTAACTGCCATTCTAACTTCCAAGATAAGCCTTTCCTTGTTTTTGTCATTACTCTTGTTTTTGCAGTTTTACCCTCCTATGCACCAGTCCCTACACAGTATAGTTTAGTTTTGCCTGTTTGGGGACTTAATGTAAATGAACCATGCATTCTGTATGTTCTCTAGTGGTTTGCTTCTTTTGCTTAGTGTTAAGTTTGTGAGATCCATCCATGTTGTCATGGACAACTAGAGTTCGCTCATTGTCATTGCTTTCTTTTACTCTGTTGTGTGACTAGACCAGTATTTAGCTATACTATTACTGATAGGTATTTGGGTTATTTTCGGTTTGGGGTTGTTACAAACAACTGTACTATCCGGAATGTTTTTGTACGTGTCCTCTGAGGCACACTTGTAGGACTTTCTCTGGGTATATGCCTGGGAGTGCGTTCACTCGTCAGAGGGTTTGCCTGTTTTCAGCCAACTGTGGTTCTTGAATTTAATTTTCACTGGAGCTTTTAACCCATACATTTTTAATGGAAACTTAAAGTCTTTTGTTCTCATCTAAAAAGGTTTGTCTTTCCTATAGAAAAATGCAAGAATGGCAGCAGAAAAGCATTATTCTAACACGCTAAAAGCATTAGGACTATCTGATGAGTTTGTTTCAAAGAAAGGCCAAAGTGGAAAAATATTTGAGTACTTCAATCAAGAAATGAAAAGTTTCATTGAAGATAAAGAAAGGTAACATATATAAGATGTCTAAATGGTTTACCTTTGAAAAAAATTTTACCTTCTGGAAAGCACAAAACCGTTCTGTATTTTTAAAAGATCTTTTAACCTAACAAAATACATGTGAACTGTGATAAAACATTGATATTTTAACATGTGACACATTCAAAACATTACATGGTGATGAGGTATCTTGTTTTTAAAGCAGAATAATTTAAATTCTGACTGACATAAATGATGAAAGTAGTTGAGATGCTTTCAAATGGAGTTTTGAGAGCCATTCGAGGTTTGAAATAAATTAGTTCCCAGTTGGCACTTTTATAGAGTTTTCTTGATAAATCGGAGTTTGTACACTTGAGGAAGACTGACTACTTGATGCATGCGTTGCAAAGGGTTTGTTGACCTTTAAACCAAATCATTTTTCCTGTGAAAGATTGATAAATTTCTTCCTCCAGCCTTAATGAAGAAGGAGAGAATGGGGAAGAAAATTATTTTATTGATGCCAACAGCCAGGATTCTTACAAGGAAAAAGAGGAAGCCAACGAAGAGAGTGGAGAAGAGCAATCTGTTAAGGAGTAACGTGGTGATGGAATCGGCAGGGTCTCCCGTCGGAGTCCCTGCAGGCGACTGCGGCCTCGGGCATTAACATCCGTGCTGTGGTGTTCAGAACATCAGTGGGAACCTGTGGTGTGCACGGGGCTCGTGAGCAGAGTCCTGTGTAGACTGGAAAGGCCGAATCCAGCCAAACGAATGGTCGTCGGGTCAGTTAGAGTAAGGCTTTGGCGATTCAGGGTTTTTAATCATTACGTAGAGTCCGTGTGTAACTTTGATCTTACTTGTATATTTAAAAAGCATTCGAGAATCACAGCTGTCACAAAACGATTAGTTATAAAAATATATGTTACTTCCTTATTTGGGGTGGAAAAAAATGGCTTAGCATTGAGAACAGAGAGAAATACTGGCTTTTGGTGATTTGAAAACATTTTTCTGGGAATCCTGAATCAATAAATATCTTAAAATTATACTATTTGCCCATTCTTTTCCCCTGCAAAACATCTCACAGAATGAATCCTCACACTTGTTTCACTTAGTATTTTAGGTTTCTTACTGAGCCATTTTTAAGAAAGTAGTAATAAAATACAGAAAAAATAGATACTTAACAAATTTGGGTACATTTTTGCACAGAGAGTTTGCTGTTAAATTGTCCACAGTATCATTACTTTTTCTTTTTATCTTTTGTCTTCCAAGTTATTTTCGATGTGTAAATTATTGGAAAAGTTTTATGCCAGGTATTTTTTTAATTCTGTGTATTATGGAAATAATTATAAATATTTGAGTTATAATTTTAATTGAAGGTAAATATTAACACTGTTGTGTATATGATGAAATTGTTCATAATAACTTGGCCAAGGCAAATCTCCAAAGAAATTCAGATTTAACTCTTTTTTATTCTATTATCTAAAAAAAAATTTTTTTATGTTTTATTTATTTTGAGGGAGCACAAGTCGGGGAGGGGCAGAGACAGGGGACAGAGGATCTGAAGTGGGCTCTGCGCTGACAGCAGCAAGCCAGCTGCAGGGGTTGAACTCACAAACCTCAAGATAATGACCTGAGCCGAAGTCGGACGCCCACCTAACTAAGCCACCCAGGTACCCCCAGATTTAACTCTTTAACACTTGACCCAGTTGTGCACAAATTTTTATACACTATTGCAGACATAATTTGTCTTTCTGTGAATTATGGTAATTTGATTTTATGAATCTGTCATGTTTCCTCTCTAAGCAAACTTTTGTTTTAAAAATTCAAACCAGAGATAAGGATGTGATAGGGTAAGACATTTTCTTTTCTAAAAACAGCTCTCTTTAAAGAGGATGAACTAGGCGGGGCGCCTGGGGGGCTCAGTTGGTTAAGTGTCTGACTTCGGCGCAGGTCATGATCTCATGGTTTGTGGGTTCAAGCCCCACGTTGGGCTCCATGCTGATACCTAAAAGCCTGGAGTCTGCTTCAGATTCTGTGTCTGCCTCTCTCTCTCTGCCCCTCCCCCACTCATGCTCTGTCTCTTGCGCTCTCTCTTTCTCAAAAATAAACATTAAAGAAATTTTTTTTAAATGAACTAATTAAGATGTATAGAATAACAGTGTTTCCCAACTGGAAATTTATGCTTTCAATTAAGAAATAAGGTGATTTTTCTCATGGGCATATGTTTACTTGTAATCCCTTTCCTACCATTTGTGTAAAAACTATTTGTCACTATAATTAGATTGTAAACTCTTTGAGAGTTGGCACCATTTTAAAATTCATTTTGTATTTCTTTAGTATTTTGCACAGGATTGTGGATATGGTAAGCATTTAATAAAGGCTTGAATAAGTAGATGAATATGGTTTTTAATTATAATTATTTCAGAATGAGTACGCAAGGGATTAAAAGCATCTCCCTTCTAATTTATTGAAAGCCCGTGAAATGCACTCCACATATTGTAATATTTAACACATGACTTGCTTCCAAGGAGTTGCTCCTCATTCTGTCTCTTCCCAGTTTCATGGGGACAGTGTGGGACTTGGTTTCAGGACCAACGTTCTGCTTTCTTTTCTTTAAAAATGGGAATAGTATTTTTTGGGTAGCTGTAGGAGGGATTGGATGAAGTCATGTATGGAGAAAGCTCTTTGGAAACTAGGCTATTCAAATGATAATGTCAGAGGACAGAATATTTCCCTGAAGAAGCTTTTAACTTTAACTAACCATACTTTTATTCCAACAAGATACAAAGTGATATCAGTATTGTATTAGAAATAACGTTTAGGGGCACCTGACTGGCTCAGTCGGTAGAATGTGTGACTCTTGATCTCAGGGTGTGATTTTGAGTCCCATGTTGGGTGTAGAGATTACTAAAAAAAAAAAAAACTTGAAAAGAAATGTTTGAACCATTTTTTTAAAAGCAGTGGTTTAGTAAACATGGAGCCACACTTAAAAGACACTGCAGCTTCAAACCTTTCTATGCAAAATCACAGTTTTTCTTATGGAAGACATCAGATTGATAGCTGAAGGATTTCTTTAGTGGTGGCATTACACAATGATGAGCACAAGTCAGTCTTTTAAAAAAAAGTATATATATATATACATATATTTCAGTTTATTTATTTTTGAGAGAGAGCAGGGGAGGGGCAGAGAGAGAGCGAGACAGAGAATCAATCCAGACAGACTCCATGCTGCCAACGCAGAGCCTGACACGGGGCTGGAACTCAGAAACTGTGAGATCATGACCTGAGCTGAAACCAAGAGTTGGACGCTAAACTGACGGAGCCACCCAGGCGCCCCACAGGTCACTCTTAAAGATTAAATCAAATGGAGTTTTCAAGTGGTAGGTAACTGAAAATGTTGTGCCTTTGTATCATCAGAATTTGCTCCACAATTCTATTCACCTAAAGGATTGTCTGTTATTCATGATTAGCCTAGCATCAAGAAGGTTGTACTCTTTTCTCCTCAAATAAGAAAAATATTACTGGGTTACCTAGTGACCTCAAACACGTATTTCTTCAGAAGAAATCATCTAGGTAATGGAGGATTAGTGATTCCATCTCTATATATATACATACACCTAATAACTTTAATAATACTTAGATATACTTGCTAAATTTTTATATTCATGTAATATATACTATATAAAATTTATACTGTGTGTACTGCTTGACACACACATATGTATATGTATATATGTGTAGACAATTTCAGAAATTAAGAAATTTTAGCCACCCCTGGGTGGCTCAGTCAGTTCAGTGTCAGACTTCAGCTCAGGTCACGATCTCACAGTTCGTGAGTTCAGGCCCCACATCAGGCTCCCTGCTGTCAGTGCGGAGCCTGCTTTGGATCCTCTGTCCCCCTCTCTCTCTGCCCCTCCCCCACTCACACTTGCACGCTCAAGAATATTTTTTAAAAATTACTTTTGCTCCCTTTATTTAGTCTACACAATAAAACAAATTCATATACCTTTAAGGATACCAGGCATTCTATTCATGGGCAGTATTTTTAAAGTTACCTCTAATAATTTGGGAGTAGCAAAGATTTAAACATTTAGATGTAGGCAACAAAAATCATAAACATTAAGATATTGCCTGGGGCGCCTGGGTAGCTCAGTCGGTTAAGTGACTGACTTCAGCTCAGGTCATGATCTCACGGTCTGTGAGTTCGAGCCCCGCATCGGGCTCTGTGCTGATGGCTCGGAGCCTGGAGCCTGCTTCAGATTCTGTGTCTGCCTCTCTCTGCCCTTCCCCTGCTCACGCTCTGTCTCTCTGTCTCTCAAAAATAAATAAATGTTAAAAAAATTAAAAAAAAACATATTGCCTTACTATTTAAAAAATATGTATTTTTTTTACCCTTCTCAACCATCATATACCTGTGTGTAGATGTGTGTTCTTAGTGGTTGTTTCAGAAGGAAACGTCTTATGAAATGAAGTTTTGGTCAATAAAATTTTGTCAGTATATTGTAGTCTAAAGAAAGTGATGACCTTGTCCTAAATGCTTTAGGTATTCTCAATTCTTATAGCTTATAAGTTGTCTTGATGTGGCCTGTGGCTGGCCAATTTATCTGTATCAGCTTTTAGAAAAACTATGAGTAACTTTCATAGCAATTTTTTTGTTTGTTTCTGCAAAGGAAAAAAACCCAGGGTCCCAGTAAACAATATGTTCTTTTAATTCTAGTTAAAAAAATCCCAATATTCAGAATCTGTTTACCAACTAATATAGATTGAATAAATGAAAGAACAAAACCATGGTTTGTAAGATTTCCTAACTATGAAAGCAGGCATATTAATATTTAGAATATCTACTTTAGTTATTGTTTTCTTATTTTTTTAGTCTATTTCTTTCAGATTTATTGCAATAGAGTCGACTCTGAACTCTGCATACGTTTAAGGTATACAGCATAATGACCTCCATATATTGTGAAATAACTACCACAATTAGTTTACTTAATACTCATCATCTCGTATGAATACCAAAAAAAAAAAGAACAAACATTTTTCTTTGTGTTGAAAACTTTTAGGATTTACTTTCTTAGCAACATGCAAATATACCATATAGTACTATTAACTATAGTCACCATATACATTATATCCCCAATACTTACTTATAACTGGAAGTTTATACCTTAAAAAAATTTTTTTTAATGTTTATTTTTGAAAAAGAGAGACAGAGCATGAGCGGGAGAGGAGAGAGACAGAGGGAGACACAGAGCCTGATGCAGGGCTCGAACCCACGAACTGCATGAGATCATGACCTGAACTAAAGTTGGACCCTCAACCAACTGAGCCATCCAGGCATCCCTGGAAGTTTATAACTTTTGACCAGCTTTCTCCAATTCCCCCTCCACCTACTTTTGTCCTTTCTCTAAAAACCAAGACTTTGTGGTGTCTAGCAAGTTCTACATCTCAATAAGAGAAGGAGATAAAGTTTGAGAATAAAAATAATATCTGATATATAACTGTGAAGAGTCAAGGAATAATATGCATGTTTATATTTAACTCTGAAAAGATGGTAATACCAAAAAGGGTGGCAGAATTTGCCTCTGGAAACAGTCTGGGTGTGGGCCGTGAAAGACTTCTTTTTTTTTATTTTGTTTTTTTTTCCTTTTCAACATGTATTAAAGAAAAATATAAATGAGTCTTTATCCTTGTTGGAAGCTATTTTCTAATCATAGATTTAGAGTATCCTGGTATCGAGAAAAAGAGCAGAAATTTAAATACATATATTTTCTTGGTACTAAGAAAAGAGAACCCCCAAAACTTTATTATAAAGTATTTTGGACAGGTACAAAAGTAGAGTGGTCACAAACCCCACATATCCATCACCGAATTGTCAGTAATTATCCACTCACAATTATTTCCTCTAAACTCTCATCCACTACTCCCTAATTGTTTGGCAGCAAATCATAGTCATAGTTCATGTGTACATATTTCAGTATATATCTTGAAAAGGTAAAAAACTCCCTGTTACATGATTCTCATGCCTTAACACACATACAAAATGAGTAATTCCTTAATGCCAGTTACCTCCTAGTGTTCACATTTAACCTATTGTCTTACACATTTTATATAGTCTATTTGAATCAGGATCCAAACATTGCATTGGTTAATAAGTCTCTGAAGCCTCTTTTAAATATATCCCTTTTTTTCTTACAGTTTTGTTGTTGAAAAGACCAGGTCCTTTCTCCTGTCAAGTGCCCCACTATGAATTTTGTCATTTAATGCATTCCTCTGTTCTTTGTAAATTTTTAAGTGTTTTAATTTATTTTTGAAAGAGAGAGAGACTGAGTGTGAGCAGGGTAGAGGCAGAGAGAGAGAAGGAGACAGAGAATCTGAATCAGGCTCCAGGCTCCAAGCTCCAAGCTGTCAGCACAGAGCCCAAACATGGGGCTTGAGCCCATGGACTGCGAGATGATGACCTGAGCCGAAGTTGGACACTTAACCGACTGAGCCACCCAGGTGCCCCTGTTCCTCTGTTCTTTGTATTTCCTGTAAATTAGTAGTTAAATCTAGGCTTGATCAGATTCATATTTGATGGGATTTTTTTTTAAGTTTATTTATTTATTTTGAGAGAGAGAGAGAATCCCAAGCAGGCTTCATGCCATAAGCATAGAGCCCAGTACTGGGCTCAATCCCATGAACTGTGAGATCATAGCCTGAACCAAAATCAAGAGTTAGATGCTCAACCGACTGAGTCATCCAGGTGCCCCCGTATTTGACGTTTTTGACAAGAACACTCATAGGTGGTGGTGATGTCTAATGACCTTTCCTTTGGCGATGTGACCCACCATTGCTGATCGTTGCTACATTTCCTCATGCCATTGTCTCTCCGCTTGCTTTGGTTATCTGAAGCTCTCCTCTCTAGTAGATTCCTTAGGAAAGGCTTATAACTGTTTGTCTATGGCCTTCATATTTGAAAATCAATTTGGCTGCATATAAATCTTTATCTCATATTAGGTGTCTTAAATATGTCTCTATTATCTTCTGGAATAAAATATCAAATGGTCTGATAGAAATTTTATTTTCTTGCCTTTGTAAATGACTTTGTCTTTTTGCCTGATAGCCAAAGTTTTTTTGTTGAAGTCCAATACTTTTACTATACTGCGTCTCAGTGTTGGCTTCCTGACTGAGTTTCCCTAGGTATATGATGTGCCTTTTTCTATTGTTAAGTTTATTTTTTTTTAGTAACCTCTATATCCAACCTGGGGCTCAAACCTGAAGCCCGAGATCAAGAGTCACATGTTCTTCTGACTGAGCCAGCCAGGTGCCCCTGTGGTGTGCCTTTTTAGTATTTAGTTTCAAGTCTTCTTTTGTCTCAGAGACACTTTCTTGGATTATGTTTTTTCATATATTTTCTTGCTTTAAGAACCTCTTTATACAAGCATCTGGATGGCTCAGCTGATAGAGTGTTCTGTTCTTGATTTTGTGATCCCAGGGTCTTGGGGTCAAAGCCCCCTGTTGGGCTCTGTGCTGAGCGTGGAGCCTGCTTAAGATTCTCTCTCTCCCTCTGCCCCTCTCACCCACTCACTGTCTCGAAAAGAAAGGAACCTCTTTGTATATGTGTATACACAGACACAGACACACACACACACACACTCTAAAGATTTCATTTCTTCAAGAAGTTTTTATTTTTTTCTCTAGTTCTTTTTTATTTTTAACATCTTCTCATTTTTCTCTCCTATTTATTTTAATACGCTTTTCAAGATTTTATTTTTAAGTAACCTCTGCACCCAACACAGGGCTCGAACCTACAACCCCAAGATCAAGAGTCACACGCTCTACTGACTGAGCCAGCCAGGTGCCCCTGAACACTTTATTTTTTTGTGTTTATTCGCTCTAGTCTTCATTTTTGAAATGATTGTTTTCATTTATTTCTGATCTTTCCTGGGTTTTTAATCACTTTACTTCAGAATTTTTCTCCTTGTAATTAATATTTTCTCTTATAGCTCTTAGCATTTTCTTTTAGCTCATTCTGAAATATGATGGCTATGGTTTCATTTCCTTTGTGGAAATGAAATGTGTATTTTTTTTCTCATGTGCCTTTATTATCCAAAGAGACATTATTCTTCTCTTGTTCTTTTATTTAAAGCAAACAAAACAAACAAAAACAAAAAAACAACTTCGAATAGGATTCAGTTGTGATCCTTTTCCTTCGCTAACATTTTAAGTGAAATGACTTATACCATTCTCTCAGAAGAGAGAAGCAGCCCACGCCAGTTTTCTAGCTTCTGTTAAGAACTGTGCAGGGTCTGGGATTTTACCCTTCTTCTATTAGCAGGCCACAACGTCATGGATGTTGACAGAAGACATGAGAACCCTGGGTCAAAGACAATGGGCTGTTACTCATGGTGAAAACAATCATGGAAGTGTCAGCACGATGTTCATTTGAGCTGTTCCCTCGCTTCTAGGTTCCATGCGGAGGGACCTTTCTGCATACCTTCACATTGCGGGGACCCATGTTTTGAGAGAAAAACTTTGAGACTAGGGGAGTCTCAACTGTCATAGTCGGTGGAAACAAGACTGTAATTTGGAGGTCGAGGTAGGAGAGACGTTGCTTCACCCCGCAAGGTTGCTTACTGCAAACAAAACCCTGGGAAAATGACCCGGGTAAAGGGTGGTGGGGACACTGCATCTGGCACGTCCAGCAAGGACGTGTTTAGACTCTCAGGGCCCGGGGCAGATCGCCTCCTCCAAGAGATTTAAACTCTGTTGTTTGAATGATGTTACTAAAATAAAATACAGGCGGAGATTTTCTACTCTGCTTACCCACGAGCTCGTTTCTGGATCTTCTATTTCCTTTTCCCCTGTTGCCCCTACTCATAAGTGTTTCCCCTCAGGGACTCCCGGCTGGCTCAGTCGGTGGAGCATAGGACTCGGGGTGGTGAGTTCAAGCCCCACATCAGGGGTAGTGTTTACTTAAAGAAATTTTTTCTCTCCTCTTCGTGGGACTTTTTCCTGGGAGGATCCTTTGGTCATTTCGGGCCCACAGACCACAGGCCTCCCTGTCATCTCTTCGTACTCACCTGCATATGGGAGCCTGCAAATTCTGTCCTCCTGTCTGCTGCTGTTCTCAGAACAGCCTGCTCCCTTGTCAGGTGAGTCCCTGATGGCAGTTGGGGCTCTCGGATCCTCAGTGCCTTCAGGAGTGCATTTGCCCTCCCTATGTCCTTTTACATTCTTCCTGACACCTGAGGTTCTTTTTCTGTTTTGGAATCTGTGGCTCTATCTTATCACCTGATTTTATTGTCGATATTAGCCGAGGGTTTTTGGTTTTGTCATTGTCCATTTACATGGGCGGGTACGGAAAAATGTAACGAACAGGAGAGTGCTGCACTACCTCGGATCCAGACCCGTTTTTCCTGTGTACTTTTGGAACTGTTTGAATTTTTTTTTTTTACTGTATTACTTAGAAAAACATGAAAGTAGATACTGGACTGGAGTAAAAGTGTTAGTCACCTTTTACCACTGAAATGAAGTACAATGAAAAGATGGTAGTGATCAATTCAAGTGCTACAGGCAACAAGAAGAGAAGGTAGATGAGGGGGAGCTCGAATTTATTTAAAAAAATTTTTTTAATGTTTTTTATTTGTGAGAGAGAGAGACAGAGCATGAGTGGGAAGGGGCAGAGAGAGAGGGAGACACAGAATCTGAAGCAGGCTGCAGGCTCCGAGCTGACAGCACAGAGCCCGATACGAAGTTCAAACCCACAGACGAGATCATGTTGTTGGCCAAAGTCAGACACTTGACCGACTGAGCCACCCAGGCGCCTCTCAAGCTACAAATTTAAATGAAGTGATTAGACAGCGTGACCTTCAAACAAAACTCTGAAAGGGTAAGGGGTGGCCCCAGGGGTTTTCAGCTGGGAAAGTCCTGCAGGTAAAGACAGTGCAGAGCTCTTCAGTGGAGTGTGCTTGGATGTTTGAGGAACAGCCAAGAGGCCAGGGTGGCTGGAGCAGAGGAAGAGGAGGAAAAGACCGGAGATGAGATCAGAAAGACATGGGGCAGGGGGTGGGGCACAGAGAAGGAGGGAAGCCATTGCAAGGATTTTGGCTTTGAGATGGGGAGCCCCTGGGCGAACGATGTGACAGCATTTAGGGTCATTCTGCAGCTGGAAGAGCGCGGTCTGTAAGTTGCAAGAGCAAAAGCAGGAAGGTCATTTAAGAGACTTTGTAAATAGCCCATCGTGCAAATCCAGGTGTATCTCATTTCAGAGCCAGTCCTCTTCCATTGTACCTTACATACTAAAGCGCTTGCAAGGGAGATTCTGCTTCTAGTGTATGGGCTGTTATTTTTTCCCCAAAAAACTATTCTGTTACAAATAAGCCGTGAATATATCCTTTTAAACAAAAATCCTCTTAAGACCCACTGATGAGTGTTTTTTTGTTTGTTTTGTTTTTGTTTTTTTGTTTTTAATTTTTTTTAAGGTTTATTTGTTTTTGAAAGACAGAGAGACAGAGCATGAGCAGGGGAAGGGCAGAGAGAGAGGCAGACACAGAATCCGAAGCAGGCTCCAGGCTCTGAGCCGTCAGCACAGAGCCTGACGCGGGGCTCGAACCCACAGACCGCAAGTTCATGACCTGAGCTGAAGTCGGCCGCTTAACCGACTGAGCTACCCAGGCGCCCCCACCACTGATGAGTTTTGAGCATATAATTTTTCCATTAGAAACTATTCCCCAAAAGAAGGCTAACTGACTTGATTTAGTGATAGCATTGAGAAATTCAAACCAGCCCTTCCACCTCAGTCCACTAGGGACTGAAAGCAGCCAGCGGGCCATTTTGTGAAAGTTCTTTTTCGTGGTTGCTATAATTAGAAGATAACCATTAGGTTGTACACATGGTCATGAAATAGTGATATTTTTCCAAAAAGAGAATGTGGTAGAAACTGCCAGTTGTGTGGCCAACTATTCTCTCTTTCTTCCTAATGATTAGCCCCCTACTTTTGCTGGAGGTGGCAACCTACCCAGGTGAAAAATAATAAAATGATACTTCCAACCCTTCCTTGCAGCTAGGTGGTCATGTGATACCATCTTGGCCAGAGAGAAGTAAGTGCGTTTTTAGGAAAGGCCTTCACGAGAGAAAGATTTGGTTGGCTTGGCCTTTTGGTCTTTGCCTTTTCTCTTTTTTTCCTTCTTCCTTCCTGGAGCTTGAATGTGATGGTTAGAGCCAGAGCAGTCATCATCGAATCATGAGGGAAAAGCCATGGATAATCTGAGCAACGAGGGTCCTCACACCTTTGAGCCACAGCATCAGCTAAGCAACTGCTAACCTCGAGGTGCTGTGTTAATCTTGTTTAAACCTTGTTGTTTCCTGTTTAAGCCTCAGCCATTTGGGTTTTTCCTTAACTGTAGCAGAACACAGTTCCTAATTCAAGAGATATACCCAACCACCCTTAAATATGCTTTGGAAAGAAGTAACATTTCTGAATTGTCACAAGCTACAAGCGCCTGTGATGTTAGACATGGACACTGAGGTCGATATTTTTACTTCTCCTTGAAGAACGCTCACTTTTTTCCAAGAAGAAAAACATTCCCCACTTTTATCTTTGAGAGAAGAAATGCAAAATAGGAAATCAACATTATGAAGAAAAACAAGAAGGCCCTTCTCGAACAAATATTTCTGTTCCTTCTGAATTATTATTTTTTAAGTCATGTCTACGCCAAGTGTGGGGCTTAAACTCACAACCCCGATATCAAGAGTTGCCTGCTCTGGCGACCAAGCCAGCCAGGTGCCCCTGATCATCCTGAATTATTAATGAAGAGAAGCATTTTATGATGGAAATAAGCTAGCCTGCTGGCACCATAATTCTCAGCTGGACTGAGGAAGCCACATGTCCTTTTACCAACCTTAGACGCTATGTTCCTAAAAACCACACCAAGGGAATGTGTGGCTGAGGGACTGGAATACGTCACGAGAAACATGGAGACAGAGGAACCAAAGCAGTCCAGGAGGAAGCCAAACGAAGTACATTTCTAAAAATGTTCAACAATATAAAACAGCCCACTAAATAAAGGTAATTTCAATGACATCATGATCATATACATAGAATTAATAATGAGTGCCATCCAATTCATTCTCTTTGTTATTCCTTGCTTATCAAGACATTTTCAGAACTCTTTGTCCTATATTTTTGGTGCGATCTTGTCAATTTGCTTTCTTCTTGGGGGAGTGGAGAGAAATTGTATTTTGCCTCAGCATTTCTTTCTCTTACAAGGAGACTGTGAACCGGTATTTCCTGCTGTTCTGCTGTTAGTCCCACCTCTCTCCAACGTCCCTGGTTTCTGATCCCAGACCACCTGGGTGAGTGCACTAGTTGAGAAGGCTCTCCAGGGCCTACGAAGCACTTCTGGAACCACTTGGAAAGTACACATTTTAAGAAAAGAGCAAAGAGGAGAGTTTAAAAGCAGCAAATAAGAAACAAGAGTCTTTTTGTTTGTATAACTCTGTAGTTTTTAAAGTATTTCACATTATATCATTGGAGTTTCTCATCCAACCTGCGAGGCAGGTAGAGCGTCCTTCTCATTTTGCAGAGGAAGAAATTAAATAACCCAGGCGATATTATGCAACTAGTTACTGACAAAACCTGGACCAGAGTCCTCTGCTGGTTCAACTGCCCCACCCTATGCTTTAAGGCACATTACCCTCAAAACAGAAGACACGATCAATTCATGTTCCAAGTTGACTTAGAAACAGAACAATAGTTTTGTTCAAGGAAACGACAGGATTTTTTTTGGTCCATAGAATAGCTCCCACTAAAGGTATACGGGAACTTGTGTGTTCAAAGGCCTCAGAATCTAGAAACTTACACATTACCCCCAAATGTAATGTTAGGTAGGTATAACTAAGAAAGTTGTGACAGTTGTGATATGACAACTATCAGGAGAAATTATTGAAAAGCTTACTATTTTAAAAAGTATCCTGGCTGGCACCTGGCTGGCTCAGTCGGTAGAGCACGCAACTCGTGATCTTGGGGTTGTGAGTTTGAGCTCCATGTTGGGCGTAGAGATTACTTAATAATAAAATCTTTTTTTAAAAGGTGGGGTGCACCTGGATGGCTCAGTTGGTGGAGAACATGACTCTTGATCATGGGGGTCGTGAGTTCGAGCCACATGTTGGGCATAGAGATCACTTAAAAACTTTTTTGAAAAAGTATACTTTGGGTTCGTGGTAAATACTCTCAATAATAAAGAAGGGTCTAAATTTTTAAAACAGCTTTGTGTGTACTCTCCCAGAAATGTTATGTATATTTATGTAAATATTCTCTAATATGTATATATTCTATAATGTATAAATTCTGCATTATATCCCATGGATGGTGTCAGATTTCCTATATACCTGCTGCATCATTCTCAGAGATGTCACCTCTTCGCAGACAACCTGTCCTTTCCCAGACCTGTTAGACTTCAGACCTGGACCGCCTCATCCCCTGAGACTCCTCTCTTCCACCTCCCTTAGAAATGCTGGAATCATTCATTTGCACCCCCCACTACGAAGACCACGCTGCTAGTGCCCTCTGCCTTAGCTGCTACATCTCTTTTCTGTTTACATCTTTCCAGATGTCGTCAAGCTCTACATTCATCCCTGCTTGCTTCTTCTCTTGCTTTCTTTGTTCTTGTGGTTTAATACTCGTTTTATTCCTTTACTGCCATTTTGGTAGAGTTTCAGGAGACCAGATGGCCAGAGCATTTCTCCTTCCCTAATATTTTTCTCTTCTCTCGGGTATTTTCCTGGCTTTCTGCCTTCTTTGCCCTCTTTTGTCTCCATAGGTGATACTGTCCTTTCCCATAGTATCTAGAATTGAAAACTCTGAAATCTGCATCTCAATCTCAGACCTCTCCCCAGAGCTTTACCTTTTTGTGACTCAAATCCATCTCAAATGCAACATGTCCAAAACTAATTCAGATTTTCTCGCTTTTCCATTAGGTGGCATTGCCATCCTCCCAGTCACTCAAGTTAGAGACCTGGGAGTTTGCATCCTTGGTTCCTGCTTCTTTCTCTCTTACCTCCTATATCCAGGCCTTCAGCAAGTCCTATTGGAAATCTGTCCACAATATATCTGAGATCAGGTTGCTTCTTTCCATTTCCACCTGCCCGGCTTTAGTCCAGATCACTGTCACCTCTCACCTCCAGCAGTGGAATGCAGCCTTTTACGATTGCGGACCCTGTGAGAAACAGGAATCTCCATCTCCATGCATCTCTAATGTATTTTTGTTTCTATATAACTTTATATTTTAATATTATATTTCATTTAATATTTACAGTTTATAGATATTTGTTATTATGTTTCTTTTTTCAGATTTTATTTTTAAGTAATCTCTATACCCAACATGGGGCTTGAACCTATGACCCCAAGGTCAAGGGTCGCATGCTCTACAGACTGAACCAGCCAGGCGCCCCTATTATATATATTTATATCTTTATATAATGCTTATTATGTGTGCTACTATGCTAACATACAATCATAAGATGTGTACAAATAGATGTTTAAAACATTAAGATTAGAATATAATATTATCCTAAAAGTAATTTTTTTAATGTAATAATCATATAAAAACCTTTGCTCCATGAGAGGAAGGTGATTAAATATGGTTCCTTATTTTTGGAAATGTTGGTTGAATACTTTGTGATTTAAAAGATTGGTTCCAAGCTGAGTGTGTCTCAGTGCTGGGCTTAAATGTCTGTCTTGCTGAGAAAGATACCTTATAAGGCTCAATGCTCAGTACCCAATATTCACATATGGTAAGTTTTGTTAGTTACAGTGGATATGACTCCTTATTTCAATAGTCTTCTTGATAATTTTGGCTTACTCTAAGAAAGACTGTTGAGATCGCCATGGTTTTTGCCCCCTTATGTGGCTGGTTAAGAGATCATATCAGGTACAGGAGAAGCACTCTGGTATTTTCGTGTTCCTTTGTGCTTGTGTTAAGAGTATTATCCTTAGTTGGAGGTTTCTTTGCAGGATTTTCTTTTAAAGCTGCTCATCTGCATTGTGCGGCTTGGTTTTGGAAAGCAGTTAGTATAATCTATGAAGCTACCTAACAGGGCACACACAAACTAAGACACATAGCCACAAGTTTCATGTGAACTAAATTTTTAAAAAGATTTATTTTGGGGGAGAGCACAAGTTGGGGAGGGGCAGAGAGAGAGGGACGGAGGATTCACGGCAGGCTCTGCACTGACAGGCTGATAGCCCGATGTGGGGCTCAAATTCAGGAACCGCGAGATCACAACCAGAGCCAAAGTCGGTGCCCCCATGCGAACAAAATTTAAAGGCCCATTGTGGCACTAGGTGTCTGAGGACCGGACCATGTGAGGAACTAGTGACAATCCACGTATTAAGTTTTGGTAAAGCTTTATTTCTTCTTAAGACAAAATTAGTAGAAATTTTCTAGTTTCTTTCTGCACCTATGGGGCATCTTGTTTCCCTCCCATCCCAGTGTGTGCATCCCATTTTGGAAGTGACTGGTCTGGGCCCCCGCTTTCTCTCTCGCTCTGGCCCTCAGTGTGGCTGGACCAAAGAGTGATTGTAAGAATGTGGTTGCCAAGCAAAGGGGGGAGAAAATGAAGAGCCACTTGTAAGCCGAGAGGTAGGGTAAGCCAGAGCTCCCCAGTCCACCCCCGCCCCTGGTGATACTTAGGGATTTGGGCAAAGAACGAAGAGATTCCTTTGTTGTCATTCAAGGTCAGAGTGCTTTAATGTGACCCAGGCAAGCCGGAGGGCAAATAGAAGGTAAAGTGATGAGGAAATGTGTTATTAGGAATAAGAATTCTTTGTGTAGATCAGATGCGGGGCTTCAGAAGAATCTGCATCTTTAGGTGTGGAGAGGTGTTTGATTCTATGCTCTGGAAAAAGGCAGTGTGGATGGAGGACTCACTGGCACCCTAGGATCCAGAGCTTATCCTTCCTCAAAAGCAAGCAGAGTGTGAACTTCCCTTTCCCCTTTTTGGAGCAGAAATGGTATTAAGGGCTCAGGAGGAGACGCTGATTTTCAGGAGCCGCCCAAGGATGCAAAATTTGCAAGACAGAAGAAAGAAGGGGATGGGAGTTCCATTCTTTTTGTTGGGAGTATTGGTTTGTCCTGGGTAACAGAGGGTGTGGTGGGGAAGAAGGGACAGAAAACAGGAAGAGGTTAAAGGAGGGACTTTGGGAAATAAGAGAGAGAAGACTCAAAGGGGAACCAACACTTAGGGATCCAAGATGGCATGGCTTCCGGCCTGAATTTCCATTCCCTGCTCTACTTTACTTGGAAAAGAACCCTTTAAACCTTGTCAGGGGTTTTCTGTGCATGTTTTCCCCCTACGGAAGTAATCTATAAACACTTGCCAAAATTCCTCAGTTAAGCCTAATTTAGTTCTTTCCCCCCCTGCCGCCACCATCCCCCTTAAAAAAAAATAATGATATGGTGGAATTTTCAGGAGAGCATGAGACCCGGAGACCAATCAAAGGATTATTCAGTTGCTCTGCCTTATCTACACAAAATATAGTACATAGTGTTTAGATTTTACCACCCGATTTCCACTCTCTGCAGAAAGATCTGTTTATCGTCAAATGTCTGAATAGATGTAGCAACACACACACACACACACACACACACACACACACACACACACACACACCCCTACCTTTGAGAGCTCTCCTGGGGCGGGACAGTCAGCCTCCAGGATGTTGGTCATAACTCATCCCCTTGTTCAACAGGCACAAAACCTTCTGCTCTCGGAGCACCTCGGGAAGCAGCACACCAACCTGGTTTGTGGGCAGAATGTTTCCCACATGACTTTGTAATTATATGGAATCTGAGAAAGCTCCCCCCAGAAGGTGGTGTGACCTAGTAGAGAACAATAATTTACATCTATAATGCGCTAATCTCACGTGTATCCCCAGAGGGAGGAAGAATGTTGATTGTCTGGAAGGTGGAGAAATTTCAAACCTATGCAGAGTCGACCCAGGACTGTCCCTACCCACCCCGGGGTCACCTTTAAATGGTCATTCTGGCTGTTCAGTAGGAGCATGGAGAAGGAGCTGCCGTAATCCAGGGAGACAAGACAGTGGCTTCAACTAGAGTTGTAGTTGGGGGGATAATGAGAAATATTCGGATCCTGGATGCATTTTAAAGGTAACATTAAAAGGATTCTAGTGCGGAGTGTAGAATAAATTGATGAGTCCAATGATGGAGTTTCTACCCTGAGCAATAGGAGGATGGCATTGTCACTTCCTGGATTAGAGAAGATTTGGGAAGAAATGGGTTTGGGGAATTGGACAGTGTTGATGCCCTATTCCACCTCTCCTGGATGGGACAGTTCTGAGATGCCTCCTACAAGATTCCTCACAGGGTGTCCAGCCGGACTGAGCTTCAATTGCCCACAGTCGTAACCTGCTCCTAGGAACACCCTTTATTAACTTTTCTCTCTTCTCTTTTTTATTTCCTCTGTTTCTTTGCTTATACATCCTGGGATAACCTCCTGTATAAGTTAGCTTTTGCTGAATAACAAACTGCCTCAAAATTTAATGGCTTAAAACTATTATTTTTGCTCACAATTCTGTGGATCAGCAGTTTGGTCTGGATTCAGCTGGGTGACTCTTCTGCTGGCCCTGCTGAGGTCACTTAGTGCCTGCAATCATCTGGCAGCTTGAATGGCTTACGATGACCTCTGCTGGTAGATGGTAGATGCTAGTTGTCGGCTGGTTGATTTAAGAGACTTGGATTGAATGGCTCATCTACCCCCCATCCTTCTCATCCTCCTTCAGGATGGACTGGGACTCGGGGCACCCGGGTGGCTCAGATGGTTAAGAGTAGGACTCTTCATTTTGGCTCAAGTCATGATCTCCCAGTTTGTGGGATCAAGCCCCATGCTGGGCTCTGTCAGCACAGAGCCTGCTTGGGATTCTCTCTCTCCCCCTCGCTCTCGCCCCTCCCCCATGCATGTGTGCTCTGGCTCTCTCTCAAACTAAATAAACATCGGTAAAAAAAAATTTTAAGGATAGACTGGGACTCTTCACATGGCAGTGTCACGGCAGCACCCTAAGGGGTCAAAAGTAGATGCCACAAAGCATCATGAGGTCTGGGGTCAGAAGTCTCATGGTGACACTTCTACTACATTCTTTTGGTCAAAGCAAGTCACAATGCAGGGCCAGATTCAAAGGGTGAAGTGATAAAACTCACTTCTTAATGGAAGGGACGTCACAGTCACATTGCAGAGGGGCAGACATACAGGAAGGGAAGAAAGCGCCTCCATCTTTGCAAACAATCTGCCCACCTTCCCCACTCCCCAGGTTAGCTGCTGCTCTCGATCCTTGTCTGGGAGTCCGCTACTTTGGGGAATCAAAACTAAGGTGGGGCGGGTAGGAATCAAAGCTCTGGTTTGGACATGCAAAGTTTGAGATGCTTATTGGAGAAGTCCAAGGGAGGTTTTGAATGAGCAGTTGGATATGTGAGTCTGGAATTCAGAACAGAGGTTCGGCCTAGAGAGGCTCAGTCTGGGCGTCACTGAAATACACATAAATATTTCAAGTCATGGGCTGGACAAGAGCATACAGGGAACATATCTAGAGAGAAGGGTCAGAGGACTGAGTCCTGGGCTACTCTGGTGATGAGAGGGCGAAGAGAGGGTGAGGGGTCAGCAAAGGACATGGAGAAGGCCTTAGAGGCCAGCGAAAGAGTGCTTCCACGAAGAGAGAGAAACAGTGACAGGGAGGAGCTTCCATATACTCTGTATAAAGTGACCTGGGGTCATTGTTTCATGTGTGTCAGCATTTTCTATTGTTTCAAAAAAACCCACAGGCCTGAAGTGGCGTTACTTAGTCTGAGTTCCCACATTAGTGCTTAATACATAATCTTTTTTTTTTTTAATGTTTATTTATTTTGAGAGACAGAGAACGATGTGCATGCAAGTAGGGGAGGGAGAGAGGGGATCCCAAGCAGGCTCCACAGTGTCAGTGCAGAGCCGGAGGCAGGGCTCGATCCCGTGAAACAAAGTGAGATCATGACCTGGGCCGAAATCAAGATGCTTAACTGACTGAGCCACCCAGGCTCCCCTCAATTCATAATCTACTTGCAATTTCAACCTCCCCCAGAAATACAATCTTAACCTCTTGGCTGTAGCCAGGAATGTTTCAGCCCATGCCGATGAGTCTGCCACCTGGGCCCCTCGATCCCCCCAAAAAGATGAAGTAATCTGGATGGTAAGACACCATGCTTTCCCCCTAAACACCAGCCTCTTCAGGAAAATTCTTTTCTTTTCCTAACAACTTTCTCACCCCCACCCTCTTTCTATAAAAACCTTCAATTTTGTGTTACTCCTTGGAGCACCTCTCTACTCACTAGAGGGGACGCTGCCCCATCCATGAATGGTTTAATAAAGCCAACTGGATCTTCACATTTACTCGGTTAAATTTTGTTACTTAGCAATATCCATCTTCATTATTTTTTTACCAATTCACTTGTAAGTGAGTTGTTTTACAACTCAAAGACAGAGATAAGCAGAACATTTACCTTTGGGGCAGGTATGTAAAGATGGAGTTGAGAAGGAAGCCAAGGAGGGACCCCAGTCCACAGGTTCAGCACAGTACCGCGTCCTAAATTCAGGAGCTGCTGCGGACATCTTTCTGGGTCAATCAGAAGAGCAAGCCTCTCTCGATCTTGGGGTTGTGAGTTCGAGCCCCACGTTGGGTGTTAGAGGCTACTTTAAAAAAATCAGTTAAAACCTTTAAAAAAACAAAGGAACTAGAGGATCAAACCATTTTAAATTTCACACTTAAAAGGAAACCAACATTATATTTCTTGTTTACAGTTAGTTGGTGATCAGGTATTACCACCACCCGCCGACTCTATTTTGCCAAATCCTATTTGCAATTCATTTTATTTTTTTAAATTAATTTTTGTTGAAGACCAGAAGTAATGCCTCTCTTGGCCTGTTTGGGGATAGGATCAAACTTGTAATGTTGGTGTTGTCGGCATCACATTCTACCTAAATGAGGTAACCAGCCAACTATGTACCTCATTTTCTTTTATTTAGAAAAAAAGGTTTTAATGTTTATTTATGTTTGAGAGAGAGAGACAGAGTGAGTGGGGGATGGGCAGAGAGACAGGGAGACACAGAATCTGAAGCACAGAGCTTCAGATCTGAGCTGTCCAGCACAGTGACTGACATGGGGCTCGAACCCAGGGACCACGAGATCACGATCTGAGTGGAAGTCGGAGGCTTAACCAACTGAGCCACTCAGGTGCCCCTGTACCTTGTTTTCAACTGATTTCATCCACTTCCTTCACCCCGAGTAACAATTTACCTTTCCCCCTCCATGTCTTCCCAAACTTATTCTTGTCATGCCCTTCAGATGTAATAATACTGTAATTTGCTGAATAAGACACTCTAGACCTAAAAGAAAGAAAAAGAGTCTACCTTAAATCCTGGGCTCAGAGCATTTTTAGAAAACTTTTTCCATTGTCCGTAAACAATTACTAAGAAGCTTTAAGTACATTCACCGTTAATAAATGAAACTTCAAAATACTTCTTTTGAAAACACAAGGCAATTTCCCCTCTCCCTTCTGTCAGCGGTTTGTCCAGTGGCAGTGGCCACATGGCTTCCCCGCTTCTCCACGAGTGCTGAGAGTCCCCTCCCACATAAACCCTTGCTCCCAAACCCCTGTCTCAGGGCCCGCTTTGGGGGCAGCCCAAACCCAAACAGTGTCCTTCTGAATACCTGACATGTCTAGCAGCGCTGAGCCCACACTTCACCTGACAACAGACTGGGGTCCAGAGGCAGCTGGCCCTTCTGTGGCCACACATGCCCGGACTCTGAACAGCCAGCCTTCTCTGGGATAGGCCAAGAGGAAGTCTGAGCTTGCAATCCTGCAGGTGTAAGACACAGCTAAGGGGAGTTCTCCTTTCTGTTTAACATTTTTAAAAAAATATTTTATTTTGGGGCACCTGGGTGCCTCAGTCGGTTAAGCGTCTGACTTCAGCTCAGGTCATGTCTCACGGTTTGTGAGTTCGAGCTCCGAGTTGGGCTCAGTGCTGGCAGTGCAGTGCCTGCTTGGTAATCTCACTTTCTCCTCTTTCTCTCTGCCCTTCCCCTGCTTGCGCTTTCTCTCTGTCAAAATAAATAAATGAACGTAAAACAAAAAAGAAATCTAAAAAAAAAAAGGATTTTATTTTTAACTGATCTCTATACCAACCTGGGGCTCGAACTTCCAACCCTGAGATCAAGAATAGCTTGCTCTACTGACTAAGCCAGCCAGGTGCTCCTCTTTTTTGACATTTTTTTTTAACATTTATTTATTTTTGAGAGACATAGAGACAGAGCGTGAGCAGGGGAAGGGCAGAGAGAGAGGGAGACACAGAATCCGAAGCAGGCTCCAGGCTCTGAGCTGTCAGCACAGAGCCCGACGCGGGCTCGAACTCACAGACCGTGAGATCATGACCTGAGTGGAAGCTGGATGCTCAACTGACTGAGCCACCCAGGCGCCCCACTTTTTTGACATTTTAAAGCAGTGAGAGAAGAGACACAATGAACAGACACACATTTCACAACTTCGAAACCCATTCGTACGATCTATGCAATGCCTGTAATCGAAAAAGCCAAATAGATAATTAAACAAAAAAACATTCCCTTTCACGAGTGCCTCATATTCTGTCATTTTTTCTTTTTCTGACTTTTTTTCCTTTTCCTGCTTCTTTATTTTCTCAAGTTGGGGTTTTCAAGAGTTTCATTGCAAGAACTAACTTGCTTTGGTTAATTTTTGTCCTGGGGCTTTTGTTACCTTATTAGGCTGAGTGCTTTCAGGAGGACAGTTAATGCTTCAAGTTCGATTAGCAAGCTCTCCTGGAAGAAAACACATGCCACTGTCATTTCTAAATTAATTCTACAACCTTACAAAATTTGATTTCCACCCAAGAACGTGAAAATCATCTTAGATAATTTTGGCAGTAATTTCATCTGCCAAATATGAGATCTGATTCTTTCAAACAAGAAGACGCGAAAGGCCAAATTGCCTTCAGGTGAAAAATACATACCCGTGATTTAAATTGTTTAATATCAATTACCCATAAAATCTTTTTTCCCTAGATTTATTCCTAAATAAAATCTGAGAATTAGTGTTAAATATCCAAGGCTGCTGGTCTTTTACCTGATGTTAAGGCATGGTTAATTTTCCCATTTCCCAGGTGTTTAAAATGAACATTTCACGATGACAGTAATAAAATAAGAGGAGCCGACTACAGTCACCGCCATATCCGAGGCCTACTCATCGTAAAGTAATGCCAGATTCATAAACCGGAACTGAAAAATTATGTAAAATTTTATTTTAAAAAATATTTTTTAAATATTTATTTATTTTTGAGAGGAAGAGAGACAGAGTGTGCGTGGGGGAGGGGCAGAGAGACAGGGAGACACAGAATCGGAAGCAGGCTCCAGACTCTGAGCTGTCAGCCCAGAGCCCAAAGCGGGGCTCGAATTCAGGAACTATGAGATCATGACCTGAGCGGAAGTCAGTCGCTTAACCGACTGAGCCACCCAGGTGCCCCAAAATTATGTAAAATTTTAAATTTAACCTCAGTATGCACCCAGGTATCCCCAGAAATGGCTCTTTTTAATACAAGTAGTGGCAATTTAGTGGCCTCGAGGGCCGCAATCTTTCCCCAATGTTAAACTATCCTGGGGGCACCTGGGTGGCTCAGTCGGTTAAGCGGCCAACTTCGGCTCAGGTCATGATCTCAAGGTTGGTGAGTTCGAGCCCCGCGTCCGGGCTCTGTGCTGACGGCTTATTAGAGCCTGGAGCCTGCTTGGGATTCTGTGTCTCCCTCTCTCTCCGCCTTTCTCCTGCTCACGCTCTGTCTCTATGTCTCTCAAAAATAAATAAACGTTAAAAAAAATTTTTTTTAACTCTCTTGGAAAATGCGACTGAAGGGCAGTCGAAGAAGCTGGGCAGACGTGTAATTCATTTAGTGCCAGAAGACTTGTTTCCTCCAGTGAGGTTCCCTGGTGTCATCGCGTACCTACATGTCCACGGAGGCCGCGGAGCCCTCGGGATTCGTGCTGCAGAAACTGACAGGGTATGCCGGTGGGTGCAGAGGCACGTGCAGATTGAATGTGCTTATATTTTTTATCAGAATTATTACTGTTTTCACTAGTGCTCTGGTAACAACATCGCATAGAATTTTAAAAATTTACACCAGGCCTGGGGCACCTGGGTGGCTCAGTCGGTTAAGTGTTTGACTTTGGCTCCAGTCATGATCTCACAGTCAGGCTCTGTGCTGACGGCCCAGAGCCTGGAGCCTGCTTGGGATTCTGTGTCTCCCTCTCTCTCTCTGCCCCTCCCCTGCTTGTAGTCTGTTTCTCTCTCTCAAAAATAAATAAACATTAAAAAATTTTTTTTTAATTTACACCAGGCCCATTTTCCCCCTAAGTCTGGATGATTTTAGAGCATGATCTTGTAAAATTCAATTTTTAAAAAAGGAATATATGTATCCATCCACTAAAGCAGAAATATCTGATTCTTAGAAACAGATATTAACCGTTGCCAACACTGCCATTAATAGTCTGGGTAGATTAAAAAAAAATATATCATTAGGACTTCTAAAAAAATGCCCTGGGTAATGGAAATGATAACTATGACGCGAGTGGCTGGCCACAGAGAAAAGTCTTGTGCATAGTAGTGTTTTCTATATAAAGGAAGTCATTTCACACCTTTGCAAGTAACCATATGTTCTATTTGCAGTGAATTCTGGAAACAAATCACCCCACAGAGCAAGTCTTTTCTAGATCCTGTCTCCCTAAATAATCTCTAAACAAAGCAGCAAGCACGGGCTGGGCAAAGCCTTTCAGGCCTCTTTAATGTGTCATGATGAAGGACAGCATTGCTCATTTAAAGACAACACCATTACCAGCCTTTGTAAGCCCAAGGTCCACTCTCACAAGAAGAACAACCTAGGGGCGCCTTGGTGGCTCGTTCGGTTGAGCATTGGACTCCTGATTTCGGCTCAGGTCGTGATCCTGGGGTTGTGGGTGGAGCCTGTGTCAGGCCCCACGCTGGGCCTGGAACCTGCCTGGGACTCTCTCTCTCTCTCTCTCTCTCTCTCTCTCTCTCTCGCCCTCTGCCTCTCCCTCCCACTCACGCACTCTATCTCTAAAATAAAATTTAAAAAAATTTAAAAAGGGGCTCCTGGGTGGCTCAGTCGGTTAAGCATCCAATTCTTGATTTCTGCTCAGGTCATGATCTCATGGGTCATGAGTTCGAGTCCCATGCCAGGTTCTGTGTTGCCAGTTGGAGTCTGCTTGGGATCCTCTCTCTCCCAATCTCCCTGCCCCTCCCCCACTCTCTCTCTCAGAATAAATAAGCAAACTTAAAAAATAATTAAAAATTAAAAAAATAAAAGAAGCGACCTAAATTTACCATCCATCTGTAAAACTCAACAACATACTAAAAACTGAGAGCCCAGAAGAAGAAAAAAGTGAGGAGAAAGGTAGATATGTAAAACCTCTCTGTTTTTTTTTAACTAGATAGCATTCAGAAAATTTGGAATCACTTATAAATTCTTTGTAGAAACTTGACATAATTTTCTCCCCTCCTATTGCAGCTAAGTCCTAACCAAAGATGACCCTTATGATGTGGGTCCTGCCCTGCCCATCTCTCTGATCTAATTTCCCACAGTTCCACTGCGACACATTCCACTCCAAAGCCACACTGGCCTTTTCATGTTTGTCTTGTTCCTCTTATAAACCAAGCCCTATCTCACCACAGGGCCTTTGTACATGACTTTCCTTTATTTCCATAAAATACTTTTTCCTCAGACAGTCACCAGGCCTGCTCTCTCATCTCATCCAGACCTTTGTTCAAATGTCACGTCCTCTGAGAAGCCTTCCTAACTCCCATGTCTAAAATGGCGCCACCTCACAATCTCAGTCCCTCTCTGTCCCCTTATTGTGCTTTTCCCACATAGCATTTATCATTTCTAGGCATTAGGTAATATATTTATTTGCATATTTCTTATCTTTCCTCCACTAGAACAGAAGCTCCGCAAGTGTAAAGTCATCTATTTTGTTCACGGCTATATCCTAGGGCCCCGACGAGTGGCTAGCAAATATCATTCAAAAACATTTACTGAGCGTCTTCTAGATCATGAATATAAGCTAATGAACAAGACAGAAAAATCTCTGTCCAATGGAGCTTGTATTCTAGTTTCACATAATAAGTGTTTGGTGAATATTTGTTGAACAAATACTTAGGACAGTAGTCAAAATCCACTCAAACATTTTGCCCTATAAACTCATTAAAAATTTTTTTTGATGTTTATTTATTTTTGAGAGCAACAGAGAGACAGAGCATGAGCAGGGGAAGGGAAGGTGTAGAGAGAGAGGGAGACACAGAATCTGAAACAGGCTCCTGACGCGGGGCCCAAATTCACAAACTGTGAGATCATGACCTGAGTTGAAGATGGACACTTAACCAGCCGAGCCACCCAGGTGCCCCCCATAAGCTCATTATAATGCATGTTAATGAAACCCTAGTTGTATTAGTGCCCCGTAGCTGTCAACCACAAACTGGCTTAAAATAGCAAAAATTTATTTTTTCACAATTCTGGAGAACAGAAGTTTGAAATCAGTGTCACTGGGCCCAAATCAAGGGATCCCTCTGCAGGCTCTAGGGGAGAACCCATTCCTTGCCTCTTCCTGCTTCTGGTGGCTGCTGGCCTTCCTTGCTTGTGGTGACGTCACTCCACATCTGTCTTGGCATCACCTTCTCCTCTATGCTGTCATCAAATCTGTCTGCCTTTACGGTATGAGGATGCATGCGATGGCAATCAGGGATCACCGGATAATCCAATAATCTCCCCATCTGAAAAGAATCACATCTGGAAAGATCCTTTTCCTAAATGAGGGGATATTGGCAGGTTCCGGGGAAAAGACCTAGTATCTTTGGGGCCATGATTCAGCCTCCGGCACTCCTGTTCTTGCAGCTGGAGGGAAATCCTCATCAGGAGAATCTGCTTTTGTCTTTTCCCCTTCGTGGAAAACAATGCTTATTTCGGGAAAACTAAGAAAGACGATGACTCTTTATTTGCATATGTAACAAGAGGATTATATTTTCCAAAGAGTCAGTATAATAGTATTTGTGACTCATTCATAAAAGTGTTTGATTGTCTTCCATCAAGAAACTCCCACAAAATTAAGTTAATGAATAGTGGAGGTGGCAAAGCAATATTTGAGAACAAATTGTTTTATATCTTGTACTGTGAGATTCCATCGTGATTTGCAGACAGAATATAAAATCCTTACCATTCATCACTTAGAGTCATTATCTCCACATCGCGAAAGCAGGCTGTGGCCTCAGGGTCTTCGGAAAACGCTAGTGAACGAAGAAGCGTCCAGCTTCCCAGGGAGACCTGGAGCTCCACGGCCTTTGGTGCGTTTGCGAGCCCCTCACAATAAAAGACAAACAGACATGATTAAGCAAATAAACTCTTTGATGCATTGAAGTCTATGAAATTTGATTTGGAAGCCCAGAATTTATACTTGCTCTGCTTTTTGGCTTCTGAAAAGAAAAAAAAATATGCCATAAACTTTTTTTTTCTACAACTTTAAAGTATTTTCACCGCTTCTTTAGTGGGAGAAAATATTCTTAGTGGGAATTGTTTCCATGTGGTCAAGTTTAATCAGTACGTAAAGTCACACTTAGTTTTCATAGCAGTAGTTTGCTCTTGTAAAAATATCTCATTATTAACAAATACATTCTATTGAGAAAGTCAGGTCTAACAACAACAACAAAAGATTTGAATGATTCTCTTGAGTCTTATTTCACTTATAACAAATTCAGGGGAACATTTTAATTTTATTTAATTTTATTTTTTGGATTAGTATTTTATTTATTTATTGTAATGTGGTTTTTTTTGTGTGTTTTTTTGTTTGTTTGTTTGTTTTTTAGAGAGAGAGCATGAGCAGGGGAGGAGCAGAGAAAGAGAGAGGGAGAGAGAGAATCCCTAGCAGGTTCTACTCTATCAGTGCAGAGCCTGATGCAGGGCTCAAACTCACAAAACTGGGAGATCGTGACCTGAGCCAAGATCAAGAGTCAGAGTCAGACACTTAACCGGCTGAGCCACCCAGGAGCCCCTCCCCCAGTATCATTCTTAAAACAAACAAGAAAATTAAATACTTTTGTGTAACCGTGAAATTTTTGAGTGGTCTGTGGTCACTGAGTTTTCAAATCTCTTGCTTATTAGCCTAATTTTAGATCAGTAGAGAACAGGCTTGACAAGAGCTTTCTGTAATTTTTATTCCAAAGTCATCTGACATAAGCCTAAATAAGTAAACCGAACCTGCCCACAGAGGATAGAAACACACCAAAGCTGCTCTGATCCTAAAACTGTGGGTGTTGCACTGGCACTTCTCTTGGCTCTCAGAACCTGCTCGTGAATTCACCTGCTGTTGTCCCCGCTCATCCTACTGCCCACCTCAACACTTCCCCGCACCTGAGGTAAAGAGATGGACGCAGGTTGCAGGACGTGCTCAGGAATGGAAAGGTCAGAGAACCTACTTCTCCCTGAGTCCAACGACACACATTCCTCTGCCTTCACCTGGGGCAACACGAGGCTACCCCTTTGAGGATACGGAATGATTTCCGTGCCAGCGTTCAATTGCACTTCTTCTCTTCTCCAGCAGGTGGCAACAAGTAAGTGACAAAACTCCGAAGAGCACCGTTCACAGCCAAAGCCAGAAGGGCACTGAATGTTTAAAATTCTTAACTAAATGCCACCTGTTAAAATATTTAAATTTTGTTTAAATTTCCATAAAATGGAAGGCCTACATAAGGTCCTCAGAATTACAAATAATTGTGGCAGAAGCAAGCATCTTAAAATTTTTGTAGAAAGAAAATCCTAAATTTTATGGCTTTTTCTATAAAAAGATGATGCTACTGATCCTCATTTCTAGACTGTTTTCAACCTTTTCAGTCTCTTGCTATAACTAATGCTGCATTAAGTATCCTGCGTATTTATATCTATGTGCTCTTGAATGATTATTTATATAACATCATTTGCTGGAGGTAAAATCGCTGAGTCAAACAGTATGACTATTTGGATTTTAACAGACATTGCCAAAGAGTCCCTCCAAAGGCTTGAACCACTAAACGTTCTCGTATAAATACCACATCAGGCGAAGGCAGTGATTTTCAGACTTGTACACTGTGGGAACCCTTTCTTTAAAAGAAATCCGTTTCAGAATCCGGAATGTAAAGTGGAAAAGGAGCTTTGTTTTGGTGGAAGCTGATACAGCGGTGGGAGGCCTGCCGCTCTGCCCACTTGGCCTTCACCTTAGCCTCTGCGGCAGCTCCATGCAGCCTCCTGGAGCACAAAGCAATATAGGCAGTTCTTTGTTTCTAACAATGTGTCCTCAACTATGTATGACTGGCCGAAAGTAGAACTAACATGATTGAAGACCTTAAAGCTGCTAGAAAGCCCCTAATAACCCTTAGTTTCTAACACAATTTTCAGTAATTTAGCCCTAGCATTTGATATATGTGCTTTCATTTCCTTTACTTTTATCTGATTGTGGCTAAATTCTTTTTTTTTTATATATTTTATTAATGAGTAATCCCTACATCCAATATGTTGCTTGAACTCACAACTCCGAGGTCACCAGTTACATGCTCTACTGACTAGGCCAACCAGGTGCCACAATTATGGCTAAATCCTATTCCTTTTTATTTAATTTTTAATTTTTTAAAATGTTTACTTATTTTTGAGAGAGAGAGACAGAGAGCACAAGTGGGGAGGGGCAGAGAGAGAGGGAGACACAGAATCCAAAGAAAACTCCAGGCTCGGAGCTGTCAGCACAGAGCCCGAGGTGGGGCTGGACCCTCATAAGCCATGAGCCTGAGGCAAAGTCAGAGGCTTAACCAACTGAACTACCCAGGGGCCCTGGTTCTGTTCCTTTCTGATAGTCAAATGATTTCCATCTTTGTCATAATCATACTAAACACATGAAACCTAAACTTGCTGTCACTGGGATCAGCACTTTCATTATTTTTTTCTTTTCATTTTATTTATTTATTTATTTGAGAGAGAGTATGTGTGCGCTCATGCACCTGAGCGGGGAAGGGGGAGAGGGACAGAGAGAATCCTAGGCAGGCTCCACGCTCAGTGAAGAACCTGTTGTGGACTCCATCTCATGACTCTGAGATCATGAGCTGAGCGGAAAGCAAGAGTCACATGTTTAACCAACTGAGCCACCCGAGTGCCCCTGTTTCTCTTCATTTTAATAAGAGAAGAGCAAGATGCAATAAAATACTCAAATAATTACACAAACTCATCAACAAAGGCTGTGACCGTGACCGTGGAAACTGAGATAAAAGTCTTGGCTGTCTCGCCATATAATATTTCAAAATATTACTTCATTAACTGACATTTAAGAACCTGAACCAAAGGGAAGGTGGGTTGGGGTACTCGTGCGATATGTATAGAAGGACTGGTGGTAAAAATGTGAAGATCCGCTTATATATTACAATCAGTGGCGCTCTTCAGGGATTTCGGAGCCTGGTTTCACTGTTTCCTGAACCAATTTAACAAATCTTGTGCCCAGGCAGACAACGAAAGAAGAGTACGCCGGGAAAGAGTACAGAGCGCTCAGGGGTCGTTAGTACTGGTCCTTCGGAAAACCAGACCTCCGCTCCGAGCTCCCTGAGAGAGTGTCTGTGAGGTTCCTCTAAATGGAGGCCTATGCTTCCCCTGTCTTCCCAGGAGAACGTTCATTTCTCTCTCTCTTTTTTTCCTCTACACCTTTTCACTTTTATTCTCATTTTTGTCAGATTGAACTCATCCGAGGTTTATTTCAAGGTTGCTTCGCATAGGCATAATTAGGCTTATTATTTTTAGCCAACCAGGTATTGTCCCCCTTTTCGTAATTATATAATGGTTCTTAAAAGCATCCAGAAATCCTGGCTCTTAGAGACAAGGATGGAACACATTCAACCCTCTAAAAGGAGCAGATCTCTAGCCTCAATCAGAAGCTTATTGTGAAGGATGAAACAACTCTGTAAAAGACACACAGAATGCTAGAATGATTTTATTCATTGAGTCAACAAATACGCGAGGCTTCGGGAAGCAATGTGCTAGTTGCTAAGAGAGTACAAAATGTACAAATCACAGTCACTGCCCTGAGCCTATGATCTCACCAGGGCAACTAGGCGTACACACCCAAGAAGTTACATGATCATAAGGTAGTTTTGAAATAAAATGTGAAATGGCTGGTACAGATTATGGTTGCCATGGAAGAGCCACCCTTTCACAGTCTCCGTTTGTTGACGCCTTAGAGGTTCGCGTGCCCTCGCCCCTGGTCTAGCCACTTTAATTACATCAGCACCTCAGAATCCTTTGCCCACTCGATCCTTCATATCTGCCTTATCAAGCCTCCATCCTGGGTAAACTCCACTATCTGCTTTCTCAGCTTACTCTCCCAGGGTGCTAAGCATTGCTGGAGAGAACGATGTTCTTTGCTTTACCGGATTCTCAGTGTGGTGTCTCACAGTTGCTCTCCCAATTTGCCCAACTCTCCTGGAGCTCCTAGTCCCAGAGGCTTCTTCATCTCGGCAGGCAACCTGACCTCCTGTGCAGGAATCAAAGATGTCTGACTTAATTTCAGCTTCCATCCTTCCGATCTGAAATTTTTTTCCGATCCTCACTCTTCCCTTCCAAAAATAGCTTCCCCATCCTTTCCTGGTGATCCCCTCCCCTATGGATTTCCTCCAGAACTTGACCTAACCGTGATTTTCCCTCTCCCGCAGTACCTGCGGTCTCTCGGACTCTACTGGCTTCTTCTCAACCCACAAACATGTTCAAGACCACCCTATTCTCTCACCTCCTGCATTAGTTAATAATTGCACAAATTACCTCAAAATTTAACAGATTAAAACAACAAACACTTGCCTCACAGTTTCTGTAGGTCAGGAATATAAGATCAGTTTAATTGGGGCACCTGGGTGGCTCAGTAGGTTAAGCGTCCGACTCTCAGTTTCGGCTCAAGTCATGATCTCACGGTTAATGAGATCGACACCCGCATTGGGTTCTGTGGTGACAGCGCAAAGCCTGCTTGGGATTCTCTCTCTCCTTCTCTCTCTGCCCCTCCCCTGCTTGAACTGTCTCTATCTCTCTCAAAGTAAATAAACAAACAATACAAAAAAAAACAATACAAAAATGTTGGTGGCCATTCTGGTTCTGGGTCTCTCATGTAGCCACAGTCAAGATGTCAGCCGAAGCTCGGCCTGGGCTGCAGAATCCACTTTCAAGGTTGAGTTTCCTCACAACATGGCATCTGGCTTCCCCCAGAGCAAGTGACCCAAGAAGGCAAGGAGGAAGCCCCAGCGTCTTTTAGGACCTGAGTCTCAGAAGTGGCATACCGTCATGTCTGTGTCTGCCTTATTTGGTTTACTAGAAGTGAGTCGCCAATCCAGCCTACACTCTAAGGAGCAGAATTCTTTCCACCTCTCAAAGAAAGGAATATCTAAAAAGTTGTGGACATATTTTAAACCCACCACATGTCTCAAATAAACTGTTTTTTAAGTCTGCTAGTTCTTCCAGCTACTTCAATGTTTTCTTACTCCTCTCAGGGCCCTGTCTCTCAAAGCAGCGATCTGTTTCCTTCCCTTTCTGTCTCACCGCCCAATATTCAACCGCTGACAGTCCTGATGATTATCACCCAACTGAACACTGCTGCTGTTGGGCGTGATATCTGAATTCCTGTGGCGTTCAAGGCCATACAAAACCTAGCCACAGCCTACCTTCTTATTTCATCTCCCTCAGTTTCCCTTACACCTCAGCGAGGTGGATTTCTCATCATCATTCTCCAAACACGCCCTCTGCTTCCCACTTCTGTGCTTTTGCTTAGGTGGTTTCCCTCACTAGCAAGGTCCTCTCCTCGCTTTCTCATTGTTCAAGACCCAGTTTAAATGCCTTTTCATCCAAGGGTTCCTCACTTTTCCCGTCCTTCCTCTCTCCTTCCCAGAGCACACTGTCATTTCATTTTACACCACTATTGTGTTGGTACACATCTTTGTATTCCTTTTAGCACCCCAACAATACCTGGCTCATAATAAGTCCTTAATCTTTTTTGAATGAACAAATTTACCTAAACCATTAAGATTTAATTTTACTCTTATCAAAAGGCAAATTAAAGTCCTTATAATCTCTAACTCTTTTAGACTAATATAACATTGAGCTAAGGGAAATTGCAGAATGGTCTCTGCTAAAGAATAGTCTTCTTTTCTATTATTTGAACAATTTTAATGGAGGGACTCAAATTAAATCACGATTATTCTCCAAAAAGGTTTGCTTCTGAGATATGTTTGCATATAGTATTTTTACAATTCCTGGTCAACACGAAATTTCCATGGAAACAGATCACACACACTGGAGAAGAAAAGAATTGAATTGTGTTTGAGCTGCATTTTGTCATCTCCATGGAGCTATTTGTGCTAAATATTTGAGTGCAGAGGGAAACTATAATTTAAAATCACCCAAGTAAAGACACAATATTTAATGCTTTTAAAAAATGATAATAACTGCTACTAGTTTTAAAGATTTTTGTTAATATGTAGAGATAATATACAAAGAAGTTTGAGTATTTCTTAAATATACATTAATATCAGCAAATAAAATACCCTTTTGCCTCTTTGCTAGAGCAGAAAAGGGAAGACATTAAATACTCAGCATGGAAAGGGTGGCATTGCTGGTTTTGGTCAACAGATAAAAGAATTTCTAGCAATGATCTATCTAACAATTTTAATTCCAAATATGACTAATCAAATAGAGACAATTTAAAATGTATGTATAGAAACTAAAAGGCAAAAATAATTTTCACCAAATAGTACTGGAAACCTTTATGATTTGAGAAATGTATTCTTTTTCTCAGCACTGTAAAAACCTGCTCGGGAACTTGAAATCACTAGAAATACTGTATCTTGAAGATTGTCTTTTTCTAATCTGTCTTTGGGATATAAATCTGTCCTCATACATCAAAATTATTAGGAATTTATTTAAAAAAACTAAAAGTGTTCAAGAGGGATCAGAAACATCTCTGCATTTTCTTCAAATTTTCATTCCACATCACCTGTTGACTTTTATTTTCATATTTCAGTAAGTATAATCAGAACAAATGTAGCAGGAAAAAGGAAAAGAATTACAAAAGCTATACATCTTGTTCACTAGAAATGTGCACGTAAGCTATTCATATGAAGAAGTGACATCACACGTACTCCACACATCACTTGCTCCACAATTACAACAAGTTGTGGGGTTTTATTTTTTCTTTTAAAAAAAATTTAATGTTTATTTTTGAGACAGAGAGAGAGAGAGAGAGGAGAGAAAGAGAGAGAGTGAATGTGAGCAGGGGAGGGGCAGAGGGAGAGACACACACACACAGAATCTGAGGCAGGCTCCAGGCTCTGAGCTGCCAGCACAGAGCCTGATGCCGGGCTTGAACCCAAGAACTGGGAGATCATGACCTGAGCCGAAGTCGGAAGCTCAACCGACTGAGCCACCCAAGTGCCCCACAAGTGTTGGTTTTTAATGTTAATGAAAGAATGTATTGGCAGAAGGCAGTTTTAATGTATCAGTAACACACTTAGCTTGTTCTTTATAGATGAACTCTCTATGCCAAAATTTATCTTGTCTAAAAAAGACCATGTCTCTTACTTTGCCAGGGACAAAAACAGTGAAAAAGCAAAAAGGTAAAAAAGTCGAAAAAGCAGCAGAAATCTGTCAATGGCGTATCCCTTCCATTTAGCCGGTTTTCATTATTTTCTGATAGTAATGCTCCGGTGGAAATTCGAATGAAGCCTCTACCTCGTTGTCGTTGTCGTTGTCGGAGTGATAATAACGCCCTTGGAAAGGTTTGCCACAAGTGAAGGAGGGAGGGCCGGCTTCCAGGGCTATGATTCTGTTTCCTCACGGGCCTGGAGGACTGCCTACACCTCCAACTACATTACTGGCAACCGTGCTTACAGGCCGAGGAGCTCAAGCTAGAGGCTTTGTCCTTCTTACAGGATCCAGCTTTCCTTTTCTGGGGCAGCTGTAGCTTTGACTGGAATAAGAGGCAGCTCAGAGGTGATTATACTTGGACTCTTCCACAGGGGGTGTGACTTCCGTGCATGGAGGGCCACGTGCCCAAAAGAAAGGTAAGCCTAAAAATCCAGGGTGTGATGACAGAGGCAAAAAAAAGATGAAAATGCCTGGAAACTGACATTTTGATTAAATGTAACGAGAATCTATGCACCGTAGATCATCTATTTTTCCCTTCAGATTCATTCTGCAGCCTTCTCCGTGCCCTGAGAAACTGACCCATATGGACTGCAGCACTGGGCTCTCTCGCCTTCCAATTTCAGTTTGGGTTCAGCGAAGGCAGAGGGGGCTGCTACCGGGAGGAAACGGGTAAAAGAGGGAGGGTGTTTCTTTCCCTGGCTCCCTCCCTGCCACATCGCCGTAGGTTAACTGCTTCCCTTTGCCAAAGTTATGGCTCCTGTTAGGTGCATTCACCATGAAGTTCACCATCAAGGGTTCAGGAAGCATTCCTTCCCCTTGCCCTTTCAAGCCCAAGTGTGGGAATTTCTCCCCACTGTTACAAGCCTTGGAGCACTATAACATCTCTTCTTTTTCTCCCTAAATCTTGCCTTTATAAATAACCCCTTTATTAAACTCCCCTTAATTACTCAGTTTCATGGTGCCATCTGCTTCCTGGATCCTGCCTGATACAGATGGTATTGATTTTCAACAAGAAATCTCAGAAACATAATTCTACATTGCAATTTGGCTATACAATAACATTCATATTATGGGCACGTTTCCTTGTTCATCGCATACGTTATGACTAAAGCCTTCCTAAACCTCCAAGTGGATCCTTGAAGTACACTGCTTTCTCTCTCTGCACAAGTGAGAGGGATTTAGAACAGCCCTACCTTCCATCCTGGGAATGGACCAAGACCCCAGGGCATATTCACAAACGATGAGTCTGGGGCTTTCCCTCAAGTCGGGGCCAGTCTGACTAACCTTCAGTCCTGTTTATTGGTTTTCAAATTAGGCTCCCTGCTGGGACTGGAGCCTGACGTTGAACCTTAGCCTCGTAAATCTGGCCAATACTTTCCCTAGACATTTGATTTTTTCCCCCATTGTCTTTCAGCTGCTGGCTGGTTCCTACGTCACCAATCTGGACCTTCTTGTCACTATGTCTTTGGCCTGCTCCTGAACCTAAAAATGGTCTGTCTCAACAATCCCTACTGTTACACTACCTCTGTCCTTGATAGGAATTGTATTCACTGATTCTCCTGGAATCTCCTATTTGGACTGCTGGCTCCTCCTTGGAGGCTTTGCCTCATCGGGTGTATATTCATCCCCCAACTCTTATGCCTCCAACATGCACTACTGGCAGTGGGATTCTGGAGTAGTTCATGGCCACACTTATGACACTCATGATCAATACAAACTGAAGGGGAATGGACAATTCAGTGTTAAAAAAATAGAGAGAAGCACAAAGCAAGAATCAGTAAACGTAGCAAAATACTAAGGATAATGCATTGTAAGCAACCAATATACACATGGGTCAGTTTATTAAAGAACTGGCATTTTGATTTACAAGTCAGCCTTTATAAGTCAATTCCCTACGGCTTAATCACCTTAGATAAACTTCACAATAAAGAATTTAAAAGCCCGAGGATCAAGATCCTGAAAAGTGAGTAATAATTCTTGGACTCCAACATAAAGACTCTGCCAAGAAACAATCTTAAATGTCCAAAAATAGGAGAAAGTTTAAAATTATGGTATTAATAACAGCTACTTTATGTAGGTGGGACACCTACATATATCGCTTTATTTAACTCTTAATGACCCTGGAATTTTGGTATTTTACTAACGACAAAGGCTGAGAAAGGTTAGCTGCCTTTAGTCATACTGCTAGTATTTGAGGAACTGGAATTTGAATTCAGGTTTGTTTATTTTTTTTTTAATTTTTTTAACATATATTTATTTTTGAGAGACATACAGACAGAGTATGAGCAGGGGAAGGGTACAGAGAGAGGGAGATACAGAATCTGAAGCAGGCTCCAGGCTCTGAGCCATCAGCACAGAGCCCGACACGGGGCTTGAACTCACAGACCGTGAGATCATGACCTGAGCCGAAGTTGGCCGCTTAACCAACTGAGCCACCCAGGTGCCCCTCAGGTTTGTTTAAAAGCTCATTCTTCTATGTTATGGTAAAACATCAATGTGATAGAATAATGGCTTGCCCATAAAATAATAAATATGATGACTCTATCAATATAGAAACTGTATATGAAAAATGTAAATGCAATATAATATAAAAACATAAATATTCAATGACCTTAAAATCATTTACGAAAGTGAAGTCAGAGAAACGAAAATAGTCACTACTTTAAAAGAATTTTTTCAGTGTTTATTTATTTTTGAGAGACAGAGAGACAGAGAGGGCAAAAGAGAGATGGAGACAGAGGATCCGAAGCAGGCTCTGCCCCAAGAGTGGAGAGCCCACTGTGGGGCTCAAGATCACAAACCATAAGATCATGACCTGAGCCAAATTCTGACTTTGACTTAATTGACTGAGCCACCCAACTGCTCCTAAATAGTTGCTATCTTAAAGCGACGGGATTATGTTTTGATAAATGTATACCTAAGTATTTCATTTTTTTGGAGTCATGAAAAATATGATTTAAAAATTTTTGGTTTTCAATTATTAGTATATAGAAACACAATTGGTTTTTGTGTGTTGACCTTGTATCCTGCAATCTTGCTAAACTTAGTTATTAGTTCTAGATTTACTTTTGGGGGGTAGTTTCCTTGGAGTTTTCTTTGTAGTCAATCATGTCACCTGCAAATAGGGAAGATCTTATTTCTTCCTTTCCAATCTGTGTATGCCTTTTATTCCTTTTTTTACTTCCATTGGCTAGGACTTCTGGTGTGTTTTTGAATTGGGATAGTGGAATAGGCAGTTTTGACTTGTTCTTCATCTTAGGAGGAAGCACACAGCCTTTCACCATTAAGTGCAATGCTGGCTTTAGGGTTTTTGAAGATACTTTTATCACATTGAGGAATTCCCTTCTATTCCTATTTTGCTAAGAGTTTGTTTCTTTTTTTTATTCTTTTTTTTTGTTTTGATTTGTTTTGTTTTCTAGTTTTTTTTAATCATGAATTTATGCTTAATATTTCAAATTCTTTTTCTGCATCAATTAATATAGTCATGTGATTTTTTTTCTTCCATAGGCTGTTAAACTGATTACATTAATTTTTTAATATTGAATAAGCTTTGCATTCTCAGAATAAACTCCCGTTGGTCAAGCTGTGTTATTCTGTTTTTATGTTACTAGATTCGATTTTCTTTTCTTCTGTAAGATTCACCCCCACATGGGGCTTTAACTGATGACCCTGGTATCAAGAGTCGCATACTCTATCACCTGAGCCAGCCAGATGCCCCTACAGGATTCAGTTTTCCAATATTTTGTTGAAGATTTTTCCATGTTCATGAGGAACATTGATATGTAGTTTTCTTTTCTTGTAGTGATTTGTGTTTTAGTACCATGGTAATGGTTTTTATACCTTTTATGTTCTTGTTGATTTTCTGTTCGTGACTTTATTATGAAGAGAGGAGTATTGAAGTCCCCAGGTATAATTGTGGGTTTGTATATTCTCTTTCACGTCTGATGGATTTTGCTTTATGTATTTTGAAACTCTTTGGTTAGATGCATAACCAATTAGAATTCTTGTGCTCTCTTAATGAATTGACTCCTTTGTTGTTATGAAATGACCTTCTTTATCCCTGGTCATTTTCTTTGCTATGAACTCTACCTTGTCTGATATCAATATACCCATTCCAGTTTTCTTTTGATTAGAATTTTCCAAATGTATCTTTTTTTGTTTTTAAACATTTAATCTCTAGATCATATTCGAAGTGAGTTTCTCATACGTAGCAGATGTTTTTGTTGTTTCATTGTCCATTTTGATAAATCTCTCATTTTTCATTGCTTCAAATTCCATTTTAGTTAAGGAAATACTAGGCACTGATTTGCTTAAGCCTGGCAATTGTTGTGACAGGAGGGATAAAAATCACCTGACTGGACAACAAATACACAGATTTTTTTTTTTTTTTTTTCATTTTAAGTTGGCTCCATGCCCAATGCGGGGCTCAAACTTACAACCCTGAGATCCAGAGTCACACTCCACTAACTGAGCCAGCTAGGAGAAACATGTACCAGTGTTTTCAAGGACAGAAGCCATGTCTTACTCATCTTTGAATTCTTAGGATTTAGCACAGGGTTTAGCACATAGTACATATTACAAGCATTGTAATACACTTGTATATTACTCGTTATTATAATTATGCATTTCCATTCATATCAGAAAAAGTAACTAAATATAAGGAAAAAATAATTGTTTTTCTGAAAGCAAAAATGAACATGAATCACCAAAAATAATGGGTATGGACTGGATGTTTGTGTCTCTCAAATTAAAATGTTGAAGCCCTGACCACCAACACGACTATGTTAAAGACAGGGCTTTTGTGAAGGTAATTAAGGTTAAATAATGTCATAAGAGTGGGGCTCTGATCCAATAGTATGTTAGGAAAGATAGGATTCAGTAGGCAAAGAGGGAGAGATTAGGACCTGAGGTCAGTAGGTGGGGAAAAAGATCTATTTTGGAACAATGCTGGGAGTGTCTGACCACAGCAAACCCCCTCAGGTGTAAGGTTCCTCCTAAGAATGTAACAGACCCCACCCACTCCCCTTCAGGTTTCCCTCAGGAATTTGACTAAAGACCTAACTAAAAATTAGTAGACCTTAAAACCTATGACCCACAAGGAATTATATGGCCGTAGACCACCCCTCATACAATGGAAATGAGCCAATCAGGAATGGATAACCCACAACCCAGAGCTATCAAGCCAATGAGGGTAAGACCTAAGAAGGAATGAGGGAGAAAGGAAAGAATGGGGGGGAGTGCGACCAGACCTTATAAAACAAGGACCTTTGCCTGTAGTCCTTGGGCATTCACTTTTGAATGTCCTCTTTCTGTAATGAGAGCTTTTCTATTATCTTCCTTTCTAATCTTATATTCTTTTTTTTTTTAATGTTTATTTATTTTTGAGAGACATAGAGGCACAGCGTGAACAGGGGAAGGGCAGAGAGAGAGGGAGACACAGAATCAGAAGCAGGCTCCAGGCTCTGAGCCATCAGCACAGAGCCCGACGCGGGGCTCGAACTCACAGACCGTGAGATCATGACCTGAGCTGAAGTCAGCCGCTCAATCGACTGAGCCACCCAGGCGCCCCTCTAATCTTATATTCTAGTAAACTTTTGCCTGCTACTAATTTTGTGTCTACCACTTCATTCTTCGAAGAGGGAGACAATGAATCTGGGTATAAGGGTAAAAAAAAATCCTGCAATGACAGGATTAGTGTCCTTAGAAGAGCAAGAGACTTCAGAGAGCTAATTCTCTTTCTTCCCATACCATGTGAGAATACAGCAAAAAGGTGGCCATCCACACACCAGGATAGGAGTTCTCACCAGAAAGTTACCATGCTGGTTCCCTGCTCCAGGACTTCCAGCTCCCAGAACTGTGGGAAAATAAATTTTTAAGCCATCCAGTTGGTACTACTGTATTATGGCAGCCTGGGCAAACTAATACAGATTTTGGTACCAAGAAATGGGATATTGCTATTGTAACAACCCTAAAAATATAGAAGAGGCTTTAAAACTGGGGTCTGGGGAGAGGCCAGAAGAGTTTTGAGGTACATGTTTACAAAAAAGCCTAGATCGTCATAAAGGGACCTTTGGTAGAAATACATGTTAAAGGCGATTATGGCCAGAGCTTAGAAAGAAGAAAAAATCTGGAGAGAAAGCCTCCATCTTCTTAGACAGTAATGAATAGTCATGAACAGAATGTTAGTAGAAATAAGTATGTCAAAGGCCAGTCTATTGAGGGCTCAGAAATGAGGAACACTTATTGGAAAATAGATAAAAGGTGATCCCTGTTAAAAAGTAGCAAAGAACTTAGCTGAAATCTAGTGTTCTAGAATTGGCTGAATTCTCGTTCTAGCGTTTTGTGGAAGACAGAACTTGTGAATAATGAAATTGGATATTTGGCTGAGGAGATTTGGAAGCAAAATGTTGAAGGTGTAGCCTGGGTCCTCCTGACTACTACTAGTGAAGTGTGAGAAGACAGAGATAAATCAAAGAAGGAATTATTAAACAAAAAAGAAACGGAACTTAAGGTTTTGGAGAATTCTCAGCCTATCCATGTTGCAAAATAAGAGAAGGCTTGTTCTGAAGAGAACTGCTAAAGATGTGGCTGAACATCCATCTGGTAAAGAGATTAAGATGGGTGTGAACCTTGAATTTAATCAGCCACCTCAACAGACAGCCAGAAATAGAGATGGGATTATATCAGCAGAGACAGTGCCAGTTTGACCTAATGGAGACAGAAAAAAGGAGGAAATGAAGGAAGGCTACTGGATTTCTTGTATTCTACAAAGCTAGATGATGGAGCTATTCTGCTGTGAGCATGGTTCATCCTTCAAGAAAAAGGAAGGATGACCCAGAAAGGAGTTCAGAGTTCAGCAGGGCTTCCATACCCACCATAGGCCCAGGGTGCAAGTTTTCTTCCTCCTTGGTTTCAGAGGGTGGGGTCCTTGTAGAGCAGCACAGCATTGGACTAAAAAGGATTATTCTGAGCCTTAAGAGCTAATGGAATTATATAAAATAAATAGATCCTGGGAAAGTAATACACAGCGTGGTGACTGTAATTAATACTATATTGTATATTGGATTGATACTAAATTAGTAGATCTTAAAAGTTTTCATCTCAAGGAAAAAAATTATAGCTGTATGGTGATGGGTGTTAACTAAACTTATTGTGGTATCATTTTGCAACATATACATATATCATATCATGTTATATACCTAAAACTAATATAATGCTATATGTCAGCTATATCTCAATTTTAAAAATCTGTTTTAATTAAAAATAAGATCTAAAGAGATTTGCCTTGCTAGGTTTTAGACTTGCTTAGGACTCACCACCCCCGTTTCTTCCTTTCTCTTTCTCCCTTTTGGAATGGGGATGTCTTTCTGTCCCATGGAAGCAAAAAACTGGGTTTCACAGATTCACAGCTGGAGAGACATTCTGCCTCAGGATGAATCATACCTCTTGAGTCTTACCAATATCTGATGTAGGTGATATTTAAATGAGACTTCATACTTTAGATTTTAGAGTTGATGCTGGAACAAGTTAAGATTTTGGAGGCTGTTGGAATGGACTGAATGATTTTGCATGCGAGAAGGACATGAATTGGGGGGGCAGTGGCAGACTGAAGTAATAACTGTCAAATTGGTTTAGGGCAAGAGAATATTAAAAGATGAGAGAAAAAAATGTAGATATCTAGTAATTCTGTGCTCAGATTGCTCTGTGAGTATCTTTAAGTTTTTAACCCACATGGAAGTCACTCTACTTGCAACAGACAATGTTATTATGGTTATGGTTCATGGAGGTGTACTGATGGAACTCTAATCAGAACCCGAATTCTAAAAGTCTTGGAGCGTATGTCATTGGATAGAAGAGCATCTACTCTGCAGCATATTCAAGTGGGATATGTGGGTTGCTCTGATCAGATGGGGACCACCACGTGGGGGGCAACACCAAATATGGGGCACCTGGTGCCCAGGTGGTGAAAGAATTCATCCAAGGCGGAACAAAGGAGATAGAAATTTACTGAATACACCAGAAGGGAGCAGTGGGCAGGACGGCGGAGCAGAGACTGTCTATGACAAGGTAGGGGTGATGGGCCACAGTTAGAGGATGGGGTGAGTATTGGAACATATGGAATTTTCCTTTATTTATTTATTTATTTATTTATTTATTTATTGGGGAGGTGTAGAGCAGAGAGAGAGGGAGAGAATCCCAAGCAGGATCCAGGCTGTCAGCGTGCAGCCCAATGTGGGGCTGAATTCCAAGAACCATGAGATCGAGACCTGAGCCCTAATGAGCCACCTAGGCACCCTGATTTTTCCCTTTTTTGGTAATCTTAGGAACTGTGTTGTAATTGGTTAGTTAGGGCCTATGGTTATTTCGAGATGGGTCACTTAATGGGCTCGTTTGCATTGCTGTTTGTGTTCAGCTCTGTGGTTCCTGTGAGCCTTTTTACCTTACTCAGGTTTCCATTGCTCAAGCTGGTTGCCTAAAACGGCCTTTACAGGATACTGCAAAGCTGCTTGGATTACTTTTTGACTCATGTGGCACCCAAAAGGAATAGACTCAGTGGGTGGGAGTCTGAAAACATGAAACTGGAAGGTTGGTCAGAGTTTAGCACTAAAGATGCAGATGTGAGCGAGTCCTAATAACCCATGGCACAGACAGCCTGTTGGATGAATTCATAGAAAGGTAGAAAGAAAAAAGCCTAGGACATGAGCTCAAGCAATCATAGTTAAACAGAAGAGTGAAGATAAAGAACAATCAGAAAGGATAGGAATTTATACCATTTAATCGGTTTCTTGGTTGGCCTGGTGTATCTGAATCTGGGACCTCTCTGGTTCAAACATAACCTTTGGTTTTACAGAAGTGACTGGGAGTAAGCTACTCACTTGGCTATTATTTGTCCTAAGGATGGCGACCTAGACCTAGAAGTCTAACTACTATGTATAGATTTTCAATTAATCCTCCGGTCTTTTCTTTCATATTCTCCCATTGATGTGGTATCTGCAATTAATGAGTCTGTGGTATAATACGGCAGGTATTGGGTCTTTGTCTCTAGTTGCTGGCAAAGAGCTCCTAAATCCCTTGGAATTTCCTGAGTGATAGGAGTATCTTTTGTTATTCAAAAGACTCCTCTTTTGAGCACACTTTGTTTATGCTGGTGAGGGCCTGACCATAGCCTCAGGTCACCAGAAAGACCAAGTGATTAGAGGGTTGGAACTTTCAGGCCATCCACAAACCTCCAGGAAAGGGAGAGAGGGATTAGAGATTAAGTTCTACAAAAACTCTTTAACAAGGAAATTTGGTGAGTTTCTGAGTTGGTGAACATCATGGAGGTGCTGGGAGGGTGGTGCATAAAGAGATGGCATGGAAGCTCTGTGCCCCTTCCCCTGCCCTTTGCCCTATACATCTTTCCACATAGCTGTTGAGTTGTATCCTTCCTAACAAATCAATAAACATCGGTAAATATTTCTCTAAATTCTGTGAGCCATTCTAGCCAATTACTGAACCAGCAGATGGAGTCAACTTCAAGTTCACAGGAACTTCAATTCATGGCTTTTTGGTCAGAAGTACAAAGGACAATCTGTACTTGAAATTGGCATCCAAGGTGGAGGTAGTCTTGAGGGCTGAGTCAGGGTTCTCCAGAGAAAAAGGAACAATAGAATAGACAGAGAGATAGAAAATAGAATTTTCCTTTACAGAACCTTCCTGGAGTTCTGAATTCTGAATTACTGTACTTCTAATTGCCATTCCCTTCTGCATTCAGCTTTCTCAGCTCCAACAGTTTCTTCATCCTCTTTCCTTTTTCCAATAAGAACACATCAACATCTCTCATTCCCTTCTGTTCCTTTCCCACTTTCTTAGTCCTTGTGGGTTTTTATTTTCTCATTTCATTGGGGTTTCATAGGGAAACAAGACAAACATATGTTTAATCTCACATGTTAAATCAAAGTCACTTTGCAGACTGTTTTCAAAATTATGAATTCTTTTAAAACCAATCATGCAGATATAAAATACTTAAGCGATATCCTTTCTTTTCAATACAGTAGCCTTTCTTAATCACAGTTTCACTTTCCAAAGTTTCAGGTACTGAGCTCAACCTCAGTCTTGAAGCAGATGATGCTTCTCCTGATGTATAGTCAGAAGGTCAAAAGCCTAACGCCACATCACAATGCAAACATCATTCACTTCACTTCCTCTCATCACACAGGCATCATCTCACATCCTCACAAGAAGGGTGAGTACAGTATATTTTGAGACCAACATTCACATAACTTTTGTTACGGTATAGCCTTATAATTGTTCTATTTTATTATTACTTAGTATTAAAATTATTTTTTTTAATGTTTATTCACTTTTGAGAGAGAGACAGAGACAGAGTGTGAGTGGGGAAGCGGCAGACAGAGGGAGACAGAATCTGAAGCAGGCTCCAGGTTCTGAGCTATCAACATAGAGCCCAATGCAGGACTCAATGCTTAACTGACTGAGCCACCCAGGGGTCCCTATTATTACTTAGTATTAATCTCTTGCTGCACCTAATTTATAAATTAAACTCTATCTCGGTTGTGTAAGCATAGGAAAAAACAGAGTACATATAGGGTTTGGTACTATCACCAGGTATCCACTGGGGGTCTTGAACATATACCCTGCAGATGAGGTGGGAGTGCTGAATCTTTGTTTTTTTCTGATTAGAAATATTTGCTCATCATAATAATCCAAATGATACAGAAATATCTAACAAAGTGAAGGTCCTCAGTCATAAGCTTTAGATAAAGTCACAGGTTGATCTCTAAATATACTGTTCAGGATTCTATACTTGTAATATATGATAGGAAAAAGCAATAGAAAGATAACATTAAAATATTAACAGCAGTTAACTCTGGATAGTGAGTTGTGGATTTTCCCCCCTCTTTTGACTTATTTGTATTTTTTTGATATTTATTTTTGAGAGAGGGAGAGAGAGTGTGCAAGCAGGGTAGGGGAAAAGAGGGAGGGAGAGAGAGAATCCCAAGTAGGCTTGGCACTGTCAGCACGGAGCCTGACTTGGGGCTCAATCCAACGAACTGTGAAATCATGACCTGAATGGAAATCAAGAGTCGGACATTAAACTGACTGAGTCACTCAGGTGCCCCGATTTATCTGTATTTTCTAAAGTGCCTAAAATAGTATCTAATTACTTTTGCAAACATTTTTATTTAAAAAAACCTCAAAATGTTAAAATTTGTCTTTTCCTTAAAATAAATGTATAATTATATTCAAGATTTTGCCATATTTTGCTTCAAAAAAAGTTTACTTTTTAAAGTTATTTTTAATTTTTTAATGTTTATTTATTTTTGAGAGAGAGCGCGAGAGAGAGCGCTTGTACGCAGGGGAGGGGTAGAGAGAGAGAGACAGAGACAGAGAATCCCAAGCGGGCTCCACATCATCAACCAGAGCCTAACATGGGGCTCAAACCCACCAATCTGAGATCATGACTTGAGATGAAATCAGGAAGCTTAACTGATTGAGCCACTCAGGCGCCCTAAACTTTTGTAATCTTTGAAATGAAAATTTTCATTTCATTTACAATATTCCAAGAATAAAAAATAAATAAAACAATATTCCAGGAATAGTAAAAGGCTCTCATATCTACAGATCAAAAGGATTTTAAAATTATAATAAGTAAGAGCCAACGGGCAATATAATCTACCATACAGTTTCCATCACTTAATTATGCACTTTGTCTTTAAGATACACAGGTATTGCAGCACCTGTGTGGCTCAGTGGATTAAGCATCCAACTCTGGATTTCAGCTCTAGTTATGATCTCATGGTTTGGTGGGCGCCCAGAATCAGGGTCTGAGCACAGCCTGCCATAGGATTCTCCCTTTCTCCCTGTGGCTCCCCCCGCTAGCACTCTCCCTGTCTGTCTCAAGATTTAAAAAACAAAGGAAAAAAAAAAAAAAAGACAAACAGGTACTTAAACCTTAAGAGTTTCACAGAAGGGCAAACTCTTTAATTTTCTTTTTAATATCATTCACCAGATGGTCTAGAAATCTTTGCTCTGGAAGCCTTACCTGATTTCCAGACCTCCAGCGGAAGTATTACCCTCCTAAAACTTTTGTGATTCGTGTCCACTTTCTGGGACTGAATCATTAGACCTTTACAATTAATCACCTAACTAATCACCATAAAGTTAGATAATCAGCCAAAGAGGACAGAATGAATTTTACAACACAAATCAGGGACCCGTTTTCTACGGTGTAATTCACAAAAATTGCTTTAAAAGAGCTCACACCAACCTTTCTCCCTAAATGTCCCGATACCTCAAGCCCGACGACCATTCATTTTGAATTACATTCATTCAAAAACTGGTTGTCAACTTCCATCCCAAACACAAGCTCAGTCGTCTATCTGGTTCCCACGCGAGTAACGGGGCGTGGACCTGTTCATCTCCCAGGCCTCCCCACCCAACAGTGTCCCTTAGTTTCGATGTCCAGCGAGGTCTCTAGCAGAATTGTCCGTGCTGTCGGTCGCTAACCTCTAGCCTTCCCAGCCCTTGGCTAACCGAGGCAGCGGCCGGTAGCTGACATGACCTTTCTGCCTGGCCCTCGCCTCCCCTTCTCCTCCTCCGCAGTCCCACGTCCGTCATGGGGTCCGGCTCAAGGGAAAGCGTCAGTTGACTTCTGCAGCCTGCTAACTACGGGTGCGAGGAAGATTAACCAGCTCCCAACTCAAGGCCAAGCATGAATCGCTCCCCTCCCACCACCCAGTTCCCAGGGAGACGCCCCCCCAAGGACAGGAGGGAGACACGCCTGCGCGCACGCGCGGGACCCCGCCCGTCCTGCCTGAGCGCGCGCGGCCCAAGAAGCCGCAGGCCAATCAGAGAGTGCTCAGCCTTTACGCCCCCAGGGCTGCGCGCCTCTGTCCTCCAAGGGTGGCATTCGAATACAATAGCCCGCTAGCCGACATTCCCTTCGCTGGTGCCCATAGAGACGCCCTTTCCAGGGGCGGCCTCAAAACCTCTCGCGGGGGAGGGAAAGGGTGTGGCGGGGGAAGGGTGGGAAATGAGGTAGGCTTTTTCCTTGTCAAGAAAACCCCTTTCACTCCTCAGGCTTCCCCTGTTCGCATCTCAGGATAGAAACGCCCCTTGGCTGGGCTTAAGTTATTAGCAGGTGTTGTGTTAAAGGCAAGAGGTATTAGTTCGTCTTTCGAATGGTAAGTTCTCCTCGTGAGGTAATGCGCATCCGTGCGCTACCCAGAATTCCCTAGTTCCCGCGTGGCGTGTTTCCGGTCTGTGTGCAACGGGGGAGCCGCAGGGCGAGGCTCCAACCTTCGGGAGTCGCTTCACCCTGCCCCGCCCTTGCGGGGCCTCGCCCGTTTCACCCCCTCAAATTAATAATTTCCTTGTATTTTATGACTGTAAGAAGAAAACAGCTTTCAAAAAGTGCCTGCACCCTGCAAAACTGATAGTAAGTACATAAACGTTTATAAAAGAAAGTTAAATTCACCCACAATCTCGCCACCCAGAAATAACAGTATTAACACACTGCTATGTAAACTTGGAGGCATTTCACATACAAACCCTTTGTTTTTCTTGTTTTTTTAAAAAATATTTTTTAATGTTTATTTTTGAGAGAGACAGACAGAGCGTGAGTGGGGGAGGGACAGAGAGAGCCGGAGACACAGACTCTGAAGCAGCTCCAGGTTCTGAGCTGTCAGCACAGAGCTCCACACGGGGCTCAAACTCATGAGCTGTGAGATAAAGACCTGAGCCAAAGTCAGACACATAACCAACTGAGTCACCCAGGCGCCTCTATTTTTTTGTTTTTAATAGAAAAATGTGAGCGTGTTATGGTCTCCCCAAAGTGTCTATCTTCCCAGGTAAATTTAAATAGCTTAACATTTTTAATGCCTAAAGGGGTATAATGGCATTTAATGATGTAGTCTACAAACTTGTTCAGCCAGTCCCTAAATTGTTGCACTTTCAGGGTATTTACAGTTTTTCACGTGTACAAGCAATACTAAATGATTATTCTCATACATAAATCTGTACATACCCCTGATTATTTCCTTACAATAAATTCATGGAAATATAATTACTGGATCAAAGAGAATGCACAGTTATAAGATTCTAGACGATGTTACCAGAGTCTCCCCTGGCAATGTATTTATTACTTTTCCACCAAGAGAGTATGTAAATGACACCTGTGTCTTCATCTTCTTGCTCATCTTCAGTATTGTTAATCTTTGAGATCTTTATCACCTTTTGAACATTTTTATCGTCTTTGTCATCTTGTTTTAATTTGCATTTTGTTGACTAAGTGTATAATTGAACATCGGTCATATTTTTATTGGCTCTATTTTTGTGAATTGCCAGTATATTACTTCCACCTATTTTAAAATGGAAATATTTACATTTAAAAAGTTACAAGTGCTTTTTGTATATCAGCAGTATTAACCTGTCTGAAATATGATTATGAATATTATTACACTTTCTTAATTTATGTTTTAAAAAATTTTTTTTAATGTTTACTTTTGAGAGAGAGAGAGAGAGAGAGAGAGACAGAGCATGAGCAGGGGAAGGGCAGAGAGACAGGGAGACACAGAATCTGAAGCAGGCTTCAGGCTCCGAGCTGCCAGCACAGAGCCTGACGTGGGGCTTGAACTCAAGAACCACAAGATCATGACCTGAGCTGAAGTCGGAGGCTTAACCGACTGAGCCACCCAGGCGCCCCCTTAATTCATGTTTTAACATGGCCTGTGGTGTTCATTTGCTGAAGGAAAAAAAAAGAATTGTCTCACAGAAAGGAAGTACATATGATGCTGGATGCTAAGGTAGCAAAGAATACATTTTATCTCTAAGTTATTAATATATTTACAGTTTAAAATACAACAAAAAGATACTTTATACATCTCAAGAAAATGATACTAAAATCCCCTTTGAAAAGGTAGAGTTGACCCCCGCCTTGAACAACACAGATTTGAATTGCATTGGTCCACTTATCTGTGGATTTTTTTCCCCAACAATATAGTACTGTACCATAAATGTATTTTCCTTATGATTTTCTTAATATTTTTATCTGGTTTACTTTATTGTAAGAATACAGTATATAGTACATGTAACATACAAAATATGTGTTTATAGACAGCTTACGTTGTCAGTAAGGGCAGTCAACTTAGACTATTCATAAAGTTTTGGGGAGGGTCACCTGGGTGGCTCAGTCGATTGAGCCTTGGACTCTTAATTTTGGTTCAGGCTCAGGTCATGGTCTCAGGGTTCCTGAGATCAAGCCCAGCGTCCCGCTCCATGCTAACAACCCTGAGCCTGCTTGGCTCTCTGTCCCTCCCTTGCTTGTGCACTCTCTCTCTCAAAATAAATACATAAACTTAAAAAAAAATTCTCTCTCCCTTTGCCTCTCTCCTGCTCGTGCTCTCTCCATCTCTAAAATAAATTTTAAAGAAAGTTTTGGGAGAGTCAAAAGATATATGTGATTTGCCACTTGGGAGGAATCGGTATCTCTAATCCCTGTGCTCAAGGATCACATGGTCAGAACATTCAAAGAATGTTGTTTAAAAGGGAGAAAGGGAAGCAAAGTGGAGGAGAATGGGCTTTCTTGACATGATTTGTAGGCTAAATGTAAAGATAATTAGGAGTACAAGAAAAAATACACTATGTGGTAAGTTATATAAAGTGTATGCTATGAAATTATGCACAACTTTGTACTATGTAAAAACTTGCTTTGTGTAGAGTTAATCAGAATCAGAAACCATAAGTAAGTGTGAATAAGTAGAAATTTAAGGTGATAGGACTGTTGTTGGGAAGTTTTTCATTTTTATGTAGGCATATCTTTAGTTTTTTCCTCTATTTCTAGCTTTGATGTCAGGCTTATCTGCGTATTTTCTTCTAGCATTTTTAGGTATCCATAACATTTTTTTCAGTATTTAATCCATCTAAAATTTATTTGTGAGGAAGAAGGAAAGGATCTAGCTTGATTTTTTTTTTCTCAATGACTTGCTGGTTGCCCATACACCATTAATTGAAAACTCAATCTTCCCTATAGATTTAAAATGGTACTTGTATACAGCACTAAATTTCCATATATACTTTATTTTGTGTTCCGTTGATTTATTTGTTATTGGACAGCAATATTATTGTTTTAATATATTTTAAAATTGTTTTTATATTTCTGGTAGGGTAAGTTTCTGCTTAATAGACTTCTTTTTCAGAGTATTTCTCTAAGAACTGTCTTTTTAAAAATCTATTTGATAAAATCTAATATATATATATATATGTAAAAGAAAATTTTGTAATAAAACTAAGTTAAAACATAACATGAAACAAACTGCCAACCTCAGACTTAGAACATTACCAATAACTTGCAGCAACGTGGGTATTTTCCCCATTCTACCCTGTCATCTCACCATAGATATATTGTCTCTTTCATAGTAACTTTAAACTTATTTTGTCAAATTAAGAGAGTTGTGATTTTTATTGGAATTTCATTAATTTATAGATTAATTTAGGGAAAATGAACATCTTTATAAAAATAATTCTGTAGTTTTTACTGATGCTTGTTTGTGTTAGTCATTTAATCTTCTCAACTATTATTATCACCCTCATCTGTAAATAACTTGTTCAAGATCAGGAAACTAATAGATGGCAAAGTCAAAAGTCAAACTCAGGCAATTTGGCCCCAGAGCCTGTACTCTTTTTTTTTTTTAATGTTTACTTATTTTTGAGAGAGACACACACAGAATCCGAAGCAGGCTCTAGGCTCTGAGCTGTCAGCACAGAGCCTGAGATGGGACTCAAACTCAGGAGCTGTGAGATCATGACCTGAGCCGAAACTGAGAGTTGGATGCCTAACCGACTGAGCCACCCAGGTGCCCCTGGAGCCTATTCTCTTTACCTCTATGTTATATTGTCTCTCCACAATATGGAATCTGCTCATCTGTAATGGACATGCCATTCATCTTGCCTGTACCACTCTTCCTGTCCCAATCTGCATCCTTATCTTCTTTTAATGGTTAGATAGATACCTACTTGATCCTCCCCTCCTCTGCCATAGCTGATTCGACTAGAGGGTAGTAGAAAAGCTGGTCCAATCAGATTGTTTCTCCCAGAAGTTAGTAAGTAGTCTTGCCTCATCTCTTCATCTAGAAAGTGATGATACAAGGGCAAAGCAGGGAGAGATATTTGACCCACAAGTAAGTGGGTAGTGCAGACAAAGCAGGCTTGCAGAGAGGCAGTCAGAAAAGAGGGTGGAGGGGTAGCTGCTTGGGATTCTGGAGCTTTCCAGGTTCTGGTTTGCCCCTAAGGCCTTACTACCTTTTCTTTTCTTGGAGGTCTATACATGTTACCTCTCTTCTTTTAAATAAACTTCCCTTTCAGTTTAAGCTCGCCTGAATGACTTCTCTTCCTTTTGAAACCAATTATGCCATCTAAAAACATGCCCCCTCAATTTACCCATTTTCTTTTGGTTTCCCAGAGGCATTTTCTTTACATAAATCCTTTACATTTCTTGTTCAATTCATTCCTAAATATATTTTAGTTGTTTTTTGCTCTTTTCAATGATAATCTGTTTATTATTGTCCCCTTTACATCTTAAAATTTTTTTTTATTATATTTGAGAGAGAGAGAAAGAGCGAGTGAGCATGCTTGTCAAGTGAGGAAGGGCAGAGAGAGAGGGAAACAGGATCCGAAGCTGTCTCTGCACTGACAGAGAGCCCGAAGTGAGGCTCAAACTCATGTACTTACCTTGAGATCATGGCCTGATTCCAAGAGGTTCGCTTAGTTGACTGAGCCACCCAGGTGCCACTACATCTTAATCTATAAAAATTCTACTTTCATCAGGGCGCCTCAGTTGTTCAGTCAGTTAAACATCTGACTTCAGCTCAGGTCATGATTTCATGGCTCAGGGGTTGGAGCCCTGAATACCCTTCTTGGGATTCTCTCTCTCTCTCTTTCTCTCTGCCCCTCCTCTGCTCACACACTCTCTCTCTAAATAAACTAAAAATTCTACTTTCATCAATCGAGATTGCTAAATGTCAGTGGTTTGTAAATGTGAATTATTCTTTTAAAATAATGTTTTATCTATTAAAATCATGTTTCCTACCAGATATATTTTTTAGTTCTCTACTTTCAATTGTTCTGCTGATGATTCATGTGAGGATGAGGATGATTCATTTGCTGGAAATGAGCCACAAGGATCCCAAAGAAGTATAGAATTTTCTGTAACCTGTTTTAAAAAGAAAGTCTCTTAGATGAATAGAAACATTGAATTTTCAACAATGTTTAGCTGATATGAAAACAGATAAAATGAGGAAAGCTATTTTCAGTAAGATGAATTTCTCAAATACAAAATAATGAAACAATAGAGGGCATTATCTGGATAAATATTTTGAATACAGTAGACCAAAATTAGAGATTAAGAGAAATTGATATCTCACTCTTAATATAGGCACATTATCCAAAACCTTTGGCCAGATGTGTTTCAGGACTCAGAATTGTTGGGATTTTAGACAGGAGTATAATGCACATATCATATTTTCTGTAACATCTCAGGAGGGTCTGGAGCAGCATCTTATAATCAAACATATTAATATTCGTCTAACAAGAAAACATTAGTATTAACCCGAAACAGGATAAATAAAGGCTATATAACCTATGTAATATCCATATATATGTTCAGTTGAGATTTGCTACCAAATGAGTTTGCCTCAGGCTTCTGAAAAACTTTAGGTTTCTAAAGCTCTTTTAGATTTTGGAATTTTAGATAATGGCTTATAGACCTTTGCAGGCAGATATGTTCAGATTTTAACATCTGGCCAGTTCTGGGGGTCAATTAAAGAGTTCTTTGTAGTCATGGCTGTGTTAGCTAGCCCTGTGGTTTGGGATGTTTAGTCTGAAGGCAAAAGAGTATGCTTTTAGAAGAACAAAATACAGACTTTGAAGTAATTATTGAAAAAGTAATGGGTTAAGTATCTTGACTTGCGTTCTTAAGCTTTGTCTTCAGTTATTACTTCAGTGTGTGATGCTTTGGTTGAAAAGGATTTCACTAACAGTTCCTAGAAAATCTTAACATAAAAAGTTGCTGTATTTATCCTTAGGCCTACCAATGAAGGGATCTTTAATGTTTTTATTTCTAGTACATAGACTCCCTTCCTTCTAAATATCCTCTGACTGTGAAGATAATTGTTTAAATTGAGTTTTTTAAAGTATGGGAATTAAGGAACCTATTCAGTCATCATATACATCGAATGCCTACTCTGTGTCAGACTGTGCTAGGTACTGAGGACATAGTCTGGTGGTAGAGAAGCACGCATCAGTAGGACATTACAGTATCATGAGAGAGCGATGTGAAAGGGTAAGTACAGTGTGCGGTGGAACACCATGTTCTGGGATGAGAGAAGGATTGAAGGTTAAGTAAGAAATTAGGCAGGTGAATGGGGGAGGGAAATAAACAATGTTCTAACAGTGATTTTCTGGGTGGTTGGTTCATGGACTGGCAACATCAGCATCACCTGGGAACTTGTCAGAAATGTAGATTCTCGGGGGCTCTATCACAGATCTATTGAATTCAGAACTCTGAGGGTGGAGCCTATCAGAGTGTGTAGGCAAGATGTTTAGTATGTCTAAATGGCACTCTTCACTAGTGTATCTGTATTGGAGTGGAGTGGCAGAGTAGGGGGATCCTGTTTCCATGATGACAGATGAGGTTGGAAAGGTAAACATGCTTCACGTGGAGTTTTATGAGCCGTGTGAAAGAGTTTGGGCTTCATGTATTCAACATATATTTATTGCATGTCTACATTGTAAGTATAATGTACAAAATGGATTCCCTCCCGTCAGGGAACTTAGCCAAATAAGCAAATAAATGTATATGTCGGGTGGTAAAAAAAAATGTTATGACACAACAACTTGGATGATTCTCCAGAGAATTATGCTGAGTAGAAAAAGGCAATCCCAAAAGGTTAATACTGTATAATTCCATTTATATAACATTCTTGAAATAACAAAACTATAGAAATGGAGAACAGATTAGTGGTTGCCAGGGGTTACGGAGGGGGTGGAGGTTGGAGGTAAGTGGATGTGACTATAAAAGATATAAAAGAGTAACACGAAGCCCTGTGGTGACGGAACTGGAAATGTTCCGTATCTTAACTGTATCAACGTCAGTATCCTAGTTGCCATATTTTGCTATAGTTTTGTAAATTGTGACCATTGGGGGGAACTGAGTAAGGGGTAGACAGAATCAGAATCTATATTATTTCTTAAAACCACCTATAAATCCATAATTGATTCAAAATAAAGTGTTTTTTTTTTTAAATGTTATAAATATAAATTAGGTTAGGGGATTGAAAGAGATAAGAGAATTTATTTTTTGGGATAGTTTGGAAAGGCCTAGCTGATAAAGGAAGTAAGTGAATTACATATGAATATCTGGAAGCTATTAGAAGTATGAAGGCCCTGAGAGTATGCTCGGTGTGGGGACACCTTTGTGGATAGAGTGGGGTGAGCAAGGAGGAGAGCAAAGGGAAGTGAAATCAGAGATTTGGTAGAAATGGTGGTTGTAGAGATAGATCATATAGTCATTATTAAGGACTTCTCGTTCTGAGTGAAATGGGAAGCTATGGAAGAGTTTGTTTTGTTTTTATTATTTTGATAGAGAGCAAGGGAGGGGCAGAGAGAGAGAGAGTGAGAGAGAATCCCAAGCAGGTTCCACATGAAGCCCAACGCGGGGCTTGATCTCACGGAGTGTGAGATCATGACCTGAGCTGAAATCAGGATTCAGAAGCTTGATCCACGAAGCCACTGAGGCACCCCTAAGCTATGGAAGAGTTTTAAGTGGAAAAGTAACATGGTCTAATTTATGTTTTAAAAGTATCACTTCACTGTAAAAAAAATTGAGTGAGGGGAGCATGAGATTATGGGAGTTGGACTAAGATGGCAGAGGACGAGGGAATGAGAAATAGTGTGATTGTGAATAAGTTTTGTGGGTCCAGGTAATTGGATATTCTGATGGATTGGGTATGGGATGTGAGAGGAGAGGGGTCAAGAATGATTCCAAGGTTTGGGCCTGAGCGAGTGGGAGAATGGTATTACTACTCTTAAGAAATGGAGAAAATGAAAGAAGAGAAATACATGGAAGAAGATTAGCAGTTTAGGTTTGGGCTTGTTGAGATGCCTGTAGACATCCCATTGGAAATGTTATATAGCCTATTGGATATGTAAAGATGTCTGGAATTTGGGTAGGAGTTGTCTAGATATATGAATTTGGGAGGCAGTAGCATATAGATGATATTTAAAGTCATAGTCTGGATGAGAACTCCAATGAGTGAGTATATGTAGATAGGGAAGAGATCTGTGGAATGAGACCTGGACACTCCAATTGTTAGAGGTTGGAAAGATAAAGGAGAACTGAACAAAGAATGCAGACAAGGAGTGGCCACTGAGGTAGGAGAACCAAGGAGAGGGATATCTTGGAGACCAAGTGAAGAGAGTGTTTTGGGAAGAAGAAAACAACCAGATAAGTCAATTACTACTGATAGGCAGAATGAAATAAGAACTGGGATTTGTCCTTCGGGCACATATATATGTATATTTGCCAAACACACACACACCCAACCTTTAATATAGATTCACCTTAAAATATTCCTTGGGGCTCCTGGGTGACTCAGGTTGTTCAGCATCTGACTCTTGATTTTGTCTCAGGTCATGATCTCAGGGTTGTGAGATTGAGCTGTATGTCGGGCTCCTTGATGGGTGTGGAGCCGGCTTAAGATGCTCTCCCTTTCTCTAAAAAAAAACAAAGCAAAACAAAAAAAAACCCTCCTTAGTTCCAGAGAGAAATAGAGAAGTAAAACAAATTTTAGCAATTGTTTTCTAAATTAGACCATTATATTATTGGTTAGAATGCTGCTTTTAGGGGCGCCTGGGTGGCTCATTCGGTTAAGTGTCTGACTCTTGGTTTCGGTTCAGGTCATAACCTCACTGTTCATGAGTTCGAGCCCCACATCAGGCTATGTACTGACAGTGCAGAGCCTGCTTGGGATTCTGCCTTTCCCTCTGTGCCTTTCCCATGCTCGCTCTCTCGCTCTCAAAATAAATAAATAAACATTAAAAAGAAAAAAGAATGCTGCTTTTAATGGATAAATTGCTCTCTCTTTGTTTTAATGGACTAGTCTCTTAAAAGGTACAGATATAAAAACTACAGGTGGGAGGAAGGCGGGATCCTGTGAGGCAGGAGTTCTGGATATTTCTGCCATGTGGGGTAAATAATATATATGCCAGTTCTTGAAGAAAATAGTTATATGTGACACCAAAAATTTACTGTTAAACAACCAGGGTCTGTGCAGAGAGGTAACCTGCCCAAAGCCCTACAGCTTATAAGTAGTACAACTGGGATTTGAACCCAGGCAGTCTGGCTCAGGAGCCCAGGAGTTTCACCATCACTCTCAGCAGATAAACAGTTGAGACAACAAATGGCAAGTGTGCTGCTTAGAATTGCATAAGCAGAAAGCAAAAAGGGAAGTAATTATAAAAACCACAAACCTAGATGCCTCCTAGGATCTAAGAGCAGGACCAGGGCGAGGTCTCTGGAATGACTGTGAGTTGGTAATTCATCAGAAAGCAGGCAAGGTGTTCTAATTTTCAAATGGCAGACTCCATACATGCTGCATGCAGTATATGTTCTGGGCTTCTACAAATAAAATGTTTTATCTTTAGTTATGTTCTTTTTCATAAATGTACAACAACACACAGCAGGCACAAATAACATATTAGAGATTAGACTTTTATCAAATATAAGAAAAGGAGTACTAGCCTAGGAGTCTAAAGATTGGGTTTTGTTCATTGATAAATGCTCATGGAAACTTTCAGGAGTGATGGATATGTTTGATATATTTAATACTTCGATTGTAGTTTTAGTTTCACAGATGTGTACATATGGCAAAACTTACCACTTTAAATATGTACAGTTTATTAAAGTCATCTATTTCTCAGTAAAGCTGTTTAAAATGTTTATGGCGTGCCTACAGTGCTGGCACTAGACTATAAAGAGAATATAGGCAGAACCCCATCCCTCAAAGGATTTTTATTCAAGTGGGGGGCCCAGACATGAAAGCAGACAGGTCAGAGAGCAACACAGGTTGCAACCAAGAGACCATGTGCTGCGCCTCTCTTTCCTTTTTTGTAATACCTGCTTGCTTACCTCAGCCAATTCGGTCAAAATCCAATGAAAACACTGTGCGATAAATGCTGTAAAAATATAAAGGAGTTGTTTTCCAAACAAGATGATTCCCGTTCAACAACTTATTTCAAATCCTTGCTGAGCTATTTTCAAATAATGCCAATATAAAATAATTACCGAAGGTGTTATATCTATACACAAAATAAAGAAAAATTGTCAGACTTTACTTGCCATTATTATGATAGTAATGTCATTTGTGTGACTTTGGGTACCTTAACTCTCTAAGCCTTCTCTATAAAATGGAAATATTAAAATTGACCTCTAGGGTTGTTGTGAAGATTAAATGAAATAATGTGTGTTAACTGTTTAGTACAGAGTAATAACAAAAGGCACCTCTGATTTGAATTTTGTATCTTATTTTCTTATTTTTTAATGTTTATTTTTGAGAGAGAGAGAGAGAGAACACAAGCAGGGGAGGGGCCAGAGAGGGGGACAGAGAATCCAGAGTGGGCTCTGTTGTGCTGACAGCACAGAGCCTGATGCGGGGCTCAAACTTATGAACTGTGAGATCATGACCCGAGTCGAAGTCTGATGCTTAACCAAGCCACCCAGGCTCCCCTGATTTGCCTTTTTAAAAAAATGTTAATTATTTATTTTGGGTGGAAGAGGGACAGAGAGAGACGGAGAGAGAGAATCTGAAGCAGGCTCTGTGCTGTCAACTCAGAGCCCTTCTTAGGGCTCGAATTTGGAAACTGTGAAATTGTGACCTGAGCCAAAATCAGGAGTCCGATGCTCTGAGCGCCTGGGTGTCTCAGTTGGTTAAGTATCTGACTCTTGGTTTTAGCTCAGGTCATGATCTCACGGTTTGTGAGTTCAAGCTCCACATTGGGCTCTGTGTACACAGTGTGGAGCCTGTTTGGGATTCTCTCTCCCTCTCTCTACCTCTCCTTTGCTTGTGTGTGTGCACACTCTCTCACTCTCAAAATAAATAAACTAAAAAAATAGGGAAAAATGTACAAAAAGCTTCTAGACAGAGGTAGATTTAATTTGAAGCAAATGAGGATTATGTTTCAGGACCCTTCACCTGCACAGGCTCCTTCCAAGGCTCAGTGAGGTCTCCTTGTAGTGAGGAGAGGACGTTAGTAGTCCCAACCCCATGAAGTGCTGCTCCACCAGGGGGACCTGCCCATGCTATCTAATTCTCCTTTGCTTCCCTATTTCTGTTTCTTCCAACTGTAAAAGTAACTGTAGACAAGACCAGGGATCAGCAAGATTTCAGAACAAGGATGAAAATTATTTTTGTGGGAAGATCTCAGTATACCCCGCAAATAAGTAATTCTCATTATTCTATGTTACTAGTGTTGAAACCAACACCCAGAGATTATATGATCTGCCTCAAGCCACAAATCAGCAAATAGAAGCAGCAACAGCAGCACAGTAATAGAATCTGTGAGTCTTGTCTTACACCCCTGTGCCTAAGCACATGAATATATCTCTTGAGCGACTATGAAGGTCTGCGCTGGCTCATCATGCATAAACTCCAGAGGATGGTGCCATTGACCTTTCAAAACTTGCCCCATTCCTTGAGTAATTGATATGGTCTCCGGCCTCACTAGCTTGTGACCTCAGAACAAGGCCATGCACCTTAATATCCAAACCACAGCTCTAAGCCGGTGGAACTGGGGAGTCTATTCCTGTGCTGAATTCACATGCTTCTCCCCACCTCCCCCGAATCCAAGGAGGGCCTATTTGGAGGGCATGTTAATCTCCATCAGTCCCTTGCTTCCACAGTGGCTTCTTCCAAGGCCCTGGGAGAAGCCCTACCAGTGCATTCAAATGGGTGTGTGTTTTGGTAAAAGTTGTGTTTTAATTGCAATCATTTCAGATTTTTGTTTCTACTACTACTTTTACTCCTTTATACCCTCCCTTGTCTATGGTGATATTGGAGTGGCTATGGGCCTTTTTATAGGATCTGGCTAAGAAGAAATTGAATACTGTATATATTGTGCTTCAAAAAATGTTTTTAAAAGCACGTTAAGTTGAAAATATACTGTTTTTAACACCTTTAATGTCAGATATTGGCATACAATAAAGGGTTCATATTTAAAGTGTACAATTTGCTATATTTTAATTTATGTATAGCCTGAGAAACCATCACCAAATCAAGATAATGAACAGACCACCACCGTCAAAAAGTTTCCTCATCCTTCTTTGTAATTCCTCCCCTTTGCTCTCATTCCCGTCCTTAACCACTGATTTCTGTCAGTTTAGTTTGCATTTTCTATAACTTTCTATAAATGAAATCATCTAGTATGTACTCCTTTTTGTCTGGCTTTTTTCACTCGACATAGTTATTTTGGGATTCATCCATGTTTTTATGTGTATCAGTAGTTTTTTCCTTTTTACTACTATTATATTTCATTTTATGTATGTGTTGCAACTTCCCTATCCATTCTGTTGAGACAGTTGGATTGTTTCTAGCTATTATTACAAAGCTGCTGTGAAGATTTGCATGTAATTCTTTATATGAAACTGTACTTTCATCTCTATTGGTTAAACACCTGGAAGTAGAATGGCTGGGTCAGATTGTTACGGAATCTAGTCTGGATCACTTGGAAGAAGAACTAAGTGGCACTCGGAGATCTTGGAAGGCAAGAGGTTTATTTTATACAGGTGGGCTCAGAGGAGATCATTCTCCAGAGGTCTGAGTTCCGAGCATAAGCAGAGGGAACAATTTATAGTCTGTTACTTCTGCATTCCTCATTAATGCGTGTGACAAGCAGCGTGGGAAGAAGAACCTGGAAGGAGAGTCTTAGGTCAGAGACAGGAATTTTCCCTCTCAGTCCTGGCAGCCATCTTATGACAGATTTTTCCCTCTCATGATGGTATGTTTATAGTTCATGTTAAAGAAATTGCCAGGTTTTCCAAAGTGATTGTGATGAGGTTTTAGGGGGTAATTGTGGGGTTTGTGAGGTCTGGAGCTGATGGCCAAGAAAGAATTCTTGAAGTGCAAAAAGGTGATTTTATTAAAGCGCAGGGACAAGACCCGTGGGCAGGAAGGGCTGCCGCTGACCCTGTGGAGAGACTGGTTGTATATTTGGGAGTTAGGGGAGGTAAAGGCCCCCAAGGAAGTTTCCAATGAGATTTTCATATGCTAAAGAAGACTCACAGGATAGTTGCAGGCCTAGCTATTGTCAAGCTAAGGTTGTTTTAACATTAAGACAGTTGGGAGTTCCTGGAGAAACGGTTTTACTTTGCCAGCCTGAAGTATTTGTCAATAGGCTGCAGGTTATAAGGAAATGTAATTCTATCTGCCATTTCCTTTTGCCTTTGTTTCCCACATTGATTGTATCATATTGCATTCCCATTAGCAATGTATGAAAGTTCTAGTTGATCCATATGTTCTTGGGGATTCTTAGTAGGGCCAGCTTTATATCTTAGCCATTCTGATAAGGGTAGCAGAATCACTGTGATTTTATTTGAAATTTCTCTAATAGCAAATGATGTAGAGTATATTTTCAATGTTCTTCTTTGCCAACTTTAGATCTTCTCTATGAAGTGTCTTTTCAGATCTTTTGTCCATTTAAAAATTTTTTGGGTTGGTTGTTTTCTTATTATTGAGTTTTAAGAGTTTTTTATATGTTTTGGATATTCCCAGATGTGGTCTGACTCCACATGGCCAGGATAAAGCAATCACTATGAATGACAGACTGCTTCCAAAGCTGATTACTGTGTCTTGAATAATGCTACTGTGGGATACCCCCTACCCCAATCTGCAATGTAGTCCATACAATACTGGGCCAAACTACTCTGTATGGGAAAAATACTCACTGTGTTTTTCCTCTACTCTCACTCTACTACCACACTTGACTTCTGACACCAAATGTGTGGGTTTCTCACAAATCAAGCAATTCTCTGACACCAACTGGGTATTCCACAATTTAACTCAAATCTGACACTATCTACTTGGAGTTAATGTCAGATCCCACAGGGTAAGGGCTCAGTCCCACAAGACTGGCCACACCCACTTAAGATGCCAATCTCATTTCCCAGGTTGTCATCTGTATCTCTGACTGATCATCTCTAAATCTCATGTCATATTCCTTGGGTTTGATAATTTGCCAGAATGACTCACAGAACTCAGAGAAATACCTGACTTACCTTTACCAGTTTATTATAAAAGGATATGATAAAGGATACAGATTAACATCCAGATGAAAGAGATGCCTAAGGTAAGGTATAGGGGGAGGGGTACAGAGTTTCCATCTCCTTGCTGGGTGTGCCACCCTCCCGGTACCTCCATCCTCAAATCTTCCTGTGTTCAGCAAGCTGGAAGCGCTTTGGACCTTCATACTTTTGGGACTTTTATGGAGGATGGGGGGTAGGATGGGGCTGAAAGTTCTAAGTTTCTAATCATGGCTTAGTTTTTCTGGTGACCAGTTCCCATCTGGAGCCCACCAACCATTGCCTCATTAGAACAAAAGATACTCCTATCACTTAGGAAATTACAAGGCTTTTAGAAGCTCTGTGCTAGGAACCAGGGGTAGAGGCTAATATATACATTTTCTGTTATTTCACACACTCTAAGTCCTTTTCACAGCTTTTCTTTTAGTGTGGGGGAAAAGAGAAGTTCAGACCTGCATGTTAGCCTGCCTGTAGTCTAGTCTTAACATTTCCCATGAGCACATGCTTTAACGAAAATACAATACCTCTTGAAAGAACCATCACTTTCAGAGACATTCCAGTCTACATAGGCAATTAGAAAAACAAAAATCAAAAACAGCTCTCTTACTTGGAAAGCATATAGTCCTGCCAATAATACTCCCAATTTGTGTCCCTGAAGTAAAGGCTTAACATCTTAAATTTTCAGATGCTTTACAATTGCCTGTACTTGGCTTCACAGTTGTCTCCAAGAACAGTAGATGGATTTCTGCTTGTTGTTTACATCTGATAGGTTCCACTTTGACAAGCTTTCCCCAAAGCAGAGATTTTCATCTCTAATTCTAGAACATTTATAATAAATATCACTTCTTCAGTTTCTCAATACACTAAACTTATCCACTAGACACTGAAATACATGTTTGGGTGTGTGTATATGTTTAGTTTCTCAATACACTAAACTTATCCACTGAAATACATGTTTGGGTGTGTGTATATGTTTAGTTTCTCAATACACCTAAACTTATCCACTAGACATGAAATACATGTTTGGGTGTGTGTATATGTACATATGTATATACTACTTTATATATATGTATATGAGTTACAAGTGTTCCATATAGATAAGAATATATATTTGCAACTTCTAAAGAACTTCTAAAGAACTTCTGGTTGAGGAGGGTTTGGGAAGTCCTTGGATCAATGAACAAGCATTTTGGAGGTTCCTAATGCTCCTAAATGTGTGAACCTAGCATCTAGCCATTTCCAAACAGTGGTAAAACTGATAAAGGAGTGAGGGACTGATAAATGGAGCCAAGAAGTGGGTGGCAGAATGTTCCTTCCTTCCATCCTAAACTTGTCCTTGCTGCTATAACTTTTAGTTATGCAAAAACAAAGGTTTTATAGAGGAATGTAGAATAGGAAATTTTATTGCAGAATTTTGAAAGACTTTGGAAACTAAAACCAAGTCAACCAAAGGAATTTTTTAAATTCCAGTTGTTTGCAGGACATTTATTATGGGATCAAAAAGCATTATACCTCTCATTATCCTCTGATTGCCTTGTCTTATTCAATATAGCACTGTTATCATCCTTGCCATCATTAACACGTAACTTAAGTACTGGTCTTACTATTTGTATTAATCATCTGCCAGGCCCCAAACTACATGCTTTGTACATTTTACCTTTCAGTAACTCAGAAGACCACAATGTGTTAGATATTATTTTCCCTTTTCACAGATTAAAAAACAAGCACAGAGAAATTAATTTCCTCTCAGTCACAAACTAGTAAGTGAAGTTAAAAATCAAACAGATCCATTGAACCAGAGTCATGCTCATAATAAGCTTACCATACTCTGTCACTCAACAATTAATATTTGTAGAAGCAGATTTACCATGAACTAGTGAAACTTAAGTTGCAGGCCCCTTGAGTTGTACAACTCCCTTCCAAAGCCTCGGGTGTGGGAGTCCATAATGATGTGTTCACATGGCCACGTGGTGTTGTATAATGAGCTGTTGGTTAAGGTGCGTTTTCTTCTAACTCCTCTTCCCTTGCATCATGGGGCATTGGAATGGCTGTGGAAATTTTTATGCTGAATTGGGGACTTGTGGATCATTTAATTTGGGTTTTGTGTGATATTTTATGTAGTTCACAATCACTTTTGTGTACTGTTGAGCCATTGCTATCTATGTTGGTGTAGGACTGGCTTTTAGTCATACTCTAGTCACTGATTGTACCAACTCACCTGGTGTTGTGACATTTAAAGAGTTAAAAAGTGGTGGGGGGAATCAAAGGAAATGGAATTAGAGCAAAAATTACATTTTTTGACATCTCAAATTAAACTAGTATAAGAATTCATAAATCTTAAAATTAAGCTCCTTACGATTAGAGTTAACTCATTAAACCATTAATGAAATTAGGTACAATATGATCTCTAATACATTTTAGAGAGATTTGTATTGAGAGGTTAATATAAATGAGGATAGTTTTTCTGAGTAATGTGCTTATATAAAGCAGCTCATTCCCCCATGGTGCCTGATGGAGCATAAATTTGATGAGAAAGAACCCTGGCATATGATCACATGTGATGTGTGATGAATTTACAACATTGGGCCTCCCAGTTTGAATTGTCAGATGAGACCTATCTGGCACATACTTAATGAAGCCTTTGTCAAATGAATGAGCAAATGAATGAGTGAGTGAATCATTAGATTTATAGGGTTTAAATATCATTGGATTTACATGATCAAAACTCCTTGGTTCAGAGAGGCTGAGTGGTTTACTTCCTAACATTCAGAGGCAGGGTGAGACAAGGACTCAGGTTTCCTGACTTTTAATCCTGTGCTCTTTAACAGGATTTCAGATTGTGAGTATTTTCTGGAAGGCTTTAAATAATCTCTACCAAATTCCAACAACTAAAGTACCTCTTTTATATCCTAGAGATCGTTGGTCAACGGAAAAGCATTCTTAGAAAATCCAAGAATTTAGACGATGATTGTTTTAAATATGCCTTCATGTTTTCTGACCTGGTTCTGATAAATAAGATGCCAAAAGAGTCTTTGGGAGCTCTTTAGATCAAGGGATTTCAAACTGAGGGTCTTGGGATATTAGTGGTTAGTGAAATCAATTTAGTGGCTGAATTTTTTTACTAGAATAAAAAAGAAAATATCAGATTGTATTGCCACATGGTAAGGAACTAAGTATTGTTTAGGAAAAACTTTTGTATGCACCTTGTCACAATATAAAACGTTTTGGTTTTGGTTTTTTTGCTGTGGATGATAGTCAAGGTTAAAAAAAACAAAAACAAAAACTACAGGTGGTAACACAAGTGCGGAGAACAGAATAAGAATGTAACATCAGCATAATATGAATTTGGGAGGAATAAGCCTGGGGGTGTAAATGTAATTTTTGGGGATTGAAGGGAAGAGGAGGGCTGAGGACTACCACAGTTAGGCCAGCAGTTAAATGATACACAGAGGAGGAAAAGCTCAGAGCCCTTGTGATATGACTGAAGGTTGAGGTCTGGAGGTCTCTGCATAATTGGTTGGAGGCTCAGGAGCATGGGAAACCTCTCACTGGCTGTAGATTCAGCCTGAGCTTGGGCGGGTAATGGAATCTGATGTGGATAGGCTTGCAAGTGGCCAGTTTGGGGCAGAGGATCTCACTGTGCTTGGGGGAAGATCAAGGTTGTTGACTTTAAAGTTGGTTAAGCTCAGTTACAAGTGTAGTTGGTTTTATTCCGTGTTAGATTTTGAAGGAGAAGCATGAAGGGATGTGTCTATGGAGTTGTGAAAGATCCTATAGGCAATGAAATGGAGATAGGCAAGGATGATACAACGGGTTTAGGAAGTTATCGCTCTTACCTGTTTTTCTTCAGATTGCTTAGTACATGGAACATTTATATATTTATAATAGTATAGTGCTGTATGGAATAATGTCCAAGTAGAATAGTGATTATGATAGTGCTATATCCACTTTTCATTAGCATTTTCCTAGTGACTCTTTTTCCATTCCTTTATTTTTGACATTTCTTTGACATGTTGTTTTAAGTGTGTCTCTTATAAATAGGACATAGTTTTTTTATTTAATTAAAAATATACCAAATGTTAAACAGTATTTTGATTAGGAAGGTGAATACCTGTCAAGATTCAAATATCTAAAGAAGCAATTATAAGAAAATAATTTAAAATGTTAATTATAGAGGTGGCTGGTTGGCTCAGTTGGTAGAGCATGAGACTCTTGATCTCGGGGTTGTGAGTTTGAGCCCCATGTTGTGTGTAAAGATTACTTAAAAATAAAATCTTAAAATATATGTTAATTATAGGGGCACTTGGGTGGCTCAGTCAGTTAAGGGTCCGACTCTTGATCTCAGCCCAGATCTTGATCTCAGGACTGTGAGTTGAAGCCCTGCATTGGGCTCTGAACTGGGTGTGAAGCCTACTTCTGGATTAACAGAAGTAATTCACCAAGTAGTTTGAAATATAACTCAGAAATCTGAGTTATAAAATTATAGTTACTAGAGTAAGTGACCACAAAAGAAAGGAAAAGTGGGAGCAAATAGTACTATCAGTTTTTATTAAACCAATTTCAGATTATTAAGGATTTGACATCTACCAATTTAACTGAGAAGAAAAAAATAATAAAAATATATTAAAAATATAAAAACTGTGGCTATTATATTTATACAAAAATACAATTTTATGATTCTACTCTTAAGAATACAGAGTTAAGTGTAGTTTTGTTCTTATCGTTTTTACTTGTCTTATCCAGTAGCAGGATAGATTTGGGTTGAATATTCACACTTTTACTTGATCCACTTTGTCATGTTGTAAAAAACCAGGAAAGTCACCTGGCTCACACTAGCATCAAACTTGTGGCATTATAAGCATCAGCTAACCTCTCTGAATGGACCCACTACAAATAGCTGTGAATTACATCATTATGCACACTGTCATTTTTCCAGCAGCTGCATTTTCTGTTCTGATTATCTTTGCAGAGGAAAAATTTCTCCTCTGTTTCAGTGTTAACAGAAAGAGGGTTAAAATTGAACAGTCAGTGTGGTTAAACATGGACCAACCCAATGGGGGCAACAGATACCAAATAGATTCATTTTCAATACCAAGATTAGGCAAAACTTAAAACTCATAATTATCATATTTCCAGGTAAAACAGAAATACTCTGTGGGCTATAGTGAGCTAACTTGAACAATAGCATTTAATAATATATCAAGTGTCCCATGTAATAGCCATGGTTAATTAGTATATGGCTACTAATTTCTCCTACTTTTTTTTTTTTAATGTTTTAATTTATTTTTGAGAGACACAGAGACAGAGTGTGAACAGGGGAAGAGCAGAGAGAGAGGGAGACACAGAATCCGAAGCAGGCTCCAGGCTCTGAGCCATCAGCACAGAGCCCGACGCGGGGCTCAAACTCACAGACAGTGAGATCATGACCTGAGCTGAAGTCGGCCGCTTAACCAACTGAGCCACCCAGGCGCCCCAAATTTCTCCTACTTTCAAAGATGTGCATCTTTGAAATTTTCCCTTAAAGAAGTGATAAGCATACAAACAAATGAAAGTGTTGAAAAACCAAATCACTTTTTCACTTCTGTAGAAGTAAAAATAAAGCCTCAAGTGACAGGTTATAGAAAAATTGAATACTACAATGAGTCTGGCCTTTACCACAAATCAAATTTGTATTAAGTATTTTGCATTGATTTTTATGTATATCAATGTGATTCTGAGTATATGTGTGGGCTTAGTGCTCATGATATATGTGGTAAGTTTGAGACCAAAAATTTTTTATAAGGTGTGTACCACAATATAAATGTCAGATACTCTTATTTATTTTGAAAATAGCCAGAGGTCAATGTCACCGAAGCTTGTAGATAAAAGGGCAGCATGGTCTTGTCATTTTAGTAACAGATCCTAAGAAATGGAATGTGATCTCAGTTTTGCTTACTAAGAAACAGACCAATCCATTCATTATTTAAGTGACACTTAATAAGGGTTCAACACTTTATTGTAACAGTGTGATATAACAGTTATGGTAAAATGGTAGATCTGGAGTCACACATGGGCTAGAATCCTGGCTTGCCCAATTACAGCCATGTGATCTTGGGTAAATTAACTTCACCTTACAACATCAGGTTCAATTTCCTTTTCTCTAAGCTGGAACAATAATAGCTAACTCAGAGGGTTTTTGTAAGGATAAAATGATGTAGCATGTACAATAAGTGGTTATTATTTTTTTAAGTTTATTGATTTTGAGAGAGAGGAGAGAGCATGAACAGGGGAAGGACAGAGAGAAAGAGAGAGAGAGAGAGAGAGAGAGGTCCCAGGCAGTTTCCACACCATCAGAGAGGAGCCCGATGTGGGACTTAAACCCATGAACTGTGAGATCATAACCTGAGCTGAAATCAAGAGTCAGACACTTAACTGACTGAGGCATCCAGGCACCCGTGGTGGTTATTATTATCTATCTGCCCCATTGAATATGATATATTCTCTCCATGGTGGTAAGTAGAATATACACATAGAAATATTTTTTCTATTGCACTAGGCATTCTAAGATAGACCATGTATGCAGGACAACCTAGCTCTTGACATGAGCAGCATTATTCAGATCCAATTTCCTTGTGTCAGCCTATCAGCCTCCTGTACTTTTGGGTATCTAACATCTAGGTGCCTGCAGCCTCCTGAGACTTGCATTTTGAGGAGTCAGCCAAGTAGGAAGCAGGCCTGCTGAAACCTTGTTCTGCCCTCTAACTTTGCACCTGCCATCTCCACAGCTGGATTGCTTTTCTAGGTACCCTCAATTCCAGTTGATCTGGGTTCAGGCTTGCCTCTGGCATCATGACAATTGCCCAGAGTTCCCAAAATCAGATGTCATCACTCATGTCTTACCCCTCAGATCAGAGCACCTCTCCTTGCATGCCATTGTGTGGGTGGAGTTTAGCCACTATCCCTGGGCTCAGATGTTAAGACTTGTATACATCTCTCCAGCTAAGAGAGGGTCTGCCTTTTCTATTAATTGCTTTTCTGCTGCTGTCTTTTCCCAGACCTTGTTTCCCACACAGCCCAACCCATCCTAGCATGCTGCATGACACAAATAAGTGTCTATACTGTAGAGGATATTCACCAAGTATTTGTTGAATTAATGATGTTCATGTTAATGATGGGCATGGGAGGATATTCAGCTGGTATGGGCATGGTGTGGGTAGTTCTAGAAGTATTTATTTATTTATTTGTTTATTTTTAATGTTTATTTTTGAGAGAGGGGTGGAGGGACAGAGAGAGAAGGAGACAGAGGATCTGAAGTGAGCTCTGTGCTGACAACAGAGAGCTTCATGTGGAGCTCGAGCTCGCCAACTGTAAGATCATGACCTGAGCTAAAGTCAGATGCTTAACTGACTGAGCCACCCAGATGCCCCAGTAATTGTATATTTAATACTTGGCACCAGAAGACCTTATCTTGATGTCTTTATAGTCATTTTATTATCTGTCATTCTCTAGTATATTCCTGGGAAGGACACATGAAAACAGCATTCCCTGATAGCAATTTATTTGTGCCCTTTATATTTGAATCAGTTTTGCCCCACAACAGTCATTTTAGACTTCAATGTCCCAAACTTCTCAAAGCTCTGATCACTCTCTCATCTACCCTCATTGGCAATAGCAAACCTCACCTCCTACATGATAGAGGTAATAGAAGCCCCATTTTCTCAATATAAAATAGATAAGGCTACTTTCCTCCTTCTTGTTACAACAGGGAGCCTATCCTTCTTGATCTTTAATGTTAACCCCTCTTTGTTTAGATTCCATTCCCTCTTTCTAAGGCACATTACACTGTCAATTATCCTTTTATATTCTTGTATGTTCAAACTTTCTTTCTCCTGATTAGACCCTTCTTATCAAGTTTTAAATACATTCAACTCACCCCTAATTAAAAACAATTTTTTAATGTTTATTTATTTTTGAGAGAGAGACAGAGTTTGAGTGGGGGAGAGGCAGAGAGAGGGAGACACAGAATCCAGAGCAGGCTCCAGACTCTGATCTGTCAGCACAGAGCCCGATGTGGGGCTCAAACTCATGAACCGTGAGATCATGACCTGAGCCAAAGTCAGACACTTAACTGACTGAGCTACCCAGGCACCCCAAGTCATCCCTAATTTTTTAAAAATGTCACTCAAGGGGCACTTGGGTGGCTCAGTTGGTTGAGCATCTGACTCTTGATTTCGGCTCAGTTCATGGTCACAGGGTCATGGGATTGAGTCCATGTTGGGCTCCTTGCTAAGTGTGGAGCCTGAGATTCTCTCTCTCCCTCTGCCCCTCTCCCCTGCTCATGCTCTCTCTCTCTCTCTCTCTCTCTCTCTCTCTCTTTTTCTCTCTCTCTCAAAAATAAAAAATTAAAATGAAAAGGTCTCTCAATCCCACATCCGCCTCCAACTGCCACATAATCTCCTTCCCTTGTGGACACACTTTCTCAATGTGTGATTTGTACATGCTATGTAGCTGCTGTGGGTGACTTCTCAATATCCGTCTTCCCTGTTTTCTACAGGAATTGATTCTGTTAGGAACAGCAATGAGTCAAACTAAAGAGTTACATTTCCCAGCTGCCCTTATAGCTAGGAGAGGCCATGTGACACAGTTCTGGCTAATGATAAGTAAGCTGGAGTCAGCTGAGGATTTACAGAAAATTTTTGCTTTCCTAGTATAGGTACCAGACCTTTCCCCTTGATGTTTTTTCTTCCTATCTGAAACACTGGCTTAAGAGTGCAGCCATCTTAAATGCACAATGGGGAAAAAGCCATATACTGAGGATGATACAACATACAGAAGGACTCTAGGACATTGATGACATCATGGAGTCATTGCACCAGCCTTAACTATCTCCCTCTGTCTTTTTTGTAATATGAGGAAAATAACCTAATTTAGTTAAGCAACTGTCATCAGGCTCCATTACATGTGACCAAATGCAATTCCTAATCTATACTCTTGCTCCCTACATTTCCTCACCTTCCACTCACTCTCAAATCATTCCATTCTGGCCTCTGGCCCATCATTCCACTGGGCTCACCAGTGACCTGCATGTTGTGAAATCCAGGGGATATTTTCAGTTCTCGTATTTCTTGATCTCTCAGCAGCATTTGACTCTTAGCCATGGCCTCCTTTTTATAACACTGTCTTCCCATGGCTTCCATGACCAATACTCTGAGTTTGCTCCTTCACCTCCAACTGCTCCTTCTCTGTCTCCTTTGGGGGTTATTCTTCCTCTCTGAGTCATACTCACTGCCTCTCAGCCTCTAAGACATAGCATGGCCTTAGCCACGTGCTTTTCCCTCTGTCACGAATGCTCTCCTTCCTTTTGCCAGCTTAGCCTTCTTTATCCTTTGGTTCTACATCCATTCTTCACTTCCTTTTTTTTTTTTCTGAGAGAGACAGCACAAGTGAATGAGAGGCAGAGAGGGAGAACCCGAGAGGGAGAGAAAGTGGGTGGGGGAGAGAGCGAGAGAGAGAGAGAGAGAGAGAGAGAGAGAGAGAGCGAGAGAGAGAGAAGCAGAGCTCTCATGTTTAACTGAAGCAGGGCTCGTTCACCCGAAGCGGGGATTGTACTCTCCTGATGTGGGACTTGAACTCACAAACCATGAGATTATGACCTGAGCTAAAGTCATATGCTTAACAACTGAGCCGCTCAGGCACCCCATTCTTCACTTCCTTAGGGAAGCTTCCTCTGACCTTTTTGCGAGGTCCTATTTCCCTATTGTATATTCCTTCATAGCTCTTATATAGTTACAACTTCACCTTTTTTAGTGTGACTGAGCAAGCTGTCTCCCTCAGAATGTAGGCTCCATGAAAATAGAGACAGCCTACTTCTGTTCATCACTGTATCCTGAGAACACAAAATATTCCCCCAATACATAATATGTGCTCAATAATTAGTTCCTGGATGCATAAATGGATGAATGTATAATTATATGGTGATTTATTTTCCTTACCTGTTTATGGTCTATCTTCCTCCAGCTCCATGAGAGAAGGAAACATATCTATTTTGTTCTCAACCAGGTATGCATTACCTAATACACACTGCATGGCACATAATAGGAAACATAAAATTTTTTTTAATGAATTAAAGAATGAAAGACGTTCCAGGAGAGACATTCCAGTAGTTCTATCCATAACATGTCAATGTTTGGATATTATTTTACTATCTTTTTTCTTTGTTTTCTCTTTAGCTTATTTAATTTGAGAGAGAGAGAGCAGGAAAGGGGCAGAGAGAAAGGGAGAGACAGTCCCAAGCAGTCTCCATACTGTCTGCATGGAGCCCGACGCAAGCCTCGAACCCATGAACCATGAGATCATGACCTGAACCAAAATCAAGAATCAGTTGCTTAACCAACTGAGCCACCCAGGCATCTCAATTTTACTATCTGTTGGTAAAGTTTCTGTTTACAAGAGAGCACCAAATAGCTTTATTGTCTCTAGAGAAGAGTATTTTCAAAAATATCTGTTAGCATGTTCTCCTTACTATATGTCATGCCTAAAATAGGTTGTCTATAGAGATCTTGAATCTATCCATTTCTTCCCCTCTTTATTGCCACTGCCCTAGTCAAGCTCACTATCATGTTTACCCTAGACTACATTGGACCACACACCTTTCCTTAAGCATGATTTATTAAACCATATATAAATTTAGATGGTTCTGAATTTTTATTGTATCTCAAGGTCAAGGATCATATCTGTGTATGTTATCTCCTAAGAAAGATAAGTACATATGGCATATACATAATTTTTCGTTTCGATGTGGCAGAGAATTGTTTCTTTTCTACATTTGACAAAATATTTCATTTAATTAAAGAAGTATTTTTCAACTAGCAACAGATCTTTGTTTCCAAATGACCAAACTGAAAACATTCAAAAAAAGCTAGTGACCTTTTAAGTCCCTCTACACCCTGCTCCATGAATTCTTAGTCATCGAGGTACCTAAGATGTTCAATGAAGTTGACAAGAAGAGTAATTGATGCAGTTGTGATGGACTTGAGCATGCCACCAGCATTGTAGTCGGCATATCTGGATCCTGCCCTTTCTCCAGGGTCAAGCACTTGTCTTTCTTTCTCGACAAATCTTCTTTCACTCACTCTTAGCTCTGACACCTCAACTTATTATATATGTCTAATAAACATATGTATGTATATATTCCTGCTCTCCAATCAACCTGGGAAAGATGCAACACATATCTTACACATTATTGTATCCTCGGGACCTAGTACAAAGTCTTGTTGGTATAATGTTTTGCTGCTGCTGCTTATTTTCTTTTTGTTAATAAGATTTACTGAGTACTTACTATTGTGCCAGGCACAGTGTTATGCACAGTAGGTGCTATTATTGTCTCTCTTTAACTGATGAGAGTTTCTATAACTTGCACAAATCTAGTAGCTAGTGAGCAACAGATGCAGGACTCATACACAGCTGACCAGATTCCAGAGCTAGTGCTCTTAACTACTAGGCAATCCTGCCTTCCATGAATATTTGTGGGTAACAAACTCCAACCAGGCTGCATTTGCTCCTAACTTTAAGAAGGCACCAGGTGATCAGCTTTGCTTACAACTAATCAGGAGCCTTTCAAGTTGTTTTCAAATAAAGTTGTAAGTCTGCAGATAATTAAGAAAGAAACCATTTTGGAAACAGCAGGAAGGGGGGATGTGTAGAGGCCCACTTTGACATTTTGAAGTGCATTTAAACATATAGCTCAGGGCTATAAAAAGTCACTACAGTGAGATTGCGTAAGTATTAAAAATCAAATTGCCTTATTAATTTTTTTTTTTAGAAAACTGTAAATGACATCCTTTCATCTCTAGGGAAATCCTTCCCTAAAGCTCCAAGTCTCTTGGTGACTGGGATGAATAAATTGGCCTTCTTCCTTTTCATTTATCCACTCTCTGTCCCAGAGGGTCAAAGAAAATCATCTCATTTTAAAATTTAAGCTGTATTTGTTGAAGTTTCTAGCAAGTTAAACTGGGAGCAAGAAAAGCCATTTCATGTTGGCATGATAGTAGAAAGCATTTAGCAACATTCCAGCTTAATGATGGAAGACTAGTCAAGATTATTATTGTTTTAATCTTCTCATCTAATCGACAAGGTCAGTTAATACTCTTCGAGTGAAGGGAAAAAAAGCTTTATGAAGTCTTGACCATTGATACTTTAACCAGCCTACCTTTTTGTATTTTGAGTGAGAGGCTCTATATCATGAACCACTGAGTTTCCTTGAAAGCTCCAGAGAATAAACAGCTGCAGAAAAGTCCAGGAGTAAGATAACCCAGAGACTTGAACCTGCCGCAAGATGGAGTTTCTCCAAATTAGGCATCAGGAGAAGCAGTAGACAAGAGGAACTGGCAACTGGAGATATTCTTGTTATTCCCTGGGCTACCATCATGCTGGTAGAAGCTTAAAACTAAATTTACTTGTGAGTTCTACGACGGGAGTGACTATATAGCATCAGGGTCATTTTTCATAACACACTACTCTGCAAACAAGTTTCTAGGACCTTGTAAAATATGTGACTTCTGAACCTCAATACAAGTATTAAAATGCCAGCATGTTCATTACATATCCCGACTACAAAAAAAAAATATGAGTTTCACTATTCGGTGGAAGTAGAAACTCCAATAATATTTATGACTTACTAGAGCATACGATCTTCATTTTGAAAGACTTAAAGCCTCTAGGAGGTATTTATCCAAAATTAGCATCCAGTAACAACACCTTGGGATATCCCTGCTTGGCAGCATCTGTAGCCAGATCTGGTTACAGTTAAAACTAATGCTAGAGCCGCTGACCTTAGGAAGACAGGTGTCCTCTCTAACAGTAGGTCCATATTCTGGTCACTTGCGTGATTAAATTGGCCTGAGGCCTGGTCTGTTTACTTGGGTATCTGGCCAGAATTAATGAAGTTTTCATCTCTTACCCAAATAATTTGCTCTGTAATTAATTCAGCTCAATTAATTAATTAATTAATTAAGCATTACATCTCCCAAAAGAGATATTGTTTTTGTAGCTGAATACATACTATTCATTAATTTATTCATTAATCCAATATGTATTGAATAGCTACTATGTGTCTTAAATACTTGGCAGGTCTTGGAGATACAAAAATTAATGACAAGGAATCTCTACTAACAGCTCAACTTAGTAGCCCAATAATTGTTTGAAGGATCCAGATCTTCTATCTATATTTTATCCACACAGCCCAGTCTGCAAAGCCCATTTCAGGTCTTATCTCCTCATTCATTCATTTAGGAAAATTTTATTAGTTTCCCTAAACTGTGAGGCACTGAAATGATGAAGAAGAGGAGAATATAATCTCTTATCACCAGGACCTTCCAGCTTACTTGTAAGGAGGAAAGCAAGGCAGACAGGACCAGATCATAGAAGACATTGTAAGTCAGGCTAACCAAGCAGTATGGGTTTTATCCTCGAGCAGTGAGGAGAAGTATGAGACAGTCTTAAGGAAAACAGAAGGCAGATTAAATTTGCATTTTAGAAAAATCAGTTTGACAATGACAAGGGAGATGGATAGTAAAGAAGAGTCGTCTGAAAGAAGGAAATCAGAAAGGAAGAAATATCAAATTCCAAAGCAATTGAAGAAATAGAAATGACAACATTTTAGTAATAAATTGAATGTGAAGACTGAGGGAGAGGATGGAGTCCAGGATGACTTCTAAGATTCTGGTCTGGATAGTATTAGCAGCAGGAGAAGGAGGAACAGAGTTGACAGAAAAGTGAGTTCAATTTTGAATGTTTTGTTGCAGGTGCCTTTGGAACATCCATGTGTCAACATCAAGTTTGCTGCTGTAAATGTTTGTCCAAAACTCAAGAAAGAGGTAAGGGCGGGAGGTAAGGATTCAGGAGTTATCACCTTATAGATTGTAACTGAACATAATTACGGATGACATTGCTACAAAACTGGTCTCAAATGCCTTGTACTCATCCAGCATTCATTTTTAAAATGAATTTATATTCATTGTTTGATTCCTTCATTTGGGTGGCTAATATGGAAGGCACTCCAATATCATATTCACAGTGACATGAAAGACTCTGGGTATACACAGATAAAGGATTACCCTAAAGGATTTCATAACCTGGCTATTGATTACATACTGACTAATTCTCTAATTCTGTGTGTGTCTTATATCTCTAAGAAGAATATAAACTCTCAAGTATTTAAAAATATAAACCATTTTATTTATTTTTAAATGGTTTTGGAGTGAAGAGTTCTGTCTAGAAAAACATTAAATTTTAACTGTAAAAAATTAAAAACAAAGACATTTAAGTTAAAACATACATTAAAAACATATACAAAGTAATAATCATTTTAAACATACTATCCAAAGACAACTACTAATAATATTTTATGTAAAATACTCTTAGTCCTTGTTCTAAGTTTAAAAATGTGGATTTGTTAAGTTTTTGGTAAAAGAGATCATACTGAACATATTTTTTGCCACTTTTTTCATTTACAAATCCTGTATCATGAACATAATCCTATACCATTAAATATAGATTTTCAGCATTATTTTTAAATTGTTTCATTGTATTCCATTGTTGTATCATAGTTTATTTAGCTGGTCCTGCACTGATGGACACTTAGTTTGCTTCTAAATGTTAACTATATAAACAATGTAATGATGAATACCTTTGTACTTAGAACTTTACATTGTGTGATCTTTTCTGTACAATAAATTCCTTGAAATGGGTTTATGTGTTTGTAAGACTTTATGGGTATGTTGCTAAATCGTTCTTTGAATGTGAAACTATCCCCATCTAGGGTTTGAGTTTCAAAATTCTTTTTTTTTTAATGTTTACTTATTTTCAAGAGAGTGAGAGAGACAGAGCATGAGTTGGGGAGGGGCAGAGAGAGAGGGAGACACAGAATATGAGGCAGGCTCCAGGTTATGAGTTGTCAGCATAGAAACCGACGTGGGGCTCGAATTCGCAAACCGTGAGATCATGACCTGAGATGAAGTTGAATGCTTAACCGACTGAGCCACTTAGGCACCCAGAGTTTCAAAATTCTAATTGAAATTCTTTATTAAGGCTATTTTGAGGTCAAAGGCAGAGACCTATGACTTTTTAAAAATAAAAATATAGCATGTATGCTAAAAGTTCATAAAAGTGAGCTTCATAAAATTTTATAAAATGAATGCACATACATGAAACCCAGATAAAGAAATAGATAATTACCAAAACCTCAGAACCCCTCTCCTGACTTCTCATTACTACATACCTTAGCTACTTTCTTTCCAGGAAGTTCTCCGTAAATGCCTAGCATGGCATAGGTACTAGTGTCTGGACATTTCTGCCCAATATAGGGCCCCTATATGCTGGCCAAGATTTTCTTAGAGCTACACCTCTGTCTGAGGTTCTTCATATTCAATCCTCTTTTTACTTTCCCCTCTCCTTTTCCACATGTCAGATCTGCATCGTGGTCTAAAGAGTTACTCTCACTACTCCTTTAATAGATGGTACCAGCAATAAATCTCTTGCAATTATAACTCTGCCTGATGTCTGCTGCCCAGAGAACCATCAACACAGATGGTACTGGAAGTGGTCTGAAATGACAAGCTCAGTTTGGGGACTGGACCACATACCTCCCTGCTGGCACAGAGGACCCCATCCAAGTGGTATGTGGTCACAGATAGTCTCACAGACAAAAGTGGTTGCCCAACTGCTAAAAATATCACCGGTAGTGACATCCCAGTGGAGAATACTGTGGTGGCTGAGATGATTTGAACCTTTTTAAATGCAGGCTATCAGAGGAGGGAAAGACTACACATAAGGATAATGGAATTGGCTGGATATTAAACAGTTGCATTGACATCCTACAGAGGAATAATTGAAATGGAGGGCAGTTAACCAACATTTATGGTTAAATACGACAGCAGCAGGCCTCTTTGGTAGCTTATAAAATAGAAAAGCTAGTACAACCCAGAACCAGACTCAGGATCTGATAGTTAGGATCCCCCAAAACAGTGGAATGCCGTGTTTTGGTAGGCATGGTAGGTCTGCTATACCTTGGTTGAGAAAACCTGGGACCCTGAAACATGGGATGGGAACATCTGGATGGATACCCTTAAACATATCGGCTCTGCAGTCTTCCCCGAACCTTCAGAATCTATAAATGTGGCCAGTCCCTCTCTGCAGGAAGATATTGCAGAGACCTCTCTTCAAGGCAATAGATGCCCACTCAGGAGCTGTGGCCACCTCCTCTTCTGGCTGCCAGATTGATAATTACATTAAATCTCCATGTAACTTGACTGGGACATAGTGGAACTGGTGAGGGCACTAGTGTTCCCCCCTCAAGCTCATACCTGTGGCCATAGGGGGCATCCAGTATAATCAGCTGAAGGAGGAAAAAGTCCAATCTTGGTTTACAGATGGGGCAGCTCAATTGTGGTGCAAGCTTTGTCATTGAAACTGGCACATTGGATACATGCATGGAATGGCCATGGTGGCAGAGACATAATCTACATATGGGCTTAAAAGCCTGAACTCTCACTTATCAAAGCTGGTCTCACAATTACTGCCTCTGAATATCTAACCCATCAGCAACAGAGACCAACATTCATCCCATTATATGGCTCTGTTTCTTGAGGAGACTCACCAGCAATAAGTTGACTAAATGAGTGAGAAGAATAAGGATGGAGAGGAAGAAAGAATGGAGAGGCCTACAGTAGTAAAAGGCAGAGGGAAAGGCCTTTCAATCCTTCCACTTAATAGAAACTTCTTAGTACCAGGATCTTACCTTTAGATCAAGGCTGTCCAACAGAAATATAATGTGTGCCACACATTTAATTAATGTTTTTCAGTAGCCACATTAAAACTTGTTTTCTAAAAACATGTGAAATTAATTTTAATAATATATATTTAAGCCAACATTTCAAAAATATTGTCATTACAACATGTAGCCAATTAAAAATTAATAAGCTATTTTGCATTCATTTCTTGTATGTCTTTGAAATCTAATGTACATTACATGTGGAACAAATAACAATTCAGATGCTCACTGTATTTATATTTCACAAAATTTTAAATTGAAAAAGTAGTTTCATAGATGAGGTTGTTCAAAATATACTTAAAAATTTTCAATAAGAGAATCAAGTATCAGTTTTTAAATTTAAACTAAAATTAGGGGACTCTTGGGTGGTTCAGTTGGTTAAGCACCCAAATCTTAATTTCAGCTCAGGTCATGATCTCACGATTCATGAGATCAAGCCCCACTTCAGTCTCTGCACTGACAGCACAGAGCCTGCCTGGGATTCTCTCTCTTTCTCTCTCTCTCTCTCTCTCTTTCTCTCTCTCTCTCTCTCTCTTGCTTTCTGCCTCTCCACTGCTCAATCTCTCTCTCAAAATAAATATTTAAAAAAGTAAATAAATAAAATAAAAGTTAAATTAAAAAAAACTAAATAAAATAAAAAATTTAGTTTTTCAATCACAGTAGCTGCATTTCTAGTGCTCATTACCCGTGTGTAGCTAGTGGCTACCATGTTAGCATAGATAGAGAACATTCCATCAGCACAGAAAGTATTATAGGACTATGCAGGTCTAGATGGTTCTAGCCTTTGATGTAAATTTAACTCACTACTTAGTCAAACAGAGTCAGGGAAGTGCGTTATGTACATAAAACAGGTTCTTTGACTTTCCAGAAGCCTTGAGATTCCTCTCCCTTGACTCTCAAACTGACTTCTCCAGGTGCCTTCCCCCACTCTACCCACCCCACCCAGCTCATGACTTACCGGTTGACTTCCAACAATTGGTTAACCTCTCTGAGCCTTAGTTTTCACATTAACAAACTGATGACAATATTTTAAAGGATTGTTATGCGGAGTAAGAGAGGTAATGTGCACAAGACATTTAGCACAGTGCCTGCCACACAGAAAATAAATAGTAGTTATTAAATAAAAAACCCACTTGCTATATATGCTTTGTATATGTTTCCACCACTTCCTGCTTCCTGGTATTCTTTTTCTTTTTTTTTTTTTTAGTTTATAATAGTTTATTTTCAAGTTGGTTTACATATAACACCCAGTGTTCATCCCAACATGTGCCCTTTTTAATGCCCATCACCCCCTCTCCCCCTTCCCTCATCCCCCTCACCCTCAGTTTGTTCTTAGTCTTTGAGAGTCTCTTATGTTTTATCTCCCTCCCTCTCTGTGTCTTTTTTTTCTTTCCCCTCTTCCACTCCCCCTGGTTTTTGCTTAGTCTCACAAAGTCCACCTATGTATGGAAACATATGGTATCTGTCTTTTTCTGACTGACTTATTTCACTTAACATAATACCCTCCAGTTCCATCCATGTTGCTACACATGGCCAGATTTCATTTTTTCTCATTGCCACATAGTAGTCCATTGTATATATGTACCACTACTCTTTGGTATTCTTAAGCAGGGGAGGAGCTAGCGAGGGTGGTGGTGAGAAGTGGGGAAGGGCGCTGGCATCTGGATGCTGGCATATGCCCCAAGTCAACCCTGTCTTTGAGGAACAGCGTTTGCTGCCTCTGTTATCTTCAGCTCTTCCCTCCCCCTTATCAGTCAGATGGCTTTTGCTCTAGAACTCCAAGTCCCACATGGCCCCCCTCTTTCTACTCTCTACTAGAACAAATGATTAACCACACAAAACAGCCATCCGCACTCTTTCCAAGGACATCAATGACCTCATCAAGTCCAAGCTAAGGGGCACTTTGTCTTCATCCTCTCTGCAGTGTGTGACACTGTTGCTTCTCCCTCCCCATCTTCGTTCTCCTCTAATATCCTCCAGACCATTCCTCCTTCCCCTCCTCCTCCTCCTCTTCCTCCTCCTCCCTCCCCCCTCCCCCCCCTCCTTCCTCCTCCTTTTGCAAAGGCATATCTCTTTACTGCTCCCCGGGCCTGAGCCTTCCCCAGGGCTCAGTCTCATTTACTCCTGGGCTTGGTTCCTCTAAATGCATGCCTCCCAAACCTATACCTCCAGCTTCCACTTCAGCTTCAGGCCTAACTTACTGCTCCCTGCTAGCCTGTCCTCCTGCATGACCCACTTCTGAATTCATCCTTGCTCCCCTCGAACCAGATTCCCAGGTTGCTGTCAGGGGGGAAAGAACACACACACGGACTCCAAGTTCCTGTGGTCACATCCTGTGGTAGGTGCTTCATTTAATCTTCACAACAACTCTGTGAAGAAGGAACTGCAATCTTCATTTTGCAGTTGAAAAAAAAAGACTCCGAAGAAGAAGAAACCAAAATTGAGGTCTGTCTGAATCCATACTCCACGTTATTTCCAATCCATAGGACCACCTCCCATAATTCATTCAATGAATTGATGTTCTCTGCCAGGATAGGTAATATTCCACCTATCCCCTAATGATCTGCGGTTTAGTGAGAGAGACAGAGAAGGTACAGGAAAGTACAGTGGTGCGGTAGTGATATGATAGATGACGTGGTTTGAAGTGTTGGGGTTCAAAGCAAATGGCCAAGAAAGAATTCTTGAAATGTCTTTGGTGCAAAAAGGTGGTTTTATTAAAGCATCAGGACAGGACCTGTGGGCAGAACAAGCCACAGTGGGGTTGTGAAGAGCGGGTAAGGGACAGCACAAATCTCCAAAGTAATTTGGAGGTTTCCAGGGTCTTGAGGGGGCCAGCTATTGTTAGGAAAAGGTCATTTATTACTTTTAGTAAAAACTCAGTCATGAGACCCTTCAGATATATATCATTGGGCCATATGCTTGGAGGACGATTGCTAACATATATGTTAGGTATATTTATATGTAGAGATAAAGGAAGTTTCCAAAGGCATTTTTATATGTTAAAGTACACTTATAGGATCCTGGAGGTCAGGATAATGTTAAGCCACATTTGCCTTTTGCCCCCAGCAAAGTGTCATCATCGAGGCAGCTGAGCTCCTAGAGGAAGGCCACTCTGCCTGTTTCAAGGACTTGTCAGTAGGCTGTAGGCAGTAAGGAAATTTAATTTTTCATTTGCCTTTGTTTCCCACATCAATAGAGTCCTGTGTTAATGCACAGAATTGGAACCTAACTCAGGCTTTGTGGTCAGAAAAAGCCTCTACCAAAGAGAAAATATCTCTGCTGCATCAAGAACTAGTAGGAATTCCAAAGGTAGAGAACAGGGTAGGAAGCATGATCTCAGGCAGAGGGAGTAGTGAGAGCAAATGTCTGAAAATGGGGAAGAGAGAGTTGGGAGGCTGCAAGCAGTTAATTATGGCAAGAGCCAGAGCAAAGGTGTTGTGAGACAGAGGTGAGCAGAGGCCAGCTGGAATCTAGGTTGAGATTACAGGAAACCATTAAATCCTTTTAGCAGAGGAGAAGCAGGTTCAGATTTGCATAGGAGAAAGAATTGCTCTGTCTGCAACCAGAGAATGGACACAAGAGGAAACCCAAGAGGGGAGGGCAGGGAGACCAGTTAGCAGGTCACAGTCATAATCCAAATAAGAGATGATGACAGTGCCAATTAAGGTAGTGGCTCCCTACATAAGAAGGAATGGAAAGAAATCCAGGATGGAGACTGCATGGGACTTGGTGGTGTTGACTAGATGTCATTATATGTGGAAGACAGCTAAGGAATCAAAGATAATATTCACATTTGGAATATTGGGGAACTGTGCATGGCGATAGAGTCATTGAGAGAGAAATACACAAGAAAGAACAAGTACGAAGGAATATTGGTGGATTTCGCTTGAGACGTGTTGAGTTGAGGTGCCAGTGGGACACCCAGAATAGGATGTCTGATAGACCTCTGTTGGTTTCTAGCTCAGGAGAAGGAACTGTTGGGATAGAGACCGAGGTTTGAGTTTCATCAGTAGTAACTTAAGCAGTGGGAGTATAATGAATACTCCAAAAGGATACGAAATGAAAGGAAAAGCAGGTTGAAGATGGAACTGACACATACCAGTATTTAGGAGGTGAGTAGGAGAAGAAAGACCTTAAAGGAGACTGAGAAGAAGCCAGAGAAGCAGAAGGAAAACGCAAGAAAGACTATTTTTATGGAAGCAAAGGGAGAATAGTAGAGGTAAAGATGCTGACAGTAGAACTAGTTTCAACAGTAAGGAGATTATGGGTGCCCTTACTGAGGGCAATCTAAGCCAGTCTGCAGTGAGTCGATATTTGGATGGTAAGCAAATGTAGATGGTGAACGTAGAATACTCCATCAAGATATCTAGTTGCAGTAAGTTCACTGTGAAGATTAAATGAGATGATGAAAGTATAGCAATTAACAGCAGACGGCACATCACAGTAATTCAGTAAATGTTGGCTACTACTACTAATGTTAAGGAATATATCTTCAGGAAGAAGAGAGCTAGTAGTAGCCATAAGGAGGTGTAAGTTTAGGTGGGATATTTTTTAAGGCCTCTCTCTTTACCATATTTAAAAAAAAGGAAAAAAAAGCTTTTGAAACCTCATCAGGGGCACTTGGGTGGTTCACTCCGTTAAGTGTCTGACTTTGGCTCAGGTCATGATCTCACAGCTTGTGGGTGTAAGCCCCTCATTGAGCTCTGTGAGGACAGCTCAGAACCTAGAGCCTTCAGATTCTGTGTCTCCCTCTCTCTCTGCCCCTCCCCAACCTGTGTTCTCTCTCTTTCAAAAAAACAAACTTAAAAAAAGAAATACATCAAAGAAATACATGCAAATGATTAAAAAAAGCAACAATCTCCCAGCCACTTTTTGCCAACCTTAGAAGCAACTGTTTCGGACTGCTTCTGTGTTATGGTAACCTCCTTATCACTAATTAACCTTCTATCACTGTTTCTTGATTTATCAGCCTTAGACATTATCTTTTAACTTCCTGCTATGCTGAGTGAGAATTTAGTTCATTTATACCTCTCTTTTTGACATCCAGAGTGGTTGTGTCACCATCCACTGGCCACCTTCAAAACCTACATAAGCTCTATTTTTCATTCCATTAATCACAGGTAGCATTTCTTGACTCCTAGCATTTAAGATGAGAATGTTAGTAGCCTACTCTTCCCACCATCTCCCAAGGGGAAAGATTTGTTTTTGTTTGTTTTGTTTTTTAAATATGAGAGATTCTTGAATAGGATTAAATGGAAAGGAATCAATGAAAGTGAACAATCGAAGAGAGATGGCAAAACAGTTATTGCCCTGAGGTCCCTGGAGAAGCAGAAGAGGATGAGTTCAGTGTCCAGTATGGGACATCTCCTCCATAATGGTACCACCAGTTTCCTAGCACAAGTCTAGGAACCTTCTGAAATGTGTGGAACTCCTTTGCACCCTAGATCTAAACAGCTATAAAATTCCATAGATTCCAAGTCTTCAATTACCAGCTTTCTATTCATTTCTCTTCTGCCCATGTTTTTTGTTTGGCCTTTCAATATTTCTGACTTGGACAATAGACGTCTAAATGATTTCTCTTTCTCCTCACATTCCCCATTCACACAATGTGTCCCAGCCCAGCATGGGGTATTGAAAAGGTGTCAGCTGGGGGGAATGGGGTGTAGGCCAATGCAAATAGAGCATGTTCCCCAGGTACAAACATAGTTTCTCAAAACTGCCCAATCAACAAGAGCTTCAGGTCCTAACCAGAAGAGGCAGAGACTGGTTAGGCAACCCGAAAGTGCCCATTGCAAAGTCAAATATCATAGCATGGGTTCTGGTTGAGAAATTCTCTTAACGTTTCCTTCAGAAAATCACAAAAGAAGAAATACAACAGCCAATAAACATTTAAAAGTTCAATTTCACTAGTCTAGAGTGACGGCCATGAGAAAAGGTATGTGCTGTTTTTTTAAAGGCCTTCCTTTGTGTCCATTATTAAATTAGTAGCTGGACAGCTTAGCTGGCAGCTGCTTTCCCTTCCTCCTCTGGTCTCAGTCCTTTGGGAACTGGATATGCCTGGCACAGGGCACTAACTGTGGAGAGCATGTGAGGCATGCACCTCTGTGTCACGGAAGCTCTGACACTGAGCACGATTATTTTTAGAGGTGACCTTCTAGGTACCAAGGAAAAGTAAACAGACAGATGCACATGATTTCCTCCGAGAGACTCACAGTAAACAAATTGGCATGTGTGCACTTTCTATTATCCCATGTTCTGAATTCTTGTCTCTTAAAGAGCAAGCTCAGGTGAAAAGCTTTATAGAAAGCTCGAAAGCAACCAGAATGAGGAAAGGGGTAACTGAGTGAAAGTTCACAGTTTCTAGCTACTGGGTCAGAAAACCACAGGTGAAATAACACCTTATCTATAGTCCAAGTTTGGAAAACATGTTATTTAAAAGTTTTTTTAAGTTTATTTATTTATTTTGAGAGAGAGAAAGAGTAGGGAGGGTCAGAGAGAGCGAGAGAGAGCGAGAGAGAGAGAGAGAGAGAGAGAAAGAGAAAGAATCCCAAGCAGGCTCCACACTGTCAGTATAGAGCCCATTGCAGGACTTGAACTCGCAAACCATGACATCATGACCTGAGCTGAAACCAAGAGTTGGATGCTTAACTGACTGAGCCACCCAGGCACCCATGTTTAAATAAAGTTTCAATACTTTGTCATAAAACATTGCTAAAACTTATTTAACTTACTTAATTTCTTGTCTTGTTTTGTATTATTCTATTTGTTTTACCTTTGTTGATTGTGCTGTGTGATGTTTATTATCTTTAAGTGAATGTCTGTGTCACTTAAAAAAATGTAAAAAGAAAAAAATCTCCATAATCCTGCCTTTTATTAATACTTTGCTCTGTATCCTTGAGATTTTTTTTTGTACATACTTATATCTATATATCAACAAAAGAAAAACATCCTGTCTGATAAGTTTATTTTGTCATCCAGTACTATATCTTGCCATCTTTTCATGTTCATATATATAGGTCTTTCTCATTCTATCGATGGATGTTTAGATCATTTCCAGTGTTTGAATGTTTCAAACAATGCCTAAGTAGGCATTTTTGTACAGATACCATTAAGTACTTGCATGAAAGTTTCTGTTAGACAGCTTGTGGGAAAGAATTTCTGTATCAAAAGATTTACATATTTTTAAAATTTTAGTTTAGTTATTACTCTCCACTTGTCCCCTGAAACATGAAAATAAGTTAATTTCTGATGAAGACTTAGCACCGAACACAATGCTTGGCACATGTTCATTAACTGCTGGTTATATTAAAGCATCAAATATTAGTTATTGTGAAAAAGTGATGCTTTTGACACTATTAAAGCACAGTGCCCTGCCTGCACTCTTTCTTTTCCTAGACAACCGAGTAAAATGTTAAATTCATAGTAGTAGTTATCAGCCTAATAAATATTATAAAAAATAAGTGCATACCAGAATACATAGCACTTCTGATTGTCTCCTTGGTGACAAGCCATTTTTGTCACCTGAAATCATAGCATTCTATCATAGACAAAAATCTGGACATCAAATAGTGTATTTTTTTAAATATATATATATGAAGAAGTGAAAGCCCAGAGAGGTAGTGATTGGTCAAAGGTTTGAGAACTAATAGATTCTACTTAAAACACCTCTTATTTTCCACTGTCCTTTTTTGACTTGAAAGCACAAATTTAGAATGATTTTATTACGTTTGACTAGGTCATATAAACAAGGCACATTATTGACTGCAATATGTTTCCTCAGGTCTTCTTGGTTCTGTCAGTTACCTGCCTAGAGCTTTCTTTCTTGCCCTTCTCTAATTTCCTACTTCACGTTAGCCAAGGATGATTGGAAATAAGATAGGCTTATGTCAAGGGGTGGGCTCTGTGTGTGAGTCCAAGGCTTTCCTATGAATGAAACATGGGAGTCTTAGTACAACTTTTTGTCAGCTATTTTAGCCACTCAGGACAGCTCGTATGTGTCTGGGTCTGTGTGGGCATGTAAGTACATATGCACGTCCCAGGTTTTATCAGCTTAGGAACATGTTGCCATGTTCTGGAAAGATCAGGTGATATTGTATATAAATATTTATATAGCATTCAATACCCGGAATACTTGGAAGGTACTCAGAACCTTTTAGATTTATTTTTTAAAATTTTTTCAAATTTCTTTTTGAGAAAGAGAGAGAGATAGAGTGTGAGTAGGGGAGGGGCAGAGAGAGGGGGAGACACAGGATCCAAAGCAGGCTCCAGGCTCTGAGCCGTCAGCACAGAGCCCGATGCAGAGCTTGAACTCACAGAACTCGAGATCATGACCTGAGCTGAAGTCAGATGCTTAATGGACTGAGCCACCCAGGTGCCCCAGAACACTTTAGATTTAAAATTTTGCCTAACTAGGGGCACCTGGGTGGTTCAGTCAGTTGGGTGTCCAACTTTGGCTCAGGTCATGATCTCCCAGTTCATGAGTTCGAGCCCCATATTGGGCTCAGTGCTGACAGCTCAGAACCTCCAGCCTACTTCAGATTCTGTGTCTCCTCTCTCTGCCACTTCTCTGCTTGTACTCTGTCTCTCTCTCTCTCAAAAATAAATAAACATTAAAGGTTTTTTTTTAAAAAAAATTCACTTAATTCTAAGAAAACAAATAGCCAAAGAGTTTGTCTTCAAATGCTGTTAGCATTTGGCCAAGGTCTATTTAAAGGACAGTGAAACAATCTTTTTCCATCCCTTTGCTGATATATAATGCCAACTTTGATTTCATCATGAGTAATTTCAGGAATAGTATCTGTGACAGGCAGAATAATAGGTGCCCAAAGACAACCATGTCCTAATTCCTGAAATTTGTGAATACGTTACCTTACATAGCAAAAGGGACTTGCAGATATCATTAAATTAAGGATCTTGAGATGGGGAATTTATTCTGGATCATGCAGGTGAGCGCACTGAAGTTACAAGTGTCCTTAAAGAGGGAGGCAGGAGAGTCAGAGTCAGAAAAGGAAATACGTGAACAAGAGTAGAGGTCAGAATGATACTATTGCTGGAGGAAAAGACCGTGCGCCAAGGAATGCAGGTGGCCTTTAGAAGCTGGAAAAGGCATGGAAATGGATTCTCCCTCAGAGCTTCCAAAAAGGAACGCAGCCTAGTGCCAACACCTTGATCTTAGTTCAGGGAGAACGTCTTAGATTTCTGACCTCCAGAACTGTAAGATAATAAATTTGTGTTTAAATCCTTAAGTTTATGGTAATTTGTTGTAGCAGCAATAGGAAATTAACACAATGTCTTACCAAAGGGTAGTGCAAGTTTGAGTTTTGACTGAAGGTCAGCTGTTCTTTTTGCATTTTAATAAAATATTTAAAGAATGTTTAAAGAAAAAAAAGTTGAAAAAAATCACCGTATAATAATAGTTAATATTTACTGACCATCTGCTACTATAAAACCAACATTGTAAGGGTGCCTGGGTGGCTCAGTCAGTTAAGTGTCTGACTCTTTTTTTTTAAGTTTTATTTACTTATTTTCAGAGAGAGAGACAGCATGAGTAGGGAAGGGGCAGAGAGAGAGGGAGAGAGAGAGAATCCCAAGCAGGCTCTGAGCCCAATGCGGGGCTCGAACACACAAACCGTGAGATCATGACCTGAGCTGAAACCAAGAGTCAAATGTTCAACCAACCCAACCACCGGGGTGCCCTAAGTGTCCAACTCTTGAATTTAATTAACTTCAATAAGCAAGAGATAAGTTGAACTTTCAAGTGGGAAAGTACAGAACTCCATCCTCTCAAATCAAGCAGGGAAAAGTTTGAAAGTACTTACCATAAAAATTAGGGAAAGGTAAAATTTACAAGGGATAGATGATGCCATGAGTTGTAAAAACAAATCACATCTGAAATGCTTTAGTTCCTACCACATGGCAGACGGTTCCCAGCTATTACAAGAGGCCCAGCTTGTTAACTGGCAGACTGGGTAGAATCCTCAGAAGGTGCACCCCTTCCTCTCCCACTTAACCTCCCCCAATCTGGAATCTTTGACCAGTAACCCTGAAACCATTAATAACCCCAATATCGAGCCTTTGACTGACAACCCTGAATACATCAGATTAACAGTGCCAAAATAAATCTAATCCCCTCTCCATTGGATAATGTACTGGGTAATGATTGCAACCTCAAATAACATACACATGCTGAAGAAATTAACATTATTTTAATGACACCTTATAAGATGTAGTAACAAACTTTTAACTCACGTTTTGCTTGTGTATGTATTCTCTGTATTTAATATATTTGAAATATTTTAGAGAATCTCACAGGTTGGGGGAGGAAATCTGACATTAGAATGATTTTTAATTGAAACGCTTAGGATTTGACCAATTAGGCATATAGTGAATATTTAAATGCTTAAGGAATACTGATTTAACGTATAGCTTTGATTTTTATGCTGCACAGATGCCTAAGAGAATTTGGTCTAGTAGGCTGACACTAAAATGGTAACATCTGTTGAGCACTTACTACCTGCCAGGTACTGTTCTAAGAGTTTTGCATGCACTAACTCAGGTAAGGCTCACAACAACTCTGAGAGTTGTGTACTATTGCTACCCCCACTTTCAGGTGATAAAGCAGAGGCACAAAAAGTTACAGGACTTAACCAAGGTCATGCAGCCAGTTAGTAGCAGAGCAGTCTGGCTGGGAGCCCACACTCCCAACCAGTGTCCTTTCAGTGCTCAGGAAGACTCTTAAAGGAACACTCTGTAAGTGCTCAAGACTGGGCAGAAAATGGGCCAAGATGATTTAGGATATAAATCTGCCTTGTTAGGGGCATGAAGTACCTGAGGCAATCAGATACAGTAATGTGTGAATTTGATATATTTTAAGGGAATTTAATAAATCAAGTTTATAAACGGTGTAAATGTGTAAGGCAATTTGATTTGTTGCAGTTTAAACTTTTGTTACTTTATGGGGCACCTGGGTGGCTCAGTTGGTTAAGCGGCCGACTTCAGCTCAGGTCATGATCTCACCGTCTGTGAGTTCGAGCCCTGCGTCGGGCTCTGTGCTGATGGCTCAGAGCCTGGAGCCTGCTTCAGATTCTGTATCTCCCTCTCTCTCTCTGCCCTTCCCCTGCTCACACTCTGTCTCTATGTCTCTGAAAAATAAATAAACGTTAAAAAAAACTTTTTTTTTAATTTTTCTTACTTTTAATAGGTAGTAGAAAATTCTATCATTTACAAATAGTGTTTAAATGGAAAGTTTAATATGTCAAATTAATAAGCTCACTGAGCGTTAATCAAAGAATAAGTGAAAGTGTTTCATTTTTAACATAAATTGATAGATTTTATAAATGGATTTGAGATTTGTGTTTCCATACTTAATAACATCTAGGCTTAAAATTTACAACACTAATAAGTTAAATATCAGTTAAAAAACAAGCAGCTTTATGGGCTCTTTCCATGCACTTTTGTGCACAACGTCCCCTCTGACATTTAAAATCTCCACTGACACTTGGTACAGTTATAGACCTATTTTGCAGAGGGGAAAACTAAAATAAAGAGAAGTAACTTCCCAAGTGGGAAGTGGCGGATCCTGCATTCCAGCCCAGGCAACACCAGATTGCCAAAGCCAGCACACTCAACCATTTTCCCATACTGCCTCAGTCTATGGAGAGTCCATTTTTACAGAAAACAATGTCAGTTCCGAATACATAACCTGGAGAAATATACATCAATATAACAACACTGGTTTTGCCTGAATGGAATTCTAAAGGGCTGTTATTTTAATTTCTGTATTACTTAAGATTTGAGTAAAAGGAGTTCTCTACACCGTCACCCCATTTTTCAATTTACCTCTTTGCTGCTCATTTAAAATTAATAGAATTCTGTACCTCTGTATATTTTAATTTCTTCTGTGTTGTCAGTCAGCATTTTTTAGTCATTTATTACTATCTACCTCATGTGCTTTTTAAAAATTTTTACATTTCTCCTTGTGCTTCATATACCCCCTCAAATGGACATCATTCCTAAGTTAAATCTTTTCTTAAGCCATCATCTCCATAAACCTCATAGAATTAGTCACTCCTTCAATTAGGCTACTTTTGTACCTAGTATATGCTTTTATTAAACATGTAACACTGAATTATAATTGTTTTTCTATTTGTCCATCTTCCCTATTAGTGTCTGTGATATATGTCTCTTTTCCCTGGGTCTAGCACAGAATTTGGTTGGTTAAACCAAACATATTTTGCCGTTCTAGAAGCTGAAGTATGCTTTCATCAAGAAAGCATGAAGTATTTTGTTTTTGTTTTTTTTTTTTTATTCTCTAGGAAGTTTCTTTCCCTTTATTAAAGTCTCTGAATGATGTATATAATATATATTGTATTTTTATCAGGGTTATTTTGGAATCTGTTCAGAGCCAGTAACCAAAGGCAATGTGACTGTGGTTTATGAGGTATTAGAAGAAATGCTTAACAGTAGGTTTCCATTGGCTATTGAGTGCAACATCCTCAAAGCCCCTCACTATCCTCTGAGCAGTTGTCAACACCATAACTGGTATGGAGGAAAGGGAAATCAACAGAATGCTGCTGCTTTCCTGGGTGTGACTTAGTCCAGTGTTGTGCATTGTTTCAAGTGCTTATTAACAAATTAATAAACTTTAATTTATTAAATTCCCTTAAAATATGTCAAATTCACACATTGCTGTATCTGATTGTCTCAGGTACTTAAGGCCCCTAACAAGGCAGATTTATACCCTGAATCTCAGATGTCAGTGTGCTTTAGTTTTGCTCTTTATAGTTTGTGAGTTGAAGTGTGCTTTGTACAAGAAACTAAATAGTTTTTTTCCCCCTTAAAAGGCTTATTAATCTGGGGCACCTAGCCGGCTCAGTAGGTTAAGCCTCAGACTCTTGATTTTTGTTCAGGTCATGATCTCATGGCACAGAGCCTGCCTGGGATTCTCTCTCCCTTTCTCTGCCCCTCTCCCACTCACGTGTGCTTTCTCTTTCCCTCCCTCCCTCTCTTTCTCTCTCAAAATAAATACATAAACTTACAAACAAAGAACCAGGAGATCCTGACCAAAATGTTTATTAAAAGAAAAAGTGGGGCGCCTGGGTGGCTCAGTAGGTTAGGCATCTGACTTTGGCTCAGGTCATGATCTCATGGTTGGTGGGTTTGAGCCCCAAGTCAAACTGTGTGCTCACAGCTCAGAGCCTGGAGCCTTTTTCAGATTCTGTGTCTCCCTCTCTCTCTCTGCCCCTCCCCAGCTCACACTCTGCGTCTCTCTCTCTCAAAACAAACAAACAAACAAACTTTTAAAAAACTTAAAAATAAAAAGGATTATTAATCTCATTTGGTCCTTTGACTCTGGTCTAGCATTGGGGTAGATGATACAATCAAGACTTGAACTAAAAATGGAGGAATTAGTTTAGCTGTTACAGTACTAGAAAAACTGAGTTATCTGAAAACACGTATTATTTGTTAAGAAGAGTGGAGCCAAATCACATTTAAACAACTTGGGAGGGAGGGAGAATCTTGTCTTTGCTTTCCCTGAGGTGCGTGCGCCATGTCCAGCTGCTTTCAAATTAGCCTACCTACCACATCTGGTATGTATTTCTAAGGGTCAGGTTTTCTACTTCAAAGAAGAAAAGGGCAGTTAACCACAAAGAATATTTTTAGATAGTCGGGGTCCGGGAATAACTCAGTTACTTATCATGACCCCAGTATATTTGCATTTTATCTCGGACTGTTTCATTGGTGGAAACCATGGGGTAGAGTAGTGTTTTGGATGGTACAGCCCTTGCATACCATCTAACCCCCACACCACTACCCCTGTGCCTTCCCATGCCGCTATTAAGAGGCCCGCTTGGGGGTGGAGGTGGTGACACCAGAGCTGGCCCCAGCGACTTTCTCCGCTCCAAGTCTGCGGGTCCCATCGGGAAAGTCAAAATGAAAACTGAAGGCGCCCTGACTGCCTCTGCTCCGGCTGGCGACCCGCACTGGTCACTTAGGCTATATGAGAGGATGGGAAGCGCCGCGAGTCCACACGCCGGTGACCCTCTTAAGAGTTTGCCTTCTCCTCTGGGTAGTAAGGAGCCTCTTTTCTTACTTAGCGGACTAGTGCAGCTAGAACGCCCATTTTTGGGAGCTCTGAGGATCCCAGCTCCAGCCGCCTAGCTGGTTCTCGCCCCAATGAGTCTCCACCCCGAAGAGGTTCCGCCCGCCCTCTGCTTCCGCCCCTGAGGCCACGCCCCCTGGAAGCCCGAAGGGCATCCGGGCCGGACCAGCGAGGGCGGGGCTTCAACGAGGGCTCTTCCCTTTCCTCCTCCTCCTCCCGTGTATCCTCCTTCCCGCTGCAGGCGAAGCGCGGGGTCCTGAAGGCCTGGGAGAAACTGGGTCGAGAGGGAACCCAGAGTTTCTCATGAGGGTCCCGCCCAGGCGTCATCACCCGGCGGTGGGTGTTGCTGTTGAGTTCCTCCCGGGCGCTTTTCAGCGTTGAGAACCTGTCTGGGAGGGTAGATCCTGAGGAACCTTTTGGGCACTTCTTCCTGGTGTGCCAACACCACCCAAGTGGAAGTGTTAAGAGGCCTAGGTAAATAGATTGTTGAAAGGAAAAGAATGCTCCTAAATTACGAAGTGCCTAGCCGAAGAAAAATCCAGGAGCAAGGACATGAGACTACTAAAATTTTTTGAGGCAAGTTCAGTCAGTTAAAAAATACAAATGGCTAGAATTACCATCAAGGTATCGCTAATTTCAAACCGCCTCTTAATTACAGCTAACAGGACGCCTGTTAATTACAGTAGACACCAGGACTGATACAGACCAAGTTCCGATAGGATTATTTAGAGAAATGCAGGTACTAAGCAGGAAACTGGGGTAGTTTTGTTTCCAGAGTTCCTTTCAGGATTCTCAAAGATGGGGGGCGGAGGGGGCAGGTACTGCCAATGTATATATATCCCAGGCATAAGCAAGAGCAACCTAAAGCCACCGTCATCTGTGTTTCTCCATTTCTGTCATCAGTTTGTATTTATAAGTTATTCATTGACTGGTGTGAGCCCTTGCTATCAAAATGAAGCCAGACGATTTAGCACAATCAGTTGTTTACCTGTGTTCTCAGATGCTGAAGAACGTTGCCTATGTATTTGTAGGGAGTTTAAAGAGAAACACTTCCTTCAAGTGCTCAGCATTGTACTTGAACAATTATAGACGCTATCATTTAGCTTGTGTGAATTTTTGCCCAAGTTAATTTGTAGTTGTGAGATTTACTTCATAACTACCTGTTCCTAGTGAAACTTTGTCCTTTAGAAATTTTTTGAGAGTGGTAGCAGAGTGAAAGTTACACACAACTATATCTTGTCTGCCAGTACTAACAAGGACGTACTGGACATTCTGAGAGCTGTGGGTACATGAGATAGAAGACCATGCTACGTGAGACATCCAGGGGTGGCACAATTGGTTAAGCATCCCACTCTTGATACCAGCTCAGGTATTGAAATCAGAGTCCTGAGTTCAAGCTCCGCATTCAGCTCCACACTGGACGTGGAGCCTACTTTAAAAAAAGAATGCCGTTTCTCCAGTTCCTTCTGCCTCTAACATAAAGAGTAAATGAATATGGCAGTCCCAGGAGCTTCAGGGGCCATAGGCGTCATGCAGACATGGTCAAGTCCAGGAACCACACCACACACAACCAATCACGAAAATGGCACAAAAACGATATCAAAAAACCCCAGTTACAAAGATATGAATCTCAAGAGGGTAGACCCCAAGTTCCTGAGGAAAATGCACTTTGCCAAGAAGCACAAGAATGGCCTGGAGAAGATGCAAGCCAACACCACCCAGGCCATGAGTGCTCATGCTGAGGCTCTCAAAGCCCTAGTGTAGCCCAAGGAGGTCAAACATAAGATCCTAAATGGCGGCAGCCACAAGTGCAATCAACTTGCTACATTGCTCACCCCAAGCTCAGGAAATGTGCTAGTGCCATATTGCCAAAGGCCAAGGCTGTCTCTGTCTCTCTCAAAATAAATAAACCTAAAAAAAAGTTAGATACTTTTGCTGGTGGTGTGCATTAAAGTCACATTTTCTGTGTATAATAATGTTTTATACTAAGCATTGTGATTATAAGTTGTGCAGCAGAATTTACACATTTTTATTTTCAATTAAAACTTACTTGAACAGTTTGTCAAAACAAGCAAGGCACAAAATTGCTTTTGTGTTTAAAGGCTGTGTTAGGGGGTTTAAAGAGAATATATTGACTCCTTTTTCATTGTATGATGTTCCATTTTGAAGTTTCACCAATTTCAGAAACATTTTGAATTTCGAGCCTTAATTAAAATTTACAAATCAAATATTTTGTGAATTGGGTATTCTGAACAATTGCGGTCGCCCATACACATATAGAAAGAGGGCACAAAATAGCTCAGTTCCTTCCAAAAGTGATAAAACTGGCTTCTTAGGATGCTCAAACTGCTGGTGACTCTCCCCCCCTAAAACAGATATTTAACAGCCCCAATAATGGCAAACTACACAAGGCCTCAGAACATGATGTGACCGATGAGATCCCAGTGTTAGGCATTCTGCACAACTTTCAGTTTTCCAAGAGAATATTATCTTCATTGGCCATCATGAAAACAGGGACTTATCTTGAGTGAAAAAGAAAACAATGGTGAGAGAAAGCAGGAGTCTTAAGCAGTTTTATCAGGATGCATAGTTAGCACCCTTTGTGAAATGCAGGAGGAAACTGATCCAGCTCTTCCATCAGGAGACCCTGCGAGTTTAACAAAAGAAAATCACCACTCTCCTTAATGAGATATGACCAGGATGGATGGTTGGGGAATAGCACAGAGCCTAAGATCTCTGTGTGCGGTGCACCCAGCCTTCCTGATGGTGGTTACTCTCTTTAACCTACTTCTTTAACATCTGTTTAATATTAGTATAGCTTAATTGGCAATGAAAGCAGCTGTGTCTTCTTAGACATGCATAAGCCTATAATTGATAAACTACTAAAAATGTTTCCACTCCAACTAATTTCTAGTATAGTTTTCTTAATTTATTCATAGAATTTATAATTATTAATTCCAGAAATATACAACTTACTAGAAACTGAACAGGTGGCAGCAACTTTAATACGTGGATGTGTTATCCATAATAAATGCACATTTTTCCCTGTCCAGCAGCATACCCCCTTGAGTTCCTATATCTGCATGATAAAAATTGAAATACATATATATAGACATAGATAAAGTATGAGAAGCAACTACATAAGAATATTATCTGTTGTTATTGCTTAATAGTAAGATTATGAGCCACTTACAGTTTTTTATTTTTTAATTTTTTCATACTCTTCATAAAGAACATTATTTTTTTATAGTCAGTAAAATAATAAATGCTACTTTTTAAAAAGAAAATGATTAGAGGGCTTAATAAACACTTCTTGATTCATAACTAATAGAATGAATTATTATTAGTGCTTATGCGTGGTAAATAACCGAGAAATAACCCCAAACAATAACTACTTTAGAAATCAACAAGTCTCACTCTGCCTCCTCCCTTCATTCATTAAAAAAAATATTTTTTTAATGTTTATTCATTTTTGAGAGACTGAGACAGAGTCTGAGCAAGGCAAGGGCAGAGAGAGGGAGACACAGAATCTGAAACAGGCTCCTGACTCTTAGCTGTCAGTGCAGAGCCTGACGCCAGGCTCAAACCCACGAATCATGAGATCATGACCTGAACTGAAGTCAGATGCCTAAACTACTGAGCCACCCAGGTGCCCCCTCCCTTCATTCATTCTTATCTTCATCTAGTTGTTATAAAAATGTTTCCTCTGGTTGAAAGCCTGTTCCTACCAAAGTAGAATAGTATAAAATGAATTAAGTCCAAAAGCTTATACCTACATAAACCTAAAGTGCTAACTTAAAAAAAGATTAATAACTCATATGCCCCCCCAAAAAATGTTATGTATCATGACATGTTTCCTTCTTTCTCAAAAGCCCCAGGCCCTGTGCTGAATACTGCAGAATTGCCATAACTGAGTGTTTTTTCTATTAAAATACTCATATACATTTACTTTTATTTTTTTTAATGTCTTTTATTTATTATTGAGAGACAGAGAGAAACAGAGCATGAGCATGGGAGGGGCAGAGAGAGGGGGAGATGCAGAATCTGAAGCAGGCTCCAGGCTCTGAGCTGTCAACAGAGAGCCCAGTGCGGGGCTCGAACTCACAAACCGCGAGATCATGACCTGAGCCGAAGTCAGATGCCCAACCAACTGAGCCACCCAGGCACCTCTACATTTACTTTTAAACATGTCCTAGGAAAATGTCTGGAAGGCTACACTTTGGTGTCAAGGTGCATGAAGTCTCTATGTTGGTAGAATCATTAGTGTTCAGGACATTTTTGTCAGTATTTTCAGATTGTTCTATAATATGCAAACTTAGCCTTTTGTGGAAAAAAAAAATGCTACCCGGAGCTGACAGAATTAGTCTCTTTGAGACCTTCCTAACTTGCAATTAGGAAAACAAATGGCCAATTATACTATGGAGTTTTGACAGTCTAAATAATATAGCTTTATATTTGGTATCTGCCGAGAACTTGAGAAGAAAAAGAAACAATTCCTTTGCACTTATCTATGAAGCAATTTAGGAAATCTTCTTGAAAATTCAGTTGTGCAACAACTACTTGAAGAGATTAAATTAACATCTTCCATTGGCAGTTGTTTCAGTAGATGTATACATTGATGAATGATTTCAAATGAGATAAGTACTCCAACAGAAAGTTAAACAAACACAAAATACCATAGGGAAACAGACACGTTTCCTAAAAGAACAGCATCAAGTTAATAACTATAGTGTTTAAATAAAAACCCCTGGGACATTTTTGCATGTCAGAGATGGAACATTATTAGTGGGCTGGTAACAAGGCCCATTTTACAAAGTACGTTAGCACAGAGTTTGACGTAAAGTAGATGTTCAGTATCTTCTTATAAAAATTTATTTTTTTCAAACCTATGCAATAAAGGATGATTCCTAAGTTTAATTTACAAATTAAGTTTGATTATTCACTGAACAAAACATACGGTGCTAAGTTTTTTCCCTAAATTTGAACGTCTGGAGGAAAATTTTCAATCAATTTGAGTACGCACCTAACAAAATGATACAAAGCCTTTAAGATTGAGACACTATGAGGGGTGCCTGAGTGGCTCAGTTGGTTAAGCTTTGGACTTCGGCTCAGGTTATGATCTCATGGTTTGTGAGTTCCAGCCCCATGTTGGGCCCTCTTCTGTCAATGTGAAACGGCTTTGGATCCTCTGTCCCCACCCCCTCCACCCCTGCCCCTCCACTGCACACATGCGTTCTTTCTTTCTCTATCTCAAAAATAAACAAACATTTAACAACAACAACAACAACAAAAATATCGAGGCAATATGATGCACTAAAAAACACTTTGAACACTGGAATCTGCTCCCAACGTTGCAGCTAACTAGCTTGTAAACTTGAGGTTCACTTGCTACTGTAGTAAAGTAAGGTGATTAAACAGAATCATCTCCAAAGATGTCTTCATTTTTTAACAGTTTTGTAATTTGAAAACAAACATAGGAAGATTCCGGAAGGTAGAGGGCTTCCTGGGTGGCTCAGTCAGTTGAGTGTCTGACATCAGCCCATGTCGTGATCTCACGGTTTGTGGGTTCAAGCCCCACATTGGGTTTTGCACTGACAGCATGGAGCCTGCTTTGGATTCTCTGTCTTTGTGTCTGTGTCTCTCTCTTCTACTCATGCGTGTTCTCTCTCTCTCTCAAAAATAAACATTCAGAAAAAAATCTAAAAGGTAGAGACAAGGTAGATTAACTAAAGACCTTGGGACCCAAGCCACAACAGAGGGGCGAATCTTCTGTGTTGTCTTTCTGCCTTAAATAACCTAGACTTGGAGCTATAGAAACTAGCAACTAGCACAAATTAAAGGAAAACCCCAGGGCTACCCAGCTGGCTCCGTGGGTAAAGTGTGCAACTCTTGTTTTGGGGGTCCTCAGTTCAAGCCCCATGTTGGGTATAGAGATTACTTTAAAAAAAAAAAAAGAAAGAAAGAAAAAAAGGAAAGCCCTTACAAAAGCCTTCCCTTTTAGCCAAAGGACCTGAAAAAGGTCAGCCTAGCAAGCCAGACCTTTAGGCAACAAGAGCTCTATTCCAGCCAAACTGCAGCCAAACACGATAGTAAACACTGTGGTCCCCACCCCACCCACATCAGTAGAGGCCAAGTGGAGAGCTCAGACTTCTACTTTTGCCAGGCTGTAATGAAGTGCCTTAACCCTACTCCTGCATTACCACCACCAGTGTGGAATCAGAGGAAGCCTAGTGGAGAATCAGGACTTTTATAACCACTGGTAGTAATGAGGCCAGAGGTCACTCACCCCATTTCTGTGTGGTCAGTGGAGTCCACATGAGGAGTAGTAAGGCCCTCTTACCCCTCCATACAAACGAGGTATCGGTGAGGCCTAGTAAAGAAAGAGCTGGAACTCACATTTCCCCCTATAAATAATGAAAAGCACCCCCGCCTCAGGTGCCAACACAGGCTGAGTAGAGGCTGACAGAGTCCAGTACCCAAATGGTCTTCTACCCCCCAGCTGGCAATAATGAAGTGGCCACTACCCCTCCCCTCCTCCCATCCTTCTGCCAGAGCAGTTTCAGATGAAGTCAGCCAAAACGTAAGGTTTATATGAGATCCATATGGTCTCCTTTGAAACACAAAAGTTTTTAATTTTGATGAAGTCAAATTTATCTATTTTTTTCTTTTGTTGCCCATGCTTTTGATGTCATATCTAAGAGTCCTTTGCCAAATCTCAAATCATGATTTTCCTTTATATTTTCTTGAAAGAGTTTTGAGTTTTACCTCCTACGTTTAGGTCTTTGATCCATTCAGAGCTAATTTTTGTGAATGGGGTAAGGTAAGAGTCCAACCTCATTCTTTTGCCTGTGACTATCTAGTTGTCTCATTGTTTGTTGAAAAGCACATTCTTCCCCATTGAATAGTCTTGGCAGTCTTGTCAGAAGTCATTTGTGATTTATTTCTGGACTATCAATTCTTTTCTATTGATCTGTATGTCCCTCCTTGTGCCAATACCACATTGTCTTCACTACTGTCACTTTGTAATAAGTTTGGAAATTAGAAAGTGTGATTCTTCCAACTTCGATCTACTTTTTCAAGATTAATTAGGTTTTTCTGGGTCCCTTGCAATTCCATATGAATTTTAGAATCATCTTGTATTTTTTAAAATGTTCATTTACTTATTTTGAGAGAGAGAAAGAGAGAGGAAAGCTGTGCTGTCAGCACAGAGCCTGACATGGGGCTCGAACCCACTAGCCATGAGATCATGACATGAGCTGAAATCCAGAGTCTGGGGTGCCTGGGTGGTTCTTGGTTGAGCCTCTGGCTTCGGCTCAGGTCATGATCTCAGGGTTCCTGGGTTCGAGCCCTGCGTCGGGCTCTGTGCTGACAGCTCAGAGCCTGGAGCCTGCTTCTGATTCTGTGTCTCCCTCTCTCTCTGCCCCTCACGTGTTCAAGCTCTGTCTCTATGTCTCTCAAAAATAAATAAACGTTAAAAAAAATTAAAAAAAAAAAAAAGAAATCCAGAGTCTGTTGCTTAGCCCACTGAGCCACCCAGGTGCCCCTAGAATCAGCTAGTAAATTTCTACAAAGAAATCAGTGGGGATTCTGATAGGGATTGAGTTGAATCTTAGGTCAATTTTAAGAGTATTGCATCTTAAAAATGTTGAGTCTTCTGATCCACGAACATGCATTTTTCCATTTCCTTAGATTTCCTTTTATTTGTTTTTTCACTAGTGCTTTATAGTTTTCAGAATAGAAGTTTTGACCTTCTTTTGTGAAATCTCTTCCTAAGTATTTTATTATTTTTGATGCTGTTGTTCCTAGGATTGTTTTCTTAATTTAATTTTGAATTATTCATTGAAATTGTATAAAACTACGATTAATTTCCATGTAACAGTTTTGTGTCCTGTAACTTTTTGAAATTTTTTTCTAGTTCTAACAGTTTTTAGTGAAGTCCATAGGATTTTCTAAATATAAGATTATGCCATCTATGAATAGAGACACTTTTATTTTTTCCTTTCCAATCTGGATGTATTTTATTTCTTTTATGTATGTATATATGTATGTATGTATTTTTAATTCTATTCATTTATTTTAAATAATTTCTACACCCAATGTGGGGCTCAGACTCAAGACCCTGAGGTCAAGAGTCACATGCTCTTCTGACTGAGCCAGAATTAAGTTAAGAATTAAGACACCCCAGTTTAGTAGTTTATATATATATTTTTTTACGTTTATTTATTTTGAGAGAGAGGGAATGCGTGTGTGTGTGCGCTCATGCGTGCACGCATGCATGTGTGAATGGAAGAAAACCATGGAGAGAAAGAGAGAGGGAGGGAGAGAATCACAAGCAGGGGGCCCGATCCCACAAACTGTGAGATCATGACCTGAGCCAAAAACAAGAGTCAGATGCTTAACCAACTCAGCTACCCAGGGGCCCTAGTTATTTTTTTTTAATTGACTAATTGTTCTGGCCAGAATCTCTAGTACAATAGAAGTGGAATAGAAGTTGAATAGAAGTGGTCAGAGTGGAAACCCTTGTCTCATTTCTGATCATAGAGGAAAAGCATCCAGTCTTTCAACATTAAGTGTGATATTAGCTGGGTGTTTTGTAGATGTCCTTTATCAAGTTGAGGAAGGTCTCTTCTATTCCTACTTTGCTGAGTGGTGTTTCTGTTTTTGTTTGTTTTGTTTTGTTTTTTTACAACATGAAAGGGTGTTGCATTGTCTCAAATACTTTTTCAATATCTGTTGAGATTGCCTTAGTCTGCTTGGGTTGCCATAACAAATTACCATAGATTGAGTGGCATTAACAAAAAATTTTTTATCTTAGATTTAGAGGCAGGGAATCTAAGATCAGAGTGTCTGAAGATAGGTTCTGGTGAGAGTTCTCTTCCTGGCTTGCCTTCTTGCTGTATCCTCACATAGGGGAGACAGAGAAACCAATTATCTGGTGTTTCTTCTTATAAGGGCACTAATCTCATCATGAAGCCCTACTCTCTTGACCTCATCTAAACCAGATTACTTCCTAAAGGCCCCATCTCCAAATACCATCACATTGGGAGTTAGGCCTTCAGCATGTGAATTTGGGGGAGATTCAATTCAGTTCATAGCAGAGATGATTATATGATTTTTGTTTTTTATTTTATTGAAATGATGTATTAGTTGTTTTTCAGATGTTGAACCAACATTATATTTCTGGGATAAATCCCATTTGGTCACGGGGTATAATTATTCCTGTATGTTGTTGAATTTGCTTTGCTAGTATTTTGTTGAGGATTTTTGCATCTATATTCATATGAGATATTGGCCTATAATTTTCTTTTCTTGTGATATCTTTGTCTAGTTGTCATATAAGGGTAATACTGGTCTCATTAGGTGAGTTGAGAAGTGCTCCCTCTTCTATTTTTTGAAAGATTTTGTGAAGAATTGGTATTAATTGTTATTTAAATATTTGGTAGGATTCAATGGTGAAGCCATTTGCTTCTGGCTTTACTTTTTTTTTTACTTTTTTTTTTAAGTTTGTTTATTTTTGAGAGAAAGAGACAGAGCATGAGCAGGGGAGGGGCAGAGAGACGGAGACACAGAATCTGAAGCAGGCTCCAGGCTCTGAGCTGTCAGCACAGAGCCCGATGCAGGGCTCGAACTCACAGACCATGAGATCATGACCTGAGCTGAAGTCGGACGCTCAACCAACTGAGCCACCCAGGCGCCCGTGGCTTTACTTTTAATTTTGGTCTTATTAATGTAGATGTTATTTCAGTTTCAGATGTACAATATAGTGATTCAGCAATTCTCTATGTGACTCACTGCTCATCACAGTAAGTGTACTCTCAATACCCTTCACCTATTTCACTCATCCCCCACCTGACTCCCCTCTGGTAACCACCAATTTGTTCTCTATATTTAAGAGTCTGTTTTTTTGTTTGTCTCTTTTTTTCTTTGTTTTGTTTCTTAAATTCCACATATGAGTGAAGTAATATGGTATTTGTCTTTCTCTGACCAACTTATTTCATTTAGCATTATACCCCCTAGATCCATCCATGTTGTTGCAAATGGCAAGATGCCATTCTTTTTTTATAGTTGCATAATATTTCATTGTGTGTTTGTGTGTGTATATACACACACACACATATATAACACATATTCTTTATCCATTCATCTATTGATGGACACTTGGGTTGCTTCCATAATTTGGTGATTGTAAATAATGCTACAATAAACATAGGGATACAGATATCTTTTCAAATTAGTGTTTTTATATTCTTTGTGTAAATACTCAGTAGTGGAATTACTGGATCATACGGTACTTCTATTTTCAATTTTTTTAAGTTTACTTATTTATTGTGAGAAGGACAGGGGCAGAGAGAAAGGGAGAGAATCCCAAGCAGGCTCCGCTCAGAGTAGAGCCCAACGTGGAGGCTCAATCTCATGGCCACAAAATCATGACCCAAGTCAGTATCAAGACTTGGATGCTTGACAGACTGAGCCACCCAGGCACCCCTAATTTCAATATTTTGAGGAAGCTTCATACCATTTTCCACAGTGGCTGCACCAGTTTGCATTCTCACCAACAAAGCACAAGAGTTTCTTTTTCTCCACATCCTCACCAACACTTGTTTCTTGTGTTTTTTATTTTAGCCATTCTAACAGGTGAGAGGTGATATCTCATTGTGGTTTTGATTTGCATTTCCCTGGCGATGAGTGATGCTGGGCCTCTTTCATGTGTCTCTCACCCATTTCTTCTTTGTAGAAATGTCTGTTCATGTCTTCTGCTCATTTTTAAGTTGAATTGTTTTTCGGTAATGAGTGGTTTAACTTCTTTATTTTGGATACTAACCCTTTTTTGGATATATCATTTGCAAATATCTTCTCCCATTCAGTAGGTTGTCTTTTAGTTTTGTTGATTCTTTTCTTCACTCTGCAGAAGCTTTTTATTTCGATGTAGTCTCAATAGTTTATTTTTGCTTTTATTTCTCTTGTGTCAGGAGACATATTTAGAAACATGTTGTTATGGCCAATATCAGAGAAATTACTGCCTGTACTTGCTTCTAGGATTTTTATGGTTTCAGATCTCACATTTAGGTCTTTAATCTGTTTTGAGCTTATTTTTATGTAAACTGAAAGAAAGTGGTACAGCTTTATTTTTTTCGGATGTTGCTGTCCAGTTTTCCCAACACCATTTATTGAAGAGACTGTCTTTTTTCCTTCACATATTCTTGCCTCCTTTGTCATAGATTAATTGACCATATAATTGTGGTTTATTTCTAGACTCTCTATTTTATTCCATTAAACTTTGTTTCTACTTTTATGCCAGTACCATAGTGTTGTGATTGTTAGAGTTTTGTAGTATATCTTGAAATCTGGAATTATGATACCTTCAGTTTTGTTCTTCTTTTTCAAGATTGCTTTGGCTATTTTGTGTTTTAGAATTATTTTTTCTAGTTATGTGAAAAATGCTGTTGGTATTTTGATAGGGATTGCCTTAAATCTGTAGATTCTTTTGGATGATATGGACATTTTAACAGTATTTATTCTCCCAATCCATGAGCATGGAATATATTTCCATATGTTTGTGTCATCTTCAATTTTTTTCATCAGTGTTTTATAATCTTCAGAGTACAGGTCTTTCATCTCCTTGGTTAAGTTTATTCCTAGGTATTTTATTATTTTTGGTATAATTATAAATGGGGTTGCTTTCTTATTCTCTTTCTGATGCTTCATTATTATTGTACAGAAATGAAACAGATTTCTGTATATTGGTTTCGTATCTTGCAATCTTATTGAATTCATTTATCAGTTCTAGTAATTTTTTTGGTGGAGTGTTTAGAGTTTTCATTGTATAGTATCAAGTTTTATTTCTTCCTTACCAATTTGGGTACATTTTATTTTTTTTCTTGTCTGATTGCTATGGCTAGGACTTTCTGTACTGTGTTGAGTAAAAGTGGTGAGAGTGAACATCCTTGTCTTTTTTCTGATCTTTAGGGGAAAACTTTTAGTTTTTCACCATTGAGTACATATCTGTGAGTTTTTCTACATATCCTTTATAAAGATGAGGTATATTCCTCTAAACTTGCTTTGTTGAGAGTTTTTATCATGAATGATGTTGTATTTTGTCAAATGCTTTTTCTGCATCTATTGATCATGTGGTTTTTATCTTTTCTCTTGTTGATATGATGTATCACACTGATTGATTTGTGAATATTCTTTTTTTTAATAAAAAAATTTTTTTTTGTTTTTTAATGTTTATTTATTTTTGAGAGACATAGAGACAGAGCGTGAGCAGGGGAGGAGCAGAGAGAGAGGGAGACGCAGAATCCAAAGCAGACTTCAGGCTCTGAGACATCAGCACAGAGCCCGATGTGGGGCTCGAACTCACAGACCGTGAGATCATGACCTGAGCTGAAGTCGGACACTTAACCGACTGAGCCACCCAGGCATCCCTGATTTGTGAATATTGAATCACCTTTGCATCCAGGAATAAATCCCACTTGATTGTGATGAATGATTTTTTTTAACACATTGTTGAATTTAGTTTTCTACTGTTTTGTTGAGGATTTTTTCATATATGTTCATCACAGACATTTTCTTTTTTACAGTGTCTTTATCTGCTTTTGGTATCAGGGAAATTCTGGGCTCATAGAATATATTTGGAAGCTTTCCTTCCTTTTCTATTTTTTGGAATAGTTTGTGAAGAATAGGTATTAACTTTTCTTTAAACCTTTGGTAGAATTTACCTGTGAAGCCATTTGGTCCTGGACTTTTGTTTGTTTTTTTTTTTTGTTTTGTTTTGTGTTTTTTTTTTTACAGATTCAATTTCACTACTAGTAATGAGTTTGTTCAAATTTTAGATTTCTTTCTGATTCAGTTTTGGAAGATTGTATGTTTCTAGGAATTCATCCAGTTTCTTCTAGGTTGTCCAATTTGTTGGCATATAATTTTTCATAATATTCTTTTATAATGAATTGTATTTCTGTGGTGTCACTTGTTATTTCTCCTCCTTTCTCCCCCATCTTTTTATTTTTTATTCTTTTTAGTTTATTTGCTTTGAGAGAGGGAGGGGGGGCATGCCCATGTGCATGCACTCAAGGCGGGGGAAGGACAGAGAGACAATCCCAAGCAGGCTCCACACTGACACTGGGCTAGATCTTATGACCCTGAGATCATGACCTGAGCTGAAATCAAGAATCCAGATGCTTAACCGACCAAACTGCTCACACGCCCCACCCCCACCTTTTTTCTACCTCATTTTCCATGAGGCATCCCTGTACACTGTGTTGCATACTGTCTTTCATGCTGTTTTTACACACCAAGCATATTCATCCCTTAGTTCTGTTCCCTCTGTCCAGAAGACCCTTCCTCTAGATATTCACAAAGTTTCCTCTTGCTTTCAGGTCTCTGATAGAATGTAATGACTACCCTATCAACCTAGTCACTCTCTAGCTCCCTGACTGTTTCTGCATAGCACTTATCAACACCATTACATATCTGCTTGCTTATCATCTGCTTCCTTTACTAGATCATAAGTTCCACGAGGGCAGGGATTTTGTTCACTACCAAATCCCCTGAGCCTACGACAGTATTTGGAACATACAAGATGCTCAATAAGTATTTGGTAAATGAATGAATTAAGATAACAGTGGAAATGGAGCACTAGATTTTTTTATAGAGAGTGCCAAGCGGAAAGAAAGAAATGAGAAGAACATGAAGGAAAAAATCATACCAATATGCATTGAATACACTCAAAGAGAGCAGATTACTGCCTGAGTATCAAGGGTCTTGTTCCTGCCCTAAAGTTCAGGAGTTGACAAGATAATAGCCTGATAATATCTATAACAGAAGTATGACCAATGTACAGAAGTAATAAAATTTTGTAAGACAATGGAAGTATCTGTGTTCATATTTTTAGTAAATATTTCTGTGGAAGTAGAAATGGAGAGAGATAAGGAGAAAACTTATTTTTGGTTTATTTAATATTTAAGACAATTTGGTGTGATGGGTATGGCCATGGCTTGATATAAACTTTGGTCACATTTTCTGAGTAGTTTTGATTCCTTACTAAAGATTGTGAAAGCAAATTTGACTGATTTAACTAAAGTGACACCAACTTCCTAAGACAGCAGTAAGCCATCAACTTCATACCAGCAACACCTACTTTTAGACTAATTTCTAGGCAGGCAGATGGTAGTAAGACCCTCCTAAGGGTGATTCTTGGATTTAGTATATTTATGACTGCTTCCGATACCACATTCCAGCTCAGAACTACTGGAATACCTCACGACCTTATTATATGATGTCCAGTCAAGCAGTAAATGTCATAGAACTGGTGTCTGGGAGATCAAGAGCCAGGATCTTGCCCAGTCGAGGAGTATACTTGACTCAGATAGTTTGGCAGGAGCTCTGTTTAGAAAGGGAAGTAATTTGACTCTGCCCTTATATCATTTAACTCTCCTAACCTTTGGCATTTCATTAATGATAAGGAAAAGTATAAACTCCTTCAACGTCAGGCTTGTCTGTACAAATGCACTTATGTTTGGTAGTGAAAACATCTGGGTCTGGGCTTTTCTTTGTAGGTAGTTTTTATTACTAATTCAATCTATTCACTTGTTGTAGATCTATTCAAATTGTCTATTTCTTCTTGAGTTCGTTTTGGTAGTCTGTATCTTTCTAGGAATTTGTATATTTCATCTAAGTTATCTAATTTGTTAGCATACAATTGTTCTTCCTCATAGTATTCCTACTCATCATTTATGGCTAAACTGAAATAAATATTCCAAAAAATGGCCCATGGTTTCCTGCTCTTTCATTTTCTGTATTTGGAATGTGCTCAACTTAATCTCTACCTATTAAAATGTACTGGTTATCTACTAGGACCAAAACATTCTTCAGAGTTCTCTAGGGAATGCATGAACAACAGTTATGATAAGGTTTGGCTTTGGAATAGATAGTTGTCAACAATGTCAAGTGCTGCAGAGAGGTCAGAGAGGCCAAGAAATGGCACTTAGATTTAACAGTCTTGAAGTCAGTGTCAGTCTTTTGAAAGAACAATTCCAGGACAATGGTGGGGGCAGATAAGAAGAAAATAATGAGTAAGTAGAACAATACGTGAGCTCCAAGAAGTAGGGGTTTTTGTCCCTTTTATTTACTAATGTTCCCCATTCTGTAGACCATGCCTGATATATTGAAAGCTCTCCATGAATATTAGTTAAATAAGTGAGTTAATTAATGCATCGATAAGTGGTGGTAACCAAGAAAGAAGTGGAGGCAATGGGAGTAATAAAGAGAGACTAGAATAATGGTGTCGTTGAAGAAAGGGGCAGGTTGAACATGCCTTTCGGTGGAGGACTCCAATGGAAGACTGGAAATCAAAGATGTAAAATTAAAAAATGTAAAATAGTTGGGGTGCCCGGCTGGCTCAGTCGGTAGAGCATACACCTCTTGATCTTGGGGTTGTGAGTTCGAACCCCATGTTGGGGCTAGAATTTACTTAAAGAAAAAGATGCAAAATAGTGAAAACTGATACAACACTATCATTAGAGCAACAGGGTCACGAATAGGAATACGAAGAGGCAAGTTGAATAGGAAGAGGCAAGTCCCACTTAATGTATAAAATGGACTAAGTTGCAACTCTTTGCAAAAAAATTATTTCTCATTATGGGTTTCATATTCCCATTAACTGTATGAAAATCCACTCAAGCACGCAAGCTAGAGACTCCACTTTTCTTTAACACCTCTTTCTCTTTCATCTTCTTTAGCACTTATAAGTGCTTTTCATCATCTCTATTCCACTTCTGTAGCTCCATTTCCATTCCCATCTTCTATCCACACTGGCCCCACCCTAGGTAAGCCATTCAACATTTTCCTGCCTGGAGTATGTTAATGACTTTCTGACTGTACACTGAATTTAGAAGCTTTCAGCTCTCAGTCCTTTATACTGCCATCAGAACCATGATCTTAAAACACAGATATGATTATATCATTTTTCTGTTCCTTCAAAAGAGCAGGAACAGACCATTCCTATCTATTATATAAGCGCTTTGCATATGCTAGGTGCTGGGGATACACTGGTGAGCTATAATAAAGGGGGCATTTCAAATTAGGGGCAAAGAAATGAAATGGCCACAACAAAATGAAAAGACCCTTAAGAATGAAATGTTATTTTTCTTCTATGAGATGGGCAAAGATGAAAGAGAATGAAAATACTCAGTGTTGGCAAATATGTAGGAAAACAAGCAACCTTACTCACTCTTGGTGGAAGTTAGTAGATACAAACTTTTTAGAAGGCAATTTAGCATTATTTGTTAAAATTTTGATAATACCAATTTACCCTAACAATAGTTCTCTCCAGGGTTGTGGAATTATGAAAGACTAACTTTCTACTTCTCACAGTATTATTCACTACTCCTCATAGTATTTAAGTATTTATAATGTATATTTATATTTTTCCATTTTGAAAGAAGTAAGGCACAAAAATTGGAAAAAAAAGTCTTTCTTTAATGGATTCACACTTTTTAGGTCAACATTCAAGGCTGTTCAAAATGAGTCCCTAACCCAGATCCAGCCCCATCTTCCACCATTCCAGTTTTCAGCCAGGACTGTCCGAGGTAGTACTTTTCACTCTTCTGTGCCTCTGATGTTCCTCTGATTGGAATGCCTTCCTCCTCTTCTCTATTAATCAAAACAGTACTCATCTTCCCAGAACTCCAGAGTCACTTCCTTTTCTCTGTGAAGCTTGTCCTCCCATCTGGTTTAAATTGCTCCTCCTTCATGCTGAGGGGGTAGTTTGTTTACACCTCTAACAGAGCAGAGCTTGGCTTGTCTTGTTGTTACTTGTGTCTGGTGTCTCCCTTGCCATCTTTTATTCTCCCCTTTATTTGCCTTTTCTGTGAAACAAATGTTAATTTCAAAATATTACTCAGAATCCTGTATGTTCCGTACATAAATCCACACTTAAATTATACTGTCTTTGGAGATGCATATCTCAGCCACGTGGGTAATTTCCTTCAAGTCGCAAAATGCTACTTTGTATTAATTTGTATTTGAAGAGAGTGCAGGAATTAATTAAACATGTCTATAGATGCCTGGTGTTTATTCACTGACAATGAGCCGGAATTATTACCTCACTTTAAGCCTTTCTCTAGTGATTTGTTGACAGAGAGTTGTGCTAAATAGCTGAATTGTTGTCATGACCCTTTGCCTAGATCTTTTCAAAACAGTCATTAGACTTGAGTTTTACATAACAAACACACACAACTCACAATCTCATAACAGAGACACAAACTGAAAACAATTCTTAGAATTTTAAGCTTGAGCTGCATTAAGATTAGACTTCTAATAATCAGCACAGCCCATAATTTTGTAACTCAACAACAATGAAATCCGACCACTTATAGGTGCTGAAGTGTCTGTTGCCAAACTGTGATAAAGTATAAAATGAACTAATAACCTTCCATGAACTTGATTAGTAGGGCTCCTTTCAGTAAATCAAAGAATTAACTACTTTTTGCTTTTTGGTGACTACACAGTCACACGTCCCCAAGTGGGAGTAGCTCTTAAGGCAAAAGTGGCAGCCCCATTATCATTTGTAAATTTCCACTAACAAGCCAGCCTGCCAGTGTCTGTTTGCTGCGCAGGCTGTGACCTTTCTAACAGCATAGTATTCGTCATTGTTTTGTTAAGGAGCATCTATATATGCCATGGAAGTTCTGGGGATAGAGTTTCAAAAACAGAAAACTGAAACTAAGAAGGACATCAAAAGCAAAAAGCCAAAAATGACTTCTTTAGCCCTTTCTTTATGATCTCAGGACTTCAGGGACCTTGAAAGATTGATTTCCTCTCACTCAAGTTTCTTATAAAATTAGCTTTGGCTCATACATTTGTAACACAGTAGTTAATTTTACAAGATAAGCAGTACAGGGGAAATGTATCTGAGGGGAAAATCAAGTGCTGGAAGCTCAAGAGACACTTAAAAGGTCACAGAACAAAGCTGGTAAGTAAAGTGGTCCTACTATAGACCTGCAAATAGCAGAGGGTCTGCTTTGTGTTAATTTCAGTGTATCTTTCATCACATTTCACTTTTCTTCTCAGCCAGTATTAAATTTAAGTGGGCCTACTCAAACCTCCTCCTTGAGAGTCTTTTGAATTACTCAGTCGAAGAGCAATCAAGATTTAAATCGTGAAATTCGAACTTTGTTTTAGCATCCACTTCCCTGTAATGGTCCCAGAGACTGTACTAGCCACAGTAATGAGTGTATTAACCAGGAATTCATGTTCACAGTTATATATGCCGTTTCTAGAAACTAAATGTGCTTTTAGATAAGCACCATTGGCTAACTGAGCTGGAAGAAATATTACAGTCTTTTAATTCAATCTTCTCACTTTATAGAAGGGGTTTCTAAGGCTCAGAAAGGTTCCAAAAGATGAAGCAGTTTGCTTAGAAGCAGGGCTGGAATTAGAACCAGGTGTCTCAGCTAATCTAGGTTCCTATTCTAGAGCTCTTTATACTCACAGTGAGTAAATGCCAGAATAGTTTCTCACTTATACAGTCAGAGAAAGTCTCTATGAATTAATTAATCTTTTTATTTGGATATGTTAATCTTTTAAAATATACAGAAACTCATTTCAATATATGTCAGCACTGGGAAAACGCTCACAAATAAACTGCCTTAAGAAGCATCCTAAGTGATGCCTTCTGGGGCACCTCGGTGGTTCAGTCAGTTAGGCGGCCCACTTTGGTTCAGGTCATGATCTCATAGTTTGTTAGTTCAAGCCGCGTGTCAAGCTCTGTGCTGACAGCTGGGAGCCTGGAGCCTGCTTCGGATTGTGTGTCTTCCTCTCTCTCTGCCCCTCCCCAGCTCACAATCTGTCTCTCTCTCTCTCCAAAATAAACATTAAAAAAGAGAGAGAGAGAGAGAGAGATGCCTGTTTAGTTAGATGGAACTGACCTGTAATACTTATCAATAATCCACAAATTATGAATTTTCAAGAGAACATCAACTGAGACGATTACATTTCCACCTGATTATAAAAAAGCTGTGTTGATTAACTTCATCAAAATTCCCTTCAAGTCAATTGTATCACTGAAATTCCTCTCTGTTGCACTCCAACTGGATGCAGCAGTTCACAGGCAAGTTCTGAGGGGTACAGAATTCCTGTGAAACACACAAGGCTACTTATCCTCGCCTCATCTTTATTATTTATTTATTTATTTATTTATTTATTTATTTAATTTATATCCAAGTCAGTTAGCATATGATGCAACAGTGATTTCAGGAGTAGATTCCTTAGTGCCCCTTACCCATTTAACTCATCCCCCCTCCCATAATCCCTCCAGGAACCCTTTGTTTGTTCTCTATATTTAAGAGTCTCTTATGTTTTGTCCCCCTCCCTGTTTTTATATTATTTTTGCTTCCCTTCCCTTATGTTCATCTGTTTTGTTTCTTTTTAAAAAAAATTTTTTTTAAATGTTTATTTATAGAGACAGAGCGTGAGGAGGAGGGCAGAGAGAGAGGGAGACACAGAATCCGAAGCAGGATCCAGGCTCTGAGCTGTCAGCACAGAGCCTGATGCGGGGCTCGAACTCACAGACCTTGAGATCATGACCTGAGCCAAAGTCGGCTGCTCAACCAACTGAGCCACCCAGGCGCCCCTGTTTTGTTTCTTAAATTCCTCATGAGTGAAGTCATATGATATTTGTCTTTCTCTGACTAATTTCACTTAGCATAATACCCTCTAGTTCCATCCACGTAGTTGCAAATGGCAAGATTTCATTCTTTTTGATTGCTGAGTAATACTCCATTGTATATATCTTCCACATCTTCTTTATCCATTTATCCTTCGATGGACATTTGGGCTCTTTCTATACTTTGGCTATTGTCAATAGCACTGCTATAAACATTGGGGTGCATATGCCCCTTTGAAACAGCACACCTGTATCCCTTGGATACATACCTAGTAGTACAATTGCTGGGTCATAGGGTAGTTCTATTTTTAATTTTTTGAGGAACCTCCATAATGTTTTCCAGACTGGCTGCACCAGTTTGCATTCCCACAAGCAGTGCCAAAGAGATCCTCTTTCTCTGCATCCTCGCCAACATCTGTTGTTGCCTGAGTTGTTAATGTTAGTCGTTCTGACAGGTGTGAGGTGGTATCTCATTATGGTTTTGATTTGTATTTCCCTGATGATGAGTAATGTTGAGCATTTTTTCATGTGTCAGTTGGCCATCTGGACGTCTTCTTTGGAGAAGTGTCTATTTATGTCTTTTGCCCATTTCTTCACTGGATTATTGGTTTTTTGGGTATTGAGTTTGATAAGTTCTTTGTAGATTTTGTATACTAACCCTTTATCTGATATGTCATTTGCAAATATCTTCTCTCATTTTATCAGTTGCCTTTTAGTTTTTCTGATTGTTTCCTTCACTGTGCAGAACCTTTTTATTTTGACGAGGTCCCAATAGTTCATTCTTGCTTTTGTTTCCCTTGCCTCTGGAGATGTGTTGAGTAAGAAGTTGATGTGGCTGAGGTCAAAGATATTTTTGCTGCTTTCTCCTCAAAGATTTTAATGGCTTCCTGTCTTACATTTAGGTCTTTCATCCATTGTGTATGGTGTAAGAAAATGGTCCAGGTTCATCTTTCTGCATGTTGCTGTCCAGTTTTCTCAACACCATTTGCTGAAGAGACTGTCTTTATTCCACTGGATATTCTTTCCTGCCTTGCCAAAGATTAGTTACCCATACATTTGTGGGTCCTTTCTGGGTTCTCTATTCTGTGCCATTGATCTTAGTGTCTGTTTTTATGCCATATCCTTACCTCATCTTAATAATTTTCCCTCACACATGGATTTGGCATTTCCCAAGTGTGTCCCTTAAAATGTTAGCTTAAATTTGAAAAAATGGTTCGGGGGCTCCTGGGTGGCTCAGATGGTTAAGTGCCAACTCTTGGTTTCTGCTCAGGTCTTGATCTCATGATGTGTGGGTTTGAGCCTTGCATCGGATTCTGTGGTGACAGTGCAGAACCTGCTTGGGATTTTGTCTCTCTCTCTCTCTGCACCTCCCCTGCTTGCTCGCTTGCTGTCTCTCAAAATAAATAAATAAACATTAAAAAAGAAAAAAGAAGGAGCACCTGGGCGGCTCAGTCAGTTAAGCCACCAACTTGGCTCAGGTCATGATCTCATGCTTCATGGGTTGGTGCCTTGCATCTGCCTCTATGCTGACAGCTCAGAGCCTGGAGCCTGCTTTGGATTCGGTATTTCCCTCTCTGTCTGCCCCTCCCCCACTCATACTCTATTTTTCAAAGAGATAGACATATATATAATTTCTAAATTATAGAAATATAGTTAACTTAGTTTCTTTTATTATGCTAATATGATTTATTCATTCAAAAAATATTTATTCAGTACCTACTATGTGTCGGGCGCTGTTTTAGGTACTTAGATACAGGAATGAAGGAAAAGGACACAAATCTTTGCCTTCATGAAGCTCATAGACAACATGATGTATATAGATTTTTTTCTATTGAATTAATACTTAAGTTAGTGCTCTCTTAAGAATTAATTCTTAGGAGCACCTGGGTGGTTCAGTTCTTTAAGCCTCCGGCTCTTGATTTAGGCTCAGGTCATGACCTCATTGTTCATAAGTTCAAGCCTCACGTTAGGCTCTGCACTGGGCATGAAGCCTACTTAAAGAAATAAAAAGAAAAAAAAAAGAATTAATTCTTAAGTCAAATTCCCAGAAATGAGACAATGAATTGCATAATTAATAATTGGCAGTAATGATAAGTACTATGAAAGAAAAACCCAAAGTGATATGGGAGGATATAATAGGAGAATTTATCAGGGACTTACTACCTTGTAGAGGGTTGCTCCCCTCAATGAGATTCTGAATCTGGCTGTGGGTAAAGAGAACTTGATATTTTTAAAGCACTCCTGATGTTCTGGTCCCTTCCACAGCCCTCCCTTTCCTCTGTGAGAACCCTCCACCACACCCTGGGGCTCCGTTCCTATGCAGGGCAAAACCCCAGCCCAGCCAGCTACTGTGGCCACAGGAGTTTCTTCCTACCGCCAGGTATTCTAGATGAGCAACAAATAACAATTGGCCCTGCTCTCAGGGCCAAGTGACAGAACCTTAAGCAGGAGAGAGTGACTCAAGGCTCTCACCATTAAAGACTGACATTTCCTTTTAAACTTGACACCTAAGCAAACTTTTTCTGAAATGTAAAAAACGTTCACTTTTGTGTCAAAAACTATGGAAGTGCTCACACCCTTTGACTCAGCAATACCACTCCTGGGAATTTCACTTGAAAGTTAATTCAACAGAATGATAAAAGTACATATGCCAACCTGGTCATTGTAATGTTAGGGATAATAATAGTGAGGAGAAAAGTAAACAATCTAAATATTCTGCAGCTGGGAAGCTGTTACATTGTGGTATATTAACTTGTGGCCATTCTGTGAATGGTGGAAAAATATGAATGAAGTAATGGCAAAATTTATTCTAAGGAATGCAAGGTACACAAAAATGGGTATATAAAACATAGGCAGCAAGGTAAAATGGAAAAGTGGAATCAATCTGCTGGGGTAGTAGGACTACAGGGTAGAAACGCATCATGAACTGGCTTACACAAACAGGAGAAAATTCATTGGCTCAAATAACCAAGCCTTAGGTAGAGCAGGGGTGGCACTGGCCTCTGGTATGTCTTGAAAGAAGAACATGAATTGTCAGCAGGACATTGTATACCTGTCTTTCCATTTCTCTCTAAAGGGAAGCCCTTTTTCCCTCAATCCAGCTTCTTTCCAGGATGAGATCCTTATCTTTCCGCAATGAGTTTCGATCACTCTAAACTCACACTCTAATATAACTCAAACTCAGGTAGGATGAGTTTAAGAGAAATTTAAGAACTGCAGTTTAAGAACATTTCTGGGAATATGCTGTGACTGGCCTGGTTTCAGTCATATGTCCTTGCCTGGGCCAGTAATGGCCAGGTTATCATGATTGGTACCCGCCATCAACCCACCATATGGGCAAGGAATCTGGGTCATTTAAGAAGACAGTCACTTCTGTTAGGATCCTCCTAGAAGAAGAGAGAAGCATTATCCTAAAAGGAGAGAGGTGCTAGTCTCAATAGAAATTAATTTACCTGTTGTTCAATTTAACATTTTATTTTATTTTTTAATCTTTATTTATTTTTGAGAGAGAGGCAGACAGAGGAAGGGGAAGGGCAGAGAGAGGGAGACAGAGAATCCAAAGCAGGCTTCAGTCTCTGAGCTGTTAGCACAGAGCCCAACATGGGGCTCGAACTCAAGAGCTGTGAGATCATGACCTGAGCCAAAGTCAGACGCTCAACCTACTGAGCCACCCAGGCGCCCCTAATTTAACATTTTAGGAAGATACCTTATTCTCTTAGTAGTATTCCCAGTAGGAAGTTGTGATTTTCTGATGCAGCATGTTTTATTGTAAGGCCACATGGTACAGCAGAAGGAGTACTACAGCGAACACCAGGAAAATGGATTCTCCTAGCCCTACCATGAATCATCTGTGTGTTCTTTGACTAGTCCTTACATCAGAATGGTGTCATTTCCATGAAAGCAGGAATCAAGTCTTTGTGAAATGGAGATTTGCATTTTGTAACAACTTCTGGGGCTTGGGTTGGGCAAAGGAAGAAGCTGAACTATGATATGGTTGCAACAAAGGCCTCTAATAGTCACGAGGAGCCCTGGACTTTAGACTATCTTTCAGAGTTGTCACAAATTTCAGCAAGTGGGCCTGCTGTATATCCCCATTATAGACTAGAAATGCATGGTCCTCAGAGAGGGACCTGAAACTTGGGTGAGGCAGTTTCCTGAGGCTTAGGCAACCCCCGGAGAAGGATTCAGCTGAGAGCTGATGGCAGCCGATACCCCCAGCTGTTGGAAGAATGAATGCCTTGGTCCTGAAAGAAGATACTGAGCATCACACTGTGGCATCTATGACAATCAGTATATTCATATCACCAATAGGCACAATGCCTGGCACAGGGTAGCTGCTCATTAATTATTTGTTAAATGAATAAATTATGTAAGAAGAAAGGTGTGGATTAGGTAATCCTTCCTGGAAATATTGTATACATCTATTTGTTTCCTAGAGGATGTGTGGGAAGGGTGGTTAATCAAAATCCTCACAATTTGTGTTATTCTTTTTAAATAAAGGAGTGAGAGGGGCGCCTGGGTGGCTCAGTCGGTTGAGCGTCCGACTTCGGCTCAGGTCACAATCTCGCAGGTCCGTGAGTTCGAGCCCCGCATCAGGCTCTGTGCTGACGGCTCAGAGCCTGGAACCTGCTTGGATTCTGTGTCTCCCTCTCTCTCTGCCCCACCCCCACTCATGCTCTGTCTCTCTCTCTGTCTCAAAAATGAATAAACGTTAAAAAAAAATTAAATAAAGGAGTGGAAATAGAACTAGGAGAAGAATGTTTAGTAAAATTAATGTTGACTGACCTGTTTGGCTAGAGAGAATAAAGCATTCTTTGTGACAGAGTTAGTAGTAGAAAGCATTAAGGAAGCAATTACTATAGATACTGTAGTATATATACTATATACCATGCTCTCTACTGTGCTGTCCAATACAGTAGCTGCTAGCCAGAGGAGGCTATTTCAGTTAAACCAATTCAAATGAAATAAAATAGGGGCGTTCACTTTCAGACGTCCCCCCTCTGTTAAGGAGAGCTTTCCTACTATTCTTCCTTTCTAATCTTATACTCTATACTTTTGCCTGCTGCTCAAATTAAAAAAAAAAAAAGAAATTAAATAAAATATAAAATTCATTTTCCCAGTCATGCATCTCACATAGCAAGTGCTCCGTAGCCATATATGGCTATTGGCTATCATGTTAAACATGCAGAATGTTTTCTGTCTTCACAGACAGTTCTACTGAATAGCACTGTTCTACACTGAGTAGCTGTGTTCTTTACCTCCATTTGATAAAAATCTAATTTACTCTCATGAGTTCTGCTGCTCATTATAGTGATTGCTGGAACTGGAGGCAAACTTTGAAAGGCTTGAGTGAAAAGGATTGCCCCGTGTCCACGTGTCTCCTTGGAAATACAAGTAGCACAGGGCAGTATTAAAATGGAGTATTTATTGTCATTTCATCCTGTTCCTGCCATCTGTATCATCTGGATGTAACTGGAACTTAAGGCCCGAGGCTTCTAAAGTGTGCTCTGCTCCCGGCTCCCTACAGCAAGGGAGACATGACTGCTCCTTCAAGCCTCAAATGGTTCAGATTTAGACATTCAACAACTATATTTGTGTTCTTTTTAAAATGCCTCGTTAGGGGCGCCTGAGTGGCTTAGTTGGTTAAGTGTACTAACTTGTTCTTAGTCACTTAAGTGACCAACTCCTGATCTTGGCTTAGTTGGTTAAGGGTACTAACTTAGTCACTTAAGTGTCCAACTCTTGATCTTGGCTCAGATCATGACCTCACGGTTTGTGGGATCGACCTCACATTGAGATTCCCTGTCCACCTCTCAGAGTAGGATTCTCTCTCTCCTTCTATCTCTGCCCCTCCCCTGCTCACACTTTAAACAAACAAACAAACAAATAAATAAATAAATAACTTTAAAATGCCTCCTAGATTCTAGGCATTAATTCTGAGTCTGATATATTGAAGGCCAGAGAAAATGTTGTCCCTTTCTTCTCTATTAATTTTTTTACCTGATATATTATTGAAAAATTTGGAACATATTCAAAAGTAGCAGGTTCGTATAATAAATTCCCAAGTACCCTTCAAGCAGTCTTAATAATTATCAACCTGGGGCACCTAGCTGGCTCAGTTGGCAGAACAGAGCACATGACTCTTGGTCTTGGGGTTCCGAGTTTGAGCCCCATGTTGGGACTAGGGTTTACTTTAAAAAAATAGAATGGGGCACCTGAGTGGTTCAGTTGGTTGAGTGTCTGACCCTTGGTTTCGGCTCAGGTCATAATCCCAGGGTAGTAGGATCAAGGCCTACATGCTCAGTGCAGAGTCTGCTTAAGATTCTTTTTCTCTCTTCCTCTTCCTTTCTCCCCTGCTCCAGCTCTCTCTCTCTCTCTAAAATATAAGTAAATAAACAAATATAAGTTTATCTATTTATTTTGAGAGAGAGACAGCACGAGTAGGGGAGGGACAGAAAGAGAGAATCCCAAGCAGGATCCACACTGTCAGGGTGGAACCCAACTCAGATCATGACCTGAGCCAAAACCAAGATTTAGATGTTTAACCAACTGAGCCACCCAGGCATCCCTCCACCCAGGATTAATTTAAAGTTAATTTCAGACATCATATCATTTCATCCATAAATATTTTCCTATATATCTTTAAGAGATAAAGATGCTTTTAAAAATAATATTAACTACAATACTATTTATAATGTCTTTAAAAAAAACCTCTGATAAGGGGTGCCTGGGTGACTCAGTCATTTAAGCTTCCGACTTTGGCTCAGGTCATGATCTCACGGCTTGTGGGTTTGAGCCCCACATTGGACTCTGTGCTGACAGCTCAGAGCCTGGAGCCTGCTTTGGATTCTGTGTCCCTCTCTTGCTCTGTCCCTCCCCTTCTCATGCTCTCTCTCTCTCTCTCTTTTAAGAATAAATAAACATTAAAAAAGCTTAAAAAAAACCCTCTAATAATTCTTTAATGTTTTCAAATGCCCAGTCATCCAAACAAGGTCCATTTAATGCTTAATGGTTGGTATGTCTTTTAAGTCTTTATTTACTTTTTTTTTTTCTTTTAAGTTTTTAAATCTTTCAGTTCTCTCCCATCTCTCTTTTTATCCTTCCTAGGACTTTTTGTAGAGGAAATCAAGTCTTATGTTCTATAAAGTTTTCCCAAGTTGGGATTTTGTTCATTGCATCCCCATGGTATAATTTAATATGTACCTCTATCTTCTTTATTTCCTATAAATGGGTAGATGGACCTAGATCAGATTCAGGTGTGACTTTTTTTTCTTGGAAGGCATTTTTATACATTGTGTGTGTCCTTCTATTTGGTTGAAATACCACATAATGATGTTATCAGTTGCTTAATCATTGCTTGGATCCATTAATTCCATTTAAGCTGCAAAACTGTGATATTTTAATGCTGTCATTTTCTTCAGTAGCTGAAATACATCTATAAAAAAGGCACTTCCTCTTATTAACGGTTCAGTTATCCAGAGGTAAAGTTAAAGTAAGGAAAATAGATTAAAAATGCTTGATTTTTTTTCTCTCTTTATTGCCAGTTTTCAAAAGATTAAGTTTATTTTTGGGGCACCTGGATTGTTCAGTCGATTGAGCATCCGACTTCGGCTCAGGTCATGATCTCTCGGCTCTTGAGTTCAAGCCCCAGTCAGGCTCTGTGCTGACAGCTCAGAGCCTGGAACCTGCTTCAGATTCTGTGTCTCCATCTCTCTCCGCTCCTCCCCTAGTCATGCTCTGTCTTTCTGTCTCTCAAAAATTAATACACGTTTAAAAAAGCTACCCCAGGGGCACCTGGGTGGCTCAGTCGGTTGAGCGGCCGACTTCAGCTCAGGTCATGATCTCACGGTCTGTCAGTTCGAGCCCCACGTCGGGCTCTGTGCTGATGGCTCAGAGCCTGGAGCCTGCTTCAGATTCTTTGTCTCCCTCTCTCTCTGCCCTTTCCCTGCTCACGCTCTGTCTCTATGTCTCTCAAAAATAAAATAAAAATGTTAAAAAAAATTAAAAAAAAAAGCTACCCCCCAAAAAATTGACTAATAAAAATGAAGTCAGTTCCCCCCCCCAAAAAAAAGAATAAGTTGTTTTTTTTACCATCCCCCAGAAGATTAACTGTGAGTTTTTATTCTCTTAGTATCAGTATCAGAGGTTGTAACATATATAACATGTTCGATATGTTTTAATCTATTGTAGTTATTTTTCTTGCACAAATTGTTCCATCTTTGGCCATTGGGAGCATTCTCAAGTTATCTCTAAAGCCCTTCTGGCATGACCTCAGCAGTCTTTGATAATTTCCTTACTATCTATTATAACGATGTACACCATTTTCTAATCTGTTTGCTTTGATATCATCCCGTGTTCCTCTGCAGAGACACCAGTCACTCATGACTGTGCAGTCTCAGAAACCTGAGATATTTCTCATATACGAACATAGAGATAGTCCTTGTATCTTCAATACGTTATAAATAATTTATATTCATTTATTTAACAAAGTTATTGAGAATTGGCAATGAATCAGGCACTAGTACAATTCTCAATCCAGCAGGAAAGACAGTAAAAAATTATGTAAATAATTACATGTAATGGTTATATACAAGCATGTTATAGTGACAGTCGCTATAAAAGAAAAGGAGAGGGCACCGTGAGAATGAATGACACTTAGAGGCGCTGGTGAAGAAGTCACAGAGAAGCCGAAATGTGAAGGGGAAGTAGGATGAAGGGGTGGAGACAGAATAGCATGTGCAAAGTCTGGAGGTGGAAAAGGCCGTATTCGGGGAACAGGAAGGCTGGCACGAGTTGGGCTGTGGTGAGGAAGAGGAGGTACATGATGGAGCTGAAATGCACGCAGAGGCCAGATCATTCAGGGCCTCGTAGACCAGGTTAAAGATCTTAGACTTCATCCTTAGAAGGATGGGATGCCACTGGAGTGTTTTAGGAGAAAAACAACATGATCAGATACCCATTTTTATGAGGCCGCCGTACCTGTTGTGCGGAGAATGCGCTGGTAGGGGCAAGAATGAAAATGAAAATTGAGGGTTATTACAGGTGAAAAATTGTAGTGTTTTGAAATAAGGTGATGGCCATGAAAATGGAGAGAAGTGGATCAAGAGATTTGTGGATGTCCAAAATCAGCTTTGTGCTTGATGGGAAGACACCAGAAGCATTCTAACTGAACCAAGTGTTTTTAACTGAGTATCTTTTTTATAGGAGTAGAGACAGAAGAGCATGTACAAAGGTCTGGTGGTAGGGAATACTTTGTCACATTCAAGGAGCCGTAAGGCCTGCTCGAAGGCCTGTGATAAGAAAAGAGAAGAGAGCCTGTGTTGAAGCTGGAAAGGTAGTGAGTCTGCAAGTAGTGAATAGAGAGTGAGGCAAAGAGGCCAGGGATTCAGACAGCTCTGCCCGGAGGAGTGGTGCTCAGGGAGTCGGGGGCTGGCTGGTATTTGCTTAGTGAGGGAAGTACTCACCCCACCCCACCCCCTGAATCCCTCCAAGAGGGCAGCAGGGATTCTTCCCTGCTACCTTCAGGGCAGTGCTGTACACAAACCAGAACTTCACGAGGCCTCGTGAGATCACTGGGCCGAGGGGTCTTCCTCCTTCCTGGCTCTCACTGGAAGCTGGTGACTTAGCAGTGTATTTTTCAGCCCTTCACAGAATATATGCTGTTCTCTTCACAAGACATCCCACATTTGGCTTAATAGCAGCAGGGTATGAACTTGGCATTGTTTATCCAGGAATAGGATGCATGCAAGAACCTCCACTCTCTCCAGGCCAGCCCTGCTGTGGTGAAACCTGCAGCACATAGACCAGAAAGCCAGCTTATCCTAGGGTGCAGGTTTTGGTTAGGAATGGAGGAAAGCTAACTGAATGGTTGAACAAGACCCCCAACCTCATTAACCCAGTATCCTGTCCAAGAGAGTTAACAAGGATGTGGCAGTGTAGACCTAAGAATGTAACACACATAACTACTGCCTGATTTCCTGTCCCAGAGAAACTTGGGCCCTGGGAAGGTGACTTGAAGTCCATTTCCTGAAACAAAAGCACACAGCAGTCCTGCTTCTTGAGCTGCCAAGTAAAACTGTCAGAATCTATTTAAGAAAACCAGGCCAGTCTGGTTGTGTTTATTGAGAATAGCCACATGAGACAAAGAGGAAAAGAGTTTTCATTCAGTTCATTCACAGATATTTATTGAGTTCCTGCCATGTGCCAAGTCTTGTTCTAGCCGGTAAGCTTGGAGAAATGAGCCAAGTAGACAAAACCCTTGTCCTCACAAAGCTTACGTTCTAGTCGTTCTAGTCAGGGGAGAGAGACAACAAAGATAACAGACAAAATATGTATATATTAGGAGGGGGTAAATGCTAAAGCTTCAGTTAGCATAAAAAAGTATATACAATGGGCACCTGGGTAGCTTAGTGGGCTAAGCGTCTGACTCTTGGTTTCGGCTCAGGTCATGATCTCACAGTTTGATGAGTTTGAGCCCTGTGTCAGGCTCTGTGCTGGATACTGGGAGCCTAGAATCTGCTTCAGATTCTGTACCTCCCTTTCCCTCTGCTCCTCCCCCACTCATGCTCTTTCTCACTCTTTGTCTCTCTCTCTCTCAAAAATAAATAATAAACATAAAAAAAAAGTATATGTAAGACATGTTTGGAACACAAATGGATGTTGGTAAAGAGTCTAAAGTGAATATTACTTATTATATTAAATATTAGAGTGGTCAATGACAAGCTTCCTGAGAAGGCAGTATTTAAGCTAAATCTTGGAAGATGAGGAACCAGCCTTATGAAGAGTGACAGAGAGGGAGAAATATTACAAAAACCTGAGTTAGGCAAGAACTTGGAATGTTCAAAAGGCAGAAAGAAGGCCAATTTCTGCAGTGCACGAAGCTATGGGAGAGATCCTAAACAGGGAACTGGGGAGGCAGGCATGCCATGATAAGGCATGTGGGCTTTTCCTAACTCTCTGTGCTCATTGTGACATAATTATCTGTTTTACTGTAACACTGCCCACTCAGAATTCACTGGCCAGCTCCGCTGCCTGGCCTTACCTCAGAGAGAGGACATCTTAAGAAAGTCTCAAGAATGGCCAAAACAGATATAATAAAGACAATACCCAACACTCCAGAGGAGCTTCTGGGATTTGCATTCAGATTCTTTACTTTCCTGTTAAATACCCTTTTAATAAATTTCCTTATCTGATTTCCAAGCCCATAGCAGATAATAAGCAACAGATTAGAAGGGTAGGGAAGGGCAGGCACTCTGCTCAGTTGACATTTTAATTTAGTGAGTCATTTTGCTTGGAAACCACCTTTCCCCATGAGTGACCTCATCCTGTACTGAAGGACTCCAGGATTCAGCCGAACACCCTCATGACATGTGCGTTTACTACACCATGATGTAGTGGTAAGAACACTGATACACATTAGTCTTGGACACAAATCCTGACGCCAGCATTCATAATTCTGTGTCCCCACTAGATTGTGAATGATTTAAGGACATTGTGCCTTAGTCAGCTTTGAATTCACCCATAACCCATCCCCCTACTCCAAGCCTGAGGTAATGCTAGTCATGTAATAGTACTTGATAAATGGATCTTGAATGAATACATGAAAGTATGATTGGATAAGTTACCCTCTCTGATCCCCAGTCGCCTCATCTATAAAAGGATGAGCTTCCTTAGAATGTTAAATAACAATACATGTAGAAAGCACAGTGTAAAGTATTATGTGGAATATAAATACAAGGTATTTTGCTACTCCTACTCCGGGCCGAATCAGAGGTGTCTTTCAAAGGGTCAAGGGAACCTTTAGGTCCTTGTGTCTATGACGTGAAGTAGTTGCCACTAGATGGCAATGTTTTCTTAAGGCATATGAAGCCATTTTTGAGTCTACCTTAGTGGCCTTCAAACTTGGGGTTCTCATACCACTGGGAATACAGAATGCCCTCCAAGATGTGCTCAATTACGGATTGCTTCAAGGAAATCAGTTTTCCAATTCTCAACTTCTATGCGTCTTCTTTCCTAAAAAAACTGCTTGGCAAAGTACCAACTTTTCAAAAACACAGACATACCCATTATTCATCCCAAAGCATATTTTATGGCACTACCAGGTGAATAATACCCATCAGGGCATCAAACAAAGGGGAAATCTCCTTCTCTGATTAACAAGGAACCAGTCTTTCCCTATTTTTTACATACTTCTGTGAAGAGTGAAATTTGGCTTTAGAAATGGGGTATTTTGGGGCATCTGGCTAGCTTAGGCAGTGGAGCATGCAACTCTTGATCTCAGGGTTGTGAGTTCAAGCTCCGTGTTGAATGTAGAGATTACTTAAAAATAAAAAACCTTAAAAAAAGCGTTATAGGAATGGAGTATTTTGGCTCATATTGTTAAGGTCTAAATAAAATATATGGTACAGTGGGTGATGGGCGTAAGATTTATTCCATCCCCTAAGAATTATCAAAGAAAGGATTTACTGGGACACTTGGGTGGTTCAATCAGTTAAGTACCCAACTCTTGATTTTGGCTCAGGTCATGATCTCCTGGTCACATGATCAAGCCATGCATCGGGCAGTGCTGATAGTGTGGAGCCTGCTTGGGATTCTCTCTCTCCCTCTCCCTTTGTCCCCCACCCCTTTCTCTCTTAAATAAATTGGGGCGCCTGGGTGGCTCAGTCAGTTGAGCATCCGACTTCGGCTCAGGTCATGATCTCGCTCATGGGTTCGATCCCCGCGTCAGGCTCTGTGCTGACAGCTCAGAGCCTGGAGCCTACTTTAGATTCTGTGTCTCCCTCTCTCCCTGCCCCTCCCCCGCTCATGCTCTGTCTCTCTCTGTCTCAAAAATAAAATAAAAACATTTTTTAAAAAGCTATAAAAATTAAATAATTTGACTTAAAAAAAAGACATTTATTGTTTTTTTTTTAAAAAAAGATAGTATTTACTTTTAGGATGCAAAAAGCACAAAGAGCATCTTTTTAAAAATTCTAAACAGTAGTTTTTTCACATTCTTAAAATATTATTTTCATCTATTCTCAATACTTATTCCAAAATCATGTCATCGGCAGGAGAGAAATATGTTGGAATGGCCCAAGTAGTTGATTATTTTAATTTTTTTTAAATGTTTATTTATCTTAGAGAGAGGGAGACTGAGTGGGAGTGGGGGAGGGACAGAGAGAGAAGGAGACAAAGAATCCAAAGCAGCTTCAGGCTCTGAGCTGTCAGCACAGAGCCTGACACGGGGCTTGAATCCACGAACTGTGAGATCATGACCTGAGCCAAAGTCGACACTTAACTGACTGAGCTACTAGGTGCCCCAATAGTTAACTATTTTAGATATACTAAAATATTTTTTAGGACATCAAAGTTTTCATGACCCACTAGCTAAAACCAAGTTTTTACGTGATCTCTTTCAAAGAGTTTGGTACATTTTTCAATAAGACAGTTACAAACTATTTTTATCAAATCATATGATAAAATATTTATTCTAATATTGATTTTTATTTTATCTTTGATGTAATATTATGTATTTCCCATATAAAAATACAATTATGGGGAATCTGGGTGGCTCAATAGTTAAATATCCAACTCTTGATTTCAGCTCAGGTCATGATTTCACAGTTTGTGTAATTGAGCCCTGTGTTGAGCTCTGCACTGACAGTGTAGAGCCTGCTTGGGATTCTCTCTTTATCTTCTCCTCTCTCTCTCTGCACCTTTCCTGCTTGTGCTCTCTCTGTCTCTCTCAAAATAAATAAATAAACTTAAAAAATACAATTATATGTTACATGCAACTGCAATTAAGTTTTACAATCTGTATCTTTCCATTTCATCAAATCATGGGAAACATTTTATCGTAATGTCTAATAATATAATGATGCTATTTCTTTTTTTAAATTTTTTAAATGTTCATTTGTTTTTGAAAGACAAAGCACACATGGGAGAAGGGCAGAGAGAGAGGGAGACACAGAATCTGAAGTAGACTCCAGGTTCCAAGCTGTCTGCACAGCCCCAATGCGGGACTCGAACCCATGAACCGTGAGATCATGACCTGAGCTGAAGTCGGATGCTTAATCGACTGAGTCACCCACGTGGCCTATAATGGTGCTTTTTCTGATTTTTATCCTTGAGATTGATTTATTGTCAAAAGCAGAACCTCAGAGTTTGAAACATGGTTAATCTGGCCAAAGAAATATAAGGACTTGTATCATACTCCTTACTTTATAAATAGCTTATAATTTGGCCATACGTAACATTGCAATATTACAAATTAGGTAATGAAGAATAGCATATTGATTTGTTACTTTCATTTTCTAAAATTAAAAATTGATTAATTAAAAAAAGTTATAAATTAATTCTATTAAATCTATCTTAAATTAATCTTGACCACTTTTAATCCTTACAACAACCCTTGAAACAGGTCCTATTCTTTAAAAAAAAAAGTTTATTTATTTATTTTGAGAGAAAGAGAGAATGTACAAGGGCCAGAGAGAGTGGGAGAGAGGGAGGGACTCCCAAGCAGGCTCCACAGTGAGCACAGAGTCTAGTGTGGGCCTCGAACTCATGAACCATGAGATCATGACCTGATCCAGTACTAAAAGTTAGACAGCTTAACCAACTAAATCATCCAGGTGCCTCCCTCTCATTTCCCCCAGAGAGGTTAAGTAATTTATCCATAGTGACAAAAGCAAAAAAAGGCCTCTGAGGAAGCCAACATAAAAGTTACCATTACCACCCATTAAAACTAAGGCAAGTTATACTTTGTATATTCCAATTTTACATAATAAACTTGATCAAATGGTTTCCAAAATCACAGAAGACTGGAAGAAAACTAGAAGTGGGGATAGATCTACTATGGACAAACATTTTGGGACTAGTGAGAACTAGTCAACAACTAATAGCAAAGAAGAGATAAAAGGGCTATGTAAAGCAATCCTCGAGATGAAAAATGAAACTATTTTAGTGAAGGTGCTAAAAATCCTACTCTATATTGTTGTTTTAAATGAATATTTAATAACTACATTATTATGACTATGTGAATATTTTTTATTAAAAATTAAAAAAAAATTTATTTTAGAGAGAGAGGGAGCACAAGCCATGGAAAAGCACAGAGGGGCAGAAGGAGGAAGAGAGAGAGAGTGAGAGAGAGAGAAAGAATCTCAAGCAGTCTCCATGCTTGCATAGAGCCTGATGCAGGGCTCCATCTCACAACCCTGGGATCATGACCTGAGCTAAAATCAAGAGTTAGGTGCTCAATCGACTGAGCCACCCAAGCACCCCAAAATATTTTTTATTGAGTCAAGCACTGTATAGTTAGTTATTTTAGTTGGACAATTTATTGTTTTCCCTGAAAGTAGTAATTGCCTCATCTTCTCCATTACTTAGTTTTCTAGATACCTATTATTGATTAATTCTCAAACTCTGATACAACTATAAAATATCTCACAGTGCAGTCATATACTTCAAGTAATGTTTCATTTTTTTCTTTGAAACATCCTTCTGGAGCCTTTCATTCTTCTGGTCTAGTCTGGACAAGTTCTCTGTTTGCCTATTACTCATCTTCCCTTCTAGGACTTCTCGTCACCGTTGTCCTGTGCATTCTTTTATTTGTCCTGTGTTTAATCCTTTTGTTTCTTGGATTCCTTCTATTTCTTGGCTTAATCCCTTGTTTTGGTGGAAGACATTCTCCAATATCTTCCTAAGAAATAAAGTGTAAGAGGTAATTTATTTGAGTCTTTATATGTCTGAAAACAGCTATAGTCTGCCATCAAACTTGGTTAATAGTTTAGCTGGCTATAAAATTCTTCAGAATTTTGATTGCCTTTCCAATTGTCTTCTCAATACCAGTATTAATTACTTTTAAAATCAGATGCTGTCCTGATTCCCAAGACTTTACATGTTACTGTTTTTTTCTATGGAAGCTCCAGGATTCTGAAGTTTCAGGATGATGAGTCTTGCTTTATTGAGATATAATGTACATTTTATAAAATATACTGTTTAAAATAGATAACTACAGGAGTTTTTTAAAGTTGATTTGAATTGTCATCTCTCTTTTTTTTTCTCAAGTTTATTTATTTTGAGAGAGAGACAGAGAGAAAACCAGCATGAATGGAGGAAGCGCAGAGAGAAGGGGAAAGAGAGAGAATCCCAAGCAGGCTCCAGTTCTGTTAGCACAGAGCCAACTCAGGGCTCAATCTCATGAACTGTGAGATCATGATCTGAAGCAGAATCAAGAGTCAGACATTTAACCAACTACAGGCACCCCTACAAGAATTTTGATACAGGCACACGGTTATATAATCTCTACCACATCATTGATATAAAACATTCTCAGCATCTCCCTTTGCAGTTAATCCCCTACTCCCAATCCTCGGTGCCTAGAAACGACCAATTAGCTTTCTATTACTATAGTTTTGTCTATTCTAGAATTCCGTATAAATAGAATCATGCAGTACTTAATCTTTTATGTATGGTTTCGTTCACTTGACATTGTTTCTTTTGAGATTAATCCATTTTGTTGTGCATATCAGTTGCACAACAAAATGCAACTGATCAGTTGCAATGATCAGTTGTAAAATGTTTGTTTACATTTGTTGTTGAATAGTATTCCATTTTATCATTATACCATGATTTATCCATTCACCAGGAAATAGATATCAGGGTATTTCCAAATTTTGGCTATTGTAAACATTCATGTACAAATCTTTGTGTGACTCTGTTTTCATTTCTCCTGAGTAAATACCTAAGAGTGAAGTTTCTAGGTCATTTGATAAGAATATATGGCATATATTTTTTCCCCAAGTTTTTATTTAAATTCCAGTTCATTAACATATATTGCAACAATAAGTATATATTTTAGCTTTATAAGAAACTGCCAAACTGTTTTCCAAAGTGATTATGCCATTTTGCATTCCCAGGACCAATGCATGAGGGTTCCAGATGCTTCACATTCTCATCAATATTTGATATTGCAGTCTTTTGAGTTTTAGCCATTCTAGTGAAATTTTGATGAATTCCATGTAGTAGATTAAATAGCGTTCCCCCAAAATTCATGTCCACCCAGAATGCCAGAAAGTGATATTATTTGGAAATAAGATCTTTGCAGATATAATTAAGGTGAGGATTGAGATGAGATTATACTGGATTAGGGTAGGGCCTAAATCCAGTGATACTATCCTTATAAGAGACAGGAAAGGGCCCACAAAGACACAGAGAAGAGGGTCATGTGAAGATGGAGGCAGATTATGGTCATATAATATATAGGTTCTGGTACCAATTCCAGGATTGGGGGTTTTCCCCACAACACCACGCAGTGCTCCCACACCAGCCGAGTGTCTCACAATACAACTCAGTTCCAACAATACCAGATTCCACAAGTTAGGGTTTCAGTCCCACAAGACTGCCTCCCACTTCAGATGCCAATCACAAGCCCAGGTTGTTATTTATACTTCTGACCAACTCGCTACAAGTTGGAAGTCCTCCTGTCTCCTCCTCGGGTTCATTTAATTTGCTAGAGCAGCTCAGGAAACCTGTTTACTCTTTAGAGTACTCTTTAGAGTAGAGTAGGATATTAAAGGATGTGGATCAACAGCCAGACGAAAAGATGCATAGGGTGAGGTCCCCAAATGAAGGTGCTTCTGACCTCATGGATTTGGGGGCCCGGCACAATGGCACATGGAAATGTTTTGGTTCTCCAACCTAGAAGCTCTCTGAACCCATCTTTTAGGGTTTTTTATGGAGGCTTTATTACATAGACATGGTTGATAAAATCATTGGCCATTGTTGATTGGATCAACCTCTAGCTCTCCCTATTCCCCAGAGGTCAGGGCACGTGGAGGATAGGAAGGAAAATTCTAGTCCTCTAATCACATGGTTTGTTCTCCTGGCAACCAGCCCCCATCCTTAGGTGGGGTCCCAAAGTAACCTCATTAACATAACAAAATTTGTTGTTCTGACAACTTAGGAAATTCCAAGAGTTTTAGGAGCTCTGTGCGAGAAAGGAGGACAAAGACCAAATATATATTTTTTTCATCATATACCAGGAACTACCAACAGCTAGAAGAAGCAAGGAAGGAGTCTCCTCTCGAGACTTCAAAGAGAATGTAACCCTAAGTTTGAACTTCTGTCGTCCGGAAATGTGAGAAAACATTTCTGTTGTTCTAAGCCTCCTTGTTTGGGGTAGCTTGTTATGACAGCCTTAGGAAATTAATACAGTCCAAGGGACCCTGGTGGCTCAGTCAGTTGAGCATCTGACTGGTTCAGGTTGTGATCTTGTGGTTTGTGAGTTTGAGCCCTGCATTGGACTCTGTGCTGACAGCTCAGAGCCTGGAACCTGCTTCAGATTCTGTGTCTCCCTGTCTCTCTGGTCCTCCCCTACTCATGTTCTTTCTCTCTCTCAAAAATAAAAAACATTTAAAAAAAAAACCTTTTTTTTAAAAGGAAACTAATACAGTACAATTTATCCTTTTTTTTCTTTTATAGGTCTTGCTTTTTGTGTTCTACTTAAGAAATTTTTGCCTTACAAAAGCCACTAAGATTCTCTTTTTTTTCCTTTAGAAGTTTTATGGTTTTAGCTTTTATATTTAAGTCTATGATCCAATTTACATTAATTATTTTTAATTAAAAAAGTTTTTTTGGGGGAGTGCCTGGGTGGCTCAGTCATTGGGTGTCCAACTTTGGCTCAGGTCATGATCTCACTGTTCATGGATTCAAGCCCCGCGTCAGGCTCTGTGTTGACAGCTCAGAGCCTGGAGCTTGCCTTGGATTCTGTGTCTCCCTCTCTCTCTACCACTCTTTTCTGCTCGTGCTCTTTCTCTTTCTTAAAAATTAATAAACATTAAAAATTTCTTTAAAAAGTTTTTAATGTTTATTTATTTATTTCTGAGAGACATAGAGACCATGAGCAGGGAAAGGGCAGAGAGAGAGGGAGACAGAGAATCCCAGGCAGGCAGGCTCCACACTGCCAGTGCAGAGTTCTATGTGGGGCTGCAACTCACAAACTGTGAGATCATGACCTGAGCTGAAATCAAGGGTTGGACGCTTTAACAACTGAGCCACCCAGGTACCCCAATTTCACGTTAATATTTTATATGCTGTGGAGTAAGAATTAGGGTTAATTTTTTATTCCAGAATTATTTGTTGAAAAAAATGTATCCATTCCCCATTGAATTACCTAGGAAACGTAGTCAAAAATTAATTAGCCATAATTCTGTGGGCTTACTTTTGAACTCTTCTGTTCCCTTGATCATCTTTCTACCAATATCACAATGTCTTGATTTCTATAGCTTTATAATAGGTTTTGAAAAAACAAAAAAAGCAGATAGTGTAAGTCCTTCAACTATGTTATTTTTCAAAATTTTTTGGGGTTTTCTAGGTCTTTTGCATTTCCATCTAAATTTTAAAATCGGCTTGCCAATATTTGCAAGTGGAATTGCATTGAATCAGTGGTTTTTAACTGAAGGTAATTTTATGCCCAAGGGGATATTAAACAATGTCTGGAGACATATCTGGTTGTCTCATTTGGGAAGTGTACTGGCATTTTGTAGGCAGAGGCCAGCGCTGCTGCTAAACATCCTACAACGTAGAAGACAGCCTCTCATAATAAAGAATTATCTGGCCCCAAATGTCAATAGTTCTGTTGCTAAGAAACCTTGCATTGAATATACAGATCATTTTTAGGAGAAATGATATCTTAAAGATATGGAAACTTTGATCCATAAGCATGTTATTTCTCTCACCCTACATAAGTCTTTATTTCTCTTAGCAGTGTTTTGTAGTTTTAGGTATATAAGTCATGGATATTTTATGTTAAATTTATCACTACCAGTGATCACCACTATCTAGTTCTAGAACATTTTCATTATCCCAAAAGCTCTACCTGTTACACATTTGCTCCCCCTCCACCCCACCCCCTACCTCTGGCAACCACTAATCTGCTTTCTGCCCCTATGAATTAGTCTTTTCTGGATATTTCATACAAATGGAATCATACAATATATGGCCTTTGATGTCTGCCTCTTTCACTTAGCATATTTTCACAGTTCATCCACATCGTAGCAAGTATCAACACTTTATTTCTTTTATGGCTGAATAGTATTCTATAATATATATACCAATTTTATCCATTTATTAGATGATGGACATTTGGTTGTTTCTAGTTTTTGGCAATTGTGAATAGAGCTACTATGAACACGCATATTTAAGCTTTTGTTTGAATACCTGTTTTCAATTATTTGGGATATATACCCAGGAGAGGAATTCCTGGGTCACGGTAATTCTGTGTTTAACTTTTTGAAGAACCGCGAAACTCTTTTCCACAGTGGCACTACCATTTTACATTTCTACAAGCAGTATACGAAAATTCCGTTTTCTCCACGTCCTTGTCAACTTTTGCTGATTTACTTTATTTATTTTTATTTATTTATTTATTTTAAATCAGGGCACCTGGGTAGCTTGGTCAGTTAAACATCTGACTTTGGCTCAGATCATGATCTCATAGTCTGAGCTTGAGCCCCACATCGGGCGCTCCACTGACAGCACAGATCCTACTTCGGATCCTCTTTCCTTCTCTTTGCCCCTCCTCTGTTCTCTCTCTCTCGAAAATAAACATTAAAAAATTTTTAAGTAAATTCTATGCTCAGTGTAGGGCTTGAACTTACAACCAGAGATCAAGAGTTGCACTCTGCACTGACTGAGCTAGCCAGACCCTCCTCCTTTTATTTTTTTTTTTTAATTTTTTAATGTTTATTTATTTTTGAGAGACATAGAGGCACAGCGTGAACAGGGGAAGGGCAGAGAAAGAGGGAGACACAGAATCGGAAGCAGGCTCCAGGCTCCGAGCTGCCAGCACAGGCAGGGCTCGAACTCACAGACGGTGAGATCATGACCTGAGCTGAAGTTGGCCGCCCAACTGACTGAGCCACTCAGGCGCCCGAGCTGCCAGCACACGCAGGGCTCGAACTCACAGACGGTGAGATCATGACCTGAGCTGAAGTTGGCCGCCCAACCGACTGAGCCACTCAGGCGCCCCTCCTCCTTTTATTTTTTAAAATTGTCATCCTAGGGGCACCTGGGTGGCTCAGTCAGTTGAGCGTCCGACTTCGGCTCAGGTCATGATCTCGCGGTCTGAGTTCGATCCTCGCGTCAGGCTCTGTGCTGACTGCTCAGAGCCTGGGGTCTGCTTCACATTCTGTGTCTCCCTCTCTCTCTGTCCCTCCCCCACTCATGCTCTGTTTCTCTGTCTCAAAAATAAATAAACATTAAAAAAAAAATTGTCATCCTAGTGAGTATGACATATCTCACTGGGGTTTTGATTTGCATTTACTTAATGACTAATGATGGTGGATATCTTTTCATGTGTTTATTGGAGATTTGTATAACTTTTTTTGGAGAAATAACTAGTCAAGTTTTTACTCTTTTTTAAAAAATTTTTTTAATGTTTATTTTTGAGACAGTGAAAGAGAGACAGAGTGTGAGCAGGGGCAGGGGAGAGGCAGAGACATAGAACTCAAAGTGGGCTCCAGGCTCCGTGCTGTCAGCACAGAGCCTAACGTGGGGCTCGAACTCACAAACTGAGAGATCATGACCTGAGCCGAAGTTAGATGCTTAAGGGACTGAGCCACCCAGGCGCCCCTTTACCCATTTTTTAATTGGGTTATTTGTCTTTCTGTTGTTGAATTGTAAGAATTATTTATATTTTCTACTTCTAGATCCTTATCAGATATATGATTTGCAAATATTTTCTTCCGTTCTATGAGTTGCCTTTCACTCTCTCAATAGTGTCCTTTGATCCACAAAAGTCTTTAGTATTGATAGACTCCCATTTATCTTTGTTTTTTTCTTTGTTATTTATCCTTTTGGTGCCATATTTAAGAACCCATTGTCAACTCCAGGATTAAGAAGATTTAAGCCCTATGTTTTCTTATAAGAATTTTATAGTTTTAGCTCCTATATTTAGGTCTTTGATCAATTTTAGGTTAATTTTTGTCTGTGTTGTGAAGTAAGCATTCAACTTCATTCTTTTACATGTGGATATCCAATTTTCCTAGCAGATTTGATGAAGAGATTATTCCTTCCTCATTGAATGGTGTTAACATTCTTGTTGAAAACAATTGACCATAACTGTACGGGTTTATTTCTGGACTCTTAGTTCTATTCTATTGACCTATATGCCTTATTTTGAATACAACAGTACCACACTATAGCTTTGTAAAAAGTTTTGAAATTGAAAAGTATGAGTCTGTCTGTTTTATTCTTTTTCAAGACTGTTTGGGCTATTCAGGGTCTCGTGCAATTCTATATGAATTTTAGAATTAGCTTTTCCATTACTGCCAAAAAGGCCACTTTGATTTTGATGAAATTACATTCAGTCTGTAGATTTCTTTGGCTATTTTTGCCATCTTAACAATATTAAGTCTTCCAATCTATGAATAGAAATCTTTCTCTTCTTTTTAACGTTTATTTATTTTTAACAGAAAGAAACAGAGAGCAAGTCAGAGAGGGGCAGACAGTGAGGGAGACACAGAATCTGAGGAGGCTCCAGGCTCTGAGCTGTCAGCAACAGGGGGCTTGAACCCACAAGCCATAGATCATTACCTGAGCCGAAGTTGGATACTTAACTGACTGAACCACCCAGGCACTGCAGAAATCTATTTTTGTATTTTTTCTTTAAAATTTTTAATGTTTATTCATTTTTTAATATATATTTTAAAAGATTTTTTTTTTACTGCTTGTTTTTGAGAGAGAGGGAGAGAGAGAGAGAGAGAGTCCATGCGGGGGAAGGACTGAAAGAGAGGGAGACACAGAATCTGAAGCAGGCTCCGACCTCTGCTGTCAGCACAGCCTGACAGAGGGCTTGAACTCACGAACTTTATTTTTTTTTATTTTTTTTTTAAAGTTTATTTATTTTTGAGAGACATAGAGGCACAGCGTGAACAGGGGAAGGGGCAGAGAGAGAGGGAGACACAGAATCGGAAGCAGGCTCCAGGCTCTGAGCTGTCAGCACAGAGCCCGATACGGGGCTCGAACTCACAGACCGCGAGATCATGACCTGAGCCAAAGTCGGCCGCCCAACCGACTGAGCCACCCAGGCGCCCCGAACTCACGAACTTTAGATCATGACCTGAGTTGAAGTTGGATGCTTAACCACTAACTGAGCCACCCAGATGCCCTTGTATTTCTTCTTTACTTTATCTTTGCAATATTTTACAGTTTTCAGTGTACAAGTCTTGAACATTTTATATTAAATTTATCACCAAATAGTTCATTTTTGATGCAATTGTAAATGATATTTTTTATTTTCATTTTTTAATTGTTTGTTGCAAGTACATAGAAATAAAATAGCCTTTTGTATATTAATCTTGTATCCTGTGAACTTATTAAACTCACTTATTAGTTCCAGGAGCTTTTTTTAGATTTTTAAAGATTTTACGTAGATAATAATGTCTTATGTTACTTCTTTTTTACTTTGTGGAAAACAAATGGAAAAAATTAAATTTCTTTCTTTTTCTTTTATTTTTTTCTTTCCTTATTTTTTTGCCTTATAGAACTGTCTGGGACCTCCCTCACAATGTTTAATATATGGGACTAGAGTGGGCATTCTTGCCTTGTCCTTGATCTCAGAGGGAAACCATTTAATCTTACGCCATTTTTTCCCAATCTTATACCATTTAAGCATAATATTGGCTTAGGTTTATCATAGATGCCCTTTATCAGGTTGAAGAAATTTCCTCCTATTCCTAATTTGCTGAGAAAATTTAGCCAAATAGATGTTGAATTTGTCAAATGTATTTATTTTCATCTATTGAGATGATCAAATGTTTTTTTTTCTCCTTTAGTCTATCTATGTGGTGGATTACATACTTGATTTTGAACATTAAATCTTATGTACCTGGTGTAAACCCCACTTAGTCATAATGCATTATCCATTTTATATATTAATGGATTCAATTTGCTAATATTTTGTTAATGATTTTACATCTGTGTTCATGAGGGTTATTGGTCTGTAGCTTTCTTTTCTTGTGATGTTCTTGATAGTTTTGGAATCAGGGTAATACTGACTTCACTGTATTGGATTGGATACTGTATTGGAAAACATTCCTCCTCTTTCATATTCTGGAAAACTTTGTGTAGAATTGGTATTATTTCTTCTTAAAAATCTGGTAGAGGTGCCTGGGTGGCTCATTCGGTTGAGTGTCGGACTATTGATTTCAGCTCAGGTCATGATCCCAGGGTTGAGGGATCAAGCCCTGTGTCAGTCTCCATGCTGAGCATGGAGCCTGCTTAAGATTCTCTTTCTCTCCCTCTACCCCTCTCTCCCACTCATGCTCTGTCTTTAAAAAAATAAAATAAAATAAATACTTGCTAGGTTTCTCAGTGAAGCCATCTAGGCCTAGCAATTTTTTTGTGGGAGGTTTTTGTTTGTTTGTTTGTTTGTTGTTTTTTTTAAGTTTCATTTATCTAAATCATCTACACACCAAACATAGGGTTGAACTCATGACCCCAAGATCAAGAGTCAGATGTTCTTCCAACTGAGCCAGCCAGATTCTTGTGTGGGATGATTTAGAACAACAGATCAATTTCTTTAGTAGGTATAAGACTAAATTACAGATTTTCTTTTCAATGTACATTGGTACTTTGTGTCTTTAAAGAACATGTACATTTTGTCCAAGTTGTCAAATTTATTGGCAAAAAGTTTTTATGATGTTATCTTATCATCCTTTTAATGTCTATAGGTTCTATAATGATATTTTCTTTCTCATTCCTGACACTGGCAATTTGTGCACCCCCCCCCCACCTTCCACCAACCCCCCCACCCCCACCCCATGAATTTGGTTAGGGGTTTATCAGTTTCATCACTCTCTCAAAGAATCAGCTTTTTGTTTCATGATTTTCTCTGTTTTTATTTTCTATTTCACTGATCTCTGCTCTTATCTTTATTATTTCCTTTGGTTTTAATTTGTTCTTCTATTTCTAGTTTCTGAGGGTGGAAGCTGAAGTGATAGGCTTAAGACCTTCTTTTCTAATGTAATGCTATAAATTTCCCTTTAACACTGCCTTAGTTGCATCCACAAATGTTGATAGGTTGTTGTTGTCATTTTCATTCAGTTCAGAATACTTTCTAATTTCCTTTTTGCTCTCTTTTTTGACCCACAAGTTATATAGAGTATATTTAGTTTCTAAGAATTTGGAGGACTTCCCAGAGATCTTTCTGTTATTTAATTCTATTTTGGTCAGAGAAAACACTTTGTGTAAGTTGATTTCTTTTAAATTTATTAAGACTTGTTTTATGGCCCAGAAGATGATTAGAAATATGATCCACTTAATGGGAGAAAATGCAGTCATTATTATGCTAATATAAGGACTAAGGTCTAAGCAACAAATAAGCAATAACTTTCTTTCTTTCTTTCTTTCTTTCTTTCTTTCTTTCTTCTTTCTTTCTTTCTTTCTTTCTTTCTTTCTTTCTTTCTTTCTTTCTTTCTTTCTTTCTTTCTTTCTTCTTTCTTTCTTTCTTTCTTTCTTTCTTTCTTTCTTTCTTTCTGTTTTCTCTCTTTCTCTCTTTCTCTCTTTCTCTCTTTCCCTCTTTCCCTCTTTCAATTTTATTTTTAAGCAATATCCACACCCAACGTGGGGCTCAAACTCACAAACCCAAGATCAAGAGTTGCCAGCTAAGCCAGCATGGTGCCCCAATATATTCCTTATCATAGTTGAGTATATTAGAGTTTGGATTTTACACATTAGTCTGATGAGCGTAGTGCGTAGGAATTTCTTACTGAGAGAAAAAAGCTACCTCTTAATGTTTGCTACATACAATGGCAAAGATCATAAGTAAAAACTGAACATTTCAATCTTCCAGGTATTTTCGAATATCCATATGTTTTTATTCATATATTTGTTTTACCTTTAGAACATAAATGATGATTTTAGATCTCTGAATAAATTGTCCTTTCCTGGATTATTTTGTTTTTCATCTAGGAATTTAAAATTAACTCAAGTAAATTTAATTTACTGTATTTATACATGAATGTATTTTGAGAGGAAATGTGGTCCATGTTGCTCAATATCACTTATTTAACAGTTTAAGTGGCCAGTAAATACGTAGAATTTGGGCCTATTTGGAACCAGTCCTAAAGTTCTATTCATGAATATATTGAAATTGAGTATTTTCAGAGCCATTAGATTGTATGAATATACATTGTTGACACAGGATATTTCTCAGTCTGCCATTAGGGTCATAACTGCAATATCTGAATAAAAATTATTGGCTTATCATTAAAAGAAGTTTTGGGCGGGGCAGTGCCTGGGTGGGTCAGTCAGTTGAGCATCAAACTTTGGCTCGGGTCATGATCTTGTGGTCCATGGGTTCTAGTTCTGCGTCAGGCTCTGTGCTGACAATTCAGAGCCTGGAGCCTGCTTCAGATTCTGTGTCTCCCTCTCTCTCTCTGTCCCTCCCCTGCTAACATTCTGTCTCTCTCTCTCAAAAATAAACAAACAAACAAAAAAAGAAGTTGCTGGGGCACCTGGCTGCGAGAGCATGTTACTCTTGATCTTGGGGTTCACAAACAAATAAATATGTTTTTAAAAAGTAAAAAATAAAATATTTTACTTTTTTATGTTTTAGTTTTTATTTTCTAAAACATATTTATTTGTTTGTTTGCTTATGTAGTCTCTATGCCCAACATGGGGCCCCAACTCATGACCCCTAAGATCAAGGAGGCAAACCATAAGAGACTCTTAAATACAGAGAACAAACTGAGGGTTGATCGGAGTAGGGTTTGGGGGGCAGGGAAAATGGGTGATGGGCATTGAGAAGGGCACTTGTTGGGATGAGCACTGGGTGTTGTATGTAAGTGATGAATCACTGGAATCTACTCCTGAAGCCAAGACTACATTGTATACACTGTATGTTAGCTAACGTGACAATAAATTATTTTTTAAAAAAATTTTAAAGAACCAGTTACAAAACAAAACAAAAGAAGTTGTTGCCAGCATCAAAAAGCAAAACAAGACAAAACAAAATAAAAAAAAGTGATCCTCTGCTTCCTCCACAAAGCAGAGGGGAGTGGTCAGGAGAAGAAAACCCTTTATCCTTCCTATGCTGTCTCTTTAGTTAATTCTAGCCCTCTGTCCTTACATGACTTGGGCTGCAAATTCTTAACGCTGGTTATAGTGACAGTAAGATCAGTTTAACCCACCAGCCCTTGTGAAACTGTTTTCTCTTACAAGGCTATCTGGCAGTTTCAGCCCTAATTTTCAATACTGTCTTAACCTATGTATGTAGGAATCACACCCTACACTGTAAGAGGCATTGGGCTTTTCAGTTGCAAACTATAATGCTATACGGAAACTGAAATGGCACAGCACCAGCTTGGAGGAACCAATCATTAGTTTGAGGAGGGGAAAGACTTTTGTTCTAAAATAACTACAAGTCTGGGTGCATCTGGGTGGTTCAGTGGGTTAAGCATCCAACTTCTGCTCAGGTCATGATCTCACCGATTTTGTGTTCAAGCCCTGCATGGGGCTCTGTGCTGACAGCTCAGAGCCTGGAGCCTGCTTCAGATTTGGTGTCTCTCTCTCTCTCTGCCCCTCCCTCTCAATTGCTCGTGTGCTCATAGGCACGTGTGCTCTCTCTCTCTCTCTCTCTCTCGCTCGCTCGCTCAAAAATAAATAAACATTTAAAAAAATTAAAAATAAAATAACCACAAGTCTGGGGGTGCCTGGCTGGCTTAGTCAGCAGGGCACTGAACTACACAATTAAAAATGATTAAAATGGTAACGTTTATGTTATTATATATTACCACAATAAAAAAAAAAAATGCCTGCACATGAATCTCTCTCAGGGTCTTTTTCCTTGTGGAACCTAACCAAACAACTTCTGTGAATATGGCAAAGATTGCTAGCTTTCATGAGTAGCTATCCTTTCTTTCTTCTTTAGTAATGGAACTCAGCCTGAGAGTCTTGCTGCTGGTCATGGGATGTCAGACATGTGACTAACTTTGTCCAGTTGGATGTGAGAAGTGATAAGAGCTACTTCCTGGTCATGCTCTTAAAGTAATAGGCATACCCTCCACTTGGCTGTGTGCTTTTCTACTGGCTGTGATGCAACTTCAGGGGCAGGAGCTGAAGCCAGAGATGGAAGCCTTAGATAGATGACAGAGCTACCCTAACAACCCGACGCTGATTATCTCTGGCTGTTACAGGAGATAAAAATCAACTTCTGTATTGTTTAAGCCATAGAATTTGAGGTATCTTTGTTACGACAGCTCAGCCTGTATCTTAACACTTTGATTAACTCCAAAATCCGTTTTTCTAGTCCTACTCATTTTATATGCAGCTCCCATTTCACATCCCCACTTTTGAGACTCAGCCATAATTTATCCCAATATTTCCTGAACTTTGTTCCTTTTTTGTTCTTTATTTCTAATAATGCCACAATTTCCTGCTTATGAAGAAAGAGCCCTAAACATTCACACAGTGGAATACCATTCAGTCGTTAAAAAGGAGAAGGAGGTAACCCAAGATATACTGATATGGAACAATCCCCAAGATCTATTGTTAAGTGAAGAAAGAAAAGAGCCATATAATGTTTAGAATATGCCATTATTTGTGTTAGGAAAAAAAAAAGACTACATACCTCTGTAAATATTTGTACGTGCATAGAATATCTTGGGAAGGATAATCAAAGACTTGAGTTGCTCCTATATTTATTTTATTTTGAAGTTTTTTCTTTTTTTCTTTTTTTTTTGTAAATTAGTCTCTACACCCAACGTGGGGCTCAAACTCATGACCCCAAGGTCAAGTCATATGCTCCGCTCACTGAGCCAGCCAGGCACCCCAATTTGTGTTGTTGCTCTAGATAGGACAGCTAGGGGACAAGGTGGCAAAAAAACTAATTTTTTTACATATAACCATTTGAACCTTTGACTTGTGTGCTGTGTGGTGCTAGATTGTACAACCCCAGGGTGCACTGTTCGAATTATCATTTGTGTAACTGGTACCTCTGGAATTGTGCCGTGTGTGGCCTGGGCAGCTGTTCATATCAGTCCTGTTCTGCATGTTTTACATACTCAAAAAAAAGTTCAAAAAATATATTTAGTCTTTGTTCTATAGTTAAACGGAACAGCTATTTTCTGAAACTGTCTCAGTTAAAATACCCTAGGATTTCATAGATTTCTGTCTGGATTGTTATTTACATCTCTGTTGCCAACTATCAATTTAAAACAAGCTTTTAGATCCCTGAATGGCTAAGCATCCATCTCTTGCTTTCAGCTCAGGTCATGATCTCACTGTTCAGGAGAATGAGCCCTGTGTCAAGCTCCTCACTGCCTGGGATTCTCTCTCTCCCTCTCTGCTTGTGTGCTCTCTCTCTCCCCCTCTCTGTCTCTCAAAATAAATAAATAAGTTTAAAAAAAATGAGCTTTTAATTTCATCTTAAGAGTTCCCATTCTTAAAAAAAAAAAAAAAGAGTTCTCTTTTCAGGAACTTTCTTCCACACGAAAATGACCAGGCAGCTTTTTCCTCCAAAGAACTCCAAGGTGAGATTGGAAGCTAAAGATTTAACCCCCATTATTGTCCTTCACCTGGGAACTATCAATGTTCAAGCATTTAACATGGACTGAGAACCTGAAAAATGTTCTTGACTTTTGACCCTGCAAATTCTGCTTCTATGAATTTCCCACATATCCTAAGGAAAGCATAGCAATACACACCAAGACGTATGTACCAGAATGCTCCCTGTAGCTTATTTCTCTTATCTGAAAACAAACTAAAGAGCCATAGATATAGGGTTAGTTAAATCTAGTACAGTTCGCGTAGGTAATGGAATTCCAAATGTTAGAAGAATAATGAAACAGAGAAATGATTACGTTATATTGATAAATAATAAAAGAAAATTGCAAAGCTGTAGGTAAAGGTATTATCCTTAGACTATCCCAATATGTCGTGTTTTATTTTTTAATTAAAAAAATTATTTATTTTAAATAGGCTCCATGCCCAACGTGAGGCTTGAACTCATGACCCTGAGATCAAGAGTTGCAGGATATACCCACTTCAGTCAGTCAGGTAGCCCCCCTCTTTTTTTTTTTAAGTAAACTCTGGGAGCCTGAATGGCTCAGACACTAAGCGTCAGACTGTTGATTTTGGCTCAGGTCATCACAGTTGGTAAGATGGAGGCCTGTTTTGGGCTCCGCACTGACAGCACAGAGCCTGCTTGGGATTCTGTCTCACCCTCTCTCTATATCTCCCTCTCTCTCAAAATAAATAAATAAACATTAAAAAAGAAAAGAATCTGCTTCTTAAAAACATCAATAAATAAGATAAAATAAAATAAAATAAAATAAAGCTCCACACCCAACTTGGGGCTTGAACTCACAACCCTGAGCTCAAGAAGCACATACTTTTACTGACTGAGCCAGCCAGGTACCCCTGCAATTTGTTGTTTAAGCAAAGTGTATAACTATATCTGGAAGAGATTCACCAATATATTAATACTTCTTTGGCAATTGGGCTAATTTATTATAGATTAATTTTTTTCTTTGTGCTTGCCTGAATTTCTGAAGTTATATTAGTCCATTTCTTTTGCAATTAAAGTCAACTTGGGGGGTTCTGTGAGCACTTCAGTGTGCTCTTCATTAGTCTCCCCTTGTACACGGAGCCATATATACATATTTTAAATGGGAAACATCAATTCTGGGTTATATGGAAAATTTTTCCAATTTGATTATGTACTACAAGGAGGAGGTAAGTAGAGGGGTGACAGATGGTAAGGGGCTGGGGGTGGGTAAAACAGCTTAAATGGTGTTACCTTTGTTGTAAGTTTTCCTTCCAGGAAGAGTAACTTAATGATTTTCTAGCTAAATGAGCTACTTTACATTTGTAGAGATGACAAACGTCACTGTTCACCAGGACCATATGCTTTTGTGGTATTCTTATAGGCTTTGAAGTCTAAAATACATGTTGCTTAGGAATGTTAGTCTAGACCAGAGAATAATAGCTCTCCCCTAAGTAATATAGAAGTATCTTTTTAAATTAGCCTAAGCAAGAGGAAATTTTAAAAATAGATAATGATGTGGGACAGAATCAAGTTCTATAAATTAGTGTATTCCTTATAAAACATTTATGGATTTGATTGAAGGATTATTTTAGACACATTTGGTATAATATAACTACAAATTAAATGTAAAAAAAATAATAATGAAAAAATGAGTCCTAAAAAGACCAGCAGATGGCATAAATAATTTATTTAATCAAAACTACCAAGATATATATGGTAAAAGATACCCTCCCTGACATTTCCCCCATGAAAAAAAGTCTCATGAATATATAGACCACAACAACCAATTAATGCATCACTAAAAAGATTAACTTAGTCATAAATACAAAAAGTTAAATTGCAGGGTAGAGAGAGACCTCATAGTTTAAACCTTAAGCTAGATTGTAAACTCATGTGGACGGGTCTATCATTAAACTGAAACAAACAAAAAAAACAACAACATATAATGAGAGCATCTAATCTGGATGCTGTACCTAGCACACTTCAGCATGTCTGAAGTAGGAAGAGTGCGCTGACTTCCAAGACTCAAGAAAATAATGTTTTTAAAAGCTACGTGGGTGTACCTGCCTCAGTTAATTACTCTGTAAGAACCACATTAAGCCTCTCCTCCTTTCAAGTACAACTGTGATGTTGGTCTCAATATTCAATCTTTTTTTTTAAGTTTATTTATTTACTTTGAGAGAAAGAGCATGTGTACACAAGTAGGGGAGGGGCAAAGAGAGAGAGAGAGAGAGAGAGAGAATTCCAAGCTCACTGCGCAGAGCTTGGTGCAGGGCTTGAACTGACAAACCATGAGATCATGACCTGAGCTGAAAGCAAGAGTCGAATACTTAACTGACTGAGCCACCTAAGTGCCCCTTAATCAACATTTAGTCTTAACTGGGTACTAACAAAGTTCCAAGACACCAACCTATCAGATACCTGTTGGCTGCCTTGTATCTGAAATAGGATATTTTCCTCATTCACCAACATCTGATAAAATGACCAACAGGAAATGTTTGTCTCTTCTTGCTTTTGTTCTTGCTCCCTTGAAAATAGCTCCCATTAGAGAGACATGTTCCAGAGAAATAGACGACCTTGTGGTGGAATTGGCCTTGAATTACACTAGAGGAGGAGACTTTGTCAAGGGTGGTCCTGTAGGTCCTTGATTCTCAGTAGCATGTAGCTCAGAGGCTCAAGTCTGTGCAGCCAACACGTCACCTAAGACCTCTAGAGCAGCGATTCCCGATCTGGGACTCTCACCTGGAAGGCCAGGGACCACAAATTTATCATCATAGGTTAGAATCCAGATATGCATAATTTAAAGCAAACTGTATCAAACCACTAATAATGCTTTCTCTGGAAGGTGAGTTTATAGGGTACTGTCTATTTTATGCTCGCTATTCTATCTTTACTCCCTTCTCTAGAGTCTCATACTTAAACATTTTTTTATGTTTATTTATTTTTGAGAGAGAGAGAGAAAGAGAGAGAGAGAGAGCGCCAGCAGGGGAGGGGCAGAAAGTGAGGGAGACACAGAATCATAAGCAGGCTCCAGGCTCTGAGCTGTCAGCACGGGGCTCCAACTCACAAACAGTGAGATCATGACCTAAGCAGAAGTTGGGTGCTTAACCGACTGAGCCACCCAGGTGTCCCTAGAGTCTCACACTTAGTAGGAACTAAATAAATACTTGTTGAACGAATGGATGCTTTTCTGTAATGTTTTAATTTTTTTGAAATGCTTCTTATTTGTAAAACCATAATGAAAGTGAAGGTTTTCTGGCATTCTCATACTCAAAAAGTAAAGAATCCCTCTTCGAGAGAATTTTCCTCCCGTGAAAACCTCATTATTTTTCTTCCACAGTCTTTATTTGAATGAATTAAATTTTGAGTGCAAATATTACTCAGTATATACAAGCTTGACAAAACCCACCTAACCTAAAGAAGTGTCTAAATCAGATAACTATTCAATTATATAAGTCACCAATGACTCATTTCAAAGACAGTCTACTACCTGTTTCAGTAATCATACACCAGTGTTCCCACACCGTTTGCTTCTCTGGGGACACCTTACACACAGCTACATTTTGAAGCATTGCTTCTCACGGTCCTGGCCCCTTCCCCATGTTAGCCACCAGAAAGCAATACTGAAAGATGGCAGCTTTTTCTCAAGTGGGAGAAACTCTTCACTGTACTCTTCTGTGTTCCTTACAAACTTGCATCCCAGGTAGGCCAGATATTAATTGGAAGGCGATTGGAGTGGAGGGATGTAGAACAAAGTTTGCTTTAATGGGGCACCTGGGTGGTTTAGTTGGTTAAGTGGCCAACTTCAGCTCAGGTCATGATCTCACCGTTTGTGAGTTCGAGTCTTATCTCGGGCTCTCTGCTGTCAGCGCAGAGCCCATTTAAGATCTTCTGTCCCTCTCTCTATCTCTGCCCCACTATTAAAAAACTGTTATAAATAATAATTAAAATCCAAGGCCAACCCACAAAAGTTGAATCCACACATAATAAAGTTGAAACCTTTCAAATTTTGGTTTATAGATGGCGTAGGCACTCAGTACGTATTTGCTGAATAAACAAATATTGGTATTCCTCTTAGAGAGAAGAATTTATAGACTGAGACTCAGTCTCACTCTGCCTGCCTAGGGAGGCGCCATCTCTGTTCTGAATACCTCACAGCTATTGATACTCTCAGGTATCACAAGGGATTACAAGTTGGATGTCGATAAGTAGGGTGATTACTGTGTTGATGTCTGGTTGAAAGTAACTTGAGGAGACTTACTTTAAGGGCAGCAGCCTGGTGGTGCTCATACCTTCAGGTGTGGGCAATTCTCAGAGAAAGATGGTTGTGGGCTGGAAAAAAAAAGAGGTATTTATTATATTTGGAGTTTAGAGCATCACATCATTTTAGTTTAGACTCATTTGGTGTTAAGAAATTGAGATTCACTAATGCTAGCTAAAATAAAGGGATTTATTGTACGGGGTGATCACGAGTCTACCATTAATCTTAAAGGAATCATCACCAGGCTTGCTGTGACTAGGGTAGAGTGTGCTTTTGGGCTTAAAGTTGTTCAGGAGCCCTCAACTGCAGGGCCCTGTGGCCTTTTGTGCTGGTGCTCCTCCATTAATATTGTGAATACACATCTGCCCTGTTTCACCTGCCTCCCCTCAAGACTGGCAGAACCTATGGCATCGGGCAACAGGGTGAAGGGTGAAGGTCATCGGTTAGCATGAAGATTGACAGCCCTCTCTGATGAATCAACTGTAGCCCAAAAAGTCATGGAGAACAAGGTGCAGGGTCATGGAGAACAGATCATAGCTGTCTAGCAAGGAGGACTATGGGTACCCTTAATTTAATATCTCTCTTATAACCAATAGAATTTGGTAGTAATGATGGGGCACCTGGGTGGCTCAATTGGTTAAGCGGCCGACTTCAGCTCAGGTCATGATCTCTCAGTCTGTGAGTTCGAGCTCCACGTCGAGCTCTGTGCTGATGGCTCATCAGAGCCTGGAGCCTGCTTCAGTTTCTGAATCTCCCTCTCTCTGCCCTTCCCCTGCTCACGTTCTGTCTCTATGTCTCTCAAAAATAAATAAACGTTAAAAAAATTAAAAAAAAAAAAAAAGAATTTGGTAGTAGTGACACTGCCTGACTTCCAGGTCAAAAAAGACCATGCAGTTTCCATTAGTTCTCTTGGAATGCTTTCTCTCAGGATGATCCCTTTCTGCATAGCTATGGGAAGCCCAAGCCACATGGAGAAGCTATCGTAGGTGTTCCAGTCCAGTGATCCCAGCTGAGGCCACCCTTTGCATCACACCAGCCCAGGCACCAGGTATGAGTGCAATGGGCAACTTCAGATTAGCATAGCCTCCAGCTACTCAAGGGACCCCCATGATCTGAGTTCCTAGTGGAGGGCCCAGGCACCATGGAACAGAGATAAGACGTCTCTGCTACACCCTACCTACATTCCTAATCCATAGGGTTTGTGAGCATAATAAGATGGCTATAGTTTTATACCACTGAATTTGAGGTTGTTTGATATACAATAGAAACCAGAATACAAATCATGATACATTTAAAGAACCAAAAGAAAGTGGTATGGCAGACAAACGTGGGCTCTTACTGGATACATAAAGTAACAACCATCTCTGCTGTTTTCGACCATGAGAAGTCAAAAATCAGATAAAGAGGAGAAAGGCAAGATCATCTGAAACAGGTGTGGTTGGGAAAATTATGGAGATGTAGCTTATACCTCTATATAATCCCTAAACCAAGCAGAACACATTATTCACTTTCAGTCTTTCCCATTGAACGTGGAGATAAATACAGAGGCCTCTGGGTTCTAGCCAGGTTTTCTCTGCATCAGCCCTCCCTATAGAGCAGGGCCTCTGCTGCCAGGGCGGCTCTCACTCCACTCTGAGCAACCACCCAATAGACATCTCAGCTGGTCCCCACATGTCCCTGTTCTGCAACTTCCTAAAGCCAGGCAACTGCTACAAACCCTGTCTGTGTGGCTGCTCCATCCCACCTACAGCAGGACCCCCCGCCCCCTTTAGTGGCCCTTGTTCTCTGAACACTGGAAAAGAAAAGGCAAAAAATTTTGTAGTTTCTTTTGGCCCAGATATGATTCCCCTGTTCCCTGGGCCATTCTACAATGGGCATCAATTTCAAGGACACCCTGCTGCAGCTCACTCTACCCTATATTAATTGTGTGGCTTTTTGTGAATTGTAAATCAGGAGGCATTAGATCTTTAGGTCATTTGTACATGGTTTTCACTTTGGAATGCACTCAGGGTGCAGGGCAAATGCCTGCTGACCCCATGTTTATTTTTTCAGCTGGTGATTGAAGTTCTGGTCCAGTTATAATAGATGGGAATGCCAATGTCTTGTCCAGTTTCAACTTTAGTGCAAATCTTGCATTGCACAGGGATCATGTTTCTACTCTCAGCATGTAAAATAAAAGTAATTTTCATGTATGTGTTTCCAAAGTAAATATCATTGTGTTTGCCCTCCCACCTCCACCCCATAGAACTGATTTATTTTGTTTTGTTTTTTAAGACATGAACATGGAAAAATAATATTCCAAGCTTCTGGGGAAATGTTATTAATATAGGAGGCTTTTCTTTTAATTATAAAGGCTTTTAAAATTATTTATTTATTTTAAGCAATCTCTACACCTAACATGGAGCTCAAACTCACGACCCTAAGGTCAAGAGTTGCATGTTCCTCTGACTGAGCCAGCCAGGCACCCCATAATTATAAAGGCTTTAAAAAAAAACTATTCTACCCTAGAGGTGCCTGGGTGGCTCAGTCTGTTAAGCATCTGATTTTGGCTCAGGTCATGATCTCATGGTTCGTGGGTTCGAGCCCTGCATGAGACTCTGTGCTAACAACTCAGAGCCTGGAGCCTGTTTCAAATTCTGTGTTTCCCTCTCTCTCTGTGCCTCCTCTGCTCTCCCTCTGTGTCTCTCTCTATCAAAAATAAAACATTAAAAAAATCTTCTACCCTATAATCTGTGACCACTATTCTGCCTATAGTATTTCACACTTCCTTAATTGAATAACACACTCCTTTTTCTATGTATTTAATCATTTAACAAATATTGATTGAGTTTCTACTGTGAGCCACATATTGGAGATTCAAGAGTGATAGAGGTAGACAAAATGATGTACTTTCCTTAATGACAGTGGCATATTTGCATTCAGGGAGACAGACAGTAAACAAGTAAATAGTTAAGGTAATTTATTTTTATTTTTAAATTTTTTTTAAATAATCTCTACACCCAGTGTGAGGCTCAAATTCACAACCCTGAGATCAAGAGTCATATCCTCTACCAACTGAGCCAACCAGGTGCCCCAAATAAGGTAATGTCACATTGAGAAGAATGCTTTGAAGAAAATATGCAGGAGTAATGAACAAGGAGCATAACTTTAGGTAGAGTGGTCAGAGAAGGCCTCTCTGAGACTAGAATGAAACTATGAAGAAACCAGTCATGCAAAGAGCCTGGGACAGGAGCTGCAGGCAGAGAGAACAGCAAGGACAGAAGCCCAAGAGTGTGGAAAGAGGTTGGAAGAAGTCAGAATGGAGCTGGAAAGGTAGACAAAGGCCAGATCATGCAGGATCCTATGGGCTTCCCCACTGAGGTGATTTTTCCCAAGAGAGCTTCATGATCAGATCTATATTTTTATTTAGTTTCTCTTTTTATTTTTTATTTTTTATTTTTGAGAGAGAGCATGAGTTGGGGGTGCACAGAGAGAGAGAAATATCTGAAGTGGCTCTGCACTGACAACAGCCAGTCCCATGCGGGGACTTGAACTCCCAAACCGCAAGATCACAACCTGAGCCAAAGTCAGATACTCGACCAACCACTCAACTGACTGAGCCACCCAGGTGCCCCCAGATCTATATTTTTAAAGTTTCAGAGCTTTCTTTGGCTGATGTGAGAAATGAATGGGGAGTAGGTTGGGGCTAATTCAGGAAGCTGGAGACCAGTCACAAGACTACAACCGTCATAGGAAGAGGCTGCTTCTCTTGTGCCACCAGAAACATTGTATGTTTTGAGTGTTTTTCGGCAGTGTCACAGATTTTCACTGATTATTTCACATGCTGGCTACTGCTAGCTGACTAGTCAGTACTCAATAAATGGTATGTCCCTTCTCTTAACATCTTTGATTCTGGGTTTCACCAGCTGAACAAACCACCATCTTAAACCTCTGAAAATTCAATAAAAATATTATTTCAGTGCTACAAATGTTTTGAGCACCTGGTATGTGTAAGGCACTGTGTTTAAGATTTGGGTATTCAAAAATAAATGACAGCTGGTCACAGCTCCGCGGGAAGCTACAGTCTGAAAACAAGAAGGCAGCCTACCAGAGGCAAGAATCGGTAACAAGATGGTGCTTTGCTTTCCTCGTGGGAGTAGAAAAAACCCTTTGGAGTCCTGGGAGCAGAATGATTCTACGGACCTCTAGATGGGCTGGAGAGAGAGGAAGGATCAAAAGACCCAGCTAATGTCAGAAATGAAAAGAGAATTTGTGTCCTCAGCTTCATTTCATCTATGCAGCTCTCCCTGGAGTGGAGCCCCTGCACGTGATTTGCTCGTGTGATTTTCTTTTTACTTCTTGGTATCTGGAATGATAGAATCCAGTGAAAAACAGAGGTTCTCTGGCTTCAGGGAAGTTTAGAACTGGCTCATTCATAAAAGTGACTTCCTCAATCAAACAAAATATTTCCCACAATGCAATACCACATGTGCTTCCTTTGTCAAATAAAAAATAAAAACTTCCACGAATCATGACATTTTAAAAATACTTTAAATAAAAAATGTATGGAAAAGCCCCTTTTGAAGAGGGACCCCTACCCAACACCACAGCAAGCTAGAAACAGGTCTGCCACCCCCTTTTGCTCTTAGCACTTCCATGTATAAGTCCGTAAGGCAGAATTGAACCTGCAACTTATTGGAATCACCCAAGGAGCTTTAGAAAAAATATTAATGCCTGGATACCAGACCCAGAGATTCTTATTTAATTGGTCTGAGATATATCCTCAGCATCAGTATTTTTTAGAACCTCTGTTCAGGTGATTCTAATGCACAGCCAGTATTGGGAACTACTGGTCTGATAGCACCCTCAAAGAGTTGTACCCAGGGCCAGGACTACACTATAGACTCAAAGTATAGCAGTTTGTTTCCACAGACTAGGTCTGGTTCCCCAATCATCGTGTACTTCTGTAGTTCCCTGCAGTTTTGGTTCTTGGGATTTAAACAGTTTGTAATTGTGTGTGTGTGTGTGTGTGTGTGTGTGTGTGTGTGTGTGAGACAGAGAGAGAGAGAGAGAGATTGCTGGACTAACGTTAGTCTTCTTGTTGGAATATAAGCTTCACGAGGGCAAGACATCTATGTACCAAGGAAGTACAGCATTGTGGTTAAAAATATGAGTGCCTGGGTGGCTTAATCTTTTGATTTCAGCTTAGGTCATGATCTCAGGGTCAGGGGTTTGATCCTCGCATTGTGCGCCTGTGCTAGGCATGGAGTCTGCTTAAGATTCTCTTCCCCTCTCTCTCTGTCTTTCTCTGTCTCTCTCTCTCTCCCTCTCTCTCTCTCCCCTCCTTCTGCCCCTTTCCCTTGCTCTTGCTCTCTTTCTCTCTAAACAAACAAACAAAGAAGTTCTAGAGTCCATCTGCTTTGGAATCCCAGTTCCATCACCTACTAGCTGTGGGACCTTGGATAAATTTCTTAATTATCTGTATCTCAGTTTCCTCAGATACAAAATGGGATTGTTAGAAAATTAGGGTGGTTGTAAGAATTAGATGAGATATGTGGTGATTTTAAAATGTGTCTGCAAATTCTTTAGCATTCTTCCCTTTAAATTATGGACCTGAAGTACTCTTTCCTTGACTGTGAGTGGGCTACAAAACTAACATATCAAATATGACAGAAGTGATAGTGTCTTTGAAATTAGGACATAAAAGTCATTGTGCTTTGGATCACTTACTCTGGAGAAAGTCACCTGCTTTCTTGTGAGGACACTCAATCAGCCGACGGAAAGGTCCATTTGGTGAGGAACAGAGACCTCCTGCCAACAGTCCTGTGGGGGAGCCATCTTGGAAGTGGATCCTCCATTCACAGTCAAGCCATCAGATGTCTGCTGACATCCTGACAGAAACTTCCTGAGAGACCCTAAACCAGAATCAACCTGCTAAAGCACTCCAGATTTCCTTGCCCATAGAAAATGTGATAATAAATTTTTGTTGTTTGAACCATTGTGTTTTAGGGTGATTTTTTTACCCAACATTAGAGAACTATTACAAGATAAAGCATTTAAACATACACAGTAAATATTCAGTAAATGTTAGTCATTGTTGTTGCTGCTATGTTCTTCCTTTGTATCCATAGCACCTAACACCTGCTACCTGGTAAGAGCTAAAAAAATATACAGCATGCGAGTGAATGAGTAAATGAATGGACACACAAAGTAAAATAAAGGGTTGAGGCAATCATCCATGGCAGTTGTTTGTGACGTTATTCAAGCAAGGACATTTCAAACAAAATATTATGCCATCTTATCAGTCAGAGTTGAATCAAGAAAACAGAAGCTACTTTGGATATTTCAGAGGGAATTTTTTAAGGTTTTTTTTTTTTAAGTTTATTTATTTATTTTGAGGGAGAGAGAGAGCATGAGTGGTGGAGGGACAGAAAGAGAGGGAGAGAGAGAATCCCAAGCAGGCTCTGCACTGACAGATACCGTAAGCCATGAGATCATGACGTTAACTGAAACCAGGAGTCAGACCCTCAACTAACTGAGCCAACCAGGCGCCCCGCAGATGGAGGGAATTTAACATTTGGAATCGTTACATAGGCAATGTAAGAGTTGAGAATCCAAACAGAGGAATGAGGCAACCTAGAGATTAGCCAGAGCAGGAAGCTGATGTTTTCCCTAGAAATGAAGAGACAATGAGAGGAGCTGGTATGGCCAGTCCAGAAGTCAGAGCTATCCATAGTGAGACCCTAGGAGGAGGATTGTTGGGCCAGAGCCACAAGAGTAAAAGCCACCTGAGTCAGAGATAGAGAGGAGGAAACACCTTAGTTTCTTTCTTTCTCTTGCCCTCCAGTCATTCACCAGTGCATCCCGTTGGCCAAATTTCCTGGAAAGCCAGCTAACAAAGGAGTCCTGGAAAATGAATGTGTTTCCTATGAAGCAGAGCAAGAGAGAGAGAGGAATGGATCTGAGAGAAAAATTAGGTGTACATAGTAATATTTGTAATAATATATGTATACATGTGTTTATGTATATGTGCATATGTGTATATAAATGTATAGATATATAGAAGAAAATGATAAAGCAAATGTGGAAAATGACCAACACACACCAAAAAAGAAAACAGATAAAGCATTATTTTATTTCATAGGTTTAAATGTAAAGTATTTATACTTTTTGTACAATCAATAAAAACACATGTGGAGCGCCTGGGTGGCTCAGTTGGTTGAGCCTCTGACTTAGGCTCAGGTCACGATATCATGGTTCATGGGTTTGAGTCCTGCATTGGCTTCTGTGCTGACAGCTCAGGACCTGGAGGCTGCATCCGATTCTGTGTCTCCCTCTCTCTCTGCCCCTCCCCGACTTATGCTCTGTCCCTGTCTTTCAAAAAAAAAAAAAAGTTAATAAAAGAACAAATGTTAGGGTTCCTGAGGACTCAGTCAGTAGAGCCTGCGACTCCTAATCTCAGGGTTGTAAGTTCAAATCCCACTAATGTGTATAGAGATTTCTTTAAAAAAATAAAAATAAAAATCTTAAAAAAAAAGAACACATATTAATATATCAGTAGTCTCCAGTGTGTTAAAATTTAATATGTTGCATATTTGAATGTGTTTATAGTTTTTATCTTTTAATTTTTTGAAGATTCCTTTTTTATTTTTTTTAAAGATTTTACTTAAATATTTTTGAATTAATTTATTTATTTAGAGAGAGAGAGAGACAGAGCACGCAAGCAGAGGTGGGGCAGAGAGAGAGAGAGAGAGAGAGAGAGAATCCCAAGCAGCCTCCACACACCATCAGTGTGGAGCCCATTGCAGGCTTGAACTCACAAATCTCGAGTCATGATCTGAGCTGAAACCAAGAGTCAGTAGCTTAACCGACTGAGCCACCTAAACACTCCTAAAGATTTTATTTTAAGTAATCTCTATTTCCGGTGCGGGGCTCACAACCCTGAGATCAAGAATCACATGCTCTTCTGACTGATATTTGGGTATGTCAGCCAGCCAGGCACTCTTATTTTTAAATTTAAATAGGGGCGCCTGGGTGGCTCAGTCGGTTGAGCATCCGACTTCGGCTCAGGTCATGATCTCACGGTCTGTGAGTTCGAGCCCCGCATCGGGCTCTGTGCTGATGGCTCAGAGCCTGAAGCCTGCTTCTGATTCTGTGTCTGCCTCTCTCTCTGCCCTTCCTCTGCTCACTCTCTGTCTCTCAAAAATAAAAATAAAATGTAAAAAAAAAAAAAAATTTAAATAAAATCCTAGCTTCGGGAAACCACAGTCAAACTCTTTTAACCTAAAAATTCTTTCTTTTTCCTTTGGTGAAAAGTGACAATATTAAGATACTTGATAAAATTCAAATAAACTCTTGATTAGAATAAGAATATTATCAGGATATAATATTATTATTTCCTGATTTGTATAATAATGCTATGCTGGTGTAAGGAACCACCTTGTTTTTTCGGATGTACATGTTATTTAGGGGTAATAGAGCATCATTGTGTATGTATATTGTATGTCAAACTGTTCAGAAACTAAAAGTATGTATAAATGAAGTATAAATATATTTGAGTTTAAACATTTAAGCATAAATTTATTTTATAAAAATATTATTATACTAAAAATATGGGGAATCTGGGTAAAGAGAATTATTGTAGTATTCCTGCAATGTTTATGTAAGTCTGGAATTATTTCAAAATATAAGTTAAAAATAAAAGAGTTTTTGCTTAACTTACATGTGATGGAGTTAGTAGAGGGCTTGGGAAATAAAGCAGTTAAGAAAAATAAGAGAAGAAAGATAAACTTTTAGCCAAATCTGAAAGAGGTCCAGCATGGTCTTTCAATCTCTGGCAAGCCACACAGTGTCTACAACTTTTTTTTTTTTTTTAATGTTTATTTATTTTTGAGAGAGGGAAACAGAGTGCAAGTGGGGGAGGGACAGAGAGAGAGAGGGAAATCCAGAATCCGAAGCAGGCTCCAGGCTTTAAACTGTCTGCACAGAGCCTGATGCAGGGCTCAGACCCACAAACCGTGAGATCATGACCTGAGCCCAAGCCGGACACTTAACAGACTGAGCCACCCAGAAGCCCCACAGTGTCTGCAACTTGCAGCTGATGGCCAGGGACATTCCTACAGCTGCTGACATCTTCAGCTTTCCACCAGCAAGCCCCTGGAAGTTGGAGATGCAGAGCAACAGCCTGGCAGAATTCACGGAGCATTCCAATGCTCTTAGCTCCCCTCCCTAGTGACAAGTCTTAAAATGAAAGACATCAGACAAGGAGAAGAATTTTGGGAAACACAGGACATTTGTAAATGTAGGAAGATGAAGGAAATATGACTCACTTGGCAAGTAGAGGGGGAAAATAACCATAAATGATCTAGTAAATGTGTAAAAAGTATGGGATGGAGCTTTAAAACTCCAGGGGTAGTCTTCATAAATCCAAAAATGCCACCAGTATATTGTAAATAAAATTTCTTAAAAGATCTTCCGGGAGTGAACTAGTATCCAACGTATGTGAACTTCATGCAGGGGCAAAGAGCTTTGTCTGCTATAGGTTAAGAATATTAATCTAGGGGCGCCTGGGTGGCTCAGTCGGTTAAGTGGCCGACTTCAGCTCAGGTCATGATCTCACGGTCTGTGAGTTCGAGCCCCGCGTCGGGCTCTGTGCTGATGGCTCAGAGCCTGGAGCCTGCTTCAGATTCTGTGTCTGCCTCTCTCTCTCTCTGCCCTTCCCCTGCTCATGCTCTGTCTCTCAAAAATAAATAAACGTTAAAAAAAAAAAATTAAAAAAAAAAAAGAATATTAATCTAGAAGTTTTTTTTTTTAAATCAAGATGTAATATCTGAAAACAAGGCTCAAAAACTTATCAACCACTATTTACCAAACTTTCAGAAAATAATGGGCACCCAGGAAAAATGTACAAAGAAAACAACCAGGCAATTAACCAAGAAGAAATGCAAAATGCCAAAAAAGATGTAAACCTGCCTAATAAAAAGAAATATAAATTTATGCAATGATGAAATAATATTTTTATTAATTAAATTGGCAAATTGCTTTTTTTTTTTTCTAAGTAAACTCTGCATCACATATGGGGCCCACACTCACGACCCCAAGATGAAGAGTCACATGGTCTACTGACTGAGCCAGCCAGGCCGTCCCCTGGCAAACTGCTTTCTAAAAAATGTTAATATCCAGTGTTAGTAAAGGTGGGACAAAGAAATATACATACTTAATATGAATATCAAGAAAGAGCATAAATTGGTGCTTTCTGGAGTGTAGTTTTCCCAAATAGTGTTTTTTCCCCAAACAGAAAGAGCTGGAGATACTTCTTAGGAAGCATCGGAGGGATCACTTGGAAAGGTGAAGTCCCCAGCCCAGAAAACCAAGTCAATAAACAGGTGTAGATGATGCAGGGTTTGGACAATTTGGGAAATTTTATGAATCAGGAAATACAGTGAGCATAGGAATCCTAGGATGCTCCCTCATTTATGTGAAGGAAATGCAGGCCTTGACTTTTAAAATTGAAATCAAAGTACTCATTATCATTCTTGTTATAAATCCTGAGTTTAATTGGCTGGTCAAATCTTCTCCTCTAAACTAGTTTAATGAAACATATTTTTCCAGGATTATGTTACTAAAGTCTGAAAAGGAAGTTAAGTGCTCTAAACCTAGGAAACTATTCACATACTTAACTAAGAGATCATATATAAGAAAAATGTTTTTTTTTTTAAGGTTCACTTGAATAAAATCAAACCTCAGTAGTACCAATTTATGAGGACCTCTAAAGAACAGAGAGAAACAGCACAATTCATGTGGGGTCAAAACACTTCCCTGGACCACTCGTTCTCTGCCTGGGTCTCTGAGAACCTTTCCAGACCCTTTCCAGAAGTCATCCTTTCCCAGAGTATTCAGAGGTAGGGCACTGAGGTGCAAGGCCTGTCCTTGACATCCTCAGAACTGTAGCCTAGCACAAACTTCTACTCAGAAAGAAATTTCTAGTGTATTAGATAAATCTCCATTCCAGGGCGCCTGGGTGGCTCAGTTGGTTGAGAGCCGACTTCGGCTCAGGTCATGATCTCACGGTCTGTAAGTTCGAGCCCCGCGTCGGGCTCTGTGCTGACAGCTCAGAGCCTGGAGCCTGCTTCGGATTCTGTGTCTCCCTCTCTCTCTGCCCTTCTCCTGCTCACGCTCTGTCTCTATGTCTCAAAAATAAAATAAAACGTTAAAAAAAAAAAAAAGAAAAGAAAAATCTCCATTCCTGCCGAACCGGAATCAGAAACCTAAGCCATTTCTACATCTTGGAAGAGATATTCCACATTTCTCAAAGACATGCTTGAAGAAATCACTTCCTCAAAACTGAAATTGTTACCCTCAATCTGGGAAATTTAATTTCATGCTTCCAAATGGATGTTATGCTTTGTTTTGCAGGGCACACATAGCTCTAATTATACGGAAACTGTGCAAGAAGGAACCACATGGCAGTCATCATGCAACTGGAGAGTAATTATCGGTTCCCTTCTGTTGTCTAAACCACAGCCACAAATAAAATATTAAAATTGTAAATAGTATAGTAATTAATCTGTCAACTCTTTGGACAGTGTTTTACCAGGTGTGTGTGCCTTGGGAGAGAGATATATTTAATCATAAAAATTTCAAGCTTCAATTTTCCCAAACAAAAGAACTTCAAAACAGAAGAAAAAGAATCCCAAGATCCTACAAAGCATCTAGCAAAAAAAAAAAAAAAAAAAAAAGCTGAACTGCGTGTTTTTTGCCTTAAGGAAACTATAAAGTATTAGATATCTAGCTTTGGAGACAATGGAACCAGAATGTTAGTCAACCTGTTAATTTTGCTAATTCATTTGAAATGAAAAGGATCCTACCCTGGAAAATGGGATCAGTCAAAACTGATTTGACAGCTGAAGTGATTACTGTGTAAGCCTGCCTCAGGAGCTTTCTCCCTAAACTGCTTTCACACTTCTCTCAGCTCTCCAGATATTTGTTATTCAACAAATATTTGTATTAAGAACCTACTAAAATGTCTGGTAAGGAGATTCCTAGAGAATTCCTTTGATCCCTCCAATTGCCTGGTGCAGTGCTAAGCACAGAATCAAACAGAGTCCCCAGATGGGTCATGGCAGGAAATTCTAAGATGGTTGCTGTAAGTTTCGTGCCAGCTGTCTCAGCCACTGATTACATTAAGCAGTCGGTTTTCACTCTGAGTGTCTATCCTGGCCAAGCACTGTAGATGGATTGAGCCAATCAAGTTGGCGTTAGCTTTTCGGAATGTGGAGCTAGAAGTTAGACTTTTCTGTCAAAGCCTGCCTCTGATTCTGTGTCCTAGGAAGGCAGCATACATTAACAGGGCACCAAACTTGGCAGAAAGACCTGCATCATAGACATGCATGAGAGTAGAGAGACTGAAAAACATAGTTCCAGTGCTGTAAGAGTTTACAGTCATGCAAGGGTTTAAGAATTTGGGCGCTGCTGTCAATTATATTACAATAAAAAACTTAAAGAAAGATGGGTGCCTGGACAGCTCAGTTGGTTAAGCACCTGACTCCTGATTTTGCCTCAGGTCACAATCTCATGGTTGTGAAATCGAGCCCCACATGAGGCTCTACACTGACAGCATGGACCCTGCTTGGAATTCTCTCTCTCCCTCTCTCTCTGCCCCTCCCTAGCTCACTTGCACACATGCTCTGTCTCTCTTAAGGAAGGAAGGAAGGAAGGAAAGTGGGAGGAAGGGAGGAAGGAAGTAGGGGAAAAGGAAGGAAGGAAGGAATCTGGTGCTGGAAAGGACTTTAGGGATAAAGCGATCAGCAAATAGGATTTAAAGTCCCATACTCTCGGGGTGATCATTCACTATGCACATCTACCTCCCACCCCATGCCAGTCATAGAGAGTCTACTTATATCGAAAGGCTACATAAATATTTGCTTCCATTTTATGTAACTTATTCCATGTTCTTATGTAGGTAATGCACATATTAATTTCAAAAGGCCCAAGAAGATGCAGAGGAAAATATTTCCCTACCACTCTTGGTCCCTAGCCATCCAATTCCCTACATCATAAGCAACTCATAATAAAACTTTCTTGCATGTAATTGTAGCGATGGCCTGTACATCTATGAGCATGTGCCTGTGGAAAGAAGATATGGATGTAGATGTATACAAGATAGTATATTATGACTATTATTCTGCTCCTTGATTTTTTTCATTTAATTTAGAGATTATAATCTTGGAGATTCCATATCACAATTTATAGGCCGTCCTTATTTTTTAAATTTAATTTTCTTTTTTTTTTAATGTTTATTTATTTTGAGAGAGAGAGAGAGAGCCCACAAGCAGGGGAGGAATGCAGAGAGGGAAAGAGAGACTTCCAGGCAGGCTCCATGCTCAGTGCAGAGACCGATGCAAGACTCGAACTCACAAACAGCGAGGTCATGACCTGAGCTGAAATCAAGAATTGGATGCTTAACTGACTGAGCCACCTAGGGATCCCTAAATTTAATTTTCTAATAAGAAATAAGAAAGTCACAATGTCCAAAATGAATTTAAAAATAAGTCTCTCTCACCCATGCCTCCAATCACCAAGAATTAATCTTTATTATTTGTTCTTATGTAACTTTCCAGAATTTCTTTATATTTATGCTTATAAGCCAATGAATCTCTTTTATTGCTCATATTTTTACAGAAAAGGCAGAATACTATACATACTCTTCTGCACCTTCCTTTTATCATTTAAAAATGTACCTTCAGCCAGGGCACCTGGGTGGCTCAGTCAATTAATTAAGCATCTGACTTAGGCTCAGGTTATGATTTCACAGTTCGTGGGTTTGAGCTCTACATCGAGCTCTGTGTTGACAGGTTGGAGCCTGGAGCCTGTTTAGGATTCTGTGTCTCCCTCTCTCTCTGCCCCTCCCCTGCTCATGCTCTGTCTCTGTCTCTCAAAAGTAAATAAACATTAGGGGCGCCTGGGTGGCTCAGTCGGTTGAGCGGCCGACTTCAGCTCAGGTCATGATCTCACCGTCTGTGAGTTCGAGCCTCGCGTCGGGCTCTGTGCTGATGGCTCGTAGCCTGGAGCCTGCTTCGGATTCTGTGTCCCCCTTTCTCTCTGCCTTTCCCTTGCTCACACTCTGTCTCTATGTCTCTCAAAAAATAAAATAAAAATGCTAAAAAAAAATAAAAAAAAATTAAATACATACATATATATGTATACACACACACACACGTTTGGCAGAACTCTGCATTTCAGATTGTGGACAGTCCCTTCCTTCTTTTCTAATAGTTCAATAGTATTCTATTACGTACTGTACCATAACTGATTTGCTCTTACAAGTAATGCTGTAAGTTAAGTAATCTTGTACTTGTGCAATTTCCTACATGTGTTAGTATTTGTAAGTTAAATTCCCAGAAGAGATGAGGGGCCTGGGTGGCTCAGTTGCTTGATTGTCCAACTTTTGATTTTGGCTCAGGTTGTAATCCCAGGGTCATGGGGTCAAACCCAGTCAGGCCTTGCACTAAGCATGGAGCCTGCTTGGGATTCTTAATCTCTCTCTCTCTCTCTCCCTCTGCCCCTCTCCCCTACTCATGTTCTCTCTGTCTCAAATAAAAAAGAAAAGAAAAAAAGAAAACAAAAGTTAAATTGGGATCCATTTACTTTTTTCTAGATAGCTACCCAGTGGTCCTAAAATCATTATGGAACAATCCATATTTTCCCCAATATAAATGTTACTTTATCGGGTTGCCTGGGTGGCTCAGTCGGTTAAGCATCCGACTTCAGCTCAGGTCATGATCTCACTACTCTGAGTTTGAGCCCCACGTTGGGCTCACTAGTGACAGCTCAGAGCCTGGAACCTGCTTCAGATTCTGTGTCTCCCTCTCTTTCCACCCCTCCCCCTACTCATGCTCTGTCTCTGTCTCCAAAAATAAATAAACATTGAAAAAAATAAATGTTACTTTATCATATATCAAATCTCTATATGCACTTGAGCCTATTCCTGTACATTCTATTTTTATCCTTTGATTTGTATGTCTATACAGGCATCAGTGCCATAAATTGAATTACTGAAACCTAATAATATGGTTTAACATCTAGTAAGATAGTGTCCCCTCAATATTCCTCCTGTTCAGAATTTTCCTGGCTATTCATGTTTATTTATTTTTCCATATGAACTTTAGAATTGGCTTGTCAAGTTCCCAGAAAAATAATCCACTTGGTATTTTTATTGGGATTGTAGTAAATATTTTTAGATTAGTGAGAATTGATATTTTTATGATGTTGAGTCTTCATTCTAAAAACTTGGTAGTTCTATCTGTGAAGACTTGATACTCTCTAAAGAGTTTCTAAGTTTTATTCAAGTAGATCCTGTATATTTCTTGTTTAGTTTATTTCTAGGAATTTTATCTTTCTTTTTTTTCCTTCGTGCAATTATAAATAATGTCTTTTCTCCTTAAACACTGAATACTTAGGAAATCTGTACATCTGGGACAATATTCTCTGATTTCATATATTGTATTACATCCCTGAAGCAAGGTACCATCAATGCCAAAACACTCCAGGGTGTCTCAAATTATGAAACTTTCAAAGTAAATAAGTTTTAATTGATTTTAATTCTTTTAAATCCCTGTATGTTTAGAACCTGGCTTTAAAACTCAAGTGTAGGGGTGCCTGAGTGGCTCAGTCGGTTAGGTGTCCATCTTCGGCTCTGGTCATGATCTTACGGTCTGTGAGTTTGAGCCCCACGTCGGGCTCTGTGCTGACAGCTTAGAGTCTGGAGCCTGCTTCGGATTCTGTCTCCCTCTCTCTCTCTGACCCTCCCCCCACTCATGCTTTGTCTGTCCTGTTCTCATAAATAAATAAAAACATTAAAAAAAATAAAATTTTAAAACTCAAGTGTAACAACAAACCCTCTCTAGGTTAAAAAAAAGATAAAATCAATGAAAACTTCCTTTTTTAAAAAATGTGCACCTGGGCAGCACATAAAAAATAAAATAAATAAAAATAAGTTTTTATTACATTGCCTCCAGGGATCTCTAGAGTCAGGGATCTTCTTAAAATGTAAATTGGTTAGGGGATGCCTGGGTGGCTCAGTCAGTTAAGCATCTGACTTCAGCTCAGGTCATGATCTCATGGTTTGTTGGATCTTCTGCTCTCAGCGCAGAGTCCGCTTTGAATCCTCTGTCTCCCTCTCTCTCTGCCCCTCCCTTGCTCATGCTCTCTCTCCCCCCAAAATAAATAAACATTAAAAAAAACCTGAATAATTTGGTTCCCATGCTTATCTTCAGTGGCCTCTCATTGCGCTGGAAATAAAATCAGTATCTAAGCAGACCTGCAAAGTCCCATTGGCCCCTTCTTACCTCTTGTTTAATCTCATCTAGCTTGCTCTTACCTCAGATTTTTCACATGCCTTCCTACTGCCTGAAACATTCTTCCCCATACTACTCCTTTTCATTCATGGCTCAGTTTATTTTATTTTATTTATTTATTTTTTTTTCATGGCCCAGTTTAAATGTCACTCTGGAGGCTTTCTGAAACCACATCTAAGGAGTTTATCCTCTCTTAATGCTACTGGCAACTCTTTGTTTCCTTCATCACAGGGATCTCAATTCATAATTACCTTAATTTTACCTGTTTGTCTTTCCATTTGTTCCTTGTATCTCTCTAGACTGTGACCCTTGCATGAGCAGGGCCTTTTGGGTCTTCCTCACTCCTGCAACAAACACCTGGCCTCTAGTACATAATAGGGGTTTGATAAATAATTGTTAAAAGAGTAAATGCATAGATTCTCAAACAGGTCATCCATTTTTATTCCTCTTTATTTTTGCTCAACTTCTTCCCCCACTTCCCCTTTGCTGCCAAAACTCTACTCATCCTCCAAGGTCCAGGTCAAACGCCAGGTTCTTCAGGACTCTGCCCTTCATGACTTGTCTACTATACATTCCTGTCCCCACCTTCATGCCAGCTGAAAAACTTTCCATACACCTTCTTCTAGTCCCCATGACAACTATTTTAACCCTTCACTACTTGTACAAGCTCCCAACCCTACTGGCCATGGGAAGGACCTCGTACCTCTCTTAGAAAATAGAGGCTTTAGGGCAAGGTCCTCTGAATATAGTAGTTTCTTTCAATACAGTCATTCTCAAGTCTCTTCCATCATAAATACAAGCAAGCAAACATGAAACAAACCCTCTCCTTCTATTTGTTTTCCCCTTATGTGAGTTATCTACTACTGTGTAACAAACTACCTTAAAATTCCATGACTTAACAGCAATCATTTATTTTGTGCACAATGCTACAATTTGGACAGAGATCAGCAGGGAGGGGTAGTCTCTGCTCCATCAGGCATTCGCTAGGCTGGCTCAACTTGGGGACAGGAAGATCCTCTTCAAGTTGGCATGTTAATGCTGGCTCTTAGCTAGGGCTATGAGTGGGGCCCTGGTTCTTCTCCACATGGACCGCTCCATCGGCTGCTTGGTCTTCTCACAAACATTGTGGCTTAATTGAAGAGTGAGTGTGTGAGACAACGAGCAGAAGATACCAGTTTCTTTAGGTCCGAGTCCAGAAACTTGCTGCATCATTTCCACCATGTTCTAATACTGAAGATTCAGGGGATGGGGATATAATCCTACCTTTTGATGAGAGAATTGTCACCAAATCTAGTTCTTCATTTATTTTTTTGTTTTATTATTTTTTTTATTTTAGAGAGGAAGCAAGTGCACACGCTAGTCGGGGAGAGGGGCAGAAGGAGTGGGTGGGGGGGAGAATCTTAAACAGGCTTCACGCTCAGCGTGGACCCAGATGCCACAACCCTGGGATCATGACCTGAGCCCAAATCAAGAGTTGGATGCCAAACCAACTGAGCCACCCTGGTGCCCCTAATTCTTCACTAAAAAAACTTTTTTATAATGTTTATTTATTTTTGAGAAACAGAGCACAAGTGAGGGAGGAGCAGAGAGAGGGAGACACAGAAACCGAAGCAGGCTCCTGGCTCTCAGCTATTTAGCACAGAGCCTGATGCAGGGTTGGAACCCATAAACCATGAGACCGTGACCTAAGCCGAAGTCAGATATTTAACCAACTGAGCTACCCAGGCGCCCTCCTAATTCTTCATTTTTAAAGCCATGACATCCTTCTACATAAAGCAGGTTCTCTCCCTACCCTTTTTGCAGCCAATCAGGGCAGAACACTCATGAATGGGATTAGTCTTCATTTAAGAGGCCAGAGAGCTAGCCAGATTTCATTCCACCAAGTGAGGATACAAGGAGTCAGCAGTCTGCAACCTGGAAGAGGACCCTCACCAGAACTTGACTGTGCTGGGATCCTGATCTTGGGCTTCCAGCCTCCAGAACTGTGAGAAATAAATTTCTGTTGTTCATAAGTCACCTAGTTCATAGTAGTTTGTTATAGTAGCCCAGAATGACTAAGACAGATGTCAAGGATCTAGCCCAGGGTTACATAGCTGGTAAGTAGCAACACCAAGAATCGACCCAGGCAATCTGGCTTTGGAGTCTATATGCTTAACCACTACCCAGTACTGCCTTTCCAAATACCTCGACCGTTTTAATAGCAGAATAGTATTCCAATGAGTTAATAGGCAACAATTTTGGTAACTAGTCTCCTATCATTTTACACGTATGAAAATTAGCTTTCAGAGACATTAAATAACTTCTACTTGCAGAATGATTGGTGAAGGACCCAGCTCACAATAATAGTTCATGGCCATTATTTATTAAGTGCCTGCTATATGCCTGGCCCTTATTCTAGGCCCTTTGAATTGTTACCCCTCTATGAGATTAATGTTAGATATAAGGAAACAAAACCCCAAGGAATTAAGTAATGCTCAAGAGCACACAGCTGGCAAGCATCACTTCCAGGATTAAATTCCAGAACCTGTGCCCTTCCTTCTCTGCTACACCATCTCCCAGTTAATCACAGGCACTCTGCTTTTCAGTACCATTTCCATGAAGTCCCTCCCCTCTCTTGTACAATGCTGGTGAGAGTATAAATAGCTGCAGTCACCATGGAGGGCAGTTTGGCAATATCTATCATAATGACATTTGTACATTTACGGCAGTGTGGATATATTTAACACTTATGACTTGTGTACTTAAAATTAGTTAAGATGGTAAACGTTGATGTATATTTTACCACCGTAAAAAACAAAATGACATATGTACATACCATTTTACCCAACAATGTAACTACAAATTTATCCTACTGGTATACACCGATGTGGAAAATGATGTCTCTTCAAGAATATTCATTACGATATTGTTTGTATCAACAAAAGATTAGATGCAAGTGTCCTTCGGAGAGAGACTAGTAAAATAAATTATGATCCACTATACAATGGAATAACATGCAGCCTTTAAAAAGGAACAGGAAGATGTTTATACTGATAGGGAAAGATTGCCATGATGTGCTGTAAAATGAAATGAGCTAGCAGTTGTGTAAACAACAGGTAGTGGGATATTAGGGGATAAGAGGGGAGGGAAAGAAAATATGTGCATATTTTCTTGTTAGACCATAAATATAGACAGATAGTTTCTGAAAACACAAGAAAAAAAATTTTTTAGTTCTTTAAATGTTTATTTATTTTTGAGAGAGAGAGAGACAGAGCGTGAGCAGGGGAGGGCAGAGAGAGAGAGAGACACACACACAGAATCCAAAGCAGGCTCTGAGCTCTGAGCTGTCAGCACAGAGTCCAATGCGGGGCTCAAACCCACAGACCACGAGATTATGACCTGAGCCTAAGTCTGATGCTTAGCTGTCTGAACCATCCAGGTGCCCCTGAAAACACAAGAAATTAAAAAAAAAAATTTTTTTTTAATAATCTCTTCACCCAACATGGGGCTCAAACTCACAGCCCCAAGATCCAGAGTTGTATGCTCTTCCAACTAAGCCAGCCAGGCACCCCTGGAAACATAAGAAACTTATCATTCTTTACTTCTAAGATAGAGAACTGGTGGCCGGCAACAGGAGATGAAAACTTTAATACTTTCTGAATTTTGAAGTTTTGTGAACTTAGGAAACTAAATAATATTAAAACTTCTATTTTTAAAATCTACTCAGAGAATTAATAACTGGCAGAGATCTCAAGAAATCTGGCACTAGGTGGGTCCCAATACGTCATCTAAAGCATTTGCTGAGTTCATGATGAGACTCTGTATGTCTTACTTATTCACTGTTGTATGTCCAAAGGTAGGAGTTCTAGAACCCTCAATGGCATACAGTAAACCATTTTAAGAATGCTTGTTAAGTGAATGAATGGAAGAGTTAACAGATAGCCGGTGTTAACTAGTACTTCTTCATGATATAGGCTTTCTAATCTTACAAGTTGAAATGCTTTTAGAGTCAATAAAATCTTTCTCATGTTTAACAAAGGCCCATTCCATCTTGTTGCATCCTTGGTAGACATGACCAACAATTTTTGGTTAGGAATCTCATTTCAAGTTTCTAGAAGTTCCTAGGTGGCTCAATCGGTTAAGCATCCAACTTTGGCTCAGGTCATGATCTCACAGTTTGTGGACCCAAGCCTCATGTCTGGCTCAGAGCCTGGAGCTTGTTTTGGATTCTGTGTGTGTGTGTCTCTCTTTCTGCACCTCCCCCAGTCACACTCTGTCTCTCTCTCGAAAATAAATAAACATTCAAAGAAAAAAAGAAATCTCATTTAAAGTTTCTAAATACTTGAAGTCTTTTGTGGCCCCTTAGCCTTCCTTTTATCATTTCAACAACCCCAACTCTTAACCTTCTCTCAAATACCAATTTAGTACCTATTCAATTATTCTGACTTCTCTGTGCTCTCCAAATCTTTCTTTAAATGCAGATTTTCAACTGGTTCATGATATTTTAGTAAGGATCATACCTACCAAATACTGTGGAAGGATTGTTGACCACATTTTCCCATTCCTTCCATTAACACTTTCCTGTGTTAGCTTTTGAAAGAAAATCTTTTTTTTTTCCAGAGACAGCATGGAGTTGAGAAAAGAGAAACAAGTTTCAAATTAAGAGACCCAACTTAAAAAAAAATTTTTTTTAATGTTTATTTATTTTTGAGAGAGAGACAGAGCATGAGCAGGGAGGGGCAGAGAGAGGGAGACACAGAATCTGAAACAAGCTCCAGGCTCTGAACTGTCAGCACAGAGCCAGACACAGGGCTCGAACTCACAAACCACGAGATCATGACCTGAGCTGAAGTCAGACGCTTAACCCATTGACCCACCCAAGTGCCCCAGGAGACCCAACTTTTGAATCTCCACCTTCATCATCTACTGGCTGAATAGTCTTTCATTCATTTATTCAACATGTATTTGTTGAGCCTACACTGTGCCAGGTACTGTTCTGGGTACTAAGGATTAGAGCAGTGAACAAACAAAAGTTCCTACTCTCAAGGAATTTATATTCCTATGGGGAGAGGCCACCAATAAACAAAATGAATAAGCAAAATATATGTCATCACCATAGAAGTTGATAAGTCCAATAGAGAAAAGTAAAGAAAGGAAGATAGGGAGTGTGGAGGGGCAGAGGGTGCAACTTTAAATAGAGTCAATAATATTTTTCTTGACAAGGTCAAACTGATAAAGTGATAATTGAGTTATGACCCAATGGCTGTGAGAGAATGAGTCATGTGGATTTCTGGGGATTGAGGGAGCAGCGAGTGAAAAGGCTCTGGAGTTGTAAGTGGACTTGGTGAAGAAAAGCAAGGAACTAGTAAGTCTGATGGGAAGTGAATGGGTGAGCAAGGCAGGGGAGTTCAGAAAGAAAGGAGGCCGTGAGGGGCTGGACAGTGACTTGTGACTGAATGAATTAATTTCTGGCAACTATAACAATTCCTTATTCTCTGAGGTCTAAATAAAGTAACATATATGAAAAGTACCTGCCACAGAGTTTGACCTGAGCAGATGAAAATAAGCTTAATTGCCTGCAAGTCTTTGCAGCTGTTTTTCAGGTTGGAGGGATCATTTTTTTCTAATAATTTATTCCCTGTGATTAGAGAGATGTCTGTTCTGAAACATCTTCATAGAAACAAAAAAAACTAATGTGGCTGATGTCAGTTATGGTGTTGGCCTGTATCCCAGAGTCGATGTTTTTTATATCTAAAAGATATCTGCAGATTACAAACCCACTCGTCTGTGTCAGAGAGAGAATGCTGCCAGCATACCCTCCTTTAACAGAAGCCACAGGTGAAGCAAAAGAGGAACTGTGGCCCACAGTCACTGGGAAATGACACAGACCAATGTAGTTGATTCAGTGGAACGTCTAGTCAATGGATGTATCTGACAGATTAATTCTCTGCAATGTGGGCTGAACACTCTAAGACCAGAATTTCCAAACTACAGTATTGCCAGACCAAAATGGGTTTTTCTCTACTAGTTTTTCTGTTTATTTACTGAGAGCTCAAGATTCTAGTTAAAGAACAGGGAGAATGGCAACCTGACCCTTCAGCAGCCAATCAAGAGACATTTGTCTGAGAACAAAGATGAAAGGAAACCAATGGAAGAGCCTGTCCGCAAGTCCAGATTGTAGAGGGCACAACTGCTTTCAGTTGCTTCCTCCAGAAGCCCTTGCTTTCTGGCCTGCAGAATAGCCCTGCTCTTCTATCAACAGACAGAAACCTAGGTGGATTGAATTAATTTTATCATCAATCCATCAATCTCAGGTCTGTTAAATATTAATGTCTCAGGCCAAGATGACCTCAGGTTCTCCAAGAGGTATCCAGGTAACACAATTCAACTACATCAGCAACTAGAACCAACCTAAACACACATACACACTTGCACACACACACACACACAGACACAGCTATATTGCCAGAGCATGAACAAAATTAGTTATTTTAGAACAGTAAGATTATTTTATCCTATTTTTCAAAATACTGCTTTTGAAATAAAAAAAAATACAAACAAGGCTTTAGTAAATGTGGATTACCAAAAACATGGATAATTAATTTGTCTTAAAACTCCAGGGGCACCTGGGTGGCTCAGTCGGTTAAGCGGCTAACTTCGGCCCAGGTCATGATTTCACAGTTCGTAAGTTTGAGCCCCACATCGGGCTCCGTGCTGACAGCTTGGAGCATGGAGTCTGCTTCAGATTCTGTGTTTCCCTCTTTCTCTGCCCCTCCCCTACTTGTGCTCCATCTCTCTCTTTCAAAAGCAAGATAAAAAACAGTAAAAAAAAAAAATTAAAACTCCAAAAGGGGTGCCTGGGTGGCTCAGTCGGTTAAGTGTCTGACTCTTGATCTCAGCTCAGGTCATGATCTCAGGGTTTGTGAGTTAGAGCCCCACATTGGGCTCCACCCTGACAGCTTGGAGCCTGCTTAGGATTCTCTCTCTCCCTCTCTCTCTCTCTGCCCCTACCAGCTTATGCAAGCGCACGAGTGCTTGCTTTCTTTTTCTCTCAAAATAAATAAGTTTAAAAAATTAAATAAAAACAAAAACAAACAAAAAAACCTTCTGCTTCCTACCTGCCTTCTCACTTTTAGCAGCTGACCTGATTTCAGAGAAAAGGAGAATCCATTTAGTTTCTTGCATCCTTCACTAATTTGTCTATTCTTTTTCAAACGGAACAACCCTATATGCTTGCAATATCTGGGACATGCATACACTAAACAAATTATTCATTATTTATATATGAAATTCAAATGTAACTGAGTGTCCTCTGTTTTGGGCAACCCTACTGAGAAAAGATTCTCAGTTATCTTTTATCCTAAGTAAACGCAGCAAAACAATCTTAATTCCTCATCCACCTCCAAAAAACTTATCACTGAACCAGGAGATGCCTGTCATGTGTACCACACCCATGTCTCCTCCTAAAGAAAACTGTGAAGACAAAATCCCCATCTCTGGTTGCCCTTCACAATCCTGTTTGAATGTGTCAGAATCTGGCTTCCACAGCTGATTGGACACTGGCCTAAGGGATTACTGAAGCCTCCACCTCTGAGCATATTCAGTATTCTGGCCAAACTCGAGCTGCTCCCCCTCCTCCAGGCTGTGGCAGTTTCAATACACTAGGAGACGCCTGGTCATGGGAGACCCAACACCCATCACCCTTGGTTACTATGTCAAATGCAGCCTCCGCCTGACTCAGCACCTCTCCTTCACAACCCTGATGCTCATAGCCCCAGGAAAAATGAACTTTGTCCTGAGCTTGCTGCCGTAGTCAGTGAAGTGGGGGAATGTATAACCATTCAGGAAAGGACTGGGGCATAGTGGATATTCTTGGAAAAATAGTTTTTTTTCCACACTTTAGGGAAAACAGTATTACACTTGTTTTCTACGTCTGTCTTTCTTGTTCTATACATTCCTTGAGAGTAGGAGCTATAACTTTTATGTTCATATGCCGAGAACAAGCCTGGATAGTTTTATCATGAATAAATGAATGACCAACAAATAAATCAGCCTACAACAAGGAATAACTAAGCAAACTGTGACACCTGAGGATAAATAGACTGATAGTTTCGAGATTCTATGTGAAATACTACATATCTATGTAAAATAAAAAATATATATATGTTAATACATACAAATATATATGAAACCAATTAAATTCAGAAAATAGAACATTAAATCATTTGTATTCTGATTATAACTATGTGAAAATCTGCATATAGACCACAGTCAAGACTAGCAGAAAATTTGGAGTTGTAAATAGTTTAGAATCTAGTACTTAGTAGGGGATTTTTCTATAAATTTGCTCAATTTCAAAATAAATGTTTTGTTACAGCTGAGAATCAAGAGGGAACTCAACTCCTTGAAGCAATGGTATCAATAAATCTGCAGGTCTCAGAATTTGTATTTCTATTAAAATTGGCTCAAGCTAAGCTTTTCCTTTTCAGAGAGTACTGTTTGCTCTCATGCTGTCCATACACCAGTGTGATAGAAACAGTATCCATTCAACACAAATTAAAGGGTACATCTTGCTGTGACTTTGTTGGTTTGACCAGTAAAAGCCAAAAGCATGTGTTTGTGTCTTTGCCTTCTACCACATATTCCCTGTTGTCTTTTTGCATTTAATATTTGAATTTAGACTGTATTTAAGTAGTTAGCTTAGTTCAAGAACTATAGCCCCATAGATCCATGTGAATCTCTCTCAAGACTGTTTTCCTCAAGATCCCTTCCCAAAGCCCTTGATGGCTCCTGATTGCCCAATCCAAATTCTTTAGCTCAGCAGGCTCCTATAGCAGCTGATTCCAATCTGCCCTTACAATCTTATCTTTCACTAATCTCTTCTGCTATAACTAAATTTGCCTCTGGTATTTTACTCATAGAAATGCCTGCTTTCTTTGTAAGCTCCTCTGGTCTTCCCAATCAGAAGAGACTTTTGGATCTCTCCTCCAAATTTCTCTGAATAGCATTTACTTCTGTATCTTTCTTCAGCCCTTATCATTGTTCTGGTTTGTATTGTTAATATCCTTTGTGTGAGTTCATTCGGTCTTTCCAAAAGACAGTATCATTCATCACTGAAGGTAGAACAAGCTAGCAAAATGATCTTCACAAGGTGGATTAATGCACCACTGGAAAGGTAGAGAAATTCCATTATGTACATACCCATAACCCAACTAGCAATATTACAGTTTCCCCAGAAATAATGCTATGCTCAAGTTCTAGGAGACTGAATCATGCTAACCAAAAGCTCCCAAGAAACTTTTGATAAGCCAGCTTCTTATTTTGTGGTATGAATGGCCATTTGGGTAGTCTTCTTTCCTTCTGATGAAAACCAGATTATAGATGAGAAAATAAGTACCTAGTAAGCAGAGACAAGGAAAAGAAAAGGGAATTGGTTCTATAACCGTGTATTAGTTTTCTATTGCTGCTGCAACAAGTTACCATAAACTTAGGGGCTAACAGTAACACAAATTTACTGTCTTATGTTTCTGTAGGCTAGAAGTCTGACCAAGTCCCATTGGATTAAAATCAAGATGTTGGCAGAGTTCTATTCCTTTCTGCAGATGATAGAGGAGATTCTGTTTCTTTGCCTGTCCCAGCTTATAGAGGTGTCTGCATTCCCTTGGCTAATGCCCCCCTTCTCCATCTTCAAGGCCTCCAATGTCATATTGCTAATTTCTTCACACCTCCCCTTCCCGCTTTAAAAAATGTGTGATTAAATTGAATTCACCCAAGTAACACAGGATAATCCCCCATCTCACAGTTGTTTTTTTTTTAAGTTTATTACGTATTTTGAGGGACGCAGAGAGAGTGAGCATGAGCAGAGAAGGGGCAGAGAGAGAGAGGGAGAGAGAGAAAATCACAAGCAGTCTCCACGCTATTGGTTTGAAACTTGGGGCTCCATCTCACGAACTGTGAGATCATGACGTGAGCCGAAATCAAGAGTTGGCCACTTAACCAACTGAGCCACCCAGGCACTCCTCACAGTTCTTAATCACATCTATAAAGTCTCTTTGCCCTGTAAATGAACAAATCTGCATATTCTGGGGATTAAGACATGGACATTTTTGCGAGGCCATTATTCTGCCCACCACAATCAAATTTCCAAAAAGATATTCATGTGAAATGTATGTATTGTGTATGAATTTTAACACATGTAAAATAAGGAAATATTACTTTTATTCCCAAATTTTGGCTCCCATCAGACTAAGGTGATGGGAAATTAATTAATAATCATTGTTGATTGCACTTTATGTGGTGCCTGAAATGCTATAAAAATCTTGCTCTTAAGCCATGTGGTCCCCTAAAAGTACAATAGCACTCTTTTCCACGGGACATGGGCATTTTTGCCCCAGCAGGACATCTTGGGGTTCTGCCATCCTAGATCACCCAGTCCACTCAGGTGTTGACCATTCCCTGGGTCCCCAAAATAATAATGAAGTTCAGGCACCTGGGTGGTTCACTTGGTTAAGCAACCAACTCTTGATCTCAGGTCAGACCTTGATCTCAGGGTCTCAAGTTCAAGCCCCACATTGGGCTCTGAGCTGGGTGTGAAGCTTGCTTAAAGAAAAAAAAAAAAAGTAGTAATGAAGTTCATGCTATTCCAGAACACTTCCTTCTCCTACCCCAAGCAGGTGCCTCTCTCTTTCCTCCACTTCGCAGGGCTTAAGCTTTTATGAAAGACCTAAAGAGCACTTGGCTTTCAACTGCTTTTGGCTTTTCCTCTTGCAGAAATTTCCAAGAAAAGAATTACAAAAGATCTAGACACAAAGGATCTGTGACGAGTGGGGTAGGGTGGGGTTGTATAGAGGCTGAGAAATAATATAGTGAGCAAAATAGATTACTGCAGTTAACAAATTAACATCTCAAAAATAATCCTACTATTCTTTTTCTACCAGGACCTATTGCTATTTAGATAATTTCTTCCATTTCATCTTCTTTATAAACAGTTCTGCAGAGGCACTGGTAACTTCTGACTCTTTAATGGTCTTTTTAAAAAATTGAGGTATAATTGACGTATAACATTATGTTCATTTCAGGTGAACAACATAGTGATTCAATGGTTATATATACTGTGAAAAGATCATCACAATGAGTCTAGTTACCGAACATCACCATACCAAATTACCAAAAAAATTTTTTTTCTTGTGATGAGAACTTTTAGGACTTTCTCGGCAAGTTTCTTTTTCTTTTCTTTTCTTTTCTTTTTTAAAGTTTAATTTTATTTATTTTGAAAGAGAGATAGAGAGCAAGCACCTGACATGGGGCTTAAATCCATGGGGCTTGAACTGACAAACCATGAGATCATGACCCTAGCTGAAATCGAGAGCTGGATGCTTAACCCACTGAGCCACCCAGGTGCCCCTCTTGGCAACTTTCAAATATGCACTACAGTATTATCAACTATGGTCTCCATTCTGTACATTACAGCATTATAGCTCATGACTTATTTCATAGTCATGGTCTTCTTTTTTTTTTTTTTTAAGATCTGTATAAGACATGAAACTTCTGTTTACATGTGTCATTTTCCTGTGAACATTTCTAATAATGTGTGTTTTTAATATTAGTTTAACCTAGCTGCCCCCTTAAGGAATTTGTGGACACTCTCTACTCTTATTAGTGAGATATTTATAAACCAAAATTAGGATAGTTTGTTCTATCTGAAGATAACCAGTCCTTATTTGTGTGCTTGTGTATGTGTGTGTGTTGCATGTTTATTTTATTTTTAGAGTTTTATAAGTTGTGGTAAAATATACATAACATAAAAGTTACCGCTTTAACAATTTTAGAGTATTCAATTCAGTAGCATTAAGTTTGTGTTGTGAACTATCACCACTCTCTAGTTTCAGAACTTTCCCATCACCCCAAATGGAAACCCTGTACCCATTAGTCACTTCCCCTCCAATCCTTTATTTATATTTTTATGTTCATTTTTTCATTTGATATAATACACTCACAAACAATATAAAATGCATAAGCAATATAAAATGTAAGACAAAAAGCTCTTTCCTGTCCTATCTTATCTGTTTTTCTGCAGTATATGCTTCCAGAATTTCTTTATACAAATATGCTCAAATTTTTTATCATTCTTACACACAATGTACCATTCTATAAATAGTTCTGTACCTTTCCTTTTTTTTTACCTGAAAAATATATCTCTATAAAATTTTCATAAAAGCTAGTATGTAGGGAATCATAAGTCCTGATTTGCTTGGGATGGTCTCTGTTATGCCTGTTTTCCAGGTGTTTGGATGATAAAACATATGTTCATCATATTTATATGGAGTCTGTAGCCCACTTTTTACCAAACAAAATAATAAATCATTTTGGGATAAGGTCCATAATTGACTAGGTAATGTATTTGTTGACTGATTCACCAAGAATCCCAGGTGATTCCTAAACCAGACTTTAAAAATGACTATTCCAGGGGCACCAGGGTGGCTCAGTTGATTTAACATCTGAGTCTTGATTTCTGCTCAGGTCATCATCCCAGGGTCATGGGATCAAGTCCCATGTCTGGCTCTGCTCTGAGCAGGGAGGCTGCTTAAGATTCTCTCTCTCCGTCCCTCTGTCCTTCTCCCCGGCTAGCACTCATTCTTTCTCTAAAAACAAACAAACAAACAAAAAACCAAAACAAAACAAACAAAAACTATTCCAAAAAAGAAAGAAAGAAGGAGACTATTCCGCTGAAATATAGTGAAATATATAATGCACAAGTGATCTTTACTCCATCATTAATTTTGTTTTAGGTTATTTATTTTTTAATAGAGTGAGAGTGCAAGCAGGGGAGGGGCAGAGAGAGAGAATCCCAAGCAGGCTTGACATAGTCAGCTCGGAGCACAATGTGGGGATCGAACTCACAAACTGTGAGATCATGACCTGAACTGAAAACAAGAGTCAAATGTTTTACCAATTGAACCACCCAGGTGCCCCTAGTCCATCATTAATCTTGAAAATTAATTGGGATGGGGCACTTGGCTGGCTCAGTTGGTGGAGTTTGTGACTCTTGATCTTGGGGTTGTGAGTTCGAGCTCTACATTGGGTGTAGAGATTACTTAAAAATAATACCTTAAAAAAAAAGAAAATGAAGTGGGATGTGTTATTTATCTATCTCACGAGGGTCTCCAGAAACAAAGTATAAATTATCAATTTTATTTGAAAGTACTACTTTTTTTTGGAAGGCAAGTTGGCTATATTTATGACAATATTAAATACACATACCCTCTGATTTTGGAAATCTTCTGTTAAAAATTTATTCCAAATATATATTTACACAGATACTCAACTACTGTTAGAGAAACAATCTACATGACTATCAAGAAGGAACTGGTTAAACAATTTAAGATACTCTGTGAAATGCTATGGACCCATTAAAAAGAGTAGCAGTAAGAGAATGAGAAGACAAGTCCCATACTAGAAGAAAATATTTGCAAAAGACACATCTGATAAATGACTATTATTCAGGGCATCTGGGTGGTTCAGTCAGTTGAGTATCTAACTTTGGCTCAGGTCATGATCTCATGGTTCATGAGTTCAAGCCCCATATCGGACTCCCTGCTGTCAGTGCAGAGCCTGCTTCGGATCCTTTGTCCCCCTCTCTACTCTTCCCCAGCTTGCGCTCTCTCAAACAAACAAACAAACATAAAAAAAAAATGACTGTTATCCAAAATACACAAAAATTCTTAAAAGTCAACAATAAGAAAATAAGCAACCCAATTAAAAATTGGTCCAAAGAGAGCACCTGGCTCAGTCAGTGGAACATGCAACCCTTGATCTCAGGGTTGTGAGTTCAAGCCCCATTGTTGAGTGTAGAGATTACTTACAAATAAAATCTTAATAAATTAAGCCAGGGGTGCCTGGGTGGCTCAGTTGGTTAAGCGGCCAGCTCTTGGTTTTGGCTCAGGATGTGATTTCGTGGTTTGAGAGTTTAAGCCCCACATCAGGCTCTGTGCTGACGGTGTGGAGCCTGCTTGGGATTCTCTCTCTCCCTCTGTCTTTGCCCCTCCCATGCTCTTGCTCTCTCTTGCTCTCTCTCAAAATAAATAATCTTAAAAAAATTCAATTAAAGAAAATAATAATGGGTCAAAGACCTGAACAGATGCCTCACCAAAGAATATTATACAGATGGCAGGTAAACATATGAAAAGATGTCCAACATAATAGGTCATTAGAGAATTACAAATTAAAACAATAAAATATCACTACACACTTATCAGAATGGCCAAAACCCAAAATACTGACAACACTAAATGCTGAGAAGGATGTGGAGCAACAAGAGCTCTCATTCATTACTGATGGAAAATGCAAAAAGAGACAGTCACGTCAGGAGAGTTTGGCAGTTTTTTACAAAACAAACATACTCTTCACGTACGATCCAGCAATCACACTGCTTGATATTTACCCAAATGAGTTGAAAATTTATGTCCATGAAAAAATCTGCACATGGATGTTTATAGCAGCTTAATTCATAATTGCCAAAACTGGGAAGCAACCAAGATGTCTTTCATCACGGGAATGGAAAATAAATTGTGGTATATCCAGATAACGGAATATTATTCACTACTTTAAAAAAAAAAAAGAGCTATCAGGCAATGAAATGACATGGAGGAATCTTAAATTCTAGCATCGAGTGATTCCAATGTTTCTGAAAAGGCAAAACTATGAAGACAGTAAAAAAATCAGTTGTTGCTAGGAATTGGGGGAGAAGGACGGGTAGGAGGGATGAATAGGCAGAGCACAGCAAATTTTTAGGGCAGTGAAGCTGTTCTGTATGATACTGTAATTGTGAGTACACATTATTTGACATTTATCAAAACTCATAGAATATACAACACCAAGGGGGGACCCTAATGTAAACTATGGACTTGGGGTGAAAATGGTGTATCAGTACAAGTTGACTATTTGTAACGAACTTATTACTGCATTGTGGGATGTTGATAGTCCGGGAGGCTGTGTGGAAATGGGGACGGGATATATGAGAACTCTGTATTTTCTGCTCAGTTTTGCTGTGAACCTAAAACTACTCTAAAAAAATACAGCTTATTAATTAAAAAGATTTTTTTGAGTGTGGCACAATGGTAAGAGCCATCCTACTCAAGGTACAGTGTTAGGTGAATAAAGGAAGTTCAGAACCATACTTTCTGGTGTATCTTCCTATTTTGTGTAGGAAAAATATATATACATATATAGAGAGAATTGAGTATGCTTAAATATACCCGGAACATAGAACATGGAAGGACATAAAAATTTGCTAACAGTGGTTTCTTCTGATGAGTGGGTTAGGGAATCAGGAATGGGGAATTTGATTTCCTTTGATATACAGATTACATTTTTTTTTTTTTGAGAGAGAGAGAGAGAGAGAGAGAGAGAATCTTAAGCAGGCTCCACACTTAGTGTGGGGCCTGACTTGGGGTTCGATCTCATGACCATGAGATCGCAACTGGACCCTAAATCAAGAGTCAGACGCTTAACTGACTGAGCCACCCAGTCACCCCTAGAATTTTAATATGAGCATGTTGTTCTGGCTTTTCCATGATTATTTACTTTAGTTATTTAAATAGTAATGTGGGTTTTTTTGGTTTTTTGTGTGTTTTTTTTGCAGAATATTCTTGGAATTCAGGTAATATAAAAGTGCTCTTGAACTCCCTCCACCCAGTTCTATCCTCCTCCCAGGAGATAACCTCTGTTGGCAGTTTTTCTGTATCCTTCTTTTATGATTTTTAAAGGCGTACGTGAATCCCTTTGAGCTGCCTGTATCTCTGTGTTTACTATTAGTTGTAAAAGTCCCTAGTGACCACCGAAATACTCCTTACAGGGAAAGGGAAGTTTTAAATAGGGGAGGGACAGTATTTGCCACAAACCAGCCCAGCAGCAGGGAAAACCCCAGGCCTTTTTTAGATCTCTGAGAGCAGAGGATGGCTTGTGGTGACCGGCCAGGAGCTGGGAGCAGACAAAGAAAGGAAGCCCAGAACAATAGGGTCACTCCACCTCTGCCCTTCTGGAGGTGAGGCCACTAAGTACGTGTGGGGTTGGCCTTGTCTGTGTAATTTAGGAATTAGAAAGCTGCCAGAGTTAAGATTTTAAGTCATCAGGTTGAATTCTTAGGTGGGATATAGCATGAAGAGTTGAAAAGTCTGAGGGTCCAAACACGGCGCTTGTTAGAAAGGGACATAGAAGATAGTGACACTTCAGTCCCTTTACTCCTTTATGATTGTTATAGGTGGCAAAAATAGATGTGTTCTAGAATCCTGTCAGTAAGGAAGTTGCTTTCTGGGGTGTCTGGCTGGCTCAGGCAGTAGAGCATGCAATTCTTGATCTCAGAGTCGTGAGTTCAAACCCCACATTGGGTGTGGAACCTACTTTAAAAATAATAATAGGGGCCCCTGGGTGGCTCAGTCAGTTGAGCATCAGGTCATGATCTCATGGTTCATTAGTTCCAGCCCTCATATCGGGCTCTGTGCTGACAGCTCAGTGCGTGGAATCTGAATTCTGTGTCTCCCTCTCTCTCTGCTCCTCCCCCACTCACACTCTTTCTCTCAAAAATAACATAAAAAATAATTTTAATAATAATAATAATTTTTAAAAATGTTGATTTCTGTGTCATTTTTGGATTATAAGGGCATTTACCCAAAATATTAATTTATTCTCCAATCATAAAAACATTACTGAATTTTACCCTGTTTAGTCGATATGTCTAGAGAGCTTAGAACTTCCTAATCGGGGCCTCTGATTCAATGGGGAAAACTTGTGGCTGTGACCTGACTCCTGTCCCTCACTAATGTGCGATCTCTCACTCAATTGTTCAATGCTTCCTTCGCCTCATCTGTAAAATGAGACTGTTGGCACAAACGATTTCTATCGTCCTACGGCTTGAAAATCTATTAGTTGAACCCATCTAGTTAATGTAAGACTGTCAGACTGAATCATACACTGAAAATGAAGTGGGGAGCTGGATCAATGGTATGGATCATTCTGGAAAAAAATAAAACATAAATTGAACCTCAATTAGATATATTTCAGGCCAAATCGTGTGTTCTGTTTTCTTTTTCTGAGCCATGAGACCAGAATCCTACTGATGGATCAACATGACTTGCTTGTTCTCAGCTCCATTTCACCCAGGTGTGCCCTTCAGATATTCAAACATGTATACCCTAAAAATGTCAGGCATATACGTTTGTATAGAAAAACGAACGCGTTCTTTCAGCCTTAGTACTGACCAGGTCTCACATACAGCATGTTTACCACGACTTAACTAATCAGCCCTTCTCAAACTTTAAAGTGCCTATGAGTCACCTGGGAACCTTTTAAAATGCAGATACTGATTCACTCGTCTGGAGGAGGCTCCGGAGTCTGTATTTCTAACGAGCTCCCAGATGCTGCTACTGCTGCTGCTGGCCTGTGTTCTACACTTGAAGCAGCAAGGGGCTAAACCACCAGCCCCTTTCTGTCTTTTATAATCCTCTTTTCCAAATGCAAGCTATTTTTGACGAAAAATAACTAACTCCCTAACTGATAAAACCAATGTGGCTTTCAGATAGTATTTGTGAAATAAAGCCAGAATTAAGGTCATTCCTAAAATAAATGTGTTGGGTCTGGATGCATAACACTTTGTTAATAGATAGGAAACTTACAAGTATGTTTCTTTTTCTTTCATTCTATAGATAGATGCCTTATACAGTAGCAAAGACTTATTAACATATATAAATCCCTTGCTCCAGAAAAAGATTTAAGGCAGTAGACCGTGAGGATTACTGAGATAACATATGTGAAAAATCTTAGCCTCGTACCTAGTACTTAAACAATACCTAACTAAAAACTGTATAACCAAGTAAGAAAAAAATATATGAAGGAGCTTTTCATAGAAGAGAAATCCTGTAGGGTCAATAACATATGAAAGATGTACAACCTCATTAGCAATCAGGGAACTGATGATCACTTTATGACCTTCAGATTGGCAAAACGAAAAAATCCATATACTAGCACATGCTGCTGAATATGTTATATACTGCTTGTGGAATTTAAGTTGGTGCAATTACTTTGGAAAACAATTAGGCATTACTTGAGAACGTTGAAGAGTATGAATATCCAATGACCTGATAATTCCAATCATTGCTATAAATCCGAGAGAAACTCTTACACTGTCAGTAGACAAGCACAAGGAAACTCATAGTATCACTGTTCATAACAAGAAAAATGGAAACAACCCAAATGCTCGTTCATAGTAGGATAAGTAGTTTTCTATTCATGTGGTAGATATTACATAACAGTGAAAAGTGAAGGTACTACAGTCACATACATCATCACGGATGAATCTCACAAACTTAACGTTAGGGAAAATAAAAGGCAGAGAAGAATACATGAAATATGAAAAACGCAAAATGAAAACGTGAGTTGTTTAAGAAGGCATATATGTATCATAAAACTGAAAGAAAGTTAAGAGAATGTAAGTACAAAAATGAGAGTAATGGTTTTATTGGGGTAAGGAAGGCGACATAACTGAGGTTGGGCACCATGAGATATTTCAAATGTATTGACGATGATTGCTTTTTTAAATGTTGGATGCTGGATACATACATTTTTGTATAGAATTCTTTATTTTTTTTAAAGGTTTAAATAGACTTTATTGTTACAAAGAGGACCCTGCCAAGCACACAGTCATGGGAGCCGCCAGGTTAGGCTTGTTAGGCCCCTTAGCAGTGGCATCACCCCAGACATGATCACACAGAATGACTCCAGACAGTGGCTGGCTACAAGGTCAGGAAGTCAAAATGGCCTCTATGGCAATTCTTTAAACTACACATGTATTTTATTTGTAGTCATATATATGGTATAATTCATAACAAAACTTTTAATATGTGTATAGCTATATATTAAAAAAATATTGAAGGAATGAAAGAAAAAGAAAAATCAGACCACTATAACTTTTGGTATTATTGTGGAATATTTTCATTTATTCTTTTTTCAAATGTATAAATGCATTTTGAAGCTTTTCCTTCCATCCCCTCTGTGTGTGTGTGTGTGTGTGTGTGTGTGTTTTAAGATTTTATTTTTAAGTAATCTCTACATCCATCGTGGAGCTCAAACTCACAACCCCAAGATCAAGAGTTGCAGGCTCAACTGATTGAGCCAGCCAGGTGCCCCTTGTGTGTGTATTTTTTTTAAATAATTATAATCAAGGGGCACCTGGGTGGATTAGTTGGTTAGGCATCCAACTCTTGATTTCAGCTCAGGTTATGATCAGTTGGTAAGATCAAATCCTGCATCAGGTTCAGAACTGACAGCATGGAGCCTGCTGTCTCTCTCTCCTCTCTCTCTCTCAAAATAAATAAACTTAGAAAAAAACCACCATTCTTCTTATAAATAAATAAATAAATAAAATTAAGAGCACCTGGCTGGCTCAATAAGTGGAGCATGCAACTCTTGATCTTGGGGTTGTGAGTTTGCACCCCAAGTTGGGTGGAGACATTACTTAAAAATGAGACCTTTGGGCTCCTGGGTGGCTCAGTCTGTTAAGCGTCTGACTTTGGCTTAGGTCATGATCTTGCAGTTTGTGAGTTTGAGCCCCACATCAGGCTCTGTGCTGACAGCTCAGAACCTGGAACTTGCTTTGGATTCTGTGTCTCCCACTCTGTCTGCCCCTCTGTTCACCTCTTTTTCTCTCTCAAAACTAAATAAACTTAAAAAAAATTTAAAAAAATAAGATGTTTAAAAATAAAAATAATTATAACCATAGTCCACGTATATTTTAGTATACTGGTTTTTCTCTTAATATTATCCATGCTGCTATGATCTTTATAACCATAGTTACATGATAGTCTATTCCATCACATCAAGTAGATCAATTACTTAGATGTTTTCATATACTGGGCAATTAGATTGTTTCCTTTTTGACTCTTACCACTAATCTGGTTTCCAGTTTTCCTCCTCATTTAGATAATTTCCATATGATAAATTTCTAACAGAAAAATTGTAAGGTCAAAGGGTTTGAATGTTTGTATGATTCTTTAGACATGTGCATAACACAATTTCTGCAGACAAAAATATCGCCATTCAGGTGTACTCTCCTCATTTCAAATTCAGGCTCTCTAAAATAGAACTTATCATCCTTTCTAAACTGTCTCCCATCTCCCACTTCCTAGATAACAGATAATAGAAATGTCAGAAATCCAGGATGGCCAAACCCTGCTCCTAACTCCTAGCAATATGCTGCCAGAGAGAGACTGTCCAAAGTGGAGACAGGATCCTCAAAGGCCTAGGTGTTCTTTGAAAAAGCATACCCTTTCTCATAGAAGAAGGCATTTTAACATTATAATCAATACTAATAACGAGCATTTAGTTGGCACTTATTATAGGTCAGGCACCACTCAAAATGCTTTACATTTATTAACTGTTAAGTACTTCTAGAAACTCCACTCTTTTCAAGAATTTGTAGAGCTTCAATGATGATGCTAAAGAAAATACATGCTTCTCCCTAAATTAGCATCATTTATGTTGCTATTATTTGGGGCTGTGGTGAGTTTTATTTTCATATATATGTGCATAATTTTAATTATAAACTCAGTATATACTCACTACAGAAAAGTCATAGACAAGTCCCTCTCAAAAGACAAGCAAAAAGTTCCACAACATTAAAAAAAATGAGATCGAACTACTATAAACAGTTTCTGAGCTTTCATCTGTGAATAAATATGTACTCATTTTTTCCCCTTTTACTAAAATGGGATGATGCTGCACAGACTGTTTTGTAATTGCTTTTCCTACTTGAAAATTTACCATATCAGTTAATACTGACACCTACACCCTATTCTTCATAGGCCAGACCCTGTTCTGAGACTTTATGTACCTCAGCCCATAGAATCCACACAACCATCCCAGGCGGGGGGGTAGGATTCTCATCTCCATTTTACAGATGAGCACATGCAGCTCGGAGAGGATCAGTAATTCACCCAGGGCCATGTGGCTACTAAAAAGCGAAGATTGGGTTTGAACCCAGGGAGTTTGGCTGGTCCAGTAGCCCAGATTCTAAAGAACCACTGAACCTGACCTCCCCATAGGACTAAGTTGTCAATTGTTCCTCCTTCTCGAAATTCTTCTCTTTTAGCCCCCATGGCCCCTCTTTCACTGCTCCATTTAAGTCTCCTTTCCTTGCGTCTGTTCCTCAGTCCATTGCTAAAATGTTAGTCTTCCTTAGGGCTGCCTCAGCAAGATCTCATTCACTCCATGATTTGACTCCTGCCTACACCAAAATGACCCTCAAATCTCTGACTTTATAGACCCTTTCTGTGGAAATCTGTTGGGGGGGTGGTTGGGTCTGTTTGTTCTTTACTTCTATCTCTATCTTTACATCAAAGGCAGTAGTTATTAACTGTGTACAACATTAAAGTGATTATGCTCACTTACCAATCTATATCCTTTTCCTCTTGTCCCAAGCTGGATGCTTTGTTATCGTTCTTTACTCCAACCTATGCCCATATCATATCTGTTTCTTGCATTATCTATCTCAGTTAAGGACACCACTAATTCTGTCACCCACACCAGAAATTTGGGGGCTGGGGTGCTTGCCTGACTCAGTAGGTTAAGTGTCCAACTTGGGCTCAGGTCATCTCACAGTTCGTGAGTTCGAGCTCCACATGGGCCTCTCTGCTGTCGGCTCGAAGCCCATTTCGGATCCTCTGTCTTCCTCTCCCAGGGCCCCTCCACTGCTCATTCTTTCTTTCCCTCTCTCTCAAAATAAATAAACTTTAAAAAAAAAAAGAAGTTTGGGGGTCACTTTTGATTCCTCGTCTCCACCTCAGTTATATCAATTATCAAGTTCTATGATCTAAATGTTTCTCAGATCTCTTCCTTCCTTTCTGACCCCATCAGCACTAACATGTGTTAGGTCCTCAATCAAGGACTATTGGAATCACCTTCTAATTTTTCTCTCCATGTCTAATCTCTCTCTCCCATCTTTCCCTCTATCCTTTTCTGTGGCCAATAATCTTTCTAAAGTAAAATCCATTGTTATTCCTCCCCTATAAATCTTTAAGAGCTCCCTGTTGTTTTCAGAATAAGAAGCACACCCTTTATCATAGAAGAAGACATTTTTTGTTTTATTTTGTTTTTTAAAGTTTATTTATTTATTTATTTTGAGAGAGAGAGAGAGAGAGTACATGAGCAGAGGAGGGGCAGACAAAGAGGGAGAGACAGAGAATCCCACCCAGGCTCTGCACTGTCAGGACGGAGCTCCATCTCATGAATCATGAGATCATGACCTGAACCGAAATCAAGAGTTGGACACTCAACTGACTGAACCACCCAGGTGCCCCGAAGAAGGCGGTTTGACATTACAATAATTAATGCTAATGACGAGCATTTAGTTGGCACGTATCATGGATCAGGCACCACTCAAAATGCTTTATATTTATTAACTTATCCTTACAACAACGCTATTAGGCAGGCATTATTATTATTATGTGCATGGCCATTTGTGGATGCTCAATAAATCCTGTTGAACAAGTGGATTCCTTTTTTACAGATTGGGAGGCAAGGCTTGGGATGTTCAGGTGCCCCAGATTTCATCGCCTGTAGTGGTAAATTAGTTACACAGGGCAGTATGCTTCCAGGGCCTGTAAATGTCACCCACTATACGTCAAGTCTCTTTAAAATTGGACCCTAACCTACTTTTCTGGCCTCCTCTCTGGATACTTCCAGTGTCTTTTTTCTACCCTAATGACCATTCTACAAATTTATGAAGCTAGAAGTTCCTACTGGCCCATCTTTATTCAGGCTCTTGGCTCTGGAGTGCTTTTCTCTTCTCCCCTCTTGTTCAGAGGAGCTCTTCTCAGTCTGTAATATCCAACTGCCTTATGTCTGTCTCTCTGGGAAGTCCTTCTTCACCCTGAGGCCCAATTACTCTCACCCCTCCTTTTGCTCCCATAACACTTTATTCATGCCTCTAATTACAGACACTAACACTATATTATGATTTATTTATGTGTTTGCATTTCACTAGGTTGTGTTCTCCTTCAGGGCAGAGACTGGGTTTCATTCATGTTTGTATCCTCAGCCTGGCATGTAATCAAGATTCAATAAATATTTGTTAAATGAATGAATAAATGGATGTCTTTGATTTGACTTTGCAGAAGAAACAGGAAATATTTCTTTGAAAGGACATTTCTTATAATCACCTTTCTATAGAAGCTAAGGGCATAAGATTAAATCTTAATTTAGCAAAGGCTTTTGGCAGGAAACTATTTCACTATCAACAAGGTTTCTTGCTTTCTGAGTGTGGCAGAACTTAATACAAGGGTGGCAAGGAATAGTCACAAAGACAAATCTTCCGTGCTCTTAAGTGTAGAAGGCTGAACAAATACATATGAATGGCTGGCTGATAGTCACAGTCTAGGGAATGAAACTTTAGAGAACTTACAAGCCAACAGAGCCTCAGATCTTTTATCTTTTAAATTTTAGACAAAGGCGTCGAAAAAAGAGGAAAAAAATTACTAGGCATCTTGTGCTATATTTGATTTGATGACTTCTGGTTCAGATGCCTTCTCTAAAACAGGAAGGACATCAAGTCCCTGATTGTGGATTACGTTCCACGTCTATGAGATGTGGATAGCAGCAAACTCCGTTTCAGAGGCCAGTCATTGGGTAGGGTTATTTGGATCCCTGGGTCTCTGACAATTGTTAATTGCTGCCAACCTGTCTTGCTAACTACCAGCTTCTCGAGAGATGCATCTGACTCACCGACAGATCCAGAAGTTGGGCCATCCTCCTCATTGTTATCCTGGTATAACACTTAACAATTATTCCAATATTATTTTCAGTAACTTGGTTAAGTATTTCCACCTTTCCCCTCCCCACCTTTTTGTGTAACCAAAAACATCAGTTGAAAAACTCTCAAAAGAACCTTCTCTTGGGGCGCCTGGGTGGCTCAGTCCATTAAGTGGCTGGCTTTGTCTCAGGTCATGACCCACGGTTTGTGGGTTCGAGCCCTGTGTCAGACTTTGCTGACAGCTCAGAGCCTGGAACCTGCTTCAGATTCTGTGTCTCCCTCTTTTTCTGCCCCCTCCCGCTTATGCTCTCTCTCTCTCTCTCTCTCTCTCTCTCTCTCTCTCAAAAATAAGTAAACATTACACACACACACATACACACAAAGAACCTTCTCTTAATTCCATAGCACAAACGTGACCCAAAGCATCAACTCCATGGTGGTAAAAAAGCTCCAAAAGAACTCTTGGCAGAGAGATTTCTTCTAGCTATTTGTCACTACTACTTTGGTAAACTTAATCGGCTCACCAAAAAGAGTCAGGATAATGAGAAGAATGATTAGGTCTGTGGGCACAGGAACATCACAGATAGGAGCCTTCATGCTGACTCCATCGAACTGTCGAATTGTAAGTGACCATGTTCAAGACTCATGAACTGGAGAGAGCTGCAAGATTCAGAGAGAGAGAGAGAGAGAAAGAGAGATTGAGTAACAGTGCAAAGCCCTAGAGAAAGGGGGTGTGGTGTGTGATCCACAGTATAGGTGGGAAAAAAATAGCCTTAATAGGTGGAAAGGAGGGATGTTATTTTGGTGGCAGGAAGTCGGGGGAGTTCCTTTTAGCATTCTGTTTTAGCTCAAGTAGGAGGTGAGGTCATTCTTGGAGAGTGAGGTGGGAGGGTCAGAGATTGTGGAGGTTTGAAAAGACTGTTGTGGATAATGGGAAACACTTGCTTCAGCCTGGCAGCCCTGAGGGCCGTTTTGCAGGTGGAACCACAGAAAGGCAAGGGAACAGAGGGGTCAAAGTAAAGGGCCAAGAGCTAAAGTCTGGAGAAAGAAGAAATAAAGGGAGAAGGAACTCTGCCCAAAGAAAGAGAGAGGGGAGTAGAGGTCAAAGAACCCAGGTAAAGAGCAGTTGAGGCAAGGGCAGGGTGGGGGAAGTATTTGGTCAGAGACTGGAATGTCCAGATTAGCATGATCATTTTAAGTGTGTAAATAGTATCAGCTTGAAGCAAGATGAAATATATTACAATTTTGTAATCCTGCATTTGAGTATTGGTTTTATTTGTGGATTGTGGTTTTCTTTTTTTTTTTTTTAAGTTTTATTTATTTATTTTGAGAGAGGGGGAGAGAGCAGGGGAGGGACAGAGAGAGAGAGAGAGAGAGAGAGAGAGAGAGAATCCCAAGCAGGCTCCACACTGTCAGCACAGAACCCAAATGGGGCTCGAACCCACGAACTGTGAGATCATGACCTGAACTGGAATCAAGAGTCGGATGCCCAATCTACTGAACCACCCAGGCGCCCTGTAGACTGTGGTTTTCAAACTTTATTTTGTTTGTAGGTAGGCTCCACGCCCAATTTGGGGCTCATACTCACAACTCTAAGATGAAGAGTTGCATGCTCTCCCTACCAAACAAGCCAGGTACTCCAAAACTTTTTAAATGAAATTTTATGCAGACCTACCTGATGGGGTCCAGAGCAGGTGGTCTAGAGCCCCATCTATCTTCTGCCACTTTTACACTCCCCACAACACCCTCTGAGGCACTTCCACTGAACCCCAGGGCTACTCAGAACACAGTTTGGATACCACTGTTATTCGAGTTTTGAGACTGAAAACAAAATTTATATCAAATGAACACAGTTCTGGTCTTGTTCTTGCTAAGAGGCTGGGTCACATATTTACTGTCAAAGTCCTGGTATCACCTCAAGAGCACATTTCTGTATTTTCCATATTTTTTCACAATAGACATGTATTATATTTATAATGTATTCTAACTGGAGTTAGAAATGCAGTTGATTCTGGATTCAGCTCAATAATGTATCAAGACCCAGCAAAGGAGCTACCATTTGGGAAATCCCAATGCCAGATCTCCCAGGCTGTGGGAAAGAAGCAGCTAAAGTGATTCTGTGTTTTCAGGGCTAAAGTAGGTTTTCAGTTTGTCTTGTCTCCTTATTTAACATTTTGACATTTGAGCAGAGACAAGTTAAATAAGGGAGGAAATGTGGAAAGAAGAGAAGTATGTACAAAGGCCCTGGGGTGGATAGTGGGACTAGAACTAAGACAGTGAGTGGGAGAGCAATGCGCAGGAGATTGAATCAGAGAGGTCTGCAGGGGAGATCACGCAGAGCCTAGCATTCAGCAGCACGGGACTTTGAAGAGATCACCAAGGAAATGAGTATAGCATTAAAAGTCTTAGAAGTAAGGTAGGAAATACCAATATTTAGATATCTGGAAAAAGAGAAAGATCCAGGGGCGCCTGGGTGGCTCAGTCGGTTAAGTGGCTGACTTCGGCTCAGGTCATGATCTCACGGTCTGTGAGTTCGAGCCCCGTGTCGGGCTCTGTGCTGATGGCTCAGAGCCTGGATCCTGCTTCGGATTCTGTGTCTCCCTCTCTCTCTGCCCTTCCCCTGCTCACGCTCTGTCTCTATGTCTCAAAAATAAATAAACGTTAAAAAAAAAAAAAAGAGAAAGATCCAAAAAAGGAAAGTAAAATAAGAGGGAAACAGGTATGATTGTTCTAGAAGTCTTATGGGTAAGTATTTTAAGATAAAGAAGTTATTTACTGTGCCAAAATGTAAGGAGTGGGAAATGTTCAGGGAGCAGTAGTTTAGGAGAGAAGAATCCAGGTACGACAATGTCAGCATGGTCACAAAGCAACTTCTTTATTTTATTTTATTTTATTTTATTTTTTAACATTTATTTATTTTTGAGAGACAGAGAGAGACAGAGTGTGAGCAGGGGAGAGGCAGAAAGAGAGGGAGACACAGAATCCAAAGCAGACTGCCTCGGATTCTGTGTCTCCCTCTCTCTGCCTCTCCCCTGCTTGGGCTCTGTCTCTCAAAAATAAGTAAACGTTAAAAAAAAAAAAAAACAACACATACACTGACCAACATTGATTATGTCACCCTTTTTCTGATTCCAGCTCCAATGCTCTCTCTGCTACCTCTAGCGTAAATAGTTACAACATTCAAAGAAGGCGTAAACCTAATGAAGAACTTATGCTGGTCTTTTTTTTTCCTCACTAGAGTTTGCTTTTAAAAACTCCACAGTTAAGAAATAAAGAGTGAGATCAACTCATAAGCTTTCTGATATTGGTAAAAATGAAAGAGATGAAAATGTCACCCTGAGGCTTTATCCATAGGGACTAACCAGAATCAGAACTTAACAAATTCAGCAGCTGGAGTTTTCTGTCTCTCTAACGTGATGGAGGGTAAGACATTCTTCTTTTTCAATGGATCTTTTTTTATCATGTACTTAACTTTACTGAGTTAGTGAACTGAGTATTTTTTCATTTCAGATTTTAACTAACGTAACCAATGAAACTATGAGTTTGCTTTTTATAGGTTTTTTTTTTAATGTGTTTTTTTTTTTTTTTTGAGAGAGAGAGGACAGAGTTCGGACGGGGGTGGGGCACAGAGAGAGACACACACAGCATCCGAAGCAAGCTTCAGGCTCTGAGCTGTCAGCACAGAGCCCAACATTGGGCTTGAACCCATAAACCGCGAGATCATGACATGAGCCGAAGTTGGACGCTTAACCAACTGAGCCACTCAGGCACCTGAAACTATGAGGTTGTTAATGATGGTTTGGAGTTAACTGTTTCGCCTTTGTAAATGTCTTGCTACATATTCTTGTGGGAAAGGAGGAGTGGCAGGGGTGTGTGAGGACTATGTGTAGAAATTTAAAATAAAGGAAAGTTGCTGATAAATAGACTTTAAGTTTACTAGAATAGTTTTTAGTATAGAGTTTACATAAGAGTTTAGGTTTACAAGCTCGTTCCATTTGTCCTTTTTAAAAAAATATTTATTTATTTATTTATTTTAGAGAGAAAGCATGAGTAGGGGAGAGGGGCAGAAGGAGAGATGAGAGAGAATCTCAAGCAGACTCCATGCTGAGCGTGGAGCCTGATGGGGGTTTGATCCCATGACCCTGGGATCATGACCTGAGCCAAAATCAAGAGTTAAATACTCAACCAGTTGAGCCATGCAGGTGTCCCCATTTGTCCTTTCTTGACAAACTTTATTCAGTTCTATTGGCTGAACACCGTGCTGGATATTTTTTCACCCTGCTGTTTTTAATAACTTTCATACACCTGAGAATCTGTATCTACACTCTCCCAAATTATCTCACTTTGTTCTTTAAATTATAAAAGGATTTATAATTGTAAAAGACTTCAAACAACACAGAAATGTAGAGAGCAAAGCAGAGGAATTATGTGAGAGAGGCTTACAACATTCTATAGTAGACTTTCAAATATGCATCATTGAGGCACCTAGCTAGCTCAGTTGGTGGAGCATGCAACTCTTGATCTTAGGGTTGTACGTTAGAGCCCCATGTTGGGTGTAGAGATAACTTTTAAAAATCTTTTTAAAAAATTATGCATTAGTATAGTATATTTTTTGCCTGTATTCTTATTTTTTTCCTTTTTACAAATCGGTAGTCAGTTATCCTAATTATAAATGGTTAAGACCACAAGCTCTGGAGCCAAACTGCCTGGGTTGAAGTCTTGCCCTGTCACTTTCTAGCTATGTGGATGACCTTGGACAAGTTATTTACCCTCTTTGTGCCTCATTTTCCTCATTAGTTAAGTAGCATATTCTCATCAGATTAACATGAAATGACAATTAATTGGATTGATGTACTTAAGGAATTTAGAAGAGTTCCAGGCAGAGAGTATACTCTGCATAAGCAATAGTTTTTATTAGAATTACAAATTTTTTCCCAATTATGTTGTTTCCCTCTTGTTATTATATATCATCTTCCTATTTACAGTTGAGTATATTTCTGGGCTACTGATTTATCTGTTTAATCTTGCACTTATACCCACTATTTGATTTATTATTGCTTTATAATATATGTTAAAACCTGTTACAGTGAAATCTACCGTTATGACTCTTTTGTTTTTGGAATTAAAACACATATATATGTGTATATCCATGATTTGTTATTTTTATACATGAAATTAATACTTTCTCAAATACATTATACATTTAATGCTTTAATGGCATTAAACCTATAAAATAATTTGATAGGGGTGCCTGGGTGGCTCAGTTGTTTAAGCATTGGACTCTTATTTTTGGCCTAGGTCATGATCTCACAGTTCGTGAGTTCAAGTCCTGCATCAGGATCTGTGCTGACAGTGTGAAACCTGCTTGGGATTTTCCCTCTCCTCTGTCTCTGTCCCTACCCCTGCTCGTGTGTGCACACATGCATTCTCTCTGCCTCTCTCTCTCTCTCTAATAAATAAATAATAAACATTAAAAAATAATTTGATAAGTGACCTCTTTCAAATATGTATTTCCTCATCTAATAACCTGGTCTGCTTCTATTTATGCAAGTCTTCTTTTAATAATGAAGACTTGAATCAAGTTTTATGTTTTTCTTCTTTTGGTCATACTCTTTCCTTGCAAAATTACTTCTAGGTACTTTATATTTTGTGTAGTTACTGTAAAGGAAGTCTCTTTCTCATCATATTTTCTTATTCTTACTACATAGAAATGGTCTTACTATGTGTATTTTATCTTATATTCTTACTGGGCCCAACACTATTTTCCATTTCCCGTATCTGTAAATATTCAATTAATTTTATTAATTTGAATCAATTTTTAAAGTTATCTAGCTTCATAGTCATGTTTAAATAATGATGCATTGCCTTCTCCTTTTGAATATTTTTATATCATATCCAATACATGGTTTGTTGGATGGCTTAGAACTTCTAATGCAATACTATAGAAAAGTGGCTGCAACTTAGATAATAGCCAGAAGCTAAACTTTATACAGCAAAAGCTCCTAATGAAACCAGAGAAAAAAACCAACAAGAGAAAAATGGACAAAGGAGTGAATAGACAGTTCAGAGAGAAGGAAATACAAACTCTTAAACATAAAAAAAAAAATGTTCAGCTTCACTTACAATGAGAAAAATGCTGCCGTGCCATTTTTCAGCCATTAGATTGGCAAATAATGAGAAGTTTCCTAACACTCTGTGTTGAGAGGCTGTGGGAAAACAGGTGTTCTTATCCACTGCGGGTAGGAATGTAAATTGATTTAATCCCTGTGGAGGACGGTTTGGCAATACCTATCCAAATTACAAATACATCTACCCTTTGACCCAGCAATAAACACTACTCCTAGGAATTAACTCTGTGGATGTACTCGCACACGTGCTGGTTGACCTATGTATGAGACTCTTCATTACAACATTGTTTGTAGTAGTAAAAAATTGGAAAAAATCCAAATGTCTGTTATTGAGGAACGGGGTAAATAAATTGTAGTGTATCCATGAAATGGAATACTATGCTGCCAAGAAAGAACAATATACCGATGATACAGAAGGAGCTAAAGATATATGTATATCACTAGCTGAAAAAACGAGGTGCAGAACAGTGTGTATGGTATACTATCTTTTGTGAGAAAAAAAAGACACCAAGTAAGAATATGCATGTTTTTGTTTGTATGAAGGTACCAATAAAATACTTAAAAGAGGCATTACCTTTTTGGCAATCTGGGTTATAAGCCAATAGGAGACAGGTGTAGGAGACTTTTAACTAAACCTGCTTACTTCTTAAAATGTTTGAACCATGAGAATCCATTGTCGATTCAAGAAAAAATATGAGGGGCGCCTGGGTGGCTCAGTTGGTTGAGCGTCCGACTTCAGCTCAGGTCATGATCTCAAAGTCTGTGAGTCTGAGCCACGCGTCGGGCTCTGTGCTGACAGCTCAGAGCCTGGAGCCTGCTTTGGATTCTGTGTCTCCCTCTCTCTCTGCCCCTCCCCCACTCACGCTCTGTCTCTGTCTCAAAAATAAACATAAAAAAAAATTTAAAAAAAAAGAAAAAATATGAAGAGGAAAAACATGTGAATTAATTACTTAACATTTAAAATTTTAAATCAGTTTTTATATTGGCTACTATGTTTTTTAAATTGTTAGCAGGGCATGGAGAAGTGGCTGGACATATTGACAAGGACTCACTGTATCAGCCTCTGTGTCTCTGTGTAGCTTTCTGCTTTGGTGCCATAAGACTGCATAAGCTAGGTTCAGATATTGGTTGTGGTCTTAGGCAAGTTTCTTACCACCACATGGGGTTGTCGTGAGGATTGAATGAGGAAGATAATGTACTATACAGGTTTTAGTTCAGGGCCTGGCATTTACTAAGTGGAAATGTTGATTTCATGTTTTCTGATAGTTGCAGGGTACCGGCCACCCACTTTCCTTCCAAGCACTTATACTGTGTGGTAACAGTTGGTTGGCAAGTCTGATCTCTTGAAAACAGACTCCCCTCCGCACCCCCCATCTTACTCAGCTCTATTCCTGAAGTACCCAACACATTGCCTTGTATGTAGTAGACTGGAGTGTGCATATGATAAACGTGTGTTCCTTCATTCGACAAAGATTTATTGAGGGGCGCCTGGGTGGCTCAGTGGGTTTGGCATCCAACTTTGGCTCAGGTCATGATCTTGAGGTTCGTGGGTTCCAGCCCCGACTTAGGCTCTGTGCTGACAGCTCAGAGCCTGGAGCCTGCTTCAGATTTTGTGTCTCCCTCTCTTTCTGCTCTTCTCCAACTCGTGCTCTGTCTCTCTCTCTCTCAAAAATTAATAAACCTTTTTTTAAAATAAAAAAAGGTCTATTGACTACCTACTGTTTGGCCAGTACTGTGCTTGCTGCTGAGTGTGGAAGAGACATGTGGTCCTGTCAACAGTCTAGCAGAGAGACAGACATTAAGCAGATACATGATTGCAGTGGAATGAGTGAGAACTATAGTGTCTCAAGTACAAACGAGACCCTGCAGGGAGAGGATAAGCTGGGAGAGTCTCCTTTAGGAATTGGTTTTTACAGTGAGAACAGTTTTTACAGTGATAAATAGAATTATTCCAACTAAGATTTTGAAGAAAGTGTTGCAGCCAGAGGGAACTGCCTCCCCAAAGAAGAGTTTTATGCCCTTGGGGAACCAAAAGACCAGCTGACCCTTAGGGAATGAGGGGAGAGAAACATCTGCAGTGGCCCTGGAGGTAGGCCTGATAAAACCAGTTAACACTGGTATGCTTGATACTGAGAACAGTATCAAAAGGGTTTTAGGGTGGAGAAAGAATCGACTAGATTTGCATGTCTTAAAATCTTTCTGGAGGCTCTGAATGTTTAAGAGGCTTTTGTAATTGTTGAGGGTAGTGATAGGGACTAAGTGTTAAATGAATGAATAGATGAACTCCAAACAACAATTCATCACTAACTCATTCATATAGAATATAATACAAAGTTACTGGTTTGCACATTTTATATTTCACTGAGACCCTATCCTCTTTACTTTAGATCTGGGAATCTGCAGATCTTTTCAAGCTGCAGATTATTAACCATTTTTAGGGTGGTTACCTCTACAGATGGGTCTTATTATACCTGCTGATATAATTGCACTGCAAAGAAAATCAAATCTTGAAACTCTTGGAAGACCTTTCGCCCATGTGCTCTGGAGGTCCCACATGTCTTCTTTCCACCTGCTACCACCCCGCCCTGCTAGCAATGCAGTTACTCTACTCCAGAGAAGCCTCAAAGACTTTACAAGAAAAATAAGTGTGTAGTTCTGGCAGAGAAGCAAAAGCAAATGTGGAAACTGAGGACTATCAGGGTAAAGCCAGTTTCTAAATTAATTAGTGTGATTTTTACAGTAACTCTTTGGCGGCCAAAGAGTTACTGTAAAAATCACACTAATTAGTATAGTAACCGTTTAGAAAGTGGTCCTCTTGAATTGTAATGTCATTATAATGTCATTAGGGAGTTTCTTTTTAACAATAGCTGTAACTTCCCTAAAGTTCATTGAATTAAAATGATGTCAACAACAGATTCCATTAGTCTTAACAAAAGAAGAATAAACGAATGCACAGTTTAAAACTTTGGATTTATTCCATACTTCATTTTATAAAGCACTGACATTATGGCTAATACAGGTGCTAAGTTAATAATGTTTGGAATGTCTCTTTAGAATGTTATGACTTTAGGGGAAAATATTATTTTTCTTCCGGTGACTTTCTAAAAAAGGGGAAAGAAACTTTGTTTTATGATATAATTAGAGCTGTAGATATCAAATGTGATACTTCAAGCTGTGTAAATCTGAATGAATAAAAATTCTAGGGGTACCTGAGTGGCCCAGTGGGTTGAGCATCTGACTCCTGACTTCAGCTCAGGTCAAAGTCCCAAGGCCCTGTGAGCTCTGGCCCTGTGTTGGGTTCCGTGCTGAGCATGGAGCCTGCTTGGGATTTTCCCTCTTGCTCTCTCTGCCCTTTTCCCCCACTCGCACTCTCTCTCTCTAAAATAAAATTTAAGAAAATTCTAAATACAAAGATCAAGATTTTAAATGTCTTACTAACACACATTTCCTCACCAGAGGAGACCTTGTAAACCCACCTGAACACTGGACTCTCCTGTCAGAGTGACTTGATGAGGTTGATAAGCACCCTCTGTGGTGAATTATTCTTTGACTCTGAGGGGTAGCTGTTTGGCAATTATATAGAGGTTGCATTTTTTTGCTTTTAAACCAGGAGAAACTGTATTTTGATGAAGTGTCAAACATTATATCTTACTACTATATAAAAGCCAAATTTGTCATGGTTATAATTTATCACCAAATAAAAGATGAGGCATGAGAGGAGTGTGTCTTTGGAATGCCTGAGAGTACCTGGTACCATGGACTGTACACAGACATTCTGAAATGTCTGTCCCCACCTGCTGACTGGTAAATAATAATAGTAATAGTAGTAGTAGTAGTAGTAATAGTAATAAAATGTATTGAGTGCTTAACAAAAGGTAGGCACTTTTATTTAAGTTTATTTATTTATTTTTAGTAATCTCTGCAACCAATGTGAGGCTCAAACCCACAACCCTGAGATCAAGAGTCACACGTTCTTCCAACTGAGCCAGCCAGGCACCCATAGATGGTAGGCACTTTGACATAAACATTACAAGTATTACATGTTTTAACCACTGATTCTCACAATAACCTTATGAAGTAGGTTCTGTTGTTATTCTCATTTTATAAGTGGGGAGGCTAGGTCAACTCGCACAAAACCATAGAGCTAGAAGGTAGGAGAGCTGGGACATAAAATCAGACATCTGTCCCTAGAGTCTTTAATCACCGTACTGTTTCTTAAACGCGGGATGACTGTAGCTGAGTTTTTCAAGCAGCAGGCCATAGTCCATCACTTTAGTGAGTCTTTAACACTGAAATCGAATAGAATAAAACTGAAAATATTAGAGTGCGTTACAGTACACGTGGAAAGCAATGTTTCCTAGAACTACCATCCTGTTTCAGTCATTTATATGAGGCATGTGGAATGGGTCACAAGGAAAAACGTATTTTTTTTTCTTACTGTGGATTCAAGTAAAAAATCTTTGCAAGTCCAATAACCTCAAGTATGGTCAATATTATTTTTTTGATTATCATATCAATAATATTGAATTGACTAGTGTCTTAAATTTTATTTACAAAATAAATTGTAAAAAATTTGAGAAAGATCATTAGAATTTTATCTATCATTTAAAAACTCGAGGGCACCTGGGTGGCTTAGTTGGTTGAGCATCCAGTTCTTGCTTTCAGCCCCAGGTCATGTTCTTATGATTTGTGAGTTCGATCCCTGCATCAGGCTCTGTGCTGATAGTGCGGAGCCTTCTTGGGATTCTCTGTCTCCCTCTCTCTCTCTGTCCCTTCCTGACTCATGCTTGCTCTTGCTCTCTGTCTCTCTCTGTTTCTCTGTTTCTCTCTCTCAAAATAAATGATCTTTAAAAATAATAAAATAAAATAAAAACTTGTAGTGCCTGGGTGGCTCAGTTGGTTAAACAGCCGACTCTTGATCTCAGCTCAGGTCATGATTTCACAGTCCATGAGATGGAGCTCAGCATCAGGTGCACAGCCTGCTTGGGATTCTCCGTCTCCCTCTCTCTCAGCTTTCCCCCTGCTTGTGCATGCGTGCACTCTCTCTCAAAAATAAATAAACATTAAAAAAGTAAAAACTTGATCAACTAAAAGTAAAAAAGCAAAATATGAACAAACAAAAACCCTAGAAGTAGAGGTAGGCAAAAATATTAAGACCACAAAAATTAATTGAGAGTTCATATGGTGAAACATTTATCTTTCAAGTCAAACAAAAATTTGAACATCATAGTTAAATTGTTCCCATCTTTAGTCCTCTTTTGTGCTTTTTAATATTTTCAAGCAAGTAAAGTTGGAGTAATGCATTTTTAGGTTTACTTTTTCAGGTAAGATAATGTAGCTGTGATAAGTTCCCTTTTTGGAAAACTGATTCTGTTAGATGACAATTAGGTTTCATAATGTACTTTTTTTGTTTGCTACTGTGCGGTAGATTTTTTCCATGTTTTGTTTTTATTTTTTTAAATATTTATTTCTTTTTGGAAGAAAGAGAGGGAGAGAGAACAAGTGGGGGAGGGTCAGAGAGTGGGGAGAGAGGATTGGAAGCAGGCTCCACACTGACAGCAGAAAGCTAGATGCAGGTCTGGAATTCACAAACCAAGCCTATGAACGGAGCCGTGAGATCTTGACCTGAGTCAAAGTCAGAGGCTTAAACAACTGAGACACCCAGGGCGCTCCTGCTTGTTTTAAAAAATAATCTATGCTTCTTTTTCAATTTGTCACCAAGAATTATACAAATGGAAAAGACGAATTAGCATTTTTGACTTTGTTTCTTCTTTGTGTGTATGATTAATTAAGACCTTATATGAAAATGTTTTTGACAGGATATTGAACTTCAAAATTTAAACTTTTGTCATCACTTCTGTGTGGAATTAAATAAGTAAAGGTTGAAGAATGAATCAAAGCTTTCATTATGTAGGCTAACATGTTTATTATGTTAATATTTTTGCTGATTTCCAATAGTGGATTATCGATGAACTAGAATGGCCTCCTCCACCATCTCTGATACATCTCTTTGTGGTTTAGTTTGCCCTGTAACTTCAGGAATCATAGTTCAATATTTATGAGTTACAAGAAGATTTCCAGAAGGAATCTGAAAAATATACAGGATTTTTCTCTGTGGAAAAGCACAGAACATCATTTCTGACATTTCTGACATATCGAAGTGACAGGATTTCTCCAAACAGATACAGCGCACAGCATACAGTAATAGCATACAATATACTTTTACATTGCCTTGGACAAGGAATCTCTCTGTAATAGGATTCCATGTGGCTGGTTGCACAGACTTTTCTCTTGGTACAAATTGTGTAAAATGAGATCCTTTTAAGCATTTGTTTTAAAATAAGAGTCTCCAAGGGCACCTGGCTGGCTTAGAAGGAACAGTGTGTGACTCTTGATCTTGAGATTGTAAGTTTTGAGCCCCACATTGGGTGTAGAGATTACTTTAAAAAATAAATTAAAACTTAAAAGAAAAATAATAGTCTCCTTTCTTCCAAGGAGTAATAGGAAATTTTATACCTAGATAATATTTGTCTTTTTTGGCAAAAGTACCCCACGAGCTAGCCTTTTTGGTCCTCCTTTCAGGCCTATGATGACTACTTTGATAAACATCGTTTTGAGTCTTTTCTAAATCTAAGTCGAGTTATATGTTTGTTTGCTTTGTAAGAGTAAGGATTATCACCTCTACCTGTGGATAGCTATAAAGTATCATTCATTCATTCACTTATGTATTCATGCCAATATCTGTCGAACACCTAATCTACAGGTAGGCAGCCATAGGTAACTTAGTGGAATAAAAAGACATATTCTGCAGTATTTCTGCTCTTCAGAAGTGTATCACTCAGTTGAGGAGAGAAGTTGTATAGACAACACCATGTTAAGGTAACATAAATCCTGAACATTTCCTGAATCTTTCCATTTCCTGCCATCCCTAGAGGATGCTGCATCAGTTCGGGCCATCACCAGCTCTTCCTTGGTTTTCTGCAATAGTCACTGTACATAACTCCTTGTCCCCAGTCTTGCTTGTTTCCAACCTATTCTTTACAATGATCTTACTAAAATGCTAATCTAATTACTTCTTTGCTAAAACCGACTGGTTTTTGTCTATTATCCTCAGGTTTCTTCTTGGCTTCTCTCTTTTGTCCCATTTCTAAGTATTCACCTCTGCAAATATGGTTTCCAGCCATTCTGAATTCCTTTCAGAGCCCTAATTCACCATGCTTCTCTTCCCTCATGTTGTTCTCGCGGCTTGAAATGTCATCTGTAGATTTGTGTTCATTAATTCATTTATTCACTCAAGACATCTTTTATTAAGGGTGTCTACATGTTCAGTCCTGTGCACCATCCTGGAATTTCCTTCTGGAGTCAGGAGATAGACGTATACACAGGACATTATACTGCATAGGCAGGTCCCAGGATGGATGCAGGCACAGGAACTGTGGGGTCATGGATAAACTTAAGTCCAGAGAATCAGTGAAGCTTCTGGAGGGAGGAAGGGAAGAAAGAACAGTCTGGATTGAGGAAGTAGTGCACGTGAAGGCCCACAGCTAAGAGACTGTTATTCTGGGAAATGCCAATCAGCATGGCCTAAGTAGATGGTGTACAAACATCAGAGAATGAATGGGACTGTGAGAGGCAGGGCCCGGTCACCAAGGGCCTTGCCTGATGTGTTAGGGGTTGGAGTTTCTTTTCTTGTGAAGTATTGGGTCACCATTGAAGGATTTCCAAAACGTGGAAGGGCACAATCACATTTGTTTTTTAATGTTTATTTTTGAGGGAGACAGAGAGAGAGACAGAGTGTGAGCAAGGGAGGGGCAGACAGAGAGGGAGACAGAATCTGAACCAGGCTCCAGGCTCCTAGTTGTCTGCACAGAGCCTGATGTGGGTCTAGAACTCACGAACTGTGAGATCATGACCTGGGCTGAGTGAGATGCTCAACCGACTGAGCCATGCAGGTGCCGCTCCACACAGAGCCTGCCTTAAGATTTTCTCTTTCTCTCCCTCTGCCCCTCTCTCTCTCTCAAGTAAAGAAAATAAATATTTTCAAATACTTCAGCTTTCATGGATCTCAGGATAGGTTAAACATTTTCAAATATTAAAACACATTAAAATGCTTTTTTACAGAATGTGTTCAATAGGCTGGATCTCTATAGGCAAAGAAAAGTGTCATGAAATAATTATCTGGATAAATCAGGAAGAAGTAATTTTAATTTGAATTTATATCGGCATTTTCTGTATTCATGGAGTTATGGCACAACCCAAATTTCCCTGTATATAAGTATTTTTAAAGCCTTGCTTTTTATTTTTTATTTTTTAATTTTTTTTAATTTTTATTTTGAAAGAGAGAGAAAGAGCACAAATGGGAGAGAGGGGGAGAGGGGCAGGAGAGGGAGAGAGAGAGAGAGAGAGAGAGAGAGAGAGAATCCCAAGCGGGCTGCACACTCAGTGCAGAGCCCACCTCTGGGCTTGAGTTCTGGAACCGTGAGATCATGACCTGAGCAGAAATCAAAAGTCTGTCGCTTAATCAACTGAGCCACCCAGGTGCCCCAAATACTGCTTTTTATTTTATCAAACATACAAGCATTTAGAAATTTGAGTTACCTCTGGCCTTCTTTCTGACTAATTTATCGCTATTTACGCATATAAAGCATTTGGCAAATAGTAGATACTGATAAATGGTAAATTTACCAGGCAATTTTCTTATAAACAATTATTACTATTTGATTTCCGCAGACGACTATATCAAAAAAAAAAAAAAAAAAAACAGTAAGTGTCCAAGATTAAGAGCTTTGTAAAGAAATCACTTTGCTACCTCCAAATGTATTGTGGAGATTTTTTGTCGTTGTTGCCGTTGCTGTTGCTGTTGTTAAGTGTTGAGTGAGAGGAGAATTTTCATCAAATTTCTTCAATTCCATGAATGTCCTCTCCCTTTTTCTCTGACTTTTCCGAGGGTGTGAAGATGGAGAGGAAGAATGAATGTATGTATGTACAAAGGTGTTTTTTCTACTTCCGTTCAATTGAACAATTGTTATAAAAGAAACTTGTAGAGGAGGATTTTATGATTATTATGATCTCGTGCTTACCCGTATATATCATTTTCTGCATTTCTTAGGTAAATGGCATGCAACCTCATCCACAGAGGATTGGAATTACTGAAATTAGGACTGTAATAGCCCGTATAGTTATGTAACATTTTTCACTTCACTTTTCATGTGAAAAGTGGTTTAAATATTATTCATTTGAAAATCTTCAATTTCTAGTTACATTACAAATAAAGTGTTGTACTGGCAAGTCATACCAGATCATTCTTTTTTTTTTAAGCTTATTTGTTTATTTTTTTAGTTATCTCTGTACTCAAGTGGGATGTGAACTCACGACTCTGAGATCAAGAGTTGCCTGTTCCTCTGACTGAGCCAGCCAGGCATCTCAAAAATATCGTATTTTTTGTTGTTGTTGTTGTTGTTGTTGTTGTTGTTTTATTTTTGAGAGCATGAGAGACAAAGCATGAGCAGGGTAGGGGAAGACAGAGAAAGAGACACAGAATCCGAAGCAGGCTCCATGCTCCAAGCTGTCAACACAGAGCCAGACGCGGGGCTTGAATGCAGACTCTGAGGTTATGACCTGAGCCGAAGTTGGACACCCAACCAACTGAGTCACTCAGGCTCCCCTGTAGCTTTTTTTAAATGTTTTTTTATTTTTGAGAGATGGCATGAGCAGGGGAGGAGCAGAGACGAGGGACAAAGAAAGAGGGGGACAGAGGATCCGAAGCAGGCTCTGTGCTGATAGCAGACAGCCCAATGTGGGGCTTGAACTCACAAACCACGAGATCATAACCTGAGCTGAAGTCAGATGCTTAACCCGACGCCCCCAAATAATAACCGGATGCCCCCAAAATAATGTATTTTTAATAAGCCCAGTATGAATTTGCACATACCATGCCCAAACATTATTTTTAGGATCTTTCAGTACAAATTCTTAAGGAATCCTTGTCCCCATCCCACCCCAACAAGACGCTACGGTGGCATAATCTAGTGCCTTATTACTCAGAGTGTGGTCCATGGACCATCGGCATTAGCATCAGCATTTCCTGGCAGTTTGTTAGAAATGCGGAATTTCAGGCCTTTCTCCAAACCTACTGAATCACAATCTGCATTTCAATAGGCTCCCCAGGCAATTAGTATATGCAGTAAAGTTTGAGAAACTTTGATCTAGTTGAGGTTCAGCTTTTTTTTCCTCCAGTGAGCCAGGATAACTTCAGCTATTTTATACACAGATCCGCGTTCCCCAACCTCTGCACTGTGTATTTTTTTTTTTTTTTGAAGTATACTTGACACACAACGTTACGTCAGTTTCAGATGTTTCACAACATAGTGATTCTACAACTCTACATATTATGCTCTGCTCACCACGAGTGTAACTACCGTCTGTCCATACACACATGCACTATTGATATTTTGGGTTGAAATAATTCTTTGTTGTGGAGGACTGTCCTATGCATACAGGATATTTAGCAGCACCCCTCGCAGCAACCCACTAGATGCTAGTAGCACGTTGGTTCCAGCCACTTGTAACTACCAACAATGGTTTTGTATTAGTCATTACTGCACTGGTTTTTATTATTACCTTCATCTTCTGATCTATCTAGGCTTATAGTGTGCTGTGCTGGATTCTGACATTGGCTAACAATGTTGTTTTGAGAGACAACGTTTAATTGCTAAACATCTCCCTGGGGGGCCAAATTGCCTGCTGTCGAGAGTCACTGAAATAGATCCACTAATTTTGCCAGGTTCTTCACATCTTCTAAAGTAAGAGCATGTGACAGAACATTTTTCATTGTTGTTATCATCTCTTTTCACTTTATTAGATGAGAAAAGGTTTTGAAACATAATTTTTGATAAGATAATATCAAAATTTGATATTACTATTCTTGTTTGGTTTTCACGTTTTCTGGTTATGGTGATCATACCTGAACTTCTTGTGATCAGACAAATGAGTCAGACCTACTAAGTGTAGAATTAAAGGAAGTCGAATGAGCCTTCCTTGGAGTGGCCTCTAGTGGCCTCTCTCCTTTTGTTCAGAGTTCTGGACTTAGAGAATTTCACATCTAGTAACACCTTCTTATAAACATTAATTTCTAGGACTTCATTTTATTTTAAAAGCCAAGAAAGATCAATTTGTGAATGCAACAAATATTTATTAAGTACAACTTAGAAGTTGACACAAAGCTTCTGCCTTTTAAGGAATGTATGGGTGATGGAAAATTGAGATCCTAATTCCACCATACTCTCCCCAACTGTTCCTCTTCCAGCCAATCTCAGAAAACAAGAACTCCACCCTTCCAGTCACTGAGGCCAGAATCCATGGAGTCATCTTTGAATCCTCTGTTTCTCACAGATCCCAGTCCAATCTTGTAAGGAGTCCTTTGATTCTACTTTCAAAATATATTTGGAATTTAAGTACTTCCATGACTACCACTCTGGGCCAAGCCACAGTCAATCCCTGTATGAATACAGTATCCTAACTGGGCTCTTTAGTTCTACCCTTGCTTCCAGCCTATTTTTATCACAGCATCTAGAGTGATCCTGTTAAGATTTGAAGTCAGGTCAAGTCATCATGTCTCTGTTCAGTCACTTGGGTGGTTTCCAGTCTCACTGAGAAAACAAGCCAACGCATTTACAGTGGCCTACAGGAAGGCCCTACACCATCTGCCTCCCTACTTGACCCCTTTATTGCTATGACTTCATCTCCCTCTTGCTCAGTCAGGTCTGATCACAACTGTGGCCTCCTTGATAAAGATATAACAAGGGGTGCCTGGGTGGCTCGATCGGCTAAACATCCGACCTCGGCTCAGGTCATTATCTCATGGTCCATGGGTTTGAAGCTCAGAGCTTGAAGCCTGCTTTGGATTCTGTGTCTCCCTCTCTCTCTGCTGCTTCCCCACTCACACTTTGTCTCTCTCTCTCTCTCAAAAATAAATAAACAACAACAAAAAAATAAATAAAAGATTTCACAAAAAAAGCTCTGAGGAGAAAAAGTCATGAATTTTAGCTGACTTCTATAGTATAAGTACTCCTACTATGGCCAATGTCAGACTATCAATATGATGTCACAAAACGTGGAGAGGTGTACAGTAGCACATCGTTACATAGTATTTCCATCATGCAAACACCATTGGTGTAAGTATTCTCAAGAGGATAGGTGATGGTAAAGTGCAGTAACGTAGTTAGGAAGTGATGAGTTTTGAGAATTTATTATCTTAGTAATATAATTTGTTTATTTAACAGTAAACTTATAGAATTTAATTTTTTATACAGTTATGCTTGACAACCAGCTTGCAAAATTTCTGAAAACTTAACAATTGACTCCCAGGTCTGACTCTAGCTCACCACTGTAAATAACCCACCAAACATGCTGCTGCCTCAGGCCCTTCATTTTTCCATGTGCGGAGAGCTCTTCTAAATACTTGTAGGGACTTCACCTTTCATTTCCTTCATGTCTTTTTTTTGAATGTTACCTTTTAGGTGACACCTTCCCTAGCCCTTGTCTAGGGAACCCCCAACTCCTCACTTCAATACCTTGATTCATTTTTAACCTTAGCACTTATCTCCATACAACACACCATTTCTCTGACTCATTTGTTACTTACTTCCAGTGTCCTCCATTAGACTCAAAACTCATTGAAAGTAGGGATTTTTATAGGATTTATTTCCTCTCAAATCCTCAGCCTTTAGAACAGTGACCACTAAGCTAAGTACTCAATATAATATTTGTTGAATGAATGGATTAGTGTCACCTCTTCATTTCCTTTTTTAACTTACTCTTTTCTTTTTTTTAAATTAAATTAAATTTTATGTATTTTTTTTAAGAGAGAGATGGTACAAGTGAACAATGAGCGAGAGAGAGGAGGAGATAGAGATGTGAGGGCTCACCCGAAGCGGGGCTCATGCTCACCCAACGCAGGGCTTAAGCTCACCAGAAGCAGGGCATGAGCTCACCTGATGTGGGACTCAAACTCAAGAACCGTGAGATCATTACATGAGCCGAAGTCAGATGTTTAACAGACTGAGCCACCCAGGAGTTCCTAAATTTTATTTTAGAGACAGAGAGAGCACAAGCGGGAGAAGGGCAGAGGGAGAGGGAGAGAGAATCTCAAGCAGGCTCCATTCTCAGCATGGAACCTGATGTGTCTCGATTCCCGCAACCCTGGGATCATAACCTGAGCTGAAATAAAGAGTCTGACAGATGCTTGATAGACTGAGCCACCCAGGCACCCCTTAACTTACTTTTCTGATTCTCACTGTCTAATAGATAACTATATGTTTAATGTAACAGAAATAGCATATCTTTCCAGGCTACAGGTAGTAATTCCACCTCCCCTAGTGTTTTGTTTTGTTGTTTTACGTCTTATATATTTTTATTTTTGACTTAGAAGTACAGCTTTATGGTTTCCTCTATCATGCTTGAGAATGATCCTAGTTAAATGACATTTCATTTCTCATTTCTCTATGAGTAAGAGAGTCTAGGACCCATTGTTGAATGTCACCCAACAAAACTATGTAAATTTCTGACAGTCAAACTATAACTCTGAGACTTAGCAGCCTTGTCAGATGTTTTTTGCTATGTTCTCAAAAAGGCAGCAACTCATTTTGAGACAGTTGCTGATTCTGCTCCTGATGGATTTCAGGTTTCATAGACTTCACATAGATAATTTGCTGAGCTTTTGGACACAGAAGGGAATTTAGCTCCACATACAATTTATTCATAATTTTCCATAAACATTGTAGACTTGTAAATTGAGGTAGATAGGAAGGGGTTGTGACCTGGACTATGCCTTCCCAGGTTAATTTTTTCTTGAAAAGGTATCCCTTCTCTCCTACCTCCATCTCTGAGCTTCATACACAATTATGCTGCTGCCCAAGTGACATCAGTAATGTTTCTTAAATCTATGGCTGTGATGTGATGTACTACTTTATGAAGTATTTTTAAGAGCGAATAGAAAAACAATTATTGCCTTATAAGATATTCACAAAGAAATATTTCTTCCAGTGTCTCCTTTCAGATCTTATCTTACGAAGTTACAGTCATGCTCTAGAGATTCACTGGAAGAAAAAGCCCATGGAATTGTGAATTTATGCTCAATACATGAATATACCCAGTGAGTCACACGTATGGTATATTCTGTCCAGTGCCCATTTTTTTACTGACTGGTAGGAAGAAGTACATGTTGGAAGGTCACTGCTATATCTCTGGGTGCAAAGTGGTATCAGCTTTCTCAAAAAGAGTAAAATGACCAGTTCTATTTTAAGATAATATAGTTATTGCATATCCTTACTTTAACTTTTTTTTGCTATATTATATGGGCATTTAATCTTATTATTTGTGAATTCCTTGAAGAGCTTACAGAGGATATTGTCTTCAGAATCAAAAATTTAAATTAAAATTCAAAGACTGTTTATTTGACTTTGGTGTGATCATAATAGCAAATATTTTTGGCTTTGATAGGGAATAAACGGGTAGTATTTACATATGGGGTGGGTGTGTAAATCGACACAACCTTTTTAGGGGATACCTTGGCAGTACCGATCATAATAACAAGTATACATACCTTTATTTTTTTTAGAATTTTAAAAAATGTTTATTTATTTTTATTTTTAATGTTTTATTTTTATTTTTGAGAGACAGAGTGCAAGCAGGGGAGGGACAGAGAGAGAGGAACACACAGAATCTGAAGCAGGCTCCAGGCTCTGAGCTGTCAGCACAGAGCCGACATGGGGCTTGAACTAATGAACCTTGAGATCATGACCTGAGCTGAAGTCGGATCCTTGACCAACTGAGCCACCCAGGTGCCCCTATTTATTTTTGAGAGAGCTAGGGTGTGAGCATGGGAGCCACAAAGGGAGAGGGAGACACAGAATCCCAAGCAAGCTCCAGGCTTTGAGCTGTCAGCAGAGCCCGATGTGGGACTTGAACTCACAAACCATGAGATCATGACCTGAGCTGAAGTTGGACGCTTAACCGACTGAGCCACCCAGGTGCCCCAAGTATACATACCTTTCACGTAGTTGTTTCACTTTTAGGATATTAACCTAGAGATGAATTCACATTTGTGCCCAAAGATTAATGTACAGGGATAGTCACTGCAGCATTATTTCTAAGAGGAAAAACCAGAAACAGCCCATTGTACGCAGTAGGGGAATGGTTAAATCATTTATAGTACTGAGAAGATGGGGAAGTCTATGGGGCTGTTACCAAGGATGAGGTAGATTTATATATTCTGATCTTTTAAGTAAAAAGTCACAGAACAATATATATGGTACGATGTCATATATATTGAACAAAACACAAAGCAAATATATTTGTAAATGGATAGAAAATACCTCAAAGCATACACACCACACACTTAGTGATGATTATTTATGGACAGGAAAAAGAACTGGGGGGATCTACAAAGGTGACTTTTACTTTTTATTATAGATACTTCTTTATAGCTTGAGTCATTAGCCATGGTCATGTATTTTTAAATTAAAAATGATTTTAAAAAATAGAAATAAGTAGTAAGTGTTAAAAAGGAATTTATGAGTTTCTGTTTCTCTTACTTTCAATGAATGTTATGGTCTTATGAGACAATGTGAACTAGTAGAAAGAACACAAACATAGGTTCTTTTTTTATATATATATAATAGTTTATTTTCAAATTGGTTTACATATAACACCCAGTGTTCATCCCAACACGTGCCCTCTTTAATGTCTGTCACCCCCTCTCCCCCATGCCTCGCCCCCCTCACCCTCAGTTTGTTCTTAGTCTTTGAGAGTCTCTTATGTTTTATCTCCCTCCCTCTCTGTGTCTTTTTTTCCTTTCCCCTCTTCCCCTCCCCCTGGTTTTTGCTTAATCTCACAAAGTCCACCTATTCGTGGAAACATATGGTATCTGTCTTTTTCTGACTGACTTATTTCACTTAACATCCAGTTCCATCCATGTTGCTACACAAAGCCAGATTTCATTTTTTCTCATTGCCACGTAGTAGTCCATTGTATATATGTACCACCATAGGTTCTAATATTGACTCAATCACTGGGGTGGTGTGCACCTTTGTCTATATGCATGTATGTTTGAAGAGAGGGAAGTAAGGGTGAAACTGCAAAATAATAACCATCTGACAGGATTGCAATGAGAGTTCAGTGAAATATTGTACAGAAAAGTCTCAGCCTGCTAGACAACTGGCAAGCACTCAATACAGTTTACTGACATTTCTATATTCATAGCTCACTCCAGGATTTGAAAACTGTTTGATTCCAGTAAATGAAGGTAATGAAACCAATATCTGACGTATCAGACCTTTGTTCTGAATCTGATCTGGAAAGTACAGTCATCAAACATCTGCTCCCATCACTTCTTTTTACACTTGTTAATAACAAGTTGATATTAAATACTTCATTTTTGCTAACTCCAGGCAAAAATGATGGGCCAAATATTTACATCTGATTCACTATAGTCAGACAGAGAGGTCCTAGGAGGATTTGATTTAAAGATGGGATGAAGAGAGACAAAGGGACAGCAAAGTAGACTATTTGAACTTTACAGTCCACACAGTGCTTTATGGGTCAACTGCTTCTTCATGCCCATTTGATCTTACATAGATAAGACAGGCAGTGGTGATGTCACCCTCATTAAAATGGGTGAGATGGGTGAGAAGGAAACTGAGGCCCAAAGAGGTGAAGTGACTTGCCCAAGGGCACACTCCGAGTAAAGCCAGGTCTTACTCCCAGTTTTTATTCCTATTATTCTGCCATCTAAAAAAAAAAAAAAAAAAGTGTCCTGGTACAAGAGCTGGAAATGTGGAAGGAAAGGTTTTTAAAACACAAGGGTTCCTGGGTGGCTTGGTCGGTTGGGCATCCAACTTCAGCTCAAGTCATGATCTTGGGGGTTCCCGAGTTTGAGCCCTGCACTGTGCACTGTGCTGACAGCTCAGAGCCTGGAGCCTGCTTCAGATTCCGGGTCTCCCTCTCTCTCTGCCCCTCTCCTGCTTGCACTCTGTCTCTGTCTTGAAAATAAGTAAAAACATTTAAAAAATTTAAAAAAAAGGACAGCTCCAGTTGTCCAGTTGCAATAGAATGTAAGTATTCTAAATGACTAGTGTATACCATGTATGTTATATATTATGGTTTGATATTCAGTTAGGCAGTGAGTACAAATCTTAGGTCTGAAATATTATTTTTGTAAAATATTGTTTTGGTACACCCAAGAGTTGAGTTACAATTTTTCTTTATGTGAGGATGATGAGGAAGTTATTCTTAGGTAGTGCATTAGTGTTAACTATTGTTCATTGTAGTGAATATTTGCTGTTGAAATTGTGGCTTAATAAATCATGATTAAACCTCTTGGTGGCACAGTGGGCCTAGAAAATTTTGGTGGGTTACTTTGTTTCTTAAGAAAAATCAGTAAAGCTGATTTGGAGGGCACTTGGGGACAAACGAGAGGCAACCACGTGAAAGGCCACGTGCATGTGACTTTCATAGAAAATACTATTTGGGACGATGAAGAATGTGAAGGACAGCTATGCTGAAAAAAGGCAAGGGTAGGGATAGATTAAGGGCACCTGGTAGGAGGCTGTCGGCATGCACCCTAACCCAGCAAAAATACCGGTTACACCAATTACAGGAATTATAGTGTCTTTGCTTCTAGGAAGGATTAGTTCTTGGAGCAAACTCCAGCCTGGAGAGACACCTAGTTAAAATTTGAAGGAGCCTTGCTCAAGAACGACTCAGGTACCTTTTCCACGACTCTGAGAAAGATCACCAGGCACCAAGAGTGCATGCTCCCATATCTCACCCCATATTCTTTCATGGTTATTCTCACCCTCAAATCCCTGGCCCCAAACCTAGGCCTTTAAAGTGGACGAGAGATCCGAGGCCTAGAACTGGCCTCTCCAGCGTTCTCTTCGCTCTTTTTTGCCACCCCGCCCCCCCACCTCCACGATTAAAAAAACAACTGGGTGTGCCCTCCGTTCTCAAAGCGCTGCTCCCATCGAGGGGGCGGGTCCTGATCACCGCGGGCTCAGGCCCCGCAGGTTGGCGGGAGCTGGCGGGGGCGGGCCGGCGCGGATCCGGAGAAAGCCGAGCGAATGCTGCCGCGCGTAGCGCTCAAACTCGCGCCGCCACCAGCTCACGAGCTGCGCCCCACCCTCTTCGTCACCAAAGGCGCCAGCCAATGAGCGGGTCGGAAAGGCCGGGCCTGCGGGCTGAGCATTGGGAGGGGGAGCAGCGGGAGGGGAACGGGAAGTCGAGGGCGGGCTGCGTTTGATTGACAGGTCGCTCGAACCAATCCTCCGCGCGGCTTCTCTTTGCTCTCTTCTCCGCTGGGCACAGCTCTCCGTCCCACCTCCTCCTCCACCCGGCTCCTCGCTCCTTTTCGACCCGCCCCACTTCCCTTCCCCCACTCTGCAGGCAAATCGCTGCTGGAAAGAGGCGGGGGCCGAAGCGGCGGGCTCGTGTGGAGACTTGAGGTGGGATTGACGGGAGATCTGGCCAATAAGAGGTAGGCTGATGGCGCGGCAGTGGCTGGAGGCGGCCAATGGGCAGGCGGGCTGGGGGCGGAGGCCCAGGTTCCAAACGCTCCGCGGCGCCATGGGCTGAAAACTCAACCGAGATGGAATCTCCCAGTCTGAACCGGTTTCAACCGGTTCCGAGTTTGAGGCACTAGGAGGAGGGGGAGAAGCGGCTGCAGCGGCCGCGGCAGGAGCAGCGGGAGCTACAGCATCAGCAAGAGCAACAGTAGCTACAGCCCCGGCGGCGGTGCCTGTTCCAGTCTTTGCTGCTGCAGTCCGTGCAACCACCCAGAGGGGGAGGGGGGAACCACCAGTCGCTGAGGAGCAGGAGAAGGGGGGAAAGTTTAAGCGAGCCTGGGTGGGGGGGCCCAGCGCCGGAGCCGCGTGAGAGAGGGAGCTGTATTTTGGTAGGGGGGAGTCGGACTGCAACTGGCAGCAGAGCGTCCCCCGACCTTGTGGACTCTATACCCCCCTACTCCTGCCGCTCCTGCTGCCGCCTGTGGCTCGAGGGTCTCCCTGGGGCTGAATCTTTGGGACTTGACCCCTTTCCCCTCCCCCTTTCCTCACTCCCCAGCCAGGCGGGAGCGTTTATTCCACGGATTAATTCCCCTTCCTTTTGGGGGGGGGCGGGTGGGTGTGTGTCGTGGGGGGTGTCCCTGAAATAGTAAATATTGTTGAGCTTTTTTTTTTTTTGCCCTTATCCTCTTCGCTTTTTTAATTTCCCTTTTTAAGGTGGGAAAACTGTGAAACCCACCTTGATTTCCTCCCCTCTCCCCCCTCCCCACCTTCCCTCGCCCTAATCCCCCGACAAGGAAAGAAGAAGCAGTTGGTTCAATCTCTGGGTAAGTCGACTGTGTCTTCAGGGCCGAGGGTCGGGCGGCGGCCGGGCGGGAGGAGGCCGGCGTGGGGCGCGGCGGCGGCCGCGGGAGGCGAGCCCGGGAGGCGGCGGCGGGCCCACAGCAGAGCCTGCGATTGAATGGAGACGCTTCTGCCGCGGGGGGATGGAGGCGGGGAGGCGGCCGCGGGAAGGTAGCGCTTGCTGGGTTATTCGCGTGTGCGGGTGGCGGTGGAGGAAGGAGAGGAGCGTGTGATAGTGAAGCGAGGCCGGCGTGGGGGTGGAAGGGCTTCCCCAGCCCCCTGGGCTGGGGAGAAGTTGGGGTGATTTCAGGAACATCTCTGTAAATTATTAGGAGTGGAAGTTTCCAGAAATATTTAGTGCAGCAGCATTGAAACGTCCGCCTGCATCACGTGGCCCCTCGGTGGAGAGCTTGGGATCGGGGGAGGGAGGGGCCGTTGAGTCCCTCCTCCTCCTGCAAGGAAACTCAAAATCTTTTCTCGTTTTTCGTAGAGTAGGATTAGAAGTAGGAGAGGATAGTTGATTGTTGAGGGTCCTGTAAATGGGATTCCGTGCCGTAGTTTGTTGGGGGCGAGGAGGCTTGAATGTGTTAAGTGATCGAATCGCTTACTGCTGGCTTTGTACGGTAGATGATGCCCTGATTCTCCTTCATTTTGAGGTCTCCGAGTTTGGGGTGGGTGGGAAGAAGTGGTGTAGTAGAGGAAGCTCTTAAGGATTTGCCTACCCCGAACCTCCTCTGATCACGCAGAGGCCATGCTGCATAGAGAATGGGGCGGTGAACTTCAGGCGCCTGGTCTAAATGCCTCCTCCGAGTTATGGGCGGGGTGAGTGCGTGCTCCGGTATGCTATAGTTAGAAGTGCTGCAAATCGGTTCGGGTGGGAAGAGAGGGGAGGGCGGGCCTTCGTGAGGTGTGTTTCTACTGAATGAAGCAGGCAATTGCCCACACATCTAAGCAGTCACTCCTTGTAGCGACTTGTTTTTTGACCTACTACTTAGTAATCATAAAGCAACGGTTATAGTTTGGATGGGAGCTAGCAGTGTGTAGCTGCTTACTTAGTTTGAAGTGGCAGTGAAGGTATTTTGGTAGTCACTTGTAGAGTCACATTGCTGGATAATCCCTTGTATATGCTATCCAGGGAGTGGATTTTAGGATTGAGTGTCCCAAGGAGTAAAGAAAAGCGTTTGTGATTTCACCTCTGCCGCTCCCGCGATAGCTGTTTGCTGTCCGGCTGATTGTGTATCGTGAGCGTGTGGGACACTGCTGTTAGTGGAAAGAATGTTTTGGAAGCTGTTTGATTTGGGGGACTAAATGTGCTTGGCATTGACCAGAAAGCCGCCATTTCTGCACAGTTCAAGAATAGGTAGGTCATTTCGAAGGTAGCCTCTAGTTTTAAGGATGGCAAACGACTGTATTTAACACAAGCTTCTGTTCTAAGCCTGATTTTTCACAAGAATTTATTTAGAAGAACTTCGTAAGGACAGTGTACTTGAAAACGAAACTTTTTATAGTCATGTTGTTGTTTCTTGTTTGATTGTTTGGATAGGATTATTTAGGAGAAAAGTTCATTCAGTTTTTAACCAAAAATTGAAAACTTTTGTTCTGTACATCTTGGTGCTTTTTGGGCATTGTTTCTCAGCCTCAATTTTTAAGATTGTTCTGATCTTTAAAATTTTATGGTACTTGAAGCGAGGAAATTTAGACACGCTTGTTGGTAGAATATATATGTTTCTGCTTTGATATTAACATTTTAGTATTTAGAGCAAAGATTTTTATTAATGTGTGTCAGGTATTATATCAAAAACACTAAATGGTATGAAATTTTCGAAAACTTATGAGTTTGTGTTGTCAGTAATGGACTGAAAGACGTCAGAGGAATAAAAATCCTCCAACTCTTAATTTCTCAATTTTTACGTCATCTTTAACTTAACTGGCTCATTTTTTACACTTCTATTTTTTTTGTAACTGGCATTGTCATTAAGTAAAACATTTGAGTTAAAATTGAAATTGCTGCCATTGTTTAGAAAACTTTTAAACTGCTATCAAGTAGCCAAGAAATAATGTCTTTTTCCTATCAAGCTAGTTTGTACAAACATAATGTAATCAAGCCACCCACCCATTTCCTTATCCTGGAAGGTTTTTAAGAGGGGGAGAAGTGGAGGTGACCATTTGACCTTGTTGGGTCTAACTACAGTAAACCAGGGGTTCTTAACCTGAGGCTTCATGCCTGGCTTTCAAGATGTCCAACATTTTCTGTAATTGTATACAAAATTGTGAGGTTTTAAAATTTGGCAGACACTATCATGTTCTTCTGATTGTAATGCATCTTGACCCAAAAAGGTCAAGGAGTACTGATTTAGTCAGACTTTGAGTAGCATTGGCTTTGAAGAAAAAGCAAAGGAAAGATTTTTACAATGCTGGACAACAAAAATGTGAATGTGTGCTAGCATTTTGATTAGAATTCTCTTAAAAGGATAACATTGCATATGAACTGGTAGGTTTTAGCCAGTAGTTATACGAGGAGGAGAAACTCATTTTTCTGTTAATCATAGAATTCGTATTTATTTGGAAAATGGTTGACAGGCTTTTACAGTTTTTCACCTTGCCAATGAATACCTGGAAATTAAAAAAATTTTTTTTTGTTTGACATATCATGAAGTGTTTGTCTAGACATGTTCAAGGAATTTATACACCTATAATTTTAATCTCCAAAATCATTGAGGATTGAAAGAAACAAAATAGATGCTTTCGAGTATAAAAATTTTTAATTCTGCAGAGTTTAAGGGTATCAAACTTGATAGAGTTGAGGTTCTTGCTAATCAATGGTATATACAATAGGAAAACTCAGATACCATATTTAACTTTTAGCATCTTCCTGGTCCCCCCCCCCCCCAATAACATGCAATGCAGGGAAGGGAGCTTTTACTGAATTAGAAGACCCTACTTAGGAAGGAGGAAATCCCTTCATCTGTACCTAAAAATTTTGAGATAAGACTCTAAACTATAATTTGTAGGGCCATAAATTCCTAATAGTTTTAAAATAGTTGTAAAATTTTAAAATAGGTTAGGGGGGTGTGTCTGTCTAGGTGGCTCAGTTAGTTAAGCATCCACCTTTGACTTGAGTCATGATCTCACACTGCTGTCAGTGCAGATCTGGCTTTGGATCCTCTGTCCCCCTCTTCCTGCCCTTCCCCCACTCCCACTATCTCAAAAATAAATAAAGGACGTTTGAAAAAGAGTAAAATAAATTAGGGGTGACTTTTTATTTTTATAATTAAAGTTTGTTTATTTTGAGAGCCCGCACATGCATGAGCAAGGGAGGGGGCAGAGAGGGAGAGAAGAGTAGGCATGTTATGTTTGCCTAGTTGCTCCCCACTGATCACATAGAGCCCCGTCAGGGACTCAGTCTCACAAACCGTCTGATCAGGACAGAAGCCGAGATCGAGAGTCAGATGCGTAACCCACTGAGCCACCCAGACACCCCAGGGGTAACTTTTTTTAACTATTAGTAGAACAGTAAGAGTTTTCTGGGGTCTTAAAATAGACCTTTGTAAGTAAAGCAGTTATAGAGTAGTTGAGTATCTTCAGGACTTGACTTGCTTTTACTAGGTAGCCTTTAAAATACTCATTACAATATTTGCAAGAACATGGTTGAAGTAAAATTATTTGAATAGAAAGTTTCTGACTGGGAATATCAAAACTTCATAGGCACCTTAAATTTTTTTCTTTATTTACAGTAATCTATGCCAGCAATTATGACAATGTTAGCAGACCATGCAGCTCGTCAGCTGCTCGATTTCAGCCAAAAACTGGATATCAACCTTCTAGACAATGTGGTGAATTGCTTATACCATGGAGAAGGAGCCCAGGTAAAGTAGCTGATCAAAACTTTATAGCATTCTTGCAGTGTAACAAAGTTCATTTAGAATAAGATTTTAAATTACTACCTTTTTAAAAAGCATTCCATAGTTTGTATAAACTTGGAATTATATGTTAACCAATGAGAAGTGATCTGGAGAACTTGCAGTATATTTTGTCACGATTAGAGTGAGGTGTTTTGGAGTATTATTATACTTGTTCTGTCTTTAAGAAACTTTTACCCCCATTTAATGAAAGACGGAGCTAATGTATTAAATGTTTTGTAAAAATTAAAGGTTGTACATATTTTATGTATGCAATGTATTTGGAGTTTAAGGATTCTTGTATTTTTAAACATGTAAATTAACAGAAGTACTTCATAGATAAAACTTGTTTTAAAAGTCCCAACAATACTGAGCATGTCAAATTATTTGAATTTAAGACTTACAAGAATGGTACTTACATATAGTCCCCGTTTTGAACAGTTGAAGGTTTGGGGTTTTTTGTTAAAAAAAACGCCCAGCTGAAAGAAAGACAAGAGAAATGTTCATAAGTGTTTTAATTGTTTCCTGTTACTTACAAGAAACTGGGCAATCTCGAGTCTTCACTGGAATTAATCACGTAAAGAGTTTTAAATCAGTAAAGTTGTCTGTTGGCTTTAAAAGTCTTTTAAGGTGATGTAACAAATATTAGTACAATTTTGTTACCAAAATGTTCTGTTTCTAGTAGATAATGTCTAATTAGTACATTCAAAGTTACTTAATTTGAAGATATTAATTTATGTTTGCCTAGTTAAACCCTGAGTGCTATTATAACTTTTTTAGAAACCTGAAAGGTAGAAATTGTTTCTTTCGTAGGTAGTACCAAAAACATGATGTATAAATACTAGCCTGTGCATAAGTATTTCCATTCCTCTCTGAAATCCAACATTTGTGTTTTCACTGTATATAATAAAGAGAAAATTTAAATGGAAAGGGGGCCGTGAAAGTTGTATGAGTGGTAAAAACCATTCTGCAGATGTTGTAATAAGCTTCTTGGTCCAGTTTTATAACTCCTAGGGGCTTTTGGTGAGCATTCTTGTCTCCAAAAGTCTTCCTAAAAAAGCTATTCCATCCTTACCATGTCGTTTCTTTGTGCTGTGCATTCACTGGAGCTTTAAGCTTCGTTTCATTCTAAGATGCATGTATGGAAAGCAGCTGCTTTTAGAAGAAAGTATGGAAGAAGGGTTGGGCTAAACTTTGAATATATTAGAAGCACAAGTCTTGTAGCTTTAGGAAGATGGGCATTTAATTTTGTCACATTGCTCAGCTGGTACTGCTGTTTAAATCTTTGTTCTTTATTAACATGGCTCACAACATCTAAAACTATGATGGATAAAATAAAGAGACCAGTGTTCTTCTAGGCGTATGACTAAGAAGTAGTAGAAATTTTTTTATCATGAAGAATATATTGGTAGTGGGATACCTGGCTAGGCTCTGAGTTCAAGTCCCATGCTGGGTGTAGAGATTATTAAAAAAGTAAATATTTTTTAAACTTAAAGATAAGTATGTATCAGAGGTGCTGGCGCTTTTATGAGAGTCCCAGTCCAGCTATCAGCACAGAGCCCGACTTGGGGCTCAAACGAACCATGAGATCTTGACCTAAGCTGAAATCCATAGTTGGACACTTCCGAGCCAACTAGACACCCAAATGAACCACCCAGGTGCCCTTACATTTCTGTTTATAAAGACAAAATAAACTTACCTAAAAGTAAGAATTTTTTGTCTAGTTATATCATGAGACAAACAGGTTGCATAAAGATAATCTTATGCAAAGTGCTATTTGTTATGTTGTCGATAAGGAAATGGCAGCTTAGAGCTTAAAGTCAGCTGAGAACCTTTTTTCTAAAAGTCATGTTTTTAAACTTATAATTCAGTGTATTTTACATATGCCACCTCTTTGAGGGTCTTATTTTGAATAAAAAGACTTACAAAGAAGTACAAAGCTGTTGTGGAAAACTTGTTTTTAGTCGTAGAATCTTAATTTTATTCCAGTAAGTTTTCTAGTCATTGCTCTAAGTCTCAGCTGCAAAGTTACCTACTTACTGGAGACGAAGATAGTGGGGTTTGTGAAAACACCTGTTATGGTACCTGATACTTAGAAGGCATTCTGTTTAAAAGGTACTTTTGGAAGTATAATGAAGATTTAGCGTATGTGATATAAACTCATTGCTTTAAAATATAAGGTTTCGTAATTTTTTCCAGTCTCAAAATATACATTAAAAAATGGCAACTAAAGGACTACATAACATTATTTTTCTATTTGCAGCCATGGGGGGAAAAAGATATGGAAGAGTGGGGTGTTTTCTCCAGTATTGTGTTAAGTGACTTGAACTCTGAATCTATTGCTTAGCAACTAAAATACTTTCACCATTCAGTAAGTAACACAGGGAGATACCAAATTTTCTTCTCCTTTAGTTGCCTTTTTCTTTTTTAACCCCTCCTGCAGTTTTAAGTTAATAAAATATTATGGAAGAATAGTGTCGTTGGGGCAAAATTAAGACCCAAAGATGCAAATACTAGAAATAACTTCAGAGTAAAAGGACTATTAAAAGGAAGGGACATGATTTATGCACAGTTTTAATGAATCAAGTAATAGTGTAGGGAGTATTCACTTTGGTGCACAGTGCTCATCACCTCAAAAGTTCTGATAAGTATCCTAACAAAATATTAGGCATGGGTTTTTGGTATCCCTTATTCTCTTGATATTTGTTATTTCATGTGCAAAACTATAACTAGTTAGAAATGAATAGATGTGATACTCTCAGGGAGAGAATCAAATGCTAAAATGTGCTTTGGCCCTAAGATAGATCACTATTTGTGCTTTTTGTCGTTGTATAGCATAATTATAACTACTTATAGTATTAAGTTTTAGTCCCTTAATGAAATCAGATCCAAAGAGTTTATACTCTGGCTCTAACTCTATATATATAATTTTTAGGTTGGAACCCAGGCAACTGGTTTTTCTTCCAAGTTCCATGGTGATTCTGGTGGTGGTGTCAAGGTGCAAAACCACAACTTAACGTAGTTGGGTGTATATTTCTCAGATCTTCTAAACAATACACAGTGTATATTGCTGATTGGTTGGTGGGGAAAATCAATGTATTTGCTACCTGAGGAAAATAATTCTTGACATCAAAGCCAAAATAAGCATGATTTTTTTTTTCTGTAAGTTTGAATAAAAGCTAGGTTTGAGAAGATTATGAGGGGGGGCACCTGGGTGGCTCAGTTGGTTAAGCGGCCGACTTCGGCTCAGGTCATGATCTCACGGTCTGTGAATTCAAGCCCCGCGTTGGGCTCTGTGCTGACGGCTCAGAGCCTGGAGCCTGCTTCAGATTCTGTATCTCCCTCTTTCTCTGCCCTTCCCCTGGTCATACTCTGTCTCTATGTCTCTCAAAAATAAATAAACGTAAAAAAAAGATTATGAGGTGTCAGAGAAGGTTCCAGTTGGAAGGCTTCTTTTCCCCTTTTTGATGCTTGCTTATAAACTCTTAATCAAGTTGAATCAATCTGACAGAAAGGTAATTGACAAATTCTGAAACCATCAAACTTTTTTATTACACGTGATAGAAATAGATGAAAGGTAATTAGTGAGGTCCAGTTGAGCTACAGAACTGCCTTTAAAGGTCAAGATTAAGTTTTTGCTTCCTGAAAAAAAAATCAGAATTAATAGCCTTTAGAAAAATATGTTCATCTCATGAAAAACCATAATGGTTAAAATGAAGATACAAAGTATCAATATGGCTAGATCACTAAAACACAGTTGCTAGTCATACCTTACAATAAAACTGAGGGAAAGAAACGGTCAACTGGGAAAAGCAAATTATAGGATTTTTATAGTGTGCTATATGTAAAATTTAGTGACCGCCCAACTATATTGTTTATGAAGTTTATACACATCCTCTGAATATATGGACAGGAGAAGACACCAAATTCATGAAAGTGATTACTTCTAAAGAAGGAACAGAGGAAGGAAATGGCATTGGAGAAAGGTATAAAGGTGATGGCCAAAAGTTTTAGATCTTCAGTGTTTAAAAGAAAAATAGATACAGGTAAAACAAAACGTTAATGTTTGTTCTAGATGGTGACTATATAGGTTTTTATTATCTGGGTTTGTGTTTTAAAGATATGGAAACGAAGTGTTTGAAATAAGTTAGGATTTAATATGACATTTAGAAGACTTTGAGAGAATGAAAAAGCGATGTATTTACAATAAATAAACTTAAGAGACTTAAAAAGGTTTAAGGGTCTTCATTTTTTATACATATCTACAGGTATTTGAGGTTTATGGCTTAGACCTAGTTTTTATCAGTCTTCCCATGAGAACTGTTTTTATAGGTAAAGTTTGATAGAGGTATCTTGGTAACTTGTAAGGTAGAATGTACCATTAGATACTTTATCTGAGTACATGTGAATTTTTATATGTTGCTTTTGGTTGATTGTAAATGCTGAGAACTCATTTACATTAGTCTTTGTTAGCATTGGTTGAATTTAAGATCTCTGTTGAGAATACCAAATGAAGTAGATTACAAAAAAGAACTGTTCTGTTTCAAAGGGATAAATATTCCCATTTTAAACTGAAGTTTGGGACTACTGGATGGTTCAGTCTGTTCTACTCAGGTCATGACCTCATTAGTTTGCTTCCTGTGAGTTTAAGCCCCACATCAGGCTCTGTGCTGATAGCGCGGAGCCTGCTTGGGATTCTCCCTCTCCCTCTTCCTTCCCCCACCCCTCTCAAAATTAATTAATGAATTAGTTAAAAAAAAGAAATTGAATTTTAAGAGTGATAATGGACACATCTTTATTTGTATATGGACTCATTATTTCTTGTGTTTCAGAAAGTTAATAGAATCACTGTCCCATTAGGATTTGTGCCTTGTTCAATACGATTTTAATGAATGATTAAAAACAACAAGTGAGCTTAAAATTATTTTCATGTAACATTTTAGCAAAGAATGGCTCAAGAAGTACTGACACATTTAAAGGAGCATCCTGATGCGTGGACAAGAGTCGACACAATTTTGGAATTTTCACAGAATATGAACACGAAAGTAAGCAAGTGGTGGTTTTAAAATTATTTCTTCTTTTCTTCCAGTCATAAACTTTGAGGAAGGTATCTCATTTTTAGTATTAGCATTTGTTATCTCAAACATTTAATATTGTTAACTTACTTCAAAATTTAGTCTTAAACATAGAATTAATTCTTGCAAATAGTCCTAAGAATTATGAATGAAGTTTTGTAATTGGGACTAGTATGCAAGGTGGCTTTTTTTGGGTTGTTTTTTTGTTTTTGTTTTTAGAATATGTATACAGATCTAAGTAGCATAAATTCTGGATGTTATTCAGAGATGAAACATAACATCAGAGGAATTATCTTGGGCAAGTAATCAATATAATACAGGTTAGGCACCTCCAACACGAAGTTGTATGGGCAGCATAAAACCCTGCTCCATGGTACCAATGCTCTTAATGGGACAGCACTCAGTTTTTATTTGCGATTGAAAAATGTTATAATTTGGGTCCTTTTTTCCTAGTTTGAACAGAAGGGTTGATCAAAATGTGTTTTGACTGTTTCAGGCTTGATGATTCACACTTCTCTTTAAATTGCCTTGAAGTAATAAAATACCATGCATGGCATTCTGTTTAATACACACAAGATTTCCACTTGGTATACATTGTGTTAAAACAGAAAATAGCCACTTTCACATCTGTTTCTGAAATCAGACTGTATTAATTAACAGTTTTAAAATATTAATTAGCTTTGACAACTTGTAAATTTTAGGGCAAAAATACAGTCCAGAACTTCCTCAAAGTGCTAACCTTAAGTAACATAATAGTGTTTGCCTGTTTGCTTGCCTGGTAAATTTTGCTTTTTATACTGACAGACATTACTAATGTTTAAGTTGATTTATCAACAGTATTTTTAAAAACTCAAATTTGTCTTGTGAAAAATGAGATGATTAGAGGAACAGAAAGAAAGCAACAGGTAAAGAATTCTTCAATTTACATAAATTACAAATGATTTGGTGCTAAATTTATGCACTATGACATTTGGCTTTTATGCAATCATTTTTTTTTCTTTAAAGATGTTAACACTACCTGATATTAATCATAATGTTCCATTATGTTGATTGCTTGTAATAGGAAGAAAAGGGGTGTCTTCCTGTGCAACTGACACAGCTAGGCTTTGACGGCAGGCCTCCACAAGGTCTACCCTTTTGATTCCCTTTAACTGAATTCTGTTCATCAATTGTTTTTGTTTCATGGGCGGTGGGAGGGGAAAGGGGAATTCAATGCATAAAATAAGTATTTCTAAGGGCTCAGTAGAAATTTCTACCATAGGGATCATTTCATGCATTTATTTTTTCATTTAGTCTTTGCTGTTATCTGTCCCTCATCTTCATAACTCAGCAGTGGATTTCTCAGGTCCTGAGATGTAACACAGATATGTAATTAATTTCTTTTGAGTGATGTTTGGATTATTTATGAATATCTCCAAAGTAGTTCTTTACCATTGGCTCTCAGATTTGGCTAATAACACTTAAGATTTTTTTAGTCAAAATACTTTTCCAAAAAATGTGGATTCTCTTCATATGTAGATTCTTAAGGTCTAGGAGAGATTGGGTTTTAAGTTATTAAGGTGGTGATCTTTGTATCCCTTTGACTCGGGAAAGCTTTTATTGGGCTTAAGTGCCTCACCCAGGCGGGGCAGGAAGATGAAAATATGAATTGTATCCTCAGCTATCTTCTGCTGTTTTTTTACAGTTGGGGAAAGGATTTAGAGGTTAGTAAATAGGTGATTTATGTAACAAAGTATCAAACACAAAGGAAGCAGGATAATAGCCTTCAATTAAAAAGTATAAGCTGAAAAACATTGGCAAAGTAGGGTGAAGTTACTGAGATTATTGCTTCTTCCTGGTGTATTTATGGTGGATTTTTAGTTTTTTAAAGATCTTTTTTCATCGGTTGAGAAGTATCTATTTCCATGTAGTAAGAAGTGCTTTGTTTTGACTTAGTAAAACATTGGCAGTCTCATTTCATACCTAGAAATTAAAGTTTTTAGGGTAGTATGTTCTTAAAAGTTAATTTAAAATTTTAATCAGAAGATAACCTTTTTTTGCCTATTTACATTTTTCTGAGGTCTAGACCTATAAAGGGATTGTAAATGAACAGGATAGAAAGTTTCACTATTTACTGCTGATTATGAAACTCTTTAATGGTATCGAATTTGTAATTTCAGAATTTTTCTTTGGCTTTTTTATTTTGGAAGTCTTTAAGGAATGTTCTGCAAATGTAGGAATTTAGTTGAAATGGCAAAATTTTCTTGAAAAGTATGAAATACTAAAATGAAAGAAAACAGCAAAAACGTTTACTATTTGAGCACAATGTAGTTTGGGACAGTCTATATTGTGCTTTGGATAAAATGAGCATTCACATGATCCCTTTGGTTGAAATACTAATGCTCCTATTTTATTGTGTGATGACTAACCATTTTAAAGATGAACTCTTATTCTCAGCCAAAACTTGCAATCTGAGCTTATATGTCTATATATGAATGAGTTTATCTTTCAGGTATTATAGCTAACTCTTCCCTAATTCAGCCAGTTGAAACATACCACAACAGTTTTGTCCCTTTTCTTCCTCCTGTCTATCCACACTAATTGGTCATGGCAATAATTTTGGGTAATAACTCATAGCATTATAAATTGTTGTGAACATTGTTGACTATTTAGAGTGAGTAATGAGCAGGAGGGACAAAATGGCTTGAAAGTGGTATCTGTATTTATTAACTTACCTATATTTTTAGTAATGACTTTTATATTTAGGAAGGAATACCTGAAAGATAAATACAGATTGCAACATGCGTTTGTGTATTATTTTTGACTGTGCACAAAAGTTTATCTTTAAATTAGTAGAAATAGCAACTGTAAGGGTGGGATTAAAATTGAAAATTGAACCCATGGGCTGTCTTGCTGCTCCTTAAGTAACACACCAGTGATGTTCGTAAACACTTTCTATGGAAAGTATCTGTGACAATACTTTAATACTTGACCTAGAGCTTACAACTTCTAGAGGATGGTAGGGAGCTTGAGAGCATCCAAGCTGCTAAATTCTTAGGAGCCTGGTCGTGTTAAAGTACGTGAGCCTATGAGCAGTCATTTATGCTGTGAATTCATATTTGGCTGCTACTTTTCCTTCTACAGATAAGCCCATTTGGCTGCTAAAGGGCTTTTTATTTGGTTCTTCCTCCTGGTGTGAGCATGTATAAACAGCAGGACGTTAAATAGAGTAGTAAACAATAAAATGAGGAAAATGCATGAAAACTCAGTATATGGGTGAATAGATCCTTGTTTAATATATGTAATTAAACTTGGTAGCATAATGTTTTTGAAACTTTAGATGTAAATGTGTGAATGTCTGTCCATTTGTGAATCCTGAAAATTGCCAGTCTTAAAGCAATATGTTCACATGGTTCTATTCTCCAATTTTCAGTATTATGGACTACAAATTTTGGAAAATGTGATAAAAACAAGGTGGAAGATTCTTCCAAGGAACCAGTGTGAAGGTAGGAAAATGTTTTGAAGAATTGTAAATCCAGAAATTTATTATTTTTGGCATTTTTATTGTAGTCGAATATCGGGCGGGGCAGTGTTAAATCTTTAGTATTTTATTATGCTCTAACGCAGATTACGGTTTTCGTCAAGTGGCAAGGTAGAGGAGGAATTAGATTACCTTTTGGGGGAAAGAGGAGGCCAAAGTGGTTGAACTCTTTACAATAAACGCTGATGAAAAATATATATCAACTTCTAGTTAATTGGGACCATGTTTGAAGTGAATGAAATTCGAATGTGTGTTCGTTTACATTTGCCAAACAGTAACTGACCAGTAATAATCACGGTAGTACATGAAATAATACATAAATTTAACAAAGCAAAGCTAAAACGAAGTTTTAAAAGTCACAAGGTTTTACCTTTGGAAATTCCGAGTGTGCCCTAGAAGAGATGGACTCTAACTTAGGGAAAGAAAAGAAAATGAGGATGTGATGATGCTTGCTGTTGATATTTAACTTCTGCCTTTGTATGTCTCACTAACGTAGTCCTAGTTTAAGAAACGTGGGGCAAGAGTACTCTCTTTGGAGTATATTGGTGTAGTTACTTCCAGTTTTCATACACTGCCTCTGTCTGTCACCTACTTTATATTGCTTGTTAATCTCTGAAAATATATAAATACAAGCCTGGACTTCTTAATGGGAAGTAGGCTACTTCTGGTGGCAGTTTTTTCTATTAAATCCAGTCTGCTGTCTTGGACTGTTGATCTTTAATATATCTTTTTTCACTTGCTTTTTCATGTCCTCTTTATGGTGGGAGAATGACCTGGATTTACTCAGTCAGTCTTTCTCTAGAAAACTGGCATCTTTCTTGCATGTTTACAGGTGAATAAGACATTTCTTAATGGCAATATCTTTAATGTACCATAAACCATAGAGTAAGAATGATAGTACAGGGGGAAATAGTGCCTCTAAAAAAAAGGTTCCTATTTCTTTAAATATTTTATTTTGGGTTGAAACTATTTTAGGTCATGTTGTGTGACCTTCTCGCAAGTTAGTAAGTCCAGTTTTGGGGACCAAATAGATCCTTCATACTTTGTCTCTACCTTTTAGGGATCTTAGGTGTACTTTCATTCCTTTGCTACTGTTGTTTAAGTCCCTCTTTTGTTTCTCAACACGTAGGCCTCTGCCTCTTACCACATAAGGATTGCACTGGATGATCCTTCAGCATTTTTCCAGCTTTAAAATGAAGGAAACCATTTAAATGATAATTGCTGATCAAAATCATGGTTCTATTTATTACTGAAAAAAATTAGAGGCTAGAGGGCTCTCTGAGGATTTGACAGTTTCAGTCGTCTACATGAATGGGAGTAGTAAGTTCTGGTTTTTATAAAGTAACAGTACCTCTCATTTATGTGTATCAAATGTGCACATACTCTAGAGGGTTTGTTTACTTTTGAAAACTTGTGTTTGAAAAGCTGGAGAGAGAAGTGGTGATTATTCTGCCTTTAACATTTCTAGATAAAATGTTATTAAGGAAATTGAATATATATTTATAGTCGGTACTGTGTATAATTTTTAAAATGCACATATGCATGGACCCGTCCACTTCAAGCCTATGTTGTTTAAGGGTCAGCTGTATCTATAAAACAGTTGTATCAGGGGCACGTGGTTGGCTTAGTTGGTTGAGCATTTGATGCAATTTTGGCTCAAGTCATGATCCCAGGGTCATGGGATTGAGCCCCAAGTTGGGCTCTGCACTGTGCATGGAGTCTGGTTAAGACTCTCTTCCAAGGTGCTTGGGTGGCTCAGTTGGTTTAAGTGTCTGACTCTTCAGTTCGGCTCAGGTCACATCTCGAGGTTCGTGAATTTGAGTCCTGCATCTGGCTCTGCGTGGACAGTGTGAAACCTGCTTGAGATTCTCTCCTCTCTCTGTCCCTCCCCCACTTGTGTCATTCTTTAATCAAAGAAAAAAAAAAAGATTTCTTTCTCTGCCCTGTTTGCATGTGTGCTCTCTAAAATAAAATAATAGAAGATTATCAGAATCCCCTTTCCTTTGGTGTTTCTCTGCAAGACTAGTGATGTCTACCACTCACATGATGGTTGCCACTGTCAGTGAGGTCGTTACGTGAAGGAAAAAGGTAGTATAACTTCTAGGATCTTTCACAGGCTTATTGGAAGAGTATGTGATACGTCTCCTAGAGAATGTGAATTCCAGATTTAAATAGGCAACAACAACTTTGCATGTTGCGTTTAGTGATTTGTGTTTTTAAAGTAAAAGATCAGGGGAAAAAGTTCAGTACTCTATGAATTTTATTACTTTAAACGTCAATCCTGGGAGGCTTCTCCAATCTTAAGCTTTTGTATCCCACAAAATACACTAACCTTTTCTGAATGTTACTTTTCCTTCATCTTTAGTAACTTAAGTATTGGGAATAAATTTGTATAACTCCCAAAATAGCTTAAATTCCATTTGTCTACAACTGTCCTATCTTTTAAAGCTGTTGTCTCCATTGAGTAGCTATTCCTTGTTCACCTTCCTTAGCATATATATTTATTTACCAGGTACATACATTGTGTATCTGCTTAGGACAAAGCAGTAGTTGGTATTAAGATTATGTAAATGTATCCTTATATCAAAATGTAATAGGTGGGAAGATACAGAAAAGAAATTAGATAAAGTATATAAGAGTGCTACCTTTCCTATAAAAGAGGATGATCAGGTTGAACCCTTTAAACAGCTCCTTCATGCAAGTGGCAGTATTTTAAAGGAAGAAAACGTTTGCACAAACAGTAACCCAAAATAATATGCAAACATTTTTCCAAACTAGCTTTTTTTTAAATGTTTATTTATTTATTTTGAGAGTGGGAGAGTGCCTAAGCCAGAGAGAGAGAGAGAGAGAGAGAGAATCCCAAGCAGGCTCCCTGCCGTCAGTGCAGAACCCACAGAGCCCAGCGCGGGGCCCCATCTCAGCAACCATGAGAACATGACCAGAGCCGAAATCAAGAACTGGTTGCTTAAATGACCAAGCCACCAGGCGCCCCAATTTAATTGTTTCAATTAAAATACCGTTATCGAAGTAAAATTGGCACACAGTTTCAGGTATACATCATAATGCCATGCTCACCATAAGTGTAGCTACCATTTGTCATCAGACAATGCTATTATAATATCATTGACTGTATTTTCTATGCTGTACCTTTCATTCTTCTGATTTATTCCTTCCATACTGGAAACCTGTACATCCCAGTCCCCTTCACCCCTTTCGCCCATTCGCTTAACCATCTCTCCTCTAGGTAACATTAGTTTTCTCTGTGTATATGGGTCTCTTTCTGCTTTGTTTTGTTGGTTTATTTTGATCTTTAGATTCCACATAAATGAAATCATACGGTATTTTGTCCTTTTCTGACTTAGTTCACTTAGCATTATACTTTCAAGAACTTATTCTTTTTTGCGGCTGAGTAATAATCTTGTGTGTGTGTATGTATCCCACATCTTTGTCCACTCATCTATTGATGAGCCCTTAGACTGCTTCAATATCTTGGCTATTGTAATTAAAGCTGCAGTAAACATAGGGGTGCATAGATCTTGTGAATTTGTGTTTTCATTTGAGTTAATCTGCAGTAGTGGAATTATTGGATTATGTGGTATTTCTCTGTTTAAGTTTCTGAGGAACCTTCATACTGTTCCACAGTGGCTGCACCTGTTTACATTCCTACCAGCTGTACAAGAGGGTTCTTTTTTCTCCCTATCATTGCTGTGGATTATTATGTCTTGTGTTTTGATTCTAGCCATTGACAGATGTAAGATGACCTCTCATTTTGGTTTTGGTTTTGGTTTGCATTTTCCTAAAGATCGGTGATGTTGAGTATGTTTTCATGCTTTTGTGTGCTATCTGTATGTCTTCTTTGGGAAAATGTCTGTTTAAGTCCTCTGCCCATTTTTAATCAGATTATATGGGTTTTGTTTTTCTTTCCTTTTTTGGGAGGGGGGTATTGCAGGTTTCTATATAGTTTTGATGTTAACTCCTTATTGGATAGATCATTGGCAAATATCTTCTCCCATTCAATAGGTTGCCTTGTTTAGTTGATGGTTTCTTTTGCTGTGCAAAGGCCTTTTATTTTGGTAGTCCCAATAGTTTAATTGTGCTTTTGTTTCTTTTGCCTGAGGAGACAGATCTAGAAAAATGTTACTAATGCTGAAGTCTAAGAATTTACTGCCTATATTTTCTTCTAGGAGTTTTACAGATTCAAGTCTCCTATTTATTTTTTAACTCTCTTGATTTTTTTTTTTTGTATGTGTGGTGTAATAAGAGAAGGGTACAATTTCATTTTGTTGCGTGTAGCTGTCCAGTTCTCCCAACACCGTTTGTTGGAGAGACTGGTTGCTAGACATTGAAGTGATTAAAGGTAGACTAAGACTCTCAGTGATGTTGATTCTCTATCTGGGCTGACATCAACATTCATTTTTCAAGGTAACTTCCTCCTCCCTTTTTAAAAATAATGTTTGCATTTGGATTAGGAAATTCAAATGATAAAGAAGGGGGAGGCCCTGTTTGACCCTCCATGGCGGGGCGGGGGGGGGAATTATCTGTACAAAGGTAACTTTATGTTTTGTTTTTTTGAACCAGAGGATCATGGTTTAACCTCTTAAGTTATATGGCTTACATGTCCTTTCATTTCATGAGATAGATGAGAACTTACTGTAACTGAAAAGTCCTGGTGAATTTATGAGTAGACTAAAGTGATAAAGTCATAATTGGACATTGTGGAAGTTTGGGTGCTTAGAGGTAGTTGGGCAGTTAAGTTTCTGAGTTGTGTACTTCTGTGTTTTAATTTAGAAAGTAGACAAACCAAATTCAGTTACCCAAAAGGTTTTACTCAGTGCTTTCCCATGGAATGAGTCACATGATACATTATTTTTTTGTTTGTTTATTTATTTTGAGAGCAGGGGAGGGGAGGAGAGAGGGGATCCCAAGCAGACTCCCTGCACTCCTCGCGCAGAGCCTGAACCAGGGCTTGGACTCATGAACTGTGAGATTGTGGCCTGAGCCGAAACCAAGAATCGGACACTTACTGACTGAGCCACGTGCCCCTATGGCACATTTATTAATATGATCTTTATGCAAAATACTTTCTCTCTCTGAATCTTGACTGCTTTGCAACCTTCTTGGGATATGATGGAAAAGGTAATGTGTATAAAGCCCCGGGCCCTTCTAGGTGCTAAGTAGAATAAACATCCAACATGTGTTTTGCCAGTCGTTTTCCACAAAAATGTCTTCATTTCACCAAATATCCTGGAAATTTCTGTAGTAGCTTCCTAAGGAGGCTTCTTAATTCCTACTTTCGTGTGTCCCTTATATTTACCACAAAGGGTTTTACCATGGTGTTTTGTTTGATTATGATTTTCCCAACCAGGGGGATTTAATGCAGGGAACTGAGGGAGTTGGTAAGACCAAGAGAGGGTCATTGAGGTAACTCAGATGGTAGTAAACACAGGAAGCAGCTACTAACCTTAGGGCATGGGAAACAAGAGGAAAGAGATGGTTATCAGAACCTAGAAGCTGTTCAAGTATACAATTTGATAAAATTTTGACATAAGCATGTACCCATGAAACCACCACTGTAATCAAGATCTTCATCTTTGTGATTGCCTTCTTTTTTACCCTTCCTCCTCTCCAGTCTTTCTGTCACTCACTTGATTAGCTGGAGTAGAATGGCTGGATAATATGGTAGGTGCATGTTTAACTGCCAAACTATTTTCCAAAATGGTTGTATCATTTTACGTTCTCACTAGCAGTACAATTGACCCATGAACTATGTGTGTGAGGGGTTAGGGAAGCTGACTCACCCTGGCAATCACAAAGCCATGCAAAAGTTTGGACTCCCCCAGAATTTAACTACTAATAGTCTCCTGTTTTTTGCCTCATTAATAACAGTTGATGAATACATATTTTGTATGTTACATGTGTTTTATGCTTTATTCTTAAAGTAAGCTAGAGAAAAGTGTTAAGAAAATCATGAGGAGAGTGCATAAATAGTTCTGTACTGTATTTATCTCAAAAACCCACAAATAAGTGGATCTGTGCAGGTCAAACCTGTGTTCAAGGGTCAACTGTAATCAATGAATCTTAAATAAGTCATTTTGTGATAAAATATACATAACAGTATTTACCATTTTAAGTGTCTAGTTCGGTGTACGTAAGTACATTCATAATATTGTACAACCATTATCACGATCAGTCTCTAAAATTTTTTCATCATCCCAAATTGAAACCCTACCCATTTAACATGAACTCTCCCATTATACTGTCTCCCCAATCTCTGTTAACCACTGTTAAACTGTCTTTGTGAATTTGCTTATTCTAAGTAACTAATGTAGGTACAATCATTTGAGTGTGTGTGTGTGTGTGTCTGGTTAATATCACTTAGCATATGTTTCCAAGGTTGTCCATGTTACAGCCTTCAGTATCTGAATTTCATTTTTTTTAATGACTGAATAATACTCCTTTGTACGTATATACTACATTTTTATTGATTCATCTGTGGGTGGACATTTGGGTTGGTTCCACCTTTTGCCCATTATAAATAATGATGCTATAAATGTAATGAAATTTAAATTCTTATATATCTTTTATAGTTTTTCTTCAATATCTGAGGCCATAAACCTTTTTAAGAGTGATCGATGTTCTGGGGTACCTGGGTGGCTTGATCAGTTAAGCCTCTGACTTTGGCTCAGGTCATGATCTCATGGTTCACTTCACGAGCTCAAGCCTGTTTCAGGCTCCACACTGGCAGTGCAGAGCCTGCTTGGGATTTTCACTCCGCCGTCTGTCTCTGCTCTTTCCCACTCGTGCTTTCTTTCTCTCTCTCTCAAAATAAACAGTAAGTGATAATTGTCCTTAAAGCTTGTTCCTCCTGAAATTACTAAACATGCAGGTAATAAATTGCGGCAGCGTCGTAGCCTATCTGTGTGAACCCTAGGTTAAGGATTCCCACTTTTGAGGGTTGCCTGGGTGGTTCAGTCAGTTAAGCATCTGACTTCGGCTCACGTCATGATCTCGCAGTTTGTGAGTTTGTGCCAACATCTCAGAACCTGGAGCCTGCTTCGGATTCTGTCTCCCCCTCTTTCTGTCCCTCCCCCATTACACGTGGTGTCTCTCTTTCTCTGTCAAAAATAAATATTAAAACAAATAATAAAATTCTGCTTCTGAAGTGATTTAGTTATGTGTCTCTCATTTTGCTGTTTGTTACCTCAAGTATTGAATTGAGTGAAGAGTAGGAACCATGTTCTGGATTCATATGTACAAGAAGGTGACAGATAGCAATATTTTAGTGTCTATCTTATGATGATTGTTGGTGGTTTAGATGGATAGATACTTGTGATAAACGTAAGGCACAGGGAAAGAACCTTACTTTGATTTAAAATGGTTTTGATGGAGGAATGTACCAAACTTGCATTGTTAGAGCTGAATGTAAAGAAATACTTAAAGTGGAATTGGAGGGGCACCTGGGTGGCTCAGTCAGTAGAGCATATGACTCTAGATCTGAGGGTTGTGAGTTTGAGGCCCGCATGGGGGTAGAATTTACCTAAAATAATCATGAATTTTAAAAAGTGGAATTGGAAACTCAAAAGTATTACACAGTGGTTAGAACTGGAGTGAACTCAGTTTTGTCACACTTTCGTAAAAATAGTGTGTTAACACTTCATTTTCTGTAATACATAA